>OX101810.2:52402410-53622751 GCA_944452925.2 Chrysolina oricalcia
CCATCATACAAGATGGGAAAGTCACATCGAAGGCAATGTTATCGCGCGGTAAATCTGGTACACAGATGGCTCTAAGACAAGCAATGGAGTAGGGACTGGGAGATACCAAGGCAAGACATAAGTCTGAGCCTCGGCACTCATGCCTCAATAATCCAAGCTGAAGTTATGGCTATTTCTATTTGCACGAGAGAGGTTCTGAAGAAGGGTCCTAGGAACCAACCCATAGTCATTCTCTCCCCCAGTCGAGCAGCAATAAAGGCTCTGAAATCATGCAGGTTCTCCTCCAAACTAATTTGTGAGACTCACAAAACCTCACGAATCAAATGAGAACGTATGGGTTGCACTATACACTTGTGCTATCTTTCGAGCTATGAACCTTGAGTTAACGTCATCCTTGTCAAGCAATGCATTTCTACAGACATTGAGAATATGGATCGATCGAATAGGTCGACCTTCATTTATCTATACAGTTGGATGCGCAAATGCCCCACAAGATATAGATTGGCTAGAAGTAGCTTAGTCCTGTATCACTATTCACCGAACAGATTGGAAAATTAATCCTCCTACAGCTGCATGGTGGGGAAGTTGAAGGGAGCGCGAAAAACTCTTGGGAAAAGCTGTCTTGACTTTGAAGTATTGTAGACTCTTTGTGGCTGTCAATCAGTTTTAAACGCTCGTCCACTCACCTACATGTCCGAAGATCCAACTGAGTACAGCGATATTCTTACAAGATGAAGATATCAAAGAAGTTGGAGTGACTGATCTTGATTTCGTTGAAGCTGAATATTTTAGTAGACGTTTCAAATACCGTCTGGAATTAAAAGAAGATTTGCACAAGAGATTGAAGTAGGAATATTTGGGCCAACTTACTCTTTTCTCGAAGTAAACTTCTGATGGGAAAATCAAAGATCTCAGATTTTAATATAAACAAAGGACCCCGCACGAAATTATAATAATATGGGAAATTGGCTTCTTGTCAAATTGGCTGAAATTTCATTACGTTATAGTGGGATGGGTCATTAGAAAAATTTGTGAGTTTGAATGATTTTGTATTCGTCGTTTCTGAGATACAAACAGTCACTGTTCGTAAGAACGTCGTACTTGGATAGGATTGACAAAGAAAAAACTGCTTTGTTAGTCAAAATAATACAAATTTAGGATCAAAATATATTTATCAGAATTTGTTAACATGTCCAATTATAATCTTATTGATGATAGTTCATGGTAAACGGGGCATAGTCAAAAAATATTCTTAGATTTTTTTTCTAGCTCTATTCCAGAACCAACAAGTTATGTATTGGTGTGACATCATAGCTTAGGTCTATTCTGAGCGATGAAAATGTATTTCGTTTCTTGATGACTCTCTCTGTTTGAATTATGAATTTAAAAACTTTTGGATTATACCCCTGCACTGAAAACAATAGACAGGTCGTTTTTTACTACAAAAAAATTATTTGTTGCTACTGTAGATTAACAATGGATAAGGTAGGTTTATGGATGGATTTAACTGTTCAACATCACCTCTTATTTAGTATAGATGTTTTGTCGACTTTGTAAGTTGCGTTTCTAAGATATGCATTTTTAAAGATTGTGAAAAATCTTTTAAAAAATGATGTAACGCACCCTATATCCAAATGAGAGGTGACATTGAATAATTTAGTTTATCGGAAAGCTAACTTATTTTTTATTCAATCAATATTAGCCACACATTTTTTTGTTTTGTTGTTAAAAACGACCTGTCAATTGTTTTCAGTTTAATTCAAAATTTTAAAAATTCATATTTCAAACGGAGTCATCAAGAACCAAAACACAATTTTTTCGCTTAGAATAGACTGAAACTATGATTTAAACGGCCCATACATTATACGATGAATCGTACTACTGGTTGTACAACACCACGTTGATTCGACCTTTGGAACGACACATCGGATTCGCGTTGGTCCACAAACTTAAACGGATTGGTATTTGTCGCATAGCGAATCGATTTGCGATTGCGTCGAGTTTGTCAAAAAGGGCAGTAGCTGCAATTGTGGTAGTTTTGCTAGACGAAGACGAAGAAACACCCAAAAATAGAAGAAAAAGGTGCAAAACCTGTAACAAAAATTGGTTAAATTTTTCTAAGAGAACCTGATAACTTGCATTTTGTTTATGTTTATGGTGACTTGAAAATAGATATATTCGATGTCGGAGGTTCCTCCACCAAACGCCTGCTGAACATACTCAACACCTTCGGACTGCTTCAAACGATATCAGAGCCTACTAGGTACGGAGCAACAAGTGTCAAATTGATTGACTTAATAATATTGTCCGAAACGTTACCTATTAAAAGTTCGAAAGTTGAAGATGCTTCTAGTATTTCCGATCACTGCTTGGTTTCATGCTCACTTGATTTTTCACCTATATCAACCAAACCGTATTAATATACTTCGAGATTATAAAATTTTTAATCAAATTCATTTTATTGATAACTCAGAAGCAATTGATTTCACCAATATTCTCGAACTTCACAATATAGATGACAAAGTTGATTTACTGAATCAATTACTAATTGATTTCTTTGATTTGCATGCACCCATTAAGACTGTGAAAATAAGCCGTCCCAAAGCACCTTGGCTAACGTCAATGTGAAATTGATGATGTCCACTAGAAATAAAGCTCTCATCGGGCACAAAAAAGAACAGACTTGGAAGGCATTGGAATTCCTATAAAGAACTGAGGAATCAAACTAAATACGCAATAGAACGTGAAAAGAAATCTCATCTTGCTTTCAAATTTAGAACCAGCGAAAACAACAAAAAATTTTGGAAAGAGTTGAAAAACCTAAATATTCATACAAAAAAAAACCCATAACACAATTCCAGAACATCTCAATGACGTTACCAAAATTAATAACTTTTTCATTGATTCTTCCAAATCTGATCTTTTGCCTGACAGAGAAACTATTAATGAGTATCTAAACAATATCCGACCAAATGTGTATATTTTCAAATTTTCCCCAACCAATGAGACTGAAATATATAAAACACTTTTGTCAATAAAATCAAAAGCTGTTGGAGTAGATAAACTAAGCATCAGCATGTTATTATACTCCTGCCCTCAATTGCTTACCATAATCACTCATATTTTTAATTTTTTTATCGAAAACAATGTATATCCATCAATCTGGAAACATACTTTCATTACACATCTACCTAAGGTACCTAATCCTGATGACATTCAATTTCTACGCACCGTAAGCATTTTTTGCACGCTTTCTAAAGTATTCGAAAAAATTACTACCACCCAAATGAAGCTTCACTTAGAAACTCAAAGCAATCTTCCATCCCAACAGTCCGGCTTCAGAACTGATCACAGTTGCATCACGGCACTCACGAATTTCATAAATATTTACAGTTCACCCAATGCTATTTTTACGCAGATGACACTCAGGTATATATTTCCTTCCCTGAGACTGACCTTATGCCACAGATCGACTCAATACCGACCTTGATGCTTTGGTCGAATTGTCAAATAAATTCTGCCTTTCAATTAACCCCATCAAATCCAAAGTAATTCTGTTTGGCAGCTAGAAAGCTCGAAATCGATGCGTTGATCAATTCATGGTCAAAATAAATAATGAAACACTCAAAGAACTTGGGATTGATTATGGATTCTTCGCTTCGTTATACACTGCATGTCAACTTGATCACTAAAAGATCATTTTGTAATTTAAAACCCATATGTTCCAACCGTGGAATTTGGGTTAGAAAGAGTAGAATAACTCTATGTGAAGCATTAGTCCTATCACACCTGAACTACGCTGATATCGTATTCAACTCATTCAGAATTCTTTCATACGTGTCATTTGTGGACTGACCATACGTGATCACATTTCTAATCATTTAAAAGAGGTTGGTTGGCTGAATATTAAAAACAGACAACTATTACACGCTTGCACATTATTCCACAAAATAATACAGTCAGAGTCACATAAACCTCCATATCTCTATAGGACCATAACATTCCGCACTGATGTTCACCATCTCAATGTCCGTTTCAAGTCAAGACTAACCCCACCTCTACTTAAAACAGCTCAATATCGATCGTTTTTCTCTTACCAGATAACTTGACTTTACAACACGGTTCCGATGAAATGAAGACCTAACAATTCATTCATTTAAAGAAAAGTTACAGAAGCTTTTGTTCAATGAAGAAATTATCTTTAAGAAGTTTTTTATTTATTCACACTTTTTTTTTCATGTTCCTAATTTCTGAGTCGAACAATGAGATGGTTTTTCATCGTAATATTCTATTTTTTACTTGTATTTAGAGGAAGCTCACAATGAAATTTTGTCCTAAATTCGATTAATTCACTTTAATTTTGTGTACGGTTGAGTGTAAGAAAGTATAGTTGTCGTCAAACCTATAAGATAAATAAAAAAAAGCCGCAAAAACTGGTCGATTAGCATGTAATTGACTCCCATGCCGCCAACCAGGGTCGGACTAGTACATATGCCACTAAATATTGTGATGCATGCAGATTATTCAAGTTAATTTAACAAAATTACTGTAACTTTTGTATTCAGAATAATCCATTTTTATAATTATTAGTATCCTTAGATTAGGTAAACAACTGCTCCGTCGAAATCTAATTTGCTAATAGCTGCGCGTACCGCAAACAGCTGTGATTTCTATTCTAACTACGCCCGACCCTGCATGGAAAAAACATACCTAATTGCTGTGCGGGCCTTTACATCTTCCGCGCCAAGTGTTACGTGGGGGCGATAGGTGGAATAATTTGAATAAAGGTAGAGATGTCAATAATTTTGTTATTGATTTAGTGCGATTTTAGTCTGAAAAACTGGTTATTGACAAAATAGGAATTAATTTCCTGGTAATTTCCTGAAGTTATATAAGTATTGATATTGACTCACACTGAATTCTCATGTGATTACCATATAAGGTGTGTATGGCGTGGTACTATGCATTTTTGGCAGAAATATATATTTTGTGATTGATTTTTATTGGAGGAAATGTGAGGACAAGCATAATATTTGCTCATACAGGATGATTCCTAAGATGGACCGGTCCGTTCATTAATTTCTCACATTGCACGGAAAATAATGGCTATAGGTGAACATGTAAAAGACAACAATTCGTTTTTGAGATGCAGGGCGTTAAAGTTGAAAATTTATATTGAATTTACTTTAATTACTGAAGGATCGCCAATCACATACTATTCAAGATATCCAACAAAGGCGATCCATTACATCCAGTGGAAGTGAGATATAACCGGATGGGTGGGAGTTAGACTGTATGTTTTTCACCCACCCAACTATTCAGAATATTTTAGGGAGTCACGAAATACCCAAGAGTAGATGAATAAAAATATAATTGTACGAAACAGAATGCCAGTGTCCAATATTGATTATATTCCCGAATTTGATTTTAGGATATGAAAGTACATTAACTTGTATGTAAGAAATAAGTATGATTGCACTATAAAACTTTATAGAAATCACCGATAAAAACCGAGAAAACTATATTTGGCACCAAAATTTAATGTAATTGTGTCGGATGAAAAGTCCGTTCAAGACACCCATATGATAAATATAATTGTGGAATTTTAGCACAATTGATCATTGAAATACCACACTGAGAGCTTCCATCAGAAAAAAATCACAGAGGGTGCAAATCATCTATCAGAAAATCTTCAACACGAAAGTACTATTCCAGTTCAAAGTGAAGTGATTTTTCGCAATAAAGTCTGTATAAATAATGATAGCGTGGCAACGCACTATTCTGAAAATATAGAATAAATATGAAAATATGAAAATATAGAATTACAGAGCGTTCATATAAATGAAACACAGAGCGATCAATTGGAAAGTTGAAATTATTTTCATGGTATATGCACTTATTTGAGAATTCCCTTCTCTGGATTATTTTTAAATTATCTGAACAAAAATATCTGAATTCCTGACAATCCAGATGTTGAATCGTGAAGAATGCAGTACTGATTGAACACCCTATATATGCAAGAATGTTTTTTATTTGTTATTTTTTGTTGAATAACTTTTTAGTGAATGATAAATTGAATCATTATACTGCATATATTTTTTGAATTATTCGTATCTATGTACTTAGTATCGATCTCTAGTATACTCATTTATCTAAAAAAAATTGAATTAATTGATCCTCGGTCAATAATGAATTTGATGCAATTTAAAAATTCTTTACCCATGGCGAAGTTACCCATAATGCACTAGCTATTTTAAACTCTTGCACAACTTGCCCCCAACATTATGTGGCACTTTCCAGGCAGATATGGAAAAGATAAGACCATTTTTTGCGGCTTTTTTTATTTATCTTATATGTTTGACGACAACTATACTAACTTGTCCTAGGCGGGTAAGCGCTAACTCTGCCTTTTGATAGTTTTTGTAACCTGTCCTACTATCAATAAAAGCAATTTATCATTATTATTATGTATTCTTTTCATTGTTACATCCGACAAACATGTATTAGAACGATATTTTTCTATAATTCTGACTTAAACTTTTCATTAATTCTCCATTTTTATTAAGTATTCATACAAACTTCCAATGACAAACGTAGCGATATGTCGTAGCTTGCACACTAACTATCAATAGTATGTAGGTACTGCTGCGTTGTACTACAGATTTTATGCATGCCATACTTCTTTTCGATGCGACCGCGTCGTACTGCAAGTTGTACTACAACGCCACTAACTATCCAACAGTTGTTCCAACGGTCGAACAACATGGTATTGTACAACCAGTAGTACGATTCATCGTATAATGTGTGGCTCGTTTTACCCGAACAACTTCTGAAATAGTGCTAGGAAAAAAATCCCGAAAATTATTTTTTTGACTGTGACCCGTATATCTATCATCAATAAGATTATAATTGGACATTTTAACGAGTTGCGATAAATATATTGTGGTCCTGAATTTGTCTTATTTCGAATAACAGAACAATTTTTTTCTTTGTCAATCCTATATCCAAGTACGACGTTTTTACGAACTTTGATCGCTTATAAATTAGAAACGACACATACAAAATCATTTAATCACACACGTTTATCTAACGACTCATACCGCTATAACTTAATGAAATTTTTGAAAATTTGACCGAGAGCCGATTTACCATATGTTTTCTTGTCGGATCCTTAGAATTCCTATGGGTCCGGTAGTTGAAACTATTCATACAAGTTCCATATATGGTTTTATAAATAAGTAAATGACTAATGGTTTCGCTGGGAGATTTACTAACTTCATTTAAACTTCAAACCATGTTAACATGTCATCATCTTTACAACTTAAAACGTAATGGTTTTTCGTGGAAAATGCGCCGTGCATTTCCGAGCAATGTCTCAAATCAACTGTCAAAAAGGGTTCAAGGTTTCTGCTGCGAACTGTCGCGCAGGGTCGGCTTAGCCCATACACAACAGAAAACCAGAAAGCCTGAAAAGAAAACAAGTTCTGGGATACCTGTGCAAGTCCCTGAGAGATGCAGAAATTGGTTGTACCATTACTCCAATGTATTAATGACACAAAGTGGGGTTGTGTTGGAAAACTATTTGCACGTTTGTCAAATTTTTTTTGATTGATGTCACATTATCCTGCTATTAAAAGCTATCAATTTTTCAACTACATTTGGCTACAAGACTGAAGAAATAGCAGTTTCAACAATCTATTAGCTAATTCCATTGGTTAAACTAGTGTTGCACTAGTTTTGCACCAGTGCTGCATCGACACTGTACTGGTTTTCTCCAAAATGTGCACTAGTTCATTCTCAATGGAATACGAAATATTTTTGACAGACTCGTGAAACTTGTCACCTTATCAGTTTTCGTTTTCACAACCATCATAAAAGAGAGGTCATTAATAAATTAAGTTGGAGATGAATAATTCACATTCGTGCCATAATTCGGAAAAGGATGACCGATAGCCGATTTCACCAACTAATGGCCGATTTCTCCAACTAATTCCTAAAGTTAGGAAATACCTAAATCGAATTTAGGAATTCCCAAGTGCAATTTGCGTTTCACCAAGCATTAAGTAATGCTTAAAAGTGATAGGAAATATCTAACGTAGGTAGTTCCTATCACTCTCAAGCATTACTTAACGGGTGGTAAAACGCAAATTGCACTTGAGTATTCGTAAATCCGATTTAGGTATTTCCTAACTTTAGGAATCAGTTGGTGAAATCGGCCATGAATCATGCCAAACCTTTGAGACAAATCTCTTATAGATGATTTATTTCCTTCGAACCAATTATAATGGAAAAGTGTTATATGGTGGGTTTGACGCCTAGCTTTAGGTACAATATGGGGTTCAAATTTCAAAAACCAAAAAATGTTTTTCACAGGCAGTAACTTAATGGAAGTATGTTCTTCAGGTTGGAATCCCACATGAATTCTTTATCGATATTTCTTCAAAAAAAAAAAAAGTTCATGAGAGGTCAACCTTGAGGACAATATTTTTCATTCATTCCACTAATCAATTCGAATAATTTTCTCATTGTCTTTATATTACACCAATCCACTTTAATGAGTCTCTGCTGTTATATGATTTGTGTCCCCGTGGCATGTGTTTGTTGAATAAAACTGTGATGTTCTAAAGTCATTAATTATTTTATAAGCAGTTTCTCTCCGCATCCTAAAGTTTTTCACTGCAAAAACACTCCAAGCAATAAAATCTCATTTATTGCTCTGAGAAAAAACATGGAGCATGAAAAAACACAATTATAAAAATATTTTTCTCTGACTTCTTCATCACTTAATTTACGGATATATTCCAGAAAATGGTTAATTTCAGGCCGTGATCTCTCCTTTATTACTTATTATGTGTCTTCATCACTGCTTGACGACTACGTTAACAAAAATGCTACTAGAAGTAGTCTGTCTTTTTGAATTTTTGAGCATTCCGCCAATTTCACAAATGCAATGACTTCGCACGAGCTCAAAGAGCTAGACTAAAGTAATTGCACTGAGTTCAAAACTAGGTGCATCAGATTCCCAATGGAATACAAAACTCCTACACCAGTTTTTCCAATGGAATACAGAAAATGAACTCGGTGCGCACCAGTTTTACCAATGGAATTCGCTTTATCATTGCTTAAATAGAAGTAAGATAGTAAGTCAATGCCCGTAGAAAAGGTATTGGACCCAAACATGACTGTCATCTAGCGTGATTAGTTACAAACACGAATATTTGACGTCATTTTAATGCAGGTTTCTTCAAAAAACCCTGAATTTAATGCTGTCCCATTGTTTTAAAGTTCTTTGCCTCATATATAAGAAACGTATATCGCCAGATGGCAGTGCGTGTTCTCCCGATGGAATAAATACAAACTCCGCCTTACTTCTAACTTGGCGATTCTCGATAGATACAGGATATACAATGATACAGGTCCTAATTAGATAATTCGGTGCTCGTTCTTCCAAATTACAAATCTAGATTAAAGCCTATTTGTTTTCGTGGTAATCTGAAAATTTGCACGAAAATTTCAAATGTATGAATATAATGGAATCCAGTCATACAATATCAAGAATAAAAAAATATTTTAGCAAAATCTGTATGAACTATCTCGGAAATGTTTTGAATGTGAATTTTAAGAAGAAGTATACGGCAAATAGAAATAGATAATGACGTCTGAAATATCAGATAAAAGGTAATGTCAAATAAAACATGACATGCATGCAGCACAAAATAAGTATACAACGCTGACGTAAACAGTATATTCTCTTTTTTTAATGTATTGGACCAGAATTAGGGGAACCTCGGGCAAAACGGGGTACTGGGGCATAACGGGGTACCGCCATGTTACGTGAATTCCATTCGAATTAACCCGCCAAATCTCAGACGCATTATTCCCACCACCAATACCCTTCACTGCAATAGACGCAGCACGAATCGGGCGAACGATAGTTTGACCTTGTCCGGCATAGAGTTATAAACGCCGTACGTTGTAAAATTGGATCATATATTTCCTTAAGGTACGTATATTTTTCGAAAAGTTATTGAAGTTTTGTTTATGCTATATCGTTATTGCCTTTATATAGTCTACCTTATTAAACGCATGGCTTCAAAAACACTTTTACATTGATTTTTTTCTTGTTTTATTTGAGCACGTGTATTTGGGGCAAAATGGGGTGTTGATAATGGGGTACAACGGGGTCCCGTTTTACCCCGTCCTTGGGACCCCGTTTTACCCCAAGCAATGCATTAGAATTTATTGTGTTTCTATTGGTTTCAGATGGTACGAAAGTACGCAAGAAAGACAACTCGTCAAAATTGGTCTAAAGACTCAATGAAAGAAGCAGTACAGGCGATTATTGAGGGTACCATGGGTTATAAAAAAGCAGCGCAGCAATTTAAGGTGCCTCAAACCACATTAGAACGGTATGTTGCAAAAGCAAAAAGAGATGTGGGGTCAAAGTTTAACATAACGCAATTAGGAAGCGCCAGAAATGTGTTTACCGAAGCTCAAGAGTCAGAGATTGTGAAATATGTAAAAGACATGGAATCAAGATTGTTCGGCTTTACAATGAGAGAGTTAAGAAAATTTGTTTATCAGTTGGCACTCGTAAACGGTGTTGCAAATAGGTTTAGTAAGGACACTCAGATGGCCGGTCCTGACTGGATGGAACATTTTCTTCGAAGACACCCTACCATAGCCCTAAGAAAACCAGAACCCACATCAGGAGCTAGAGCAATGGGCTTCAATAAGGTTGCTGTGAATCAGTTCTTTGGTTTGCTTACAAGTATTATCGATAAGTATCAACTAACTGCAGAAAAGATTTTCAATTGTGATGAGACAGGTATCACTGTAAATCCAAAGGGACATTCGAGGATATTAGCACTCAAAGGAAAACGCCAAGTAGGTGTTCTCACTTCTGCAGAGAGGGGGGAAACCGTGACTGCTGAAATTTGTTGCTCAGCTTCGGGCTTATTTGCCTTATTTTTCCCAGAAAAAGAAAACGCCCTGAATTTGAAATTGGTTTGCCACCTGGTTCTATGGTTGAAACAAGTGATTCTGGTTGGGTGACTGCAGATATTTTTTTTCAGATGGTTTAAAAAATTTGTTCAATTTTCCGGGGCTTCAAAAGATAACGCCGTACTTTTAATTTGTGATGGTCATGCCAGTCATACAAAAAATCTTGACCTTATTAATTATGCCCGAGAAAATGGAGTTACTCTGCTTTGTTTACCACCGCATTGTTCGCACAAGTTGCAACCTCTGGACGTCGGCTTTATGAAACCTCTCAGCAACTACTACGAAAATGAAGTAAGACTGTGGCTACGAAGTAATCCCGGAAAAGTCGTCACACTTTGGCAACTTTCGACTCTTTTTGGAGCTGCCTATGTTAACGCAGCAACAATGAAAAATGCTATGAGTGCTTTCAAAACAACTGGAATTTGGCCACCGAATGAAAATGTTTTTGAAGAAAGTGACTTTTTACCAGCTTCTACGACAGATATCCCTTTAGACGAAGAAGGCAATGAACAGCAATCCTTAGGAGAAAATGCCCATCAGACTCCAGAAAAATCTGTGATCCACAAAAATAGAGTAGAGACAACTCCTCCTTCACGTGTGCCAATAACAAACATCAACAATGATTCTTCGCCACTACCACAATGTTCGTGGATGCCTGATGCCCCTCCAACTCGTGAAAAAATACCGAATAAGGTAGTTCTACAAGAGCCAAATATATTTCCTCTTGCATCGCCGCAAGATTTGCAGCCAATTCCTAAAGTAACTTCTGTTGCAAAATGCCCTCAGCGGAAACGAGGAAAAACAGCTATTTTATCATCCACTCCTTACAAAATGGAATTGGAAATATCTGTTCAAGAAAAAAATAAGAAAGCGAATAGTGTGAAAAGAAAAAGCAGTGTAGGGAAAAATACTACGAAAAAAGCAGTTACTAAACTAACAAAAAAAGCAGCATTGAAAGACGAAAATAATGAAGATTCGTCAATAGACGAAGACGATGCGATATGTCTTTATTGCAAAGAATTTTATAGTACTTCCACCGAAGGATGGATTTCATGTTGTCGTTGTCACGAATGGGCTCATAATTCTTGCGCCGGTATTGACAGCGATGACGATGAGACTGCGTTCCGATGTGAATTTTGTTCCTAACTAAATTTGTATATATCATATATGATAAAACTAAGAGTTTTTGTATATTTTCGTTCACCTACACGTACCTCATATACTAAACCCATTTTACCCCAGATACAATTCCCATTTTGCCCCGTATACGGGGCAAAACGGGGAAAGTCCTGATTTTTAAAAAATATATAAAAAAACTACGTAAAAATTTTAAGTTGGTTATTTAGTTGATTAAAGTCTAAAGATAATATAATTAGTTAGCTAAATTCAAAATGGCACAGTTAAGTTAAATCGTTTTATACAATAATCAGGCTCTTAAAGTTAGTTACCCCGTTTTGCCCTAGATTCCCCTACTTTTATGGGAAACTTGTTTATTTTATTACACGTTTCATACTAATTTGACCTGTATGCTATTTGTGGGTTGTAATATGGAATCGTTGAGCAAAATTTACACTTGCATACGTCCGAATCATTTCATATTTGATAGGTGTTCACTGTTCATAATTCCAGTAGCAGGTGGGTAATCCATTATAAATGTTTTTGAAGAAAAAACAAAAAAGCGGGATTTGTGATTTGGTTTCTGATATAAAATGCGTATGTGCAGGTTTTCGGGGTCGTAGATTATGAATCTTTCGTCAAAATTAATAATTTCAAAATGGCGGACGAGATTTGTGATTATGGTCCGATTCGATTCAAAATTTGTCTGTGGGTTTTTCTGGCTCAGAGATAATGAATCTTTTGTCAAAATTGATGAATTTAAGATGGCGGTTCCAAGATGGCGGACGAGTTTTGTGATTATGTCCGATTCGATTCAAAATCGGTGTTTGGGTTGAGAGATCCTGATGATTTCTGTTCAAATTCGTGAATTTTAAATGACAGAAAAGTTTTGTAATTTCTGGGTGGGTTCTACCCTACCTATGTAGTGGTTTTTGGGTTCGAAGATAATGATTTTTCTGTATAAATTCAGGAATTGAAAATGGCAGACGAGTTTCGTGATTTATGGTCGAATTCTATACCGTGTGATACAGACTCATGGTACACGCCTTTTTCTCCTTCGTTTCTGTAGCTATATTTCTGAAATTTGGAAAATTCAATATGCTCACTATAGGTCATTTTTTGACATATTTGAAAAAATAAACAATTTCTGGTTTTTCCGGAAATGACCTTCGATTTTCAAATGGGACACCCTGTGAATTATTACAGTTTTGAAATCTGCATAATTTTCTGAATCCAATGATACCTCATAGTTGATATTTCATCTGTCAGAAATTTCGATAGTGTAGCATAATTTTGATTATTTGGAATAATTTTAGGGAGTTCATGGCTCTCTAGATCGAAAAATAAAATGGGTATTCTGACGAATGAAATATCAACTATGAGGTATCATTCGATTCAGAAAATTATGCAGATTTCAAAAATGTAATAATATACACGGTGTCCTATTTGAAAATCGAAAGTTGATGTCATTTCCGGAAAAAGCAGACTTTGGATTTTTTTCCAAATATGTTAAAAAGTGCTCTATAGTGAGCATATTCAATGTTCCAAATTTCAGAAATGATGATTTTCATCAAATTTCAATAATTCAAAATGGCAGCTCCTATTGGTTTATTTTGTGAGTGATGGTCGTATTCTGTTCAAAATTACTATTTAGGTGTATATGAATGCATTAATTCGAATTGATTCGAAAATATAAAATCTGATGTGGAATTATGAATAAATAGTTTAAAAAACAGTTATCAGATTTTGACTTTCAAGTTAGTTATTGAAAAAAGTTACCAATAAGATCTGATCGAAATTTTATTGAAAACTATTTTCTCGATTTTAATGTATTTTTTTGCAGGAAAGGTACATAGTTTAGGTACATATATCTTATTCCCTATAACGGGTAAAACAATATGAGACTCTATCACCCGTGAAATATTCAATTCAACCGATGTGTTAAAAATAAATGAAACAATGTTTTAGATAGATGTTTTACTCTAATATACCTGAATATTGAAAAAAATTAGATATTTATTTCTTTTTTTAAATTTCTTTCTCTACCTTCAACAACACTAGAAGCAGTTATCCCTAATTCTCATTCCTCTAGTAAGATGTCCGTTCAAAATTTCAAGTAGAATGCAATTTACCAAAAATATTTTCAGCTTTGGAAGCATTATTGGTTCCCAAACACAAATGTCTCTGTCTTTTTACATTGAAATAATTTCTCGTATTTATAACTAAATCGCAATATCTTCTTCTGGTTAAGTATATTGTTTTCCTTGAATTTGATAAAAATAATTGTGAACCTTATTCTACATAGAATCATTAATGAAAATAAAAAAAAACGCAGTGAATAAATTCGAATGATTACGATTCTCGATATAAATGCAACAGTCAACAATCACCTGGTATCAAGTCAATATGTTTCGATTGTTTACGTTGCTGCGCTGCCTCAATGAAACATTCCGCTGTAGCTTTTCAACTTCAGAGGAACATCAAAAACGCCGCGCCGCCCAAATGAACCGTTGTATTGGAAACCAATGTTGAACGGAGTTATCGATATGGGATCACAAGAACAAGTTATTAGGTAATATGCGTAAAAATATGCCACTAACTCCGAAATTCTCGCTACATAGCCCTGACGAAGTGGAGAGTGTATTTCCTGATAGATATAAATTAAAAAATGTTTTTAAGACAAGATTTTATTCAAATGCACGAATATTCTTTAGATCATTCGTAAAATATGTCAATTTGAATTATTAAGTTTCGAAAAACTCATCTCCTATTCCAAAAACTCCTAGAAACAAATTTGAAATAGAATCTGACCTTAAATCTCGAGGCCGCCATCTTGAATTTTTTTATTTTGACAATAAAAGTCAAAATCACCGATCCAAAGAACCCCTACATTCTTATTTTGAACGGAATCGGACAATAATTTATTCGTCCACCGTTTTGTAGCTGTAATTTCGAATTATCAAACATTGACAAAAAAATCATGATCTCCGACCACAAAAATCCCTATACCAATACCAACTCAAAATAGAATCAGACCGAGAATCAGAAATTTCGTTCGCTATTTTGGAGCCACTACGTTGAATTATTGAAAAAAATTATGACATCCCAAACCCAAAAGCTTCTATATACCAATTTCGAATGGAATCGTATCAGAAATCACGAAACTCGTTCAACACTCTGGAGCCGCCTCTTGGTTTTTCCTGATATTGAAATGTTATGGAGTATTGTCCCCCAAGTGATAAACACATGTTGTTGAAAAAAGCTATTAATTGTAAAAGTTATAATATTCCATAGTTTCGATCGACCCGAATGAGTTTTCTTTTTTCCCATTCCCGATCCGACCCTGTGCCAGATGTCATACTGGCTATATGATACCCTCTCTTTTCCTCACCAGTCGTGTGGGAGGAGCAACCTGAGGGGCGTGTCATTTGAAAGAAATTCAGTTCCATTTCTGAATCCAGAATTGTAAGTAATAATTACTTTTCACTGGTCGACGGCTGAACCAAACCTTTATTAATTGACTTTGATAAAGCTGGATATTTCTCATTTCAAATGGAATAAAGCAAGGAAACCCATTTCGCGAAAACAACACATTTTTTTTAATTATTCCCCAAAAAAATGAACATCTTGGAAAAAAATTTGAAAGTCGTTTAACTGGGCGAATGATAGACTTCGATACTGAAAAGAAACAACACCAAAATATTCGTTCGTTTTGATGGTGGAACTGAACGAAAATGCCCAAAAATAGGGGAAAATATCCTTTTCATTCATTTAAAAGTCAAAAAATATTTTTTTCATTATTTTTATCTTTATACAATCAAACAACCCTTCTCTACTCAGAAAAAAATCGTTTCTGACCCCCTCTTTTTCAGGGATGAAGACCCCTAATCAAGTTACGACATTACTTGGATGCCAGATCACTGAAATTACGACATGACTTGGATGCGAGATCACTGACGCCATCTACATGTCGCATCCATTTAAATCTAATATAAATCTCATAAGGTTAGCTAACTATCTTACTTCTATATAAACAATGGCTATATGTAATAGGAGATCGAAGCTACCAATGACAGTTAGCTAAAAATAATTGTTCAAAAGTGATATATTATAAAAAAATCCTGTTTTTTGTTAAATCATTGCAACAGCTGTATTATGAGCATGCTTATCACCCTATGTTATAATATTTACAAAAAAAATGTATCCAACCAATTTGTGATTTCTGTGAAAGAAGATTAATAATAAATTGATCAGATATTATATACTAATGTATACTTATGTTTTTTTTGTCGTCAATAATACCATGTATTATAAAATGACTATGTACCTACTCATATGAGAAATAAAGAGCTATTATTATATCTCATGAGGGATCATTTCAAGGAACCGCCAGGCTTTGGAACTCTCTAGATTACTCTCCGGTTACTCCCTAGATTAATCGTTGCCAAAAAATTGCCGTCTTTATGTACCCCTATTCCCCCATCGACAGTAACATTAAAATTAATATTCGATAACTGAGTATTAGGCATATTCTTTCCGGGTTTATAGACCATAATTTATTGAATCTATTCGTATAAAATATGAATCGGTCTAAGTTTGTCTGAATTATTTGTATCAATCTGTATATAATGAGCAGTTGCCTGTGGGTAAATAATGGCTTGCCATAGATCGTTTAATTAATTCGTACTAAATTGTTAAAGCAATCATTGTCTCTATGTGGGTGTGCCATAAATTACACAAAAACAATTAATATCAAGTTATATGGTGTTATAATAAACTCTTAGTACGAGTACATTAACCTATAATTGACTCCGGGCGATGTTTAGATTTGTTTGGGTTTTGCTTGACTTGATTTCAGACATTCCACTTCAATTCTATATTTATTCATAAAAAAGTGCCATAACTACCTACTTCTGAGGTATTAGGTTTCGTGCAAATAATTGAATAATCATTTCGAACCTCGAACGACTTTTAACAGCTATGTAAAAATTTCGTTATAATATAAGTCTGATTTTGATGATTATGCAAACACATTATCTATTGTCATTCCAATCTTCGAAAGACCATCATCCTATGAGAAAACAATTAGTAATTTTTTGTACACCTAATGAAAGTATTGAAGTTATTACCTGTAACTACAAAAATGAAAAAGTTTTAGAAAATAATGAATTAGGTACCTTTGATTAAAGATGATACCAGTAATAAAAAATAATTACCATAAATCAAAGATAATTATATAATAGTAATGGAAGATAATCACTAGTAATGAATTCTGAATATAATCCGAGCATAATCAAAAAATTCGTCCTCCATATTGGAGGCGACATCTTTATTTTATGAATATTGACAGTACGGGTTTGTAAAGAAGAACATCATATAAATGATTATGAGCCAGCACATTCCCATTAAATATAATTGGTGGCATTCTGCTGTGAAACTGAAGGGCTAACGCAATTGCTGGCTGAGTGACCACGGCCAGCTGCTGGCCGGAGTGTACTTCCCAAAAGAACGCCGTACCTGCTTCAGTCATTAGGCAATACCATTCATCAGTTACGGGAGAAATGTCCCTTGAATCAATGTTTGCTGAGAGGGTGCTGTCCCTTCCAGTAAGATGGGACAGCTCTCCTGTGCCTTATGCTAAAGGAGGGATTGTCTAGGTTCGTTTGTAGCGGTGCTAGATATAATTTATTAAAAATTATATGTAGGACAAGTTTTCAATAATTTTTTGATAACCGGTTGCTGTCATCAACAACCATACAAAATGATATAAAAACGGAAATAATGAAAATACCACTACAAAAATTCTACCCCAGGATAATGGATAATTTCCGATAAACATACAACGTTCTTATATAAAAATGAACCCATGTGAGAAACTACCAAAATATCAAGTTTCTATTTAAACAGGTTTCAACCGGTCAATTGAAACGTTGTCAGATTCTGATTTGATTTTCAATGTGAAAAATGTATCGCTTCTCTCGAGAACCTCAAAAGGCCCATTGTAAAGTTGTTGAAGAGGTTTCCTCACATAATCCCTTCTAACAAAAACGCAATCCCTTCTTAGTTGAACTGAGAAGATCTGGATGAGTTGAAGTTTTCTTTGATTTTTGGTGTTCAGTGGAAGTACTCTTGAGCAGATTCATACACAATTATTGTAATTCATTGACATATTGAGAAATGTCTTGAGGTGAATGTTCAGCATCAGAAGAGTTCAATACACCAACTCTGCTGGCGTACACATTATGGGTACTTTTAAATTTGACCGAATACCTAATAGGATTAAAGGAAGGGCATCGTTCCAATTAAGGCTATGCGCGCACATGCGATTTTCTGTCGCGCGACTGAATAATCGCAATCGCCAAAAAATAATTTGAAAATTTTTCTTGCGTTGAAACTTGGAAGCCAAATCTAGAAAACGAGGCAAAAAGCAGTAGTGGGTGCATCCACTGATAAGTAAAAGGCTGTTAAGAGGGCAATTTTACTCAAGAAAACATCCTAGTGATTTTTTCCATACTATAGGTCAGGATGAGTGCCAGAAAAAATATTTCACATAGATACATACACAAAAACTTTCGGACTTCGGCAGCAACTGAATCGCGATTGAATTGTCGCAAGTGCGTGCAGGTTCATTCCTGTCCCTTTGAGTCATTTTGATTGGTGACACTCGTGTCGCTTAAAAAATGGGACTGGTTACGTCTTTTTAGTCGTTGCGATTATTGAGTCGTATATGTGCGCATTCGTATTTGAAAACTACGTGTTCCATTTTTGTGCGATCGCGCGACATTAAATCGGATGTGCGCGCATATGAATTTCTAGTCGCCCTGATCGAAGCTTTCAATTGTCTGTGAAAACATTCGATTATTCCATTTCTGATGAAATGATAAGAAGTTGTTCTTATTTGTTGCGTTTCTAAAATATTTATCAAGTTTTTCCACAAGAAAGACACAAATTGAGCTCCTCGATCAGTTGCTATAGAAGAGGGTACTCCGAATCTAGATAATAATAATAATAATAATAAAGTTTATTCAGATTCAAAATAATATAACAAATACAATGTAAAATGTTCTTATTGAACAAACAGAAGAATCACTGAAGCTGTTGTAATCGCAGCAGCTTGTGAGTGATTTTTTACAAATATACAAATACTATTCTAAAAATATATAATGTGGCATCATGTAAATATATTAATATAAAGAAATCCTAAACATAAGTGGATGATTTGCTATTTAAAATAACTGTACAACAATGTGAAAATGCTTCTTTGGCATTTTTCTAATGATTCTGGGGGAATGGATGCATCACGGGGTTTTTTCAACTTCACGGACTTAAGCCATAGCTTGTGCGCCTGGAAATCTAATTTATCCCGTGCCATCTCTTGGTTAATCTCTTTTTCCTAGTTTTCAGGCAATTAGTTTATTTTTATTTATTTGCCCACTATCAATGAAATTTTCTATGACATTGACATCTTGTTTTGATAACCATATTTTTATTTCTTTTTTGTATTTTATGGGATTTGTTATTTCTTTGATATTATCAGGTAATGTGTTATATAGTCGGGGGAAAATTTTTTCATACCTATGGTTTTTTGAGCTCTTGCTACTTGTTCATTCACGTGTGTTTTTGCTCTAGTGGCATATTGATGTGTCATTTTGACATTTTGGTTTCTGTTTTTGAAATGATTGTTCAATATGGATTCACTGTAAATTGTTCTTATGTGAGGGATTTTGGAATTTTGGTAGAGGAGTTTAGTGCTATACCGTTGAGGTCTATTATAAAGTATTTTCAAAAATCTTTTTTGAATTTGTATTAGTGGTCTCATATGTGTCTTATTTGCCGCTCCCCATCCTATTATTCCGTATTTCATAATTGACTCTATCATTCCAATATACACGATTCTTGCATGTTTTTCGTTGTTCACGGTGTTACATACTTGTTTGAAGCAGTACAATAGTGATCTTAGTTTTTTAACGGTATTCTTTATATTACTATCCCACTTCATATGTGAGTCCATTGTTATACCTAAATATTTTGTTTTATAACTTACTTGTATATGTAAATTTGTACCTAATATTTTGATTTCAGAAAAATGTGGTAAAGATAAAGGCACAAATGTAGTTTTCTCAATATTCATTGTTAAATGGTTTGCATCAAACCAGTCTTTGAGATTTTTCATTTCTTCTCCTATTAAAATTTGCATCTCTTCCCAAGAGTTTCCCGAGTAAAAAACTGCTGTATCGTCTGCAAACGAAATTATATTTCCATCCATCTTGAGGTTCAACATGTCATTAACGAATATGATGAATAATAGTGGGGCTAGTACTGTGCCTTGTGGTAGACCATATTTAATTTCTCTTTGTTCGCTCAGTTCATCGTCAATTCTTACATGTTGTTTTCGCCCGTGGAGATAGTTGTTGAGAAGAGTGTGGCAGATACCTCTAATACCATAGTTCTCAAGTTTCGCTAATATTTTTTTGTGGCAAATCGTGTCGAAGGCCTTTGCTAGGTCTATATAAACACAGATTGATGGTTTACTTTTGTCTAACTCCTGGTATATTTGTTCTGTGAGGAAGGCTATTGCATCATTTGTGGGCATTTTATCTCTGAATCAGTATTGTTTATTGGATAGTGATTTATATTTATGAAGGAAATTTACCAATCTTGATTTGACCGCTTTTACAAAAATTTTTGATAAGGTAGAGACTAGGGACACTGGCCGGTAATTTTCAATGCGGTTTTTTTCCCAATTTTTGAAGAGTGGCTTTATAACTGATATTTTGAATATTTCCGGGCATATGCCAGTTTGGAAAATATTGTTCACTAGTGTAGTCAGTAGAGGAGCTACAGTGTCTATTGTTGTTTTCAGCATTTCCGATGTTATGCCATCTAATCCAGGTGCTTTGTTGTTTTTCAAGTCTGTTATATATCCTTTAATTTCGGTTTCATCCGTAGGAGTTAAGTAGACTGAGTGGATTGATTTTTCAATATCGAATGTCTTTTGAGGAGTGGTAATTTTGTTTGCCATATTTTCTCCTAGATCAGAGTAATAGTTGTTGAAATTATCTGCTTTTTATTTTATTTTTTATTAATGTACCGTCATTTAGTTTTATTTCGTTTATCTGGGCTTTTTTTGTTTAGAGTTCATC
This sequence comes from Chrysolina oricalcia, assembly GCA_944452925.2. Taxonomy (NCBI): domain Eukaryota; kingdom Metazoa; phylum Arthropoda; class Insecta; order Coleoptera; family Chrysomelidae; genus Chrysolina; species Chrysolina oricalcia. The sequence continues at coordinate 52,423,674 of OX101810.2, forward strand.
ACTGTTTGTTACAATTCGCACTTTGTTCAATTTTTTGTCTATAGAAGGTTTGTTTTCGGTTTTTAATTATAGAGTTTACTTTATTTCTGTAAGTTTTATATTGTGTTTTGAGTTCTTCATTTTCTGGATTTCGTAACGTATTTTGAAACATTTTATCTCTAGTGTCTATGGATTTGACCAAACCGTTGGTGATCCATTCTTTCCTTTTTTTATTTTTTTTTATTTGTATTTGTTCTGTTGATCTTTCTATAGCCTTTCGATAGTTTTCGATAATTATATTGCAGCACCGGTTCACATCATTTGTTGTCTAAAAGTTTTCCCAACTTTTTTCTTCAATGCATTTTTTTAATTTTTCAAGATTTATCTTTTTTATAGTAATTTTTTCTTTCTTTGATTGAGTCTAGTTTTTGTCAGGTGTATCATTTATGAATGCTAGAGTTGCAAAGTGATCGTCTAAGTTTGATCGTAGAACTACAGGTGCCGTGGGTTTGTTTTCAATATCTTTTGTTTTTAGGAAAATATGATCAATGCAGCTTTTACTCTCATTTTGCATTCTAGTATATTTATTGATCAAAGAGTGAAATCCATTTTGGCTTAAAATATCTAAATAATCATTTGAAATATCGTTATCTGACAAGATGTCAATGTTTATGTCCCCGGTGAGTATAATATAATCAGCATACTCCAGTCTTTCCAAATATGCTCTCAGGTCATCCAGAAAATCATATACATTTTGAGAGGGGGGCGATAGATTGCCGTGGTTATAACTTTATTTCCATTTATGTTCATTTTACACTGTAAGGCTTTAATCAATCCTATATTTATATTTTTTGTGTCGTGATCTACATTATTCTTTATGTATAAAATTGTTCCGTCGTTCTGATTGAACGACCCATGATTATAGTATATGTCATATCCATCTAGGTTAAAGTTTTCTACATTTTCAATTTTCCATGTTTCTGTGTAGTTCATCAAAGTTTTTTGCTACACTTCTGATGTTAGTATGAAAAATTTAAACTATTTTATTTTTATTATTATTATAATCTTTACATTCTTCCATTGAATCGGATAGTTTAGTTTCAATTTGTAGGTATTTGAAGTCTCGTAGATAGGGGTCCTTTTTTTGGAACTTGTTATGAGTATAAAACACTTATATAATAATAGTAGTATGAAAATAACACAATAGATAAATAGATTGAGTTTGATAGGTACATAAATCGGTAAAATTTCATATAAAGTAATGATAAAGAAGTAAAGTTAGTTAAATAATTTATAGTTTAGTACATAAAATTGATAAAATTCAGAAATAATGATGGTAAAATAATATTTATTAGTAATTTGATGATCCGCTTTGGAGGCGATTTAATCTAGTTTTTGTTGTGCGTGTCCCTACTTGTTCTCTCTTTTTTTGGTGTTGGTTCGTTTTTTTCTGGTGACTTTGTATGCTTTTTTTCCATGAATTCCCAATTAATCGTGCAATTATTTCACTACTCATATCTACCAGGCCACCTTGTGAATCGGTCTATGCAGGTCAAAATATATTTGTAACCCTCGAGACACAGCCAAGGAACCAAAGAGGTCAATATGGATTTAGGGCCCGTTTTTCATGTTCGAGTTAACCTCCAGATAACTAACTAATAGTTTAGATGGTGAACGTCATTCTTTAAATGACGTTTGAAGGATCACATTCTAAACTATTAGTTAGTTATCTGGAGTTTAACTGGAACATGAAAAACTTCCATCTTCCATCTGGTGGTTTGAAATTAACTAGCGGTAAAACTGCGTGTCTTTGATTTTTTAGATTTTTGGCAGTGTACACAATTTTTAACCCAGTCACGTATGTTCGCATTCATTTTGAACCAGAAGTATCTGTTCGGAAGCATAACTTGTACATTCCTGGAGAAATATTTCACGCAAAAAAGAATGATGAATTTGAGAATCACCGATGAGTTGTTGCATTTTTCTCAAAAATTATGAAGGTTTACAATCTCCTAAGTGTTCACTACTTAATAATTGTTCGAAACGTTTACTTTGAGATGATGACATCTTTACTTAAGAGTTTCTTTCAGGTTCTTGTAATGAGTTTCTTTGAGAGGGGAAATGATTATGTCTCTGAATTCCATATCAATTTCTGGATCAGGTGAAGCGATGACATAGTTGAATTTGGTTGATTCTGATCTAATTTTTTGATTATTAAATTGTGCCTCTACTTGAGCAAACCACAATGTAGAGTCCGCCTTCCAAAAGTGTTACAAATCTACTAAAACTGTGATTAATTCTGCGGTAGGACTCTCAAACATATTCGTTTATCGGGGTTACCAATTGTACCGGTTTTAGATATGATTCATAAGAAATTACATGTAGGACAACTTTTGAAGTTTTTATTGACTTTTTGACAACCAACAATCAACAACCACACATAATGATATTAAAATAGGAAATAATAAAAATACTACTACACGTTTCTCATTCAACCCATTGGCTTGCACATTCAATAATAATAATAATAATAGCTTTATTGCCCAACAGTTTAACCCATTTACAGGACAATATGAGTTGTAATTCATTATATCATTTACATACATTTAACAATTTTACCAATACTGAAAAGAAACTAAATCATTATTCTAAGTCTAAGAACACAAGATTAATCTTATTCTATATGTGCTCTAGCTAAGTTTATTATTTTAGCAACAGAAGCAAAGTGAATATCGCAATAGTTCGATATTCTGTTGAAATTTTGGCACATGGCATAAATTGGTGCTTTGAACAATATGTTCGTTCTGGCTATCGGAAGTCTAAAGGTCTCTATATGTCTTGCATGAAAAGTAAGTACATTGAAGTTGATTTGTTCAAGTATTGCAATACTATTGATTTTGTTGTGTAATAGTTTATGCAAAAAAACAATGGATGCACATTTTCGTCGTAATTCAAGACTGGAAAATAGTAACCTGTCACATAAAATACTATTTTCAATACTTCGATCTGGATAAACTCCATCAGTTTTAAATGATAACCACTTTAAAAATTTTCGTTGCACTTTTTTAACAATGTTAATATGGATACTGTAATACGGTGACCAAATTATAGATGCACAATCCCATTTAGAGCGAACAAATGAACAGTATGAAGTTTTCAGTGCATGAACATTTGTAAAATTTCTACAATTTCTTACGATAAAGCCATAGGTTTTCATTGCTTCAGATGCCTTAAGACATATGTGATTTTTGAAGATTAACTTCGAGTCGAAGATTACCCCTAAATCTTTTACAGATTCACATCTTATCAGGCCGGATTGCTCAATGTAATAGGGAAATTAGTTAGACATTTTTCTAGTGTAACTAACAACCTTACATTTACTAGCATTCAAGTGCAGTAGATTAACTACACACCAAGATTGAACTTGTTCAAGTTGTTCCTGCAACCTTATGCAATCATTCATATCACCAATTGTTGAAAATATTTTCAGATCATCAGCAAAGCAAAGTTTCCTAGCTTGAATAGCCTCACAAAAGTCATTTATAAATAATAAGAAGAGTAGTGGTCCTAGATTTGAACCTTGGGGGACCCCGGATGTAGCATGATATGCATCAGATATCAAATCACATATTGCTGTCGGTTGTAGAGATAAGATTTTAGAAATAGTGTTGCGTCACTACTAAATCCAAAATAAACTAATTTATTCAGTAGAACTTCATGGTCAATGCGATCAAAGGCCTTTGAGAAGTCTGTATAAATTACATCTACTTGACAATTTGCATCAAGATTTTCAGTTAAAAACTGTGTTATAATAGTAAGGTTTGTAACAGTTGAACGGTTAGTGAAGAATCCATGCTGATACTGCGACAGCTGATTACAAACTAAGGGATAGATGCGGTTATAAAAAACAATCTCAAAGACCTTTGAAAAATTACATAAAATTGATATAGGGCGATAGTTTTCTACAATTTTTCTCTCGCCGTTTTTAAAAACTGGACATACTTTAGCTACCTTCCAAGGCAAAGAGTATTCCTTTTTAATGAAACATAAATTAAAGATTATCATCAATGGTTTTACAAAAGCTCCAGAGCAATATTTTACTAAAAACGAGGGAATATTATCTGGACCAGCAGTCATTTTATCTTTAAGTTTTTTTATAGCTACTACAATTTCTTTTTCACTGACTGGGTATAAATAAATGTTTTCATTGTGTAGTACATCGGAAGTATTTATATTATTTCCATTAGTCAAGTCTGTTGGCGGTACGCATAGCTACATGTTCAATGTACAGGTGCAGAAGTTCCAGTAGACCTACAAGAGTTCTAGTTGGTGCCTTTTTTATAGCGCCTCTTATTTTCAAGCAGACCAGAGTTTTCTCTAGTTTGTACCTGGTCTTGTTCTCCAGTACACCGATGGTACTGTACGTTATGGTTGGGAGAGTAATTGCCGTATATATCCAACGTAGGGTTCTTGGTTTCAGATTCCACGTATTTCCGAATGCTCTTCTACATGCCCAGTGCGAACATCTAGGCCTCTTTACTGCGACGAACGACTTGCTGTTTCTAGGTCAGCTTGGCGTTTTTCATGAAGATGGTTTGTTGACCCTTCGTATTGAAAAGACCTTCCAGAGAGAAGAATCTCTGGAATGGTCCCTTTTTCCGCTATTTGATAACACCACCAAATTTGCCTTGTCTGTAGAAAACCATTGTTTAATTCTGATATCTTACTTTCGCCGATTGGTTTTGAGCTATGATGACTACCCTCAACTGCGTATACTTGCGCATATATCTGACTCATTCAGTTTCGCTAGAATTCCGTCAACTACCATGCACCACAGTGGGGGCTACTATCCCCTCCCTGACCATCCTCTTGTTGATAACCTGGCAACCTCGGAAATTCTACTTGGCTCGACTTTCCCCACTCGCTGCGACAGACCTATCCGTCTAATAAGGGTTGGATTGACTCGAAATGGGCCAATTTATTTTACATCTGTATTTGACATTCATAAAAAATTCTCTGACTATTCTGATACTGTTCAATTCACGAAAACTATTAAATAATAACATCAGCACCCGCTTGTTAAAATTTACAAAATAAACCACTCGCTTTCGCCAAAATATAGAATAGTATTAAAGTTTAGACTGCTTCCGAAGCAGTTGGCGTCTTCGAGCAATTGCTCAGAGGTTGGCGTGGAAGAAAGGGTTTCCAAAAAGAAGGAATATTCACTAGCTGAGCTGTCACTTTCAAGTGTAGAAAATTCGTAACCAGTGCTTTACCCTAACCTCCGGATATGCCTTTGCTGAACATTATTGAAATCCCTCAGCAATAATTATTTTCAATATTTGATCAGAATTTCAGAATTCCATCCAAATACCAGAGGTTCAACCAAATGCAGCCTAGACGATTTTAGAAAAGTACGAATCCTTTCTGAAATATCTTTTTCGTACTGTGCAAGGAAAAATCTCATGATTCATTCAATTTTTCAGATTAATCAATTTCTGAAATCACATGGGGACATACTAGTAAAAGAAAAATAAATACATACTTTTGAAGATTTCCCTATGAAAAACTTCCACTTCGAGTCTTGGTAAAATAGTGATAGTTACAGTGTGTTCATCATCATATGTCGCTTATTTCAGTTATAATCTAGTAATAATCCGAACACAAACTGGAAAGATGGATTTAAACTGAAATAATGCATACCGGTACTACCGAGAATTCATTTTTATCTACACCGATGGAATCTGTGTGTGTCTTTATTCAGACTGAATTCAAAATCAGAGGAGTAGCTATATAAACACCAGTTACATACATAAACTCGACAGAGTTCGTTGGTTGTCATATAATTTTCATAAAAATGCTATAAAAAACGAGTTGGTGGAAACGTTTTTTAGCCCGTTGGATCGATCTCATGAGAATCTAACATTTTTCATGGCATCATCCTGTTCCGTCATGAAATGTCTTTTGTATTGTTTAATCAGCTGAGTTGTTTCGAAGTGAATTTGTATTTGATTGAATTTTACATTTCGAGGTAGGTCGAGTCGTAATGCTTGGGAAAGTGATTCAAAAATAAAAAAATCTTCATTTAATTAGCAAACTTAAAAATTGATCCAATTCACTAATAATTGTGTTTCTGGATTTTGGAAGTATTTGACGCTAGGTAGTGCGTCATGACAACTATTTTATTATTAACTTAGTATTGTAGAAATAGATTGAATTCTTTGAGTGTTATCATCAAGAATTTGCTTTCGTTGCGCACTATTTAGGCGGAAATGACTCCGAAAGAGGTACTCTACTAAAAAAAATTCTCAAGTATTGAACAATATTCATGGAACGCCCTGTAGACTATGAAATTCAAACAAATATGGACGGTAGCGTCTTGAACTAGTTCTATCAATTCTCAATTCTCCAAATCAATTATTCGGTTTCAATTCAATAATAGATATATATTCTGAAATGGAAAAAATATAGAAAGAAAACAACAATTTATTGCCACTTTATCGTCTTTGCTTATGGTTACGTTTTTGAATTAAGCAATAAGTTTCCTTAATTCAAATAATAATATTTTCACTAAACTAAACAGTCAAGTATTTCATAGTCTTGAACCAATTCTGAATTCACACCATTAATAATTTGGTTCAAAATTCTATTAATATATACTAAGATGAAATAAAGGAAAAAACAACAACAAAGCATTTCATGATAATTTGGAAGTATTGGAATTCTTGCATTAGAGAAACCAAAACAATAGGTTAAAAAAATATAAAACTCCACTTTATCCCATGTTATTTTGTATGAAACAAATATTTGTTCTGGAGTTTAAAAGAACTCCCGTTTTCTTTGAAATAATAGGTCTATTTCGGCATATTGAAACAACAATAGGAAATTGGCTTTTGGTCAATTTTTTACATATTGTAGAACTCGTAATTCTGATCAAATGTCTCCATTGCGCCAAAGCTCTAAATTCAACGATTTAGATTATACAGTGTGCTGAAGTTGACTTTTCCAAAATTTCAAATGGCCATTGTGAAGACATTTTTTCGAATAAATAAAATCGATTATTCATATGGACAGAGCAAATCCAATATAACAAATAATAATTGCTGCTCATTCCCAAGATATACAGGGTGAGTAAGTTAGTTGAGATTACTAAAAAATTGAGCTGTAGAGTTTCATTCATTTCCAGATGTTTCGAAGGGTATAACTATCAAATCAAATTGATGATGTTAGCATCTCCAAAATCAGACTGACATATTATATACAAGATGTTCTATTTTTCATGAAGCCGCATCCGTCTCGCTTGGCGATATATCCAAATACATGGATTTCCGAATAAATCGGTGATGAACTCACTCGTTTAAGATGAAAGTTTACTCTGCAGATACACAAAATATATGAAAAATACTTGCCTTTGTTGATACTGTCTCTGAAGTAGTTAGGTTTGAGAATCATTTTATTGAATCATTTCCATAAACACATTCGTTGAAACAAAGCTACTTTTAAATAATATGTACCAATCATATTTGCTGCAAGTAGGTAATACAATAACTTGAGTGATGGAAGTGGAATATTGCAAAAAATAAAGTAAAGACATTGGAATATAATTGAAATATAATAGGTAAAGAAATAAACTCATGTTTTATTACGAAACAGACATTTCATACTAATATGGAGTGTCTCATATTGGCGTATCAAAAACCAATTTCGTAATTCCTATTTCAGATGCTTCATTTCCAAATTGTTGATAAATGTATATGGAATTTCAGAATTACAGCTGTATTCACCCGGTGAACATTTAACTTTACAATTATAAGTTATATAATGGTTTTCATCAGATGTCTCATGCGTTATGTTGAATGAACTTAACCGATACGTACTTCAAAAATCGGTCATACTCATGACTACATGATATACCAAAATTAAACCATTTTACGTCAAACGTTCGCCTTAGCACTTTTCATTTATGTCGCATTTTTGATCAAATCATTTGAATGATGATAACTTTGAAGATTCCATATACTCACATTTTTCACATACTTTTTCAAATATTGTCTCTTCAATAATTTGCAGACATAATAAGATAAATTGAAGATTCCTCATTCATTCAAGTATAATCGTAAATACATCTTCGTCAATATAATCAATATTATGACCGAATAAAAACTATTCCATCGTGGATATATCTCCTGGGTGATGATAATGTAATGTAAATTTATTATTTATATATGTTTCCAATTTTTGTCCAAAGTTTTTCTGGTATCAGACAAAATATGTGTATTTTTCGTTTTCCACAATATAGTAATGAAAACGTTTCTTCAAATTAATAAATTCTTTGACCAAAAAAAAATCACTTATTGATCTAAACAAAAAAAAAATATTAAATCATAAATAAATCTCTTGAGTGATGGTAAGTTTGAAAATCGAATACAAACATATTGTTCATATATGTTTCCAAACATTTTCTAACTTTGTCTCTCCAAATATAGTAATGTAATTATCATTTGTGAATCGATCCATTTTAGGACCAAATAAATATGTGTTTTTGGGTACTTTTTTGAATACTCTGCCTGATGTGAGTTGGATATCTGCAGAAATAAGTTCATTTATTACTCAAAATAATCAATATAATATATCATATATTGATATATTTTACGACCAAATAATTATGTATTTTGGCATACTTTGCCTAACGTAAGATAAATACCTGAAAAAATATGTTCAGATATTGATCAATATAATCAATATGAAGTATTCTACCCAACGATAGGTGTCGCTGCCATTGAAGTTACGAAGTATCATCTCAAACTCAGTAACAGTATGTATAAATTATATCAAAAGCTTTTGTGAATTATCCATTAGTTATTGGACCATGCACAAAACGTCCTTACAGGCTGCTTAGGCTGTACGTATCATATACCAGACATGAGTCGGCGGACCATGTCGTAAATATTTTCACATATTTTTATATATTTTTGTCAAATTTATTATCATGCCGTTTGGTAAGTTGTTACACAGATCATAATCACAATTACTATCTTTCTCTCTCAATTCTAGGGCATTGGACTTAGTACCCCCATTTAACTTTTTGTTTGTTATAATTATATTAAAAGGAATTTTTTCCTCTCCATGTAAGTAACTCTTGTTCTGTAGTAACTACATATAGGTAGCCCTTTCATATTTGTTGTAGAACTTGTATAAGGCTGAAGATGGATACTTGCTGAATCCGAAACATGTACCCCCCCATTAGTCTGATGTTGTCAAATCAAAGTTGTGAAGATGATTTTGGGATATTTCTTCCCGCTTCATATACCATGATGACCATTTATTTTTGTCTTTGGACATTGTTCATAATACGTCATTTTGATAATGAAAATATGATCAATGAAGTATGACGTTGATATAACGCTGAAAGTTGATACATATCGCCTCAGAAAGGACCGTAGTATTAGGAACATGACTTTCGAATTACTTACTTGACATATGATATGTTCTTTGGATACTGTGCATAATACGTCAGTTTGATGATAAAAATAAGATTACTGAAATATGACGTTGATACAACGCTGAAAGTTGGGACTTATCGCCTCAAAAAAGTCCGTCGTTTGGAAACATAAGTTTTGAATCAGTTACTTAGCATATGTTATGATATGCTATTTAGACATAGACATATACGTCATTTTGATAATGGAAATATGATCATTGAAGTATTACGTTGATATAACGCTGAAAATTGGGACTTATCGCCTCAGAAAATACGTACAATGGATACGTATTGATGATGTTGACCATCATTGATAAGACGTTAAGTTTATATTCCACATATGAAATAATTTTAAAACTGTTAACCGGGTACATACTTGAGTTATGCAAAAGTTGAATGGACATAGATTGTTTAGTAGAGATTGGTTGGAACTAAAAAACAGTTCGGCATGGATGATATTACATACTGTAAAATTGTTTCAAAGGAAAAAAAATTAATGAAGAGATAGCAAAAACTGAAAAGAATGTTGCCATGATCAACATACAAAAAGTGATTCTTTGCTATCAAAGATGGCAATTCGCAAAACATACTCATTAGTCGAATTCGCAACTCAATGGATGAATAATTTGTATTTTATGTTATAAAACCTATCATGCTGATCAAACTATTGCTCATAGCTTTAAATTCAACAGTTTAATCTCATCTACATGTAGCCATGTGAACCATATGAGGGACATATACAGGGCATTTCACAAGTTATCCGAAATTGTTAAACAACAAATGCACTGCAAAATAATAACTCGATTGCTGTAAAAATGTAAGAAAAGTCCAATAAAAAACGAGAAAACAACTATTTGAGTTCCAATAATTGGAAATGAAAAGAAGTAAACAGTGTATGAAAAAAACTTAGAGGAAACAAGTCTACATCTATTGTAACGAATAGCAAATAGATAATAAAGATTTGAATCAGGTGTTCTGATGACTCTATCATCATTTTTTGTATGTTGATTATAACATCATTCTTTTCAGAATTTTGATACCTCTTCATACATTGTTATTCTTTTCAAATAATTTCACAGTTTTGATCTTTAAGTATGTATTATCAAATATATGCGAAACTGTTTTTTAGTTTCTACCAATCTCTTCTACATAATCTATGTCCATTCAACTCTTGCATAACTCAATTATGTAAATATAGAGTCATCGTTCACTCTGAAATTCCATATACATTTATCTAGAATTTGTAAATGAAGCATCTGAAATTATTTTACATATAATGAAATTGGTAGTTGTCACAACAAAATGATACACTCTATATAGGTACGAAACATCTGTTGTAATAAAATGTGAGTAAATTTCGAGACCTATTATATATTTTAATTCACAGTTTTCATTTTTTGCAATATTTTACCTTCGTCACTCAAGTTATTCTACTACTTGTATTACTTGTACTAGATAAATATAGATTCATACATATATAAAATATTCCACAATGAATTGTTCAAAATAATTCAGAATATGTGCAGGAATTATTATCCTTCATAGTGGATTTTTATAGGCCATAATCGATGCTTACTTGATTTGGTTTATATATTTGAAAAAATATCTTCAGCACCCTGTATAATCTAAAGCATTGAATTTGAATTTGACTTTGAATTTAGAGAGAATTGAGACATTATTGATCAGCATCACGAGTTCTACAATATATGAAAAATTCGAGAAAATTTACTGAAAGCTAAATTCCCATTGAAACGGTGCGAGGTATTTTGTTTGACAGAATAATAATTTGTTTGATTCAATAATTTTTTTCTGTGTACTGATGTCGTTATCAACATAATTTTTTGTCCTTTAAAAGAGGAAGATTTTCTTTATCTACATTTCCTCTGAGAAGTTGTTCCTGAAAATTGGCGATCCATTTTACTCACTTTGATTTCCGGCGCCACCCTCTCCATTTTCACCATCTTTCACGGTCGTCACAATTGAAAGCACAGGTCGGCGAACTCACTGAAAGATTACGACATAAAGCGAATTTGGGAGGAGAGGTCAGTTGTGCACATCCTTATGCTTTATATTCCCTCCTACCAAATCTCGAAAACTAGATAAAGACGAGAGAGGTGGAATTTGCAGACAAAAGCGGAAATTGATTAATGTGAAGAATGTTATTTGGAGTGAAATATTCGCTAGGATGTTAGAAAATTCAATGTTATTCGAACTAAGGAGATTACTCTCACCTCTCACGCTATTAATTTTAATCTCTTTTATTGATCAATTTGAATTTTATGATGTGTGGATTTGCAATCTTGTGCGAAGATTTTGTTATATCCAAGAATATCATCACCAGATACAGATAGATTTCTGTTTGAAACTAGATAATAATTATAATTACCAGACGTATGCGGGGGTATTGTATTTTGCCCTTTCGAATATTTTACGATTCACCCAATCGGTACTGAATATTACATCAAAAACATGTAATTGGTAGGTTGTAAATAGTTTGAATTGTACACTGGATTGCTTCTTTTCGCAGAAGTTTTGAATTCATGATTTGATGATGTGAATGAACTCTATATAAAAGACGATCATTTTTGATAACAAAAACATTTAGAACAGGATAATATTCATTGGAAATGTAAGAAAATATAACAAAAATTAAAGGAAATATAATTTACGGACGATTTGAGGTCAGGAAGTGGAAGAGGGTTTATCACGATTTCCGGCAAAACTACAAGTCACATCAAAAAAGTTATAGGTAATGAAAAGATTCACAACTTTTGTATCATCACTTTTTTCACATCACCTCAAAATCCGAAAAATGCGAAAAATCCATCACAATGACAAGATCCTGGCTAACCATGGTTTCCCTGTGAACGAGATGTTATTTATTTTTGTGTATCATTCAATTTTATATTCTGAAAATATATGTCAGATTGTTGAATATTATTTCAAAAAGTAAAGTTCTGTTCAAACTGCCTTTTATTCATTTACATAATCTAACAGGTTATGGGCCCAGATCAAGCTTAAATAAGGTTTGAATAAGGTAGTGCTCTATTTGAGTGTTGGAGCAGTTTTAATAAAGTATGGAGTCTTTGGATACAAAATTTGGTTTTTCCAAACTGAATAATCACAATTATCAACCCTGGAAGTTTAAAATGAAGATGATGTTAATAAGAGAAGGGTCCTGGAAAGTCATTACTGAAACAGAACCTGGTCCTGCTGCAGAGAAAGTAAAGTGGAATGAGTTGGACATGAAAGCTCAAAGTACAATTTCGCTTTCAGTGGAGAATAACCAGATCATCCATATATGTAATGCCAAATCTGCAAAAGAGATGTGGGATAATCTACAGAAAGCCCACGAAAGAGCCAACCTGAGTAATAAGTTATATCTTCTTCGTAAGCTCTATCACACAAAACTAGAAACTGGTCAATCGATGTCCGAATATATCAGGAATACTCTCGAAATGGTGGAATTGCTAAGAGGAATTGGTGAAGACATCAAGGATTTTCACGTAGCTGCTCTACTTCTTGGAGGACTACCAGACAAATATAATACTCTGGTCACAGCTCTTGATGCCCGTCCCGATGACGAGTTGACGCTCGTATATGTCAAAGGCAAATTAGTTGATGAATTCAACAGAAGAACTGAGGATTCTGAGTCAGACCAGACTGCATTAAGAACTTTTGGCAGTGAGAATAGAAAATATAATCCTAATTTGGAATGTTTTTACTGTAAGAAGTTGGGCCACGCGAAGAAAAATTGTTACTTCTTCAAGAAAAGTGGAAGAAAGGAAGCAAGAAATGATAGTAAAACTTCAAAACACGAAAATGTTGCCAAAACTACAGTTGAGAACAATTCGCAAGAATATTGCTTCAGTGGAAACCATAAAGATGAGAGCGACGGAAATACGAATTGGTATATAGATTCAGGTGCTTCGAGTCATATGACTTCAAATGCTGATTTCTTCAATAATTTGGAACATTATAGTGATACAGTTACAGTTGCGAATGGAGAAAAAATGATTTGTGCCGGCAAAGGTGAAGGAATCCTACATTGTAAAGTATCAGGAAGAACTGAGACAGTTCGTATCAAAGATGTCTTATATGTGCCTGATTTGCATTCCAGTTTACTGTCTGTTAAACGTCTGACAGAAAAATGTTTTAATGTCAGTTTCGAACATGATATCTATTCGATAAAATGTGCAAATAAAACCATTGCAGAAGGTAGAATTGAAAACGGACTATATAAGTTAGTACTAGAATCACCAAGGGTCAATATCACTGTCGAAAAACATACTGACTGTATCCATGTTTGGCATCGACGATTAGGCCATAGAAATCCAGAAGACATCAAGAAACTTGTTGAAAAGCGGTTAGCAGATGGAATAAAACTGAGTAGTTGTCAAGAATACTTGGAATGTGTCAGTTGTGTAAAAGGAAAACTGACCAAGAAACCGTTCTCAGAATATTCTCAAAAGCATTCGGAGAAATGTCTTGATCTCATTCATTCAGACGTATGTGGTCCCATGAAAACCAAAACGCCCGGAAAGAAACGATACTTTGTTAGTTTTATTGATGATTTCTCCCGGTACTGCACCATATATTTATTGCATAATAAAAGCGAAGTTGCCGAAAAATTGGAAGATTACATAGCTGCAGTGAAAAATAAATTCGAGAAAGCGCCCAAAGCATTCAGATTCGACAATGGTGGCGAATTTTCTTCGGAAAAAGTTAATCATATTTTGAGAAAGCATGGTATAGCAACACAGAAGACTGCACCCTACTCTCCCGAACAGAATGGTATTGCAGAACGTAAATATCGGACTTTATTTGAGTCGGCAAGATGCATGTTAATTGACGCTGAACTTCCGAACACATACTGGGGTGAAGCGATAAACACAGCTAATTATTTACAGAATCGACTTCCAAGTAAAGCTATAGACACAACACCGTATGAGATTTGGGAAGGACAAAAACCAAAGTTAGATCACTTGAGAAATTTTGGATGTACTGCATATACTTACATTCCAAAAGAGAAAAGAAGCAAGTTAGATGAAACAGCTAAAGAAGGAGTTCTAGTAGGGTACTCTGGGAATTCTGGATGTTACAGAGTTTTGGATCCATCTACTAATAAAATAACAATCAGCAGAACTGTGAGGTTTATCGAAAATCAGCAATCTACGAGCTACAGAAACAAACAAACCGAAAGTATTTCAGAGGAAGAAAACATTGAAGTGAATGTGAAAAGACCAGAAATGGTGGAAAGTGAAGTAGAAGAAAATACTCGAAGTTCCGAATGTGAAACGGAAGACAGTACTTCGTTGAATGAAATCCAAGTGTTAAGAAGATCGGCTAGAAATAATAAAGGGGTTCCTGCAGAAAAATTTTCCTATATTGCAACATCGATTTTTATTCAAGAACCAGAATCGTGGAGTGACCTCATGAAACTTCCAGAAACTGAAAAACGAAAATGGATGAATGCCATGGAAAATGAGTTAGAATCATTCCGAGAGAAGAAAGTATGGTCTCTGACAAACCTCCCAGAGAATAAGAAATCGGTTGATTCTAAATGGGTCTTCAAAATCAAAACTGATGCAGAAAGAAATATAACGAAATATAAAGCAAGGCTAGTGGCAAAAGGTTTCACGCAAAAATACGGAGAAGATTATGATAGTATTTTTTCTCCTGTTTTGAAACAAAGTACTCTCCGAATTTTGTTGACAATTGCCGCTGTCAACAAATTCAATGTCATGCATTACGACGTGAAAACTGCTTTCCTGAACGGAAAATTGAAAGAAGAGCTTTATATGTCTCAACCAGAAGGTTTCGTGGATCATGATAGACCTGATATGGTTTACAGACTGCATAAATCTGTTTATGGATTGAAAAAAGCTTCAAGAGCATGGAACGTCGCAATAACAGAGGTTCTCCAGAATTTTGGATTCACACAAAGTCAAAACGATCAGTGCCTATTTTGTAAAATTGAAGATGGGGATTTCATCTATCTGCTGATATATGTTGATGATTTTATCATCTGTAACAAAAAGAAATCCGTGATAAAGAAACTTGGAGATGATTTGAACAGATTTTTCGAAATCGTCGATTTGGGTGATGTAACTTATTTCCTGGGAATACGAATTCAAAGGACTGAAGATGGAAGTTTTCTACTTGATCAGGAGAAAAAGATTGATCAACTAGTTCAAGAATTCAGTTTGATGAATGCTGCACCTATTTCCATTCCAATGAATACTGATTACCCGAAGTTGACAGACAATGATGAATATCTTCCAAATAATGAAATGTATAGGAAGGCAGTGGGGGTTCTTCTCTATTTATCCACGATATCACGTCCAGATATAGCTATTGGAGTTAGTTATTTGACGAGAAAAGTGAGCAATCCACGTCAGATTGATTGGAATGCTGTTAAAATGATGATACGATATCTCAAAGGAACCAGTCATTTCAAATTGAAAATAAGTTCCAGTGTAAATATTATTTAGAATGGATATGTGGACTCCGACTGGGCAGGAGACATGTCAGATCGAAAGTCAGTGAGCGGTTTTGTGTTGTTCCTTGGAACAAATCCTATTTACTGGTGCAGCAAGAAACAAACATCCGTTTCCCTATTATCGACTGAAGCCGAATACATTGCTGCTGCTTATGCGAGTCAAGAGATTATTTGGACGAGGCATGCCATCGTTGATTTTGGTATAGAATGTAATGATGCAACTTGCCTTTACGAGGATAATCAGGGTTGTATCAAACTGGCTACAACCGAAAAGGTCAGTTCTAGAAGCAAACACATTGATGTGAAATACCACCATTTACGACATTTGGTGACAACGAATGTCATCAAATTTGAATACTGTCAGACTCAGGATATGATTGCTGATGGGTTCACGAAGGCTTTGCCGAAAGGAAAATTTCAAGAGTTTAGAAGTTCTGTGGGTATGGTTGAGGAATGATTCGTCGAGTGGGGGTGTTGGAAATGTACGCCGAATCATACAAGATCCTGGCTAACCATGGTTTCCCTGTGAACGAGATGTTATTTATTTTTGTGTATCATTCAATTTTATATTCTGAAAATATATGTCAGATTGTTGAATATTATTTCAAAAAGTAAAGTTCTGTTCAAACTGCCTTTTATTCATTTACATAATCTAACAAACCGCACTGTAATCTTTTGGATAAAAAATATTCATTGTTTCCCATTATCTTGATTCAATATCAAAAAACCACCCTAATTTTCAATCGAAAATTATCACGTCAAAATATCTGCTCTTTGAAAAAAGTCGGTGTGCTTTTTGTTCGTTGATATCTCTACTTCCTGCTGATTTAAAAAATATATACATTACTATGGCATTTTTTTTCTCAGAAAATGCAAAAAAAACAAAAAACTCGAATTCGACAATTTAAGCTGTTTATAAACTCCGCTGCCGTAGCTACAGTTGACGCAGCCGTTGCAGTTGTGGAAAATTTTGTTAATTGATAACCTGGCCGACCGCTGCATTCCAATTATATGAATAAATGATTCCAAAAGAGTCAAAAACAACCCTACAACCATAATAGTATATCACTCGGCTAGACTAATCTAATGAATAAGACCAGAAAAACAGTAACTGTCAGAGATTAAAGTTCGTTATCTTCCTGCGTCAACTGCAGCGGCAAAGTGTCGCTGCGGAGTTTATAAACAGTTGTCCTTATTAAGCATATTTCATCTTCAGCTGCGTCAACTGTTGCTACGGCGGCAGAGTTTATAAATTTAGCCCTACTCTTCAATTACTCGACAAATGTAAGTTTTCATGTGACATTGATGAAATAAAAAATTGCAAATCCATGAAACACAGAGATTGCAAACATAAATGGTTAAAGTATTAAAGATAGGATTTGAACTAAATTTTATATTTATAAATAATTTGTCTTGAATTCTAATCACTCATCCATTAGCTCTTGCTTCTTTCATGGCATTTCTTCATCGTTACATTCAACAAATGTTCCCGATTCTAGTAGATCTTCGGAATCTTCTAGACCATCATCGTCTTCGTCTCCAATATATTTTTCAGTCTGCATCTTCATCTGATTCATTAACTTCCTTGTAGGTTTCTTCTTCAGCATTGGCGCATTTTTCAGAAACATGGTAATTTGAACATAAACATGGCAATTTGAACATAAATTTGTGCATTTTAAACCCTGTTTTCGGCAGCAACATTTTAGACTGTTACATCCAGTTTCACAGCCGCAGCAAATAGTTTTGAGCAATGTTTCCGGAAATCATTCTCTATCTGTCAATTTGGGCATAAAGCCACGTTGATGTTGCTTGCAGCCCCAATCTGCTGTTCGTTACCCAGCCAAGTGGTAATATGCCCTGTGGCAGTGTTGTTCTGCTGCGCTTTCTGTTGGTGGGAGATTTACCAATATGGAAGATGATTTAATTCTTGCCAATTGATATTTTTGAAATCTTAATTGATTCAGTGTTATATTTTCATTTTTACATTTATAAATAGATATGATTAATTGCAATCCATTTTTGGCAATATCTTCTTCATTTGCATTTTTTTTATAAAATTAATTGCCAAATTTAACACATTTTTTATTGTCCTATAAATAATTTACTATGTTTTTTTTTCCTTTTCCGACAAATCCGAAAACGGTTAGTCGTATCGATTTCACACAAGGACAGGCTTCTAGAGGACGTTCGATTCTATGTACCTATTTCTGCGGCAGCACCTTACGATGCTTTTCACAGATATTCGAGGTAGCTGATTACTAAAATTTTAAGTAAGATTCATCCAATCAAAATTGATTTGGTTTCAAAAGGAAGGTAAAACGTCTATCTATGTACGTGCTGTAATGTTTTTTGGAATTATTTGTTCATCGACCAAAAAAATTGCTTCAAAGTAACTGCATTTATGGGACATTTTTGAGATTTTATGTGTAGAAAAGTAGATTGAAATTTCAATTTCCATTACAACACGTACTTATTCTAGCCACACAGCATGAAGTCATTTTAAAGACGAGATGTCCACCTTAAGATGTTCGGGACGTCTCGAAGACGTACAGTAAAATCTTAAAGGCGTTCAAAAGACGTCGTTAAGACGTACATTGTTACAAAACGGGACGTTTTGAACACGTCTTCAAGATGTCCATGTGGACATAACCAGGACGTCTTACAGACGTCTCTCGAATGTCTAGTTTATGTCTAATTTGGGCATGAATGGACCTTTTTCTGGACATTGAGGGGACTTTATTTAATATTCAGTATATTGCAATTGCAGGTTTGAAATGAAATTGGAAAAACAAAATTGTAGGAATTTTATTGAATTATATTCTATATCTTTTTGTTTTTACTATACATCCTACGATCTCCTGCTCTCCTCAGCTACGACTGAAAATGTTCCTCTCAGTTTCCTTCTAATCGGTAAAAACTTTTATCATCTCACTGGCACCTAGAACAATAATAGACATTGATACATTATAAAAAAATATAGTTCTTAAGATTTTGGGAATTTTTATCTCTCAACATAAAAAAACTATATCACTTACCGTTGATAACAGTTTTGCAGTTGAATAAGTTTTTTTTGCTGGTAGGATGTACATAAACAATAAATACATGTGGAATCATAATAAACCAACAATATTATATGCGTGCCTAAAGACATGCCAATTTTAGTCCATGTTGGCGAAGGCATTTCAACCGAAATCATTATGGCGGATAGCGTGGGAAGTATTGCAAACAGAATGTCACCCCTTGAAAATATCAGCACATTCTTTATAACCAAATTTTTGAGCAATTGGCCTCACAATTTTTCCTGATCAATTTTTAGAAAACCAATAACTGAGTTAGTAAGTTTTCTTTCTCATTAAAAAAAAACACGAAGACTTGTTTTCTCAAAAAAATGTGAAGAATCAGGAAGCTTGATGAATCATTCAAAATATTATCATTTTCACTGTCTATACCTGTCACTTCATTATTTACAATAAAAAAAACATCATTTACGCCTTGTGCACCCGTCAATTCATCTTCACTCATACTCTGATATTTTCAAGGGGTGACATTCTGTTTGCAATAGGTACTTCCCACGCTATCCGCCATCACAATTTCGGTTGCACTGCCTTCGTCAACATGGACGAAAATTGTCATGCCTTTTGGCACGCTTATAATATTTGTGTAGCGCCATTACGTATGAAATAGACTTACCTCGAGTTGAAATATAACACAATAACAACTAATAAGTTTGTCAGACTCAACGAAACGACGAAACCACGAAACACATTACAGAACGGCGCAACAATTAAAAGCTGTTGGAATCGTTGGTGAGTGAGGTCGAAAAAGGACGAGGACATCCGACGCCCAACGAATCAAATGCTAAATTTATTTCAATTTTATGATTGGTAGAAAACTGACACTTGTCAAATTACACCTATGGAAAGGTCGGATATTTTCGGATATATTTTTTACTGAAAATAACTGCTCCTTTTAGAAATACTCATTTGGAAAAAATCAACATTTTTTACCAATACGGGACGAATTGAAGACGTCCGTGAAGGTACGTCTCTAAGACATCCCGAAACAGACGTCTTTAAGACGTCCATTTTATGCCTCTGTACGTTCAGGCATTATATGGACATAAATTGGACGTCTTTAAGACGTCCAGTGCTGTGTGGGAACGTCCTTGTTTGAAATCGATGCGACGAACCGTTTTTGAGTCATGAATTGACTCTTTTAACCTAAAAAGTGCCACAAATATGATCGCGCTCATGGCCTCTTAATCATTACGACTACACCCGCCATGACGGATGCTATTATAAGTGTGTGGTATTTTACTGTGCTTTTTTATTGTTCAATAAGGTCAGTACAGTTATGTTTCATCAGTTGATTATGGAGATATTGTTGGAGGCGCCCCAATGTCAACAAATGCTCACAAAGACTTTAATATGATATGATTGTCAAGCAGGTTTTCCAATGTTTTCAATGGGAAAAACATAAAAACATTTCACTCATTGTGATCAGAGGTCTCTAGGAATAGATGGGAAATACCACCCTGATTGGCTTCCAGAACCCCAGTAAAGGTGTTTAATAACATAAATATAGCATACAATACTGGCGAAATGAAGTATAATTATCAATGAATGAAATATACAGGGTGGCCCATCGAAAACTTGACATCGGGGTTTTGGGTGATAATATCGCAGATGTGGAAAAACCCTCGGACAGGTCGATTTTAGTTTCGAGGGGGACAGTTTGTTCTTCTACATGCACCACCGTCAGGGCAACACTCGAGGTGTGGGGTGAACAACCCCTAAAATTTGAATAGGGAATAATGGTGGAGTGGCACATCTTTTGAAAGCCCGTTAAGTTCTCTATCCAACGGCGTCCCGATTTTGAAGTTGGGATGAACCGTTTGGGAAAAAATTAATTCAGGAATAAACCTGTACGAAAGTTAAGAGCTTACTTGTACGTCTCTGGAAAACTCATTTGCCAGTTTTTGCAATCTATCATTTATTTGCTACGATACTGTGAATGTTTTTGCTCAGTTTTTTTCTCGGGACCCATGAAATATTTTTAATAAAATAGAACAAACAGATAGAGCATGCAGTTTCTGTTTTTCACGTGTGTACTACAAGTGAGTTTCATTCGTGTGTGGTATCGTACGTCGAAATTAAAAAGAAACAAGGTGTATACAGTGGCAGAGAGGGTTGCGTTGATTGAACTGTATTATGAAAACAATAGATGTGCGAAAAGGGCTGCGGAACGGTTCAATCAACAATATGGCAGGACTGTGTCGCGGCAGTATGTGTCTGAATTAGTATCAAAATTCCGAGAAACGGGATCGGTAGCAAATAAAAAACGGCAAATCGAACCGCCAGTAAGAAATGAG
Source organism: Chrysolina oricalcia (assembly GCA_944452925.2). Taxonomy (NCBI): domain Eukaryota; kingdom Metazoa; phylum Arthropoda; class Insecta; order Coleoptera; family Chrysomelidae; genus Chrysolina; species Chrysolina oricalcia. Next base: position 52,445,007 of record OX101810.2, read on the forward strand.
GCGACAACAGTGGCAATTTTGGGCCATGTTGAGGTTGACCATACGTTGAGTACAAGACAGCTAGCAACTGTTTCCGGTATCTCAAGAACTAGCATTCAGCGTATTTTAAAACTACATAAATTCCATCCTTACAAAATTAAATTAACAAACGAACTGAATGAAGATGATTTTGATCGGCGTTTACAATTCTGTGAGGTACTAAGTGAGCAGGCAATTGCAAATCCTCAGTGTCTGTTCACATTTGTTTTAGTGATGAATGTTCTTTTTTTTAAATGGTATAGTTAATCGCCATAATTGTCGATATTGGGCTGATTCGAATCTCCATATATTTCATGAGGTACATACGCAATATCCTCAAAAATTAAACGTATGGGCTGGTATTTTTGGGGATCGTATCGTGGGCCCCCTCTTCTTAGAAGGCAATCTAACAGGGGAAATGTATCTGGAACTGCTTGAAGACACAATTGAACCAATGTTAACTAACATTATTGAAAATGACCATCATTATCAGGAAGATCAGTTGACATTTCAACAAGATGGTGCTCCTCCGCATTATACAATGCCTGTTCGGCGATATTTAGATCACCACTTCCCTGGCCATTGGATTGGTAGGCGAGGTTCTATTGAATGGCCCCCACGATCACCAGACCTGTCTCCCTTAGATTTCTTTCTGTGGGGTCATTTGAAAAGCAGAATTTATGCTACACCACCAGCTTCACTAGCAGATTTACGGCAACGAATCACATTAGAATGTCGCCAAATCACCCCAGACATGCTCCAAAATGTACGAGAACGTTTTCAACAAAATCTGTATCATTGCATGGAAGTTGGAGGTGCGCATTTCGAGCATTTGTTACGATGAGACTAATGTAAGTGAATTTTACTCTTAACTTAATTATGGCTCATTTCCGTTAGAAAAACTGGCGACCGTTTTGTTTCGAGAATTCAACTGGCTTTCCAACGATGTGCCACTCGACTCCTATTCCCTATTCAAATTTCAAGGGTTGTTCACCCCACTGCTCGAGGGTTGACCTGACGGTGCTGCCTGTAGGAGGGCACAATGTCCCCCTCGAAACTAAAATCGACTTGTCCGAGCGTTTTTCCAGATCTACGATATTAGTACCCAAAACCCCCACGTCAAGTATTCGATGGGCCACCCTGTATGTACAGTGAGCACGTAAAGGTTGGAACAAATTTGTTAAACGCTTGATATGGCCATTAGGAAAAATAAGCTCAGACACGTCGATTTTAATTTTCAGTTGCGCATTTTTTGATCTAATCATATTCTTGATGACGTAATCACTGTTCGAGTTATGACGTCATTATATATTTTTTTAAATGGCATTACCCTATTTTGATAATACTTTCAAAAAGAACGCATTTTTCTGTGTATGAATGTCATATTTTTTCTTATGTTACATAACTTAATGTTCAAGAAATAAAAGATATTTCATTATTCATAGTAATGTAATATTCGATCTGTTAACGTAAAGTTTTGACTTAAGGGATCCCCACAAAAAATCTAGTGGGGTTAGATCATGAGATCTAGCTGGCCATTCTAAAAATCATCGACTACTATCGAAATCATCTTCATTAAAGTTCATGATTCATATGAGTATTTTCTTAAAATGATAGTTATACATCCAATTGTTGATCTTCCGTAACGCCTGGACGAATAATTATCACCTACATTGTCACAATTTTGCTTCGACTTTGATCGCTGTCGAACGTGTAATAGGTCTATCGGGTTATTTATAGTTAAATAAGTCACAAACCTCAGCTTGCGTACTAGTCTTATCCCCATAACCTGAAATCCTTAAAATATCTTTGCGTCATTTTTCGCTTATCGCATGGTGTCGATAACTTATTTATACCACAATTATTTGATAGCTAACTATTATCATCCAGTCAGTGTCTAGTTGCATTGGAGCAATCAATGTGTCAAACGTCTGTTTTAAAATGACTAAAAAAGAATAAGTGGCACCCATATGAAGTGAAAGTAATTCATGAACTTAATGAAGATTATTTCGATCGCAGGATTTTTAAAGTTTCCAGCTAGATTTCCTGATCTAACCCCACAAAATTTTTTTTGTGGGGATACCTCAAGTCAAAAGTTCACGTTAACAGACGTAATATTACATTATTGTGAATAATTTTATTTCTCGAACATGCGGTTATGTAACATAAGAAAAAATATGACATCCATACACAGAAAAATGCGTTCTTTTTGAAGGTATTATCAAAATAGGGTATTCCCTTTTGAAAAAAATTATGATGACGTCATAACTTGAACAGTGATGACGTCATCAAAAATATAAGTAGGCCAAAAAATGCGCCACCGAAAAATAAAATCGACGTGTCTGAGCTTAATTTCCCTTATGGCCTTATCAAGCGTTTAACGAATTTGTTCCAACCTTTACGTGCTCACTGTATAAATTGAAACGCATTTTCTTATTATGCAAAGATAACGTCAATGCAATGTAATTCAATCCAACAACTTCGCCTGGGTGTATAATAGGAGAACACAACCAACCGATTTACATCTGAAGAATGCGTTGGCTAAAGAAATTGCTGTTCACTTTAAAAAAACTTAAAATATGAATAATATTTTATGAACCATATATCCTTACGAGACTGAACATACTCAAATAAATTATGCTAAACACATATTTCTTTACCCTTTAAGTTGTGAATGACATGTTTTGTAAACGCTAACAGCGATTGGAAAAATGTTCGTAATTAAGAGTCTGTCAATACAAATACTGCGTATTTGCATATTCATAGACTGTTTGGCAATTCCACAACACTTCAAAATACTCTCTATGATTATTTTAAATTGATTAACAAACATAAGACAACAGCAAGTACATTTTTTGCTCGATTTATTTTTTTAACATTTATCTATAATTCACTTGACGAACCTTCCGTCAACAAAGTGTGCATAATCAACATCATTTAAACTTTATTGGCAAAATGCGAAATGATCCCATTCTTCGTATAAAAAGTGTTTGAAATTTGATCCTCACCACTGGGATATCTCCACACTGTCTGTATCGTTTTATTAATGTCCGATGTGTATTTTTGACTCACAAAATACGAAAATGGCGTTATCATATTTTTCATATTTTTAGTTAAAAATATCCAACTCAAAGCCCAATTTGATTTAAAATGTTTTATTCTTTGTCTGTAATTTGTGGAAAGGGAGAGTTGACTTGTAATACACCGTGCACTGCACTATGCGGAAAATTTAATGTAGTAATAAATACAGTAGAATTTTTTCCCCGCACTAAACCCTTCTTTTCAACTGCTCAACGTGTCGACACATGTGATATGCATCGTAGCTAAGTTGATGAATAGTTCTGCTCAAAACTGTAATAATCGATATGGAACCCACAAAAAAAAATTGACGATGGCGACCGAAAGACGAAACCTTGAATGGCAAAACTGATAACTCGATAATGTATCCGGGAAAATGTGGCATTTGTTTCAAAATCTTTATCAGTAACATGAATGTGCAACTATTTCCCAATTTAACAATCTTCGCACCACTTATAATTTATATTTGAAACACCCGTTATATGCAAGTGATTGATAGAATAGATCATGATATACCGGGTGACAACGAGACCACTTTCGGGCTACCATTTATTTTTTTACACCGTGTTAAATAAAACTTGATAATATTTGAACTAACTGTAATTTTTCTGGCATGAGAAAACATTTCTACAACTTCTGGTTTCACTAGAAATTACCTTAACTTTCGAAATTTGAATGAGACACCCTGTATATTATTTGTTTATGAATTGATTTTGATATATATTTCATTTTTAAATCAAATTTTAATTTTCAATCTAGAGTGCCATGACCATCCTAAAATTTCTCCACATATCCTCTCTACTTACAGAAAAATGTAAAAATATTGTTATCTTTACTTGTTAACCTGAAGAAAGACTGTGAAGTTATATAACTGATTTTTTTGTTCTGTTTTTTCAAGACGGACTAAACGAAGTTATAACACCTTATAAGTAATACGATATCCTTTATAGACCAGTGCTGATGGACGACAAAAATTATAAAAGTGGAAAAAAAATAATAGCATGAGACCTACTAGAAGAGGAGCAGAATATTGTTGGAAGGACGGGAAAAATTAATTGTAGTCGAAAAAATGGAGAAGGGTGGAACGGGGTGAACTTTTAGGGGTTGAAAGTGATATTTCACGGTTTTTATCGATTGACAACGAAAGTAGACGTCTCATCGAAAAAAGTTGAATGACAAAGTTGTTGGGAATACTTTTGTATTGAACATTTTTCCACATCACCTCAAATTTTCTGGGTAAATCGGAGAAACCAATTTTTCAGTTTTTAAATTTTTTCTCACGAAAATATCAATTTTTATTCACGAAATTTGGTGGAAATATGTTTCAAGTAGGCTGTAATTTTCTTGTAGCAGAATACAGATTTATCCTTTTTTTTTGTCGTCAAATTCCGAAAAAACGACCTCATTTTCAACTGAAAAGTTTCACCGATAAAGTTCGTCTTTTCAAGCTGGCCAGTCGACTGTTTTTTCGTTGAAGCGTCCACTTTCAGATTATGCAATAGAAGAGTAGCACTACTGTGGAAATTTTCCCAGAAAACGCGAAAAAATAAAAAAACAGATTTTCAAAATTTAATTTTTTTTATTTTTGTTCTAAACTCATATTTATTTATTAAAATTATTGAAATTAACAGCTGACACCTTTCGAGAATAAAAATTTCAGGTTACTTCAATGGGAATAAAAAATAAACAAACATAAATAAGGATCCTCTTTGAAGTATGCAGAAAGAGGGCGGCTCCTAGTTAAGCTGGTGCCAAAACGAATTTTATACGCCTAAAATAAGAAATAAAGTAACAGGAAAGGACCAGGTGGAGAATGTTGTAGAGGTTCTAACTTTGAGGAAAAAAATATTTAAACCAGAATACATTTAATATGGTCAATTTGGGATGCAGTTAGGTGTTGCAAACGTTTTTTTGCGATTCTCGACGAAACGTGACTCCTAAGCGGAAAATGTTCGATGGACTGGAAAAGTTGTGGGTATTAAAAAATCGAAAACTTTTGTATTCAACACTTTTCGACCTAACCTCGAATTGACCGTCAAAATGGCAAAAAACCGATTTTTCAGAATCTAATTTTTCTCTCGATTATGAATGACATGAAAATTTGTAGGAATATGTCTTTTTTGGTGTCGAATGACCATGATTTTTTCGCAATTCAGAAGACTACAAGTTTTCGAGTTATGTACATTTTTTTAAAAAAAGTTCATCTATAATTGATCATTTTAATTGTTGAAATGTCTACTTTTAAATGTTCTATGTAACTTGGTGGTTCATTGATCGTTAGACCGCTTAAAATTGAGAAAAAGTGTCTGTATGAATCATGATTTTCTCCATATTTTCAGTGATTTTCCGACTCTCTTCTTTATTTGAAACAATCAATAAGTCACAGTTACATATACCACTAGAAAGTAGACATTTCAAAAATTGAAATGATCACTTATAGTCTTTCAAAAACGAAATACACCAAGATAATTGTTCGTGGAAGAAAAAGATATTTTTTTCGAAAAATATACATCAAACAAAATCTAGTAGTCTTCTGAATTGCAAAAACGACATATTCCCAAAAATTTTCATGTGAATTGAACCATATATACTCGAGAAAAAAATAAGAAACTGAAAAATCGGTTTTCCTCCATTTTGACGGTTAATTCGAGGTTATATCGAAGAATCTTGAAGACAAAAGTTTTTGCCTGAACTTTTTTTTTATATGAGGTTAATTTTCGCTGCAAATTGTGAGGAACCATTTTTACCACCAAAAGTTCACCTCATTTCGCCCTTCTATCATAATCAAAGCCTCATTTATGTCCTTGTTTATTCTTTGTATCTGTTGAGTTTAAAAATTGTTAAAAAAATTTAAAAAAATGTTTTAATTGTTTTTCCGTGAACCAGCTGTCGTCCCCTTACGAACGGCAGCCCTCAGAAGTCGAAACTTGTGCGAGCCAAGGATTAACGAGGTCTCACCTTTTTACGTGCGATTGCTAGCACTTTTTCGGGTCATCAGAATAATGTCTGCAGTCGCCATGGTTTGAACCATCGCCGACTGGCAGCCAAAGTGATTGAAACGATGTCGCTGAGTGGCTACCTGGCCCCCCTGGTAACATGAAATCAATTATTTCAAAAGGTTAATTTCAATAGTTTTAATAAATAAATATGAGTTTAGAACAAAAATTTTAAAAAATAGATTTTTGAAATTCTATTTTTTCAATTTTTCTCATTTTCTAGAAAAAAATTCCATAGTAGTGCTACTCTTTCATTACATAATCATCATCATCTAAAAACCTGGCTGCTGGCGAGCTTGAAAAGACGAACTTTATCGGTAAATCTTTTCAGTTGAAAATGAGATCGTTTTTTCGGAATTTGTCGAAAAAAAAAAGGAAAACTCTGTAGTCGGCTACAAAAAAATTACAGCTCACATGAAACATAGGTAATATTTCCACCAAATTTCGTTAAAAAAATATTTTTAAGCAAGAAAAAAATTAATATCAGAAAAATCGGTATTTCCGATTTTCCCGAAAAATTTTAGGTAACGTGAAAATGAGTTGGAAACAAAAGTTCTAGATCTTTCTATTATCAACAACTTTGCTATTCAACTTTTTTTTACAGAAGTTCAACTTTCGTTGCAATTCTCGCAAAACCATGAAATATTGCTTTCCACCCCTAAAAGTTCACCCCGTTTCACCCATCTCCATTTCTTCGACTCCAATTTTTTTTCCCCGTCATCCGAATGATATTTTGCTTCTCTTCCAGTAGTTCTCATGCTGGTAATAATTTTTTTCTCTCAAAAATGCATCAGCACTGGTCTATTATCATTGTGATGAATTAGTTTCTTGGTAATTTAAACTTCTTTTATTTCTTCTACAACAGTGTATTTTACGGAAAGTTGAAATGGAAACATTGAATGACCATTTGGCCAATAAAAAAAAATAAGAAATTGGATAAGTTATAAGTTTAATACACAAAGAAGAAATGAAACAAGTAAGTATTTTAATAATAACAATTCTAACCACCAATTAGCTGCTCGAAGTGTTGACCCAGCTGAGCTCTGCATTTTCCAATTCGGAATTCATTTTGCTGGTCTACATTCCTAAGCATTTCTGCCAATTAGTGCTCGCAATTATGCTAGTATGCGTAGTTCTAAAATTTGTAGTGTTCTTTGCGGTGTTACAATCACAATGTTATCAATATAACTCCACAAAAAAAATCGAGAGGTGTCAGACTCCACAAAAAAATCGAGAGGTGTCAGATCTGGACGAGGAGGCCACCTAATTGGTCTATGTGTAGAGATGACACAGTCTCCAAAGCGATCTCTGCGAGGCAGTTTCTAACAGCAATTGCATTAGGGGGCGGTGCTCCATCTTGTTGAAAGTAAAGTCGATTGTTCATTTGTAAGGCTTATTCATCCAAGAATCCATCGATTTCGTTTTCTAAAAATCTTAAACACCGCTCAGATGCCCTTGAAAGAGGATTGTTCCAATGACCCTAGTTTCCACTATTCCGAGCCAAAAATGAATACCAAATACCTCTTGAAAATGCCCTTCGTTCATTCAGCGCTCAATTTCTGTGGACCAATATTTATAAATCTTGACTCATCCAAGTATAAAATGATATGTTCTGAATGATGATTGTTTAAAAACCAGTTATAATATTTAAGCCTATATACTATTAGAATCTACTTCATATAAATGTTGATGAAGTTATCGGTACTTGAACGATTTATTCCGGTATCTCTGAAGAATTATTGTTACCGATTCTTTACTTATATCTAAAGCCAAGGCAATTTCTCTGAGGGATGCTGATGGACTTTGCAAAATAAGAGCACAACATTTTGGTCTCTTCATTGACAACAAATGCTGGAATGTCCTCTCTATCTGGCTCCCGACGCATAGTCTTTAGTAGTTAAGAAATGTACTGTCTTGTAGGACAGTTAATTCGATCGGGATATTCTTGCCGATAAACTCGTTCAGCTTTGTCAGAATGTTTTCCCCACTGTCGAAACATAATAGGGATTTCCACTTTTTTGCTATTTGAAAACAATACTCACTACTTAATTATTTTAAAATAATCACTCGCTTTGAAATTCGCTCAACTGCAGTTTGAACATGAAATCACAAATCTGATTCTGATTAAACTGACAATCGCTTTCAATAAATAAACCTCGTAGGTGTTACGATTAAATTTTTTCCATGGCAACGGCAACTATGACTTTCAGAACTATGCGATATACGGCAAAATTGAAATTAATAATAAAATAAATGTAAGTTGTAATAAAACACGACATAATGTATTATACATTCTTGGACTTGTCTCAAAAATGCATTTAATATTGTTATGAAAGTGATATAGTTACATTTCAATTTTTGGAATTAGAAATAAAAAATCATTAATACAACGTCTTCCTTTAGGTTAACAAATAAGGACAACAATCTTTTTACATTTTTTTTGCAAGTAGAGAGGATATGTAGAGAAATTTTAGGATAATCATGGCACTCTAGACTCCTAGACTGCGACTTAAAATTTGATTTAAAAATAAAACGTATTTTAAAATTATTTAGAAAATCATTAATTCGGATGTATAATAATTTAGATAATCCGAAAAACAAACAATATACAGGGTGTCCCACTGAAATGTGAAAAGTTGAGGTAATTTCCGGTAAAACCGGTAGTTGTAGAAATGTATGGTTATGTCAGAAAAATCAGATTTTGTTCAAATATTAACCATACTAAGTCTCATTTTACACTTTGAAAAATAAAAAATGATAGACCGAAAGTGATCTAATTATATCCTGATATAGTAGATACTCTTTGAATATATCATATTGAACCTCTTTTAAAATTGATATTTCGTTATCTTCTGCTTTTTGTAACAATTTTTTTGCCTATGGGTTATATTCCTAATGAAAACGTTCACAAGATAAATCTATTCTCACTGAATCTTTTCGCCAATTTACAATTTTAACAATTTTTTGACGACATACTTGGAATAGGTATCATTTCGCTCTGTAAGCTAACACAGAAAATTACGTATTTCGCACTAATGCGAAATTGTTGTTGTTGAAATTGTTTTTTTCCGTTAACCTGTCGTCCCCTCACGAACGACAGCCCTCAGTAGTCGAAACTTGTGCAAGCCAAGGATTAACGAGGTCTTACCTTTTTACGTGCGATTCCTAGCGCTTTCTCGGGCGATCAGAAAAATGTCTGCAGTCGCCATGGTATGAACCATGGCCGACTGGTTGCCAAAGTGATTGAAACGATGTCGCTTCAACCACTTGACTACCTGGCCCCGTAAAAAAATTAAAAATAACATGAAATAGATCCTGAACAGAAAACACTAGTACGTAAATAAAGCACACCTAATCCAGACACAAGGTTTTTCTGTAAAAAGTATGTGTTGATAGGTATATAATGGGAGTTACGCAAAATTTAATTTGTTTGTTAAAAATCTAAGAGTAAAATCCCGTAGTATTTTGTTTTTCAAGTGGGTCGTCGAAAAAGTATAGTATAAAATACTCATACACTAGTTGAACAATATACTATTGTGGGTTCTTTTGAAGAGATTTTAGTTTAGTTTATGTGCTAGATGATAGGATGGCCAGAGTAAAACTCGTTTGATTGTATTGCTGAAGGCACTTGGCGTGAAATTTGTCACTCAGTTGCCAAACTTCCCAAAATTCATTACACTATTTTTTTAACCGACATACATATTTGCAAATGCCGCAAGTGAATTAACTAAAAATGCGACACACCTATCCTATCCAATTAAATATTATAACCTCTATATGTTTATTACTCTTGACATGTAGGTGTCTAATAAACCAATGCCCCCCAAACACAAATTACAGATGAGAAACGAATAAATTATTTCGAGTTATCTAAAAACGATATTTCCTCAGTTCGAAACGTATCAAGTAGGCGTTCAAATATCGTATTTGGAGCCTCGCATATTGATCAGTTTTTGTTTATGACAAAACGGTAATTTGGAATAAAGTTTACGTGAATTTTCAGTCATAAAAAGTGCCGAACACACAAAACCATGTAATAGGAATGGTCGGTCGTTCTGTGTTCAACATCTCTGTGGGAGACTGTATACATTTACGACTTCTACCATCGACGATTCAACATGAACTCCTAGAGGATTGTTACCACATAATGATGGATGGGAAAAGGTGTTGACAAATTTCTCTACTGGAAGCCTGCTTGGGTTTCGTGACAATGTATAAGAAGCAAGAAGACACCGAAATGGCAATTAGTGAACGAAACAGTAATTTATCAAATGATGATTCTGAATAAAACGAAGATGAGAATACTGAATCACAGCACGGTGTTTTAATGAAATGAAACTAGAGTAGATGAGAGTATTTGACTTCGTTTACAAATTTATCCGCAGCTGGCATGTTAAGAGGTAATAGTTATTTTGTTTACAAACGTCTTATGAAGTCAAAAAGACACTAGTGACGTACGCTCAAAGACGTCTATGAGTCAAATTAATCTGACATGTCGAGAATAAATTGATGTCTGTTTAACTCCTTTTCTATATCATAACCTTCACAGCAACTGTCATAAACATCAAAAGAGTTCTCAAATCAGGAAAAGTATTCGTGTTTATAAGTAATCATCAGCTGTGGATGCAATTTTGTATTGCATATAAAACACTCGAGCTGCGCTCTCGTTTTTCTACACCTGAACTAAATAACAATTTTCGGCTACATGTGTAGCAAGTTAATAAGAAAAAAAACGAAATAATACTCAAAACAGTAATACGATATTCAAGACAAGAAAGCATATGTACACTAACGTACATATGCTTTCAATAATATACAGTCTGTCCATAATGTAACCCTGTTAACTTTGGATTCTTTGTCAATTCTTTTTTGTAAAATTGTAGATCATAAACTGCTTTTTGACTACAAAAAAATGAACTATTTTTCCAACTGGCACTGGGCCGCCATTTAGAAAGATTTTTTGAACAGCATGTGGAATCGAGTGATACCTCATTGGAAAAGTCCTTCAAGTCTCTATACAAGAACAAAATTTCGAACAAATATATCTATCCAAAACAAATTGGTAGTACATAATGTTACAACTCTCATAAAGTAACTCCACCCCTGTTAACTTTTAAACTGATTGCATTTTTTTCTTTTTTTTTCAAATGGTAGTTCATAAACTACTTTTTGACAACAAAAAAAGGCTATTTTCCAAAATGTAGTCGGAGTCCGCCATTTTGAAAGATTTTTTGAAATGTCATTGGAAGTAAAGTCATACCTCATTTAAATCATCTTTCAATTCTCCATACGACAACAAAATTTAAAACAAAAATATTTATCCAAAACAAAATCGTTGTACATAATGTTAGCGCTCTGCTATACAGGGTGGCCCATCGAAAACTTGACATCGGGGTGTTGGGTGATAATATCGCAGATGTGGAAAAACCCTCGGACAGGTCGATTTTAGTTTCGAGGATGACAGTTTGTTCTCCTACATGCACCACCGTCACGGCAACACTCGAGGTGTGGGGTGAACAACCCCTAAAATTTGAATAGGGAATAATGGTGGAGTGGCACATCTTTTGAAAGCCCGTTAAGTTCTCTATCCAACGGCGTCCCGATTTTGAAGTTGGGATGAACCGTTTGGGAAAAAATTAATTTAGGAATAAACCTGTACGAAAGTTAAGAGCTTACTTGTACGTCTCTGGAAAACTCATTTGCCAGTTTTAGCAATCTATCATTTATTTGCTACGATACTGTGAATGTTTTTGCTCAGTATTTTTCGCGGTACCCATGAAATTTTTTTAATAAAATAGAACAAACAGATAGAGCATGCAGTTTCTGTTTTTCACGTGTGTACTACAAGTGAGTTTCATTCGTGTGTGGTATCGTACGTCGAAATTAAAACGAAACAATGGTGTATACAGTGGCAGAGAGGGTTGCGTTGATTGAACTGTATTATGAAAACAATAGATGTGCGAAAAGGGCTGCGGAACGGTTCAATCAACAATATGGCAGGACTGTGTCGCGGCAGTATGTGTCTGAATTAGTATCAAAATTCCGAGAAACGGGATCGGTAGCAAATAAAAAACGGCAAATCGAACCGCCAGTAAGAAATGAGGCGACAACAGTGGCAATTTTGGGCCATGTTGAGGTTGACCATACGTTGAGTACAAGACAACTAGCAACTGTTTCCGGTATCGCAAGAACTAGCATTCAGCGTATTTTAAAACTACATAAATTCCATCCTTACAAAATTAAATTAACACACGAACTGAATGAAGATGATTTTGATCGGCGTTTACAATTCTGTGAGGTACTAAGTGAGCAGGTGATTGCAAATCCTCAGTGTCTGTTCAACATTTGTTTTAGTGATGAATGTTCTTTTTTTTTAAATGGTATAGTTAATCGCCATAATTGTCGATATTGGGCTGATTCGAATCCCCATATATTTCATGAGGTACATACGCAATATCCTCAAAAATTAAACGTATGGGCTGGTATTTTTGGGGCTCGTATCGTGGGCCTCTTCTTCTTAGAAGGCAATCTAACAGGGGAAATGTGTCTGGAACTGCTTGAAGACACAATTGAACCAATGTTAACTAACATTATTGAAAATGACCATCATTATCAGGAAGATCAGTTGATATTTCAACAAGATGGTGCTCCTCCGCATTATGCTATGCCTGTTCGGCGATATTTAGATCACCACTTCCCTGGTCATTGGATTGGTAGGCGAGGTTCTATTGAATGGCCCCCACGATCACCAGACCTGTCTCCCTTAGATTTCTTTCTGTGGGGTCATTTGAAAAGCAGAATTTATGCTACACCACCAGCTTCACTAGCAGATTTACGGCAACGAATCACATTAGAATGTCACCAAATCATCCCAGACATGCTCCAAAATGTACGAGAACGTTTTCAACAAAATCTGTATCATTGCATGGAAGTTGGAGGTGCGCATTTCGAGCATTTGTTACGATGAGACTAATGTAAGTGAATTTTACTCTTAACTTAATTATGGCTCATTTCCGTTAGAAAAACTGCCGACCGTTTTGTTTCGAGAATTCCACGAGCTTTCCAACGATGTGCCACTCGACTCCTATTCCCTATTCAAATTTCAAGGGTTGTTCACACCACTGCTCGAGGGTTGACCTGACGGTGCTGCCTTTAGGAGGGCACAATGTCCCCCTCGAAACTAAAATCGACCTGTCCGAGCGTTTTTCCAGATCTACGATATTAGTACCCAAAACCCCCATGTCAAGTTTTCGATGGGCCACCCTGTATGATGATCCTCTCGAAACCTAATGAATTCTAGTAAAATCGTCAAATCTGTTGAGTTATACCCTTCTACAAAAGTTATCTGTACCTGTAGTTGACTCATTATTATTAGCGGTCACATAAAGCAAATTGAATAACAATAAAATCAACCCAAGAAGATTATTCGAACAGAGAGCGCCGGGTAACCTATATCGGAAGCCAAGCAACGCTAGGCGAGGTCGGGCTTTAGATGGGTGACCAACGGAAATCCTTTCGAGATTCTCCTCGAATCGTGCTAGGAATCGCACTTAAAAAGGTAAGACCTCGTTAATCCTTGGCTCATACAAGTTTGTACTTTTGTGGGATGCAGTTCGTAACAGGGCGACAGCTGGTTAACGGAAATAAAAACAAAAAGCAATCAGTTAGTTCTCACAACTGACCAGAAGTTTGTAATTCATTGAGTCAGAACAACCAATTAGATATTATCATATAATACCTGTGAAAATGTATAAATAAGAATTTTTTATCATATCTCGTAGTTATTTTGATCTTGCACGGAAAAAAAATTTAATAGTAGCAAGTAAAATTTGCATACCACTAAGTGAAAATTTGCATACTATATGGGACAAGTAAACGCTTAATTACCATAAGAAAAATTGGATTCCTAAATTTGATCACTTGCTGTTATTGATGTAATTTCTGGAACGCAATGTAACCTATCGATATTAAACTCTTTACTAGAAGCAAACTTTTTATTTCATAAGCCTCAATCTACGTTTTATTTGCAGTAGGTGCTCAGTTTCATAACTACTAGTGACAAGTAATTTTACCAATGATGAAGAATGATTTACTCTCAAATAACTCATATACTTAAATCTACCAAAAAATATATCAGTTGCTATACTATACAGTATTCTACTGCAGCAACATTTTTATATTATTATAGTAATTTTAGTTTACTTGGCCTTATCAAATGACTCACTTTTGGGTAGTTTATTATTGTCTTACCTTTAATAGCTTCCATTCCATCTTTGGTATCAGGATACAACGGACTCAATTGAAATATCCACTTGCCCTCAGTTTAGAGTTATTAGTTCTTCAAAGAAGGATCATTTGTTTTTTATAAAGCTTTATTTTCAATACATTCATTTCATTCTTGAATTTAAAATGATATGAAAGGTTCGGTTGCACCAAGGTTTATACTATAAGAAAACGTACTTGCATGGCATATGCAGGCTAGCAAAATACACTACTACAAAAATGGAGAAAGATATTGCAGTTTTATGACAATATTTTTTCGTGACCTCTAAATTGATGTGGAAAAAAGTATATAACATTTCGACGGTTCTTTTAAACAAATCATCGCCTCTGGCCATACCCTTACTGGATCACCCAGTACAACCTGTATCATAAATACAAATGTCGGAACGTTGTTGAATCTGTTTGTATTCATCAGTATGAATGAATAAACAAGCATCAGGCAAGCTATAATGCCTTTCCTCATTATGATCATAACAAATCCAAGTTATGCATAACATAATTAGAACGTTCTGAAAATTAAAAATAAAACTTAATGAAGAAATGAAATAAAAATATGTAAATCTTTAATATTTTTATTGGAACAAAAATGTTGTTCAGTCTTTTGGAAAATTCTCCTGATTCTATTATACATAAAATGTCAATACTCAAGAAATGTTATGTCAAAATCCACATTCTAAATACCAACAAGTAAAATACATAAATCAAACTAACACTATTCACACAGTAATAATAGTATAATTCCGGCACACGATGTAACACGTCCACATACAACTACTAACTCAAATGCTGGAATTGGAATGAGGCCAGTTTTGCGAAAACGTTGATGATCAGTGCAACGGTTACTACCGATTGATCACGAACTAGTCGCATATCAACAAGTAGGTGAACAGTTTTATTATCGTAGGATCACCTAGCTCTACTGCAAATAAATTGTTGTATTATGCCTGTAACACGATTCTCTGTTGTAATGATATACTTTTCAGAAACACAAAGTAGATAAATATGAATACCTATACACTTTTCAAGCGCTAGTAAAATGTTGACCTGACATTATACAAAGTGAATTATCTAATATTCGAAGCACTTGCTGTATGTACGTGAACAATATTATAGCTACAAGTTCATGCGTTCAGAATACTCATTTTTTTAGAGACAAAATGTTATTTTTTTCAATATAGGTATTAATTTTCTCACCACAATCGAAAAAAAGTCAGGAAAACGTTTTACTTGGACCAATTTTTTCCGTGTGCTCTTCACCAATTCTTGACATTGAAGAGAGCGATGCGTTTCGCAGGGAAAAATGTTTTTGCTGTTTAAGTTCACTACGAGTCTCATGCAGTTGTGCGATTATTCAATGATTTGTGTCCAGACAATCCTATTGATAGAAAATATTATGGACATATCTATAGACATAATCCTCATAAGTTCAGGCAAACACACACTCAGTACATCCATACATCCAAAAAGATAATGTTCTGGCATAATGGGCAACCGTATCATTGGTCCATATTTCTCAGAGAAAATTCAACGGAGTTCGATATTTGAGGATGTATAGACATGTTTCTTGGAAATAATTCAGGTGGCTGGAAATGACATGGAAAATATTAATTTTCAACAAGACGGAGGACCTCCTCATCATTTCAGGCCAGTAACTGACTTTTTGAATGAGCGTTTTCCGGAAAGATGGATTGCTAGGGGTCCTACTGAATAGCCAGCTCGCTCGCTTGATTTGACCCTTTTAGATTTTTTCTTGAGGGCATATCTTAAGTCTACAGAACTGCCCCAAGACCGATCGTTGAATTCGAGGAACGCATAAGAGATATGTCAATGGCGAACATTTCAAACATTCGATTCGATTATTTTCTCAATTTATCACATTCTTAGGTAAAATAAAAACTTGAATTTCATTCGAAGATGGCACTCATTTGCCATTTGGAGGGGCAAATGACTTTCATTTAATGATACCAAAAAAGATTTGATTATTTTACTACAGCTCATTTATAGCCATCCAATTCGAAAGGATCCTCTAGCAGAGGTCTAACATTATGTACCGCCCTTTTGTTTTGGATAAATATTTTGTTTGAAATTTTGATGTCGTTAAGAGAATTGAAAGACTCACTCGACCCCCCATGTCACTGGCGGCCAGACGCAATTTTCAAAGATAGACAATTTTCATATTATCAAAAAATAATTATGGAACTTCTATTTGACAAAAAAGTTTCATAAAAAGTTAGAATCCGTTCAAAAGTTAACAGGATGGGGTTACTTTATGGAGGATGTATTGATATCTAGTTAGCCTAGACCAGTTCCCTGCGTAAACAAAATATCGCGTTACCATAGCAACGAACAATAACTTATTAGAAGTGTCAGTGTAAAAGTTGACGCCAAAAAAGTAAACCAGAGTTACGCAATAAATTAAAAGAAAAAATAGGTGCACAGAAATTGTGAAAATCGATAAATTGGAGTATCGAGCCATCATCAAGTACCTGTATTTAAAAGGGTTAAGAGGTAAGCAGATTTACGAAGATATGCTTAATACCCTTGGTGATCAATGTCCTTCGTATGCGACCGTGAAAAATTGGACTGCAAGCTTCAATAGAGCTAAATTTTCCATTGAGGATGATGACCGATCGGGAAGGCCAGTTTCTGTGTAAGTCCCCGAAAATATCGATGCAGTTCATGACATGATTTTAACAGACCGTCGAATTGGGCTAAAACGGATATCTGAAGCACTGAATATTTCATACGAACGCGTTCATCATATAGTTCACGTCAATTTGGACATGAAAAAAATTGCTGCAAAATGGATCCCCAAATGTTTGAATGTTGACCAAAAGGGTAGTAGCATCGCGTTCGATCTGTACTCGATTTGAAAACGATGTAGACTTCTTAAACCGAATTGTTACTATGGATGGGACTTGGGTACATTTCCACGATCCAGAAACAAAGCAACAATCGATGGAATGGCGACACTCCGGTTCTCCAAGACCTAAGAAGTTTAGTGCCCAAAAATCTGCTGGAAAAGTTCTTGCTTCAGTTTTTGGGATTGCGATGGAGTAATAATGATTAATTTTTTGGATAAGGGTAGAACAATAACTGGAGATTACTATTCGACATTACTGACCACTCTACGGAAAAAAAATAAAGAGAAAAGACGCGGAAAGCTATCCAAAGGTGTTTTTTTGCAGGACTACACCCTGCACACAAATCTCATGTTGCCTTGCAAAAAATTCGTGATTTAGGGTTTGAATTACTAGAACACCCCCCTATTCACCAGATTTGGCTCCGCCCGACTATCATCTCTTTCCTCAACAGAAAAAAAGTTTAAAAGGTCGTAAATTTTCTTCCAACGAGGAGGTAATAAAAGCTGTGGAGGTCTGGTTTGCAAAGCAAGAGGAATTTTTTTTTTGAAAGGTATAGAGACGTTGCAGGTTCGCTGTAATAAATGTATCCAATTAAGAGGAGAATATGTTAAGTAAAAAAATATTTTGACATTGAAATTTTGTTTGATTCTATAGTAGGCTAAGAATTTTTCAATATATTCTTGTATATCATCAAAACTTTTATTAAAAATGCATAACGAGTAGAAGCAGTTATCTGGCAAAAATGATTTTATTTTTTGTTTGAATCTGTCAGAGTTGAGTTACCTAGTTTCGAAGGAAAATTTATTATACAGTGTGCTGGAATAAGTGTTATCAGTCCTATTAACTTTTCGATTATCAGATCATCAGCAAAATGGTGACATTCATCTATTTTTATAATAATCATAGCCCTGCTATGACATACATCTTGGCAAGTATAGCTGCGATAAACAGAGAGGATAAATATACACTATCAACTTTAATCGGGAAGGACGAAATACGACAGCGACTGTTCTCTTGCGCATCCAATATTCAGAGTTTCATCCTTACAGGATTCCTCTTCATGGGGTAGTTACCCCTTCGATTGTTTTAAATTATATCTTCCTACACATCATTTGAAAGATCTTGAAACACTGATCTCAAAAATTTCGAAATTCCTAAATTTAAGGATTCTGAGTTATGCGAGAAAGAGTTTGAATATGTAAATGGTACCTGGTATAACATTTTAATGTATGGTATGACTGAAGTTTTTTCTATGGTGTTTGGTTTTAAAATAAGAAATCATTTCAGTGATCGACCTGCATTTTGCTTTTGATATAAAATTAAAAAATATATAAGAGGGGACAACACTTTTGTAAGATCTGATATGATGTATTTTGAGTAGTAAATGACAGCTGTTGAAAAAGGAAGACATTATCTGAAAGTTCCGAAAGAGGGAGTTATATTGATCTCTAAACTCAGCACCAGACTTGACAACGATAACTCTTTTTTGGACAATAAATACTTAATTAGCATGGCATGAGTTACCCCTTAAAATTATTCCTCATATCTATTATTTGACTGAGGAAAAAACCAAAGTAGGTCGATCTTAGTGTGATTATATCCACCAAATTTTTCAATTCATGAATGAGAAATGTGACACCTGATAATTTACTTGCAAGCATATATTTTTGAAAAATCAAGTTCAGTTGTCTCTAATAAACATACTAAGTTTTACGATTTTAAGATCTATTATGTTTACGATCGAGGAGATGAGTAGATTCTGATTTTTTCTGAATTCAGCAAAAGCTTATTAGAGGCGAACCAGTCCCATAACGAATCCAGAGTCGCTTTTGAAGAGGCAGTTAAATTGCCTATGTTACTATAGCTATATATTCACTAATGTTGAATCATCGACAAAAAACACACAATGATGATGTAAATAATGTATAAAATGAGTCCCAATACAGAGCCCTGGGCTACACCATGTATATCTGAATTCATCTATGATTTGGCGCCTTCAACAGATACACATGTAATTTGGTAATGTTCACCTTACAATTGGCTTTCAGTTAAGAAACTAGTCTGTGTTTGAATAATATTTCTATAATTTTAGTAATGATCGGAATGATTAAAATAGATCGAAAGGCGGAAATTATCAACCATTTGGATCTCCTTTTTTCAATAGAGACAAATCTACGAAGATCGTCAGTAAATCTGGAGAAAACAGCACTCACTTATTAGAAGTGATAAGGGAGGAGCGCAATAACACTGTCCAAAACTTCAATAATATTACTGTTCATCTCGTAATAGACGGGTCAACTAGAATGGTTCAATGACTCAACATCATCCATCGCCTCTTCTGGGGTAACATGATGAAATGAAAATGAATTTATTCGTGTTTTAGCTTCTGTATGAAGTCAGTTGGTGCGTTCTTAAGAAATCAGCTCTCGATTGAGATGAAATTAAAATTACTAGCAATGTTGATGAAATAATCATTGGAGTAATTTTTTGAAAGAATGATTTTTTACTTCACTCAAAAGTGATAAGTTTCCATATCTCTGCTAATATTGCACCATTTATTCGCAAATTCTCATTAAGTATTGATACCATTAATAAATATTGGTGTGAATGAAGTACGCAACGAAGTCTCATCCACCAATTATTGGAAATTGCATGTGGGATTTGCCAATTAGACCTCATTGCGAAATCGATCGGTATTAGAGATTGCTGGCTAGTCATAGGAGTGAAAAATCTATTTTAACAGACATTAGTTACCTGTTTGAACGCAAACTGCCGTTGGTATTCACTAAACAATAACACGAGCAGTTCTACACACTGAACCAATAAGTAAGTTGATGAGTCAGGCATATCCACGATATTTCTACCATAACACCATCATCATAGATTCGGCAAACTTGCTGGTATGTGAATTTGTTACTAATAATACATTCCATGAGAAGGTGATAACGAAATTATTTTAACTCCTTCAGTTTGTTAGCGGGGGCGAAAGTTGAACAATCGAATGTATTCACAAAAATTAATATGGACCATAAAAACAATCAATCAAATTAGTTTTCAAATTTTCAGTACAAAATTTTGTTATATTATTCTTAGTTCAAAACCAGTTGGAACCCTAATAGCACACTATGTCCCAGGGACGTCCCTATTTGGTACAAATCATGTCCGAATGTCCGGGACTTAAAATCATTGTCCATGGGACGTCCGATTCAGTGCATTTTCATGAATTTCCCCAAAGGACTTCCTATGGATGTCCCAATCGGTACATCGTATAAAACGTCTCTGCGAGGACGTCTTTGGGATATCCTGGGTCGGATATATTTTGAAATGTTTACTAGGACATCCATCGGACGTCCTTGTTAGTAGGTATTCTGGCATGTCTTTGAAAGGACGTCCCATGGTTGTCCTGGTACGGGACATTTATGAACATCCCGCATGAATGAATATTGGACGTCCCAATTGGTTAATCTTAGAATATCTCCCTGCGAGGACTTCCTTGGGATGTCCTGGTTCGGATATATTTTGTAGAATTTTCTAGGATATCCATTGGATGTCCTGGTTGGCATGTATTTGGCATGTCTTCGAAAGGACTTCCTATGGTGGTCCTGGTACGGGTACATTCTTGATGGATGTACATCGGACGTCATCCCAATCAGTGAATTTCAGAAAATGTCCCAGTGAGGACTTCCTTGGGATGTCCTGGATTGAACATTTTTCGGAATGTTTCCTAGGTGCATCCATCCAAAGAATACATCCCAGCTAGTGGTTTTACAGAAGAGGTATAAAATGGATCGCATATTTACAATAGGGCTAAACATTACAGCGGAAACAACCCATCTGAAATAAAACCCTTTTCACTATCATTCAGGTAATCAGGGGCCATATTCTCGAGTTTGTGTTTATGCCAATAAGATTCACTGTTTCACAACAATGAAAATAAAAAATGTATGTTTGTCTCTCTAGTTCGTATACGGATTGAAACCGAACAATTCCTCTATGTATGGATTCCATGCATAAAGTTGTTTTCTGTGTTTTGTGTTCTGTGTTCAAGTGAAGTGTTGACGAATTGACAGACAGTTGTTGAGTATTTACCAGCTATGGCGGCTTTTCTATCGCCTTTTGTGATTAATTAGTTTAGTGACTGTTCTGTAAGTTATTTTGTGTTCATTCAGTGTAGTTATATCTTTAAATGAAAATAAAAGTTTTGTTATACTATTCAATAGTTATTACTAACCTATTCAACACTGTTTTGAAAAAGATGTTTCCGTAAGACAAGTAGAGTTGTGTGTGTCCTTTAAACATGTACAAAACCGAATTGAATGACTCTGGGAGAGTGCTGAGCTTACCTAGTAAGTTAATCTGGTACCATCCAAATTGTTATCTCCAGTAATCCACAACAATATCATAATCTTAGTCCTGAAAGAGATGTAGGAACAAACACATGTGATAATTCTGCACATCCAAAGGACGTCCCAGATGTACTTTCGATTGATGTAATTCGGGGACGTCCAATGAACATCCCAGGTGGATGTCGATTGAATATCCTCATAGATCGTCCAATTTTGGTGAGAAGTCGAAACATTGGTACTTCCCACGGATGTCCAATGGACGTCCGCGGTACCAATACTGCACGTCCTAGGGACGTACCAATATTGCACGTCTTAAGGACGTCCAACATGTACTTTCGATTGATGTAATTCGGGGACGTCCAATGAACATCCCAGGTGGATGTCGATTGAATATCCTCATAGATCGTCCAATTTTGGTGAGAAGTCGAAACATTGGTACTTCCCACGGATGTCCAATGGACGTCCGCGGTACCAATACTGCACGTCCTAGGGACGTACCAATATTGCACGTCTTAAGGACGTCCAAGATGTACTTTCGATTGATGTAATTCGGGGACGTCCGATTAACATCCCAGGTAGATGTCCATTGGATATCCTTATAGAACGTCCAATTTTGGTGAGAAGTCGAGACATTGGTGCTTCCCACGGATGTCCAATGGACGTCCGCGGTACCAATTTTGTACATCCTAAGGACGTCCCGAATGTCCTGAGAGGATGTCCTATGGATTACCATCGGACTTCATGGTGCTATTAGGGAATGTCAATTACCGTACATGTTAACACAATTTAACAATTCATTTCTTTTCTTTGTCAACTTGGATATATAAACAGTAAATTATTAATACTGACAGTAAATTCAAATAGGGGAGTGAGGTAATAGGGATGTGCAGACTGAATTGGTATCGTCGGAGTTCATTTCTCTCAACTCATTTAGACTAAACAATATCAAATTTTTATGGCAGTAAATGGTTATAGTTATTCTAATGATGTTGATAATAATAATCTTAAACTAAATTATGGTACGGTACGACAGAACATATTGTTTTCACATATTTTGGAAAAGTGATTATGGGCAAATGTTGATATCGTTAGGGTTTATAGCAAACAGTGTAAAATAAGTATCATAATGATAACCATGTTGATAATCATAATAAACCAAATCAATTATGGTATAGTGACAGAACATATTCTTCTGACATTTTTGAAAACAGAAATGTTTGGCTGGGGGTTAAATAATTAATGATTTAATGAAGAAATTTATTAGGAATACTTCGTTTTTGAACGGACTAATTAGAATGAAATAACTCCTCCTCTTCCTCAAACAGTGGCTGTCGTTAGTAAAATTCACCCAACAGTTCATATCAGTTGCAGAACATTACAATTGTTAGTGACTTAAGTAAACTATTGATTGTTCTTGGATGCCTAACACGTGTTTTTTTTTAATCTTAATGTATTTTCAAAGCTATTGAAAATTCACAATCTCAAATTTTCAGAACAGTCTGTATGGAGTTATAAACAAATAATAAACAGGAAGAAGTGAAATTGTTTTATTCTTTTCAGTCCGTTTTGAAATCGTAAAATATTAAAAAATGTTTTATAATTGAATAATTATTTATAAATTTACTTCATAGTCTTCAGCATAGCATCCCTGTAGCTTTGACCCTGACCCTATTTTTGAACAATGTAACTAGTCTTCTACTAGTATATGACTTGATCAACAACAAAATCAGTATGAGTGAATTAATAGCAATCGACAAATGAAAAATCTTGTGGAGCATATTGCATATTTTTGGGTTTCCTAATTTAACCTTGATTGGAAAAAGAATAATTGGATACACAATTGAATGTGATATGTTTTGTTTCAATATGATTTTTTGATGTGCTCGCTACCATTGGCATAACAAATGACTGGCTCCAACAAATGGACCTTTCCACGACATATGAGAGAACACTGTAATTAGAAAGTGTATACGCTAATATCACTCGGGAATTTTTATTTATTTTATCTGACCGCTAGTTTATCTATAATCAGAAGAAAAGTGGTTTCGTGACGTCACGTTCATCAAAACTAGACTTGGCAACGTTGTAAAAATTGTGCACCGTGGAATCTCAAATCCTCATTTGAACATAATGTGTCGTATGCCAGTTGTCATTTGATACCAGATGGGTTCGTTCGTCTGTTTCACGGAGGGAGCATCAATAAGAATCGTTTGTCTCTGTTTAACTTGTTTGCCTACTTTAATATTTAATACAAGTAGAGCAGTTCCATCAAATATGTATGGTGCAAACGAACAAGCCATACTTGATTTCTTTTTTGAGGTTAATGCGGTTTTCAAAGTTTTTGAAATGTTTTTGTTGTTTGTGCTCTACATTTTTTTCCTAATTCCTGTATCTATATCCCTGCAATAACTGTGAACTTGTCGAAAAGGTGCTTCGTACCTGGTTGTCTGAACACCAGTTAATATTCAGATAAACAATTTTTTATGCTCCTAAATACCTCTGAAGCGCATTGTAAAATGTGGTTCGAAGCAATGAATAAACCTTGCGTAAAAAGCGGAAATATAATTATGTTTTTGTGAAGAACATTTCCAACAGAATGTTACTGTATTCAAGCAGCGTTCAAGGAACGATTTTAAATTTTAGTTATTGCAAAAAATAAATTCATATTTTTTAAATAGAAAGAGTCAATCATCTCATAGTCTACCCTCGGTAAATTATCGGAACTTCCCTTCACGAAGCCTTTCCAATTTTTTGATGATGTTATGCAATAATGGGTCAAGCCACAGTCAGCTAGTTCCGTAAAAATTATCAAAATAGTTTAGCAGATCTTGGAATGATGGAATGTGGCTGGAGCCCCTTACAGTTGCGGGTTGAATCATTTTTACTTATTGTACAATAACATTTTGGCGATTCCAGTGACTGTGATAGCTCAATTATTAAAAAATGTGGCTTGTCTCATTGTTGCATAACACCATCCATTTAATACACAAGTAAATTCACACCAGATCGGTCATAATAACACCTCGCTACAGTATTAATGAAATATGTCAGTTAAATGTCGAATGTAAAAAAAACAAACATTAACCTCAAATCTCGAGATCACTTTTGTTGCATGAGAACTGTCATAATGATTTGCGGTGTTGTCAATGCTCGTTCTTCATCGAAAAGATGGTCCGTTTAGGAAATTTGAAAGTTACAAATACAATAAAAAGTAGCTAATATGTGGGTTTTTCTCTATGAGTTGATCAAGTGACGAAGTTTCAATTATTTCTCAATGGCTTGTACCAAGCTAGAATCTATATTTTTGAGGAGAACGGTATTGAATGTTTCCGAACATGGATTATAGTAGGGGTTCTTTCCGATGAACGTGACGTCAGCGGCACACTTTCAAATGAGATATTCTTCCTAAATGAAAAAAATATAGTGGTTACCGTCAAATGTATCGTTCAGTAAAAATTCGACCATAGATAATGAAAACTAAGATTCTTCAGTTCATCTGAACTATTTCATGGAAACGAAGAAAATTTTACTAATTGATGTCGAATATAACCAAACATTTTCCTTTCGTAGTTTCTAGTTTCCTACTTTCCTGTCATTTTCTGGAATGCTTGGTAGAAAAGGGAATCATTGAAAGCGCCTCAAACAATAATAAATAATGAAATTCAAGAGCAAACCATCCTATCTGATGATTCTTTTCAAGGTAGATATGATGATTCGTTCCAGATATATATGAAAATATTCTTATTTGTGTCCTGCGTCCCACGAAAATGTCCTGTAATAGGATGTGCCATTTTAATCTTTGGTGTATGTTATGTCAACCAGAAACTAATTTTCAGTAATGGAAACATCACAAAAATACCTGATAGTATCAAATTGCGTAATGCACTTACATATTAGTTTTATTAGCGATTTCATGAGAAACCATGTTCACAATAATCCTCACAATATAATTTTGTAATCTAAACCTATATACAAATTCTTTGTAACCATTTCACGAAATGATTTTCACGTAATATAAGTACGAGGTGCCCTAACAGGAGCTAGGACATTCACTAATTCAATACTATCTTCATCATTAGTTATTTCATCGTCATGAGATTTTTTGACACTATTCTTCAAAACTACTTCATATGGCATTCGTGTTATGTCAGTCAGTCAGTTATATCAAACCTGTGTTTAGTGCTCAATCCACCGATTTTGATGGTTTTGCGAAACCTGGAATAAAACCAGGATTCAAGTTCTAACTATGCAGTGAACAACTCGATAAACCAAGATTCACATATAACTGTAGATTATCTCTGACTGAACCACAAGACCGAAAAGGCTGATCAAAAAGAAAATGCTTTTAACGAAATCCCATGCGACGAACAAATTTTACTGATGTAGTTCATCGTCGTTCGATTCAATTCAACTATAGGGATCATTGTCATGCCAAAATTAGAATTAATCAAATAACTCATTGCCATTTTTCATCGATCATTCTCCAACGTCCTCTGGTTTAAAATTATAACAGCCGTTCATACTTTATTGCAAGGAATACTGAAATAAACATAATTCATTTGTCAAAACAATCACGACATCTCCATCTGCATGACATTCTTTCGCATTTTATTATCTCTCTTTACCATAGTTCCGACATTAACCGCAGGATAAAATCATGGAAAGAGTTCATCTCAATTCGAATATATGACGTTTTATTATTCGTTTCCATATTTTATTCACGTATGCTTCCTACAGCGGCATCATCAGAAACCTACATGAATACGTTTGTTTTTATTACCTCTTAAATTGTTCGTTTGATGAGTTTTCATTTCAAGTTGGATAGAAGCTGTTCAAATGTTCATTATTTTAATTCGAATAAATTAATTAATGTTCCCACGTCTGCTTTTATTTGATTCATGAGTCTGTGCTGTTTTCTCATGTATGAATCAGTTTTAGCCGACAGTATATTTTACAAAAAGAAGTAGCATTCCACTTAATTCAATATCAGTTACCGTTAGCTGTTTGATTAGATTTTCCCTAGGGGAGACTGTTCTACCTTGGACCACTTAAAACATTTTATTTTTTACGTCGCTCTCTGATTTCATGTGTGGAATTTTAATTGTCCCCAACTGCATTTCAAGCCTTTTTCTATATCATGGATATTTTTTAAGAACGACTCAATAACAAAATTTAAAATAATAATCATTTTTTAAATATGGCCTACGGTACACTACGCTAGTGCACTATGGGACATTGAGAATTCAGAAGTAATAACAGATCAAATGGATATATTTATTTATTTTTCTTTATTTATAACAGTTTCTTCATGACCTCAATTATTGAGGTACACGATTAAAGTTGGCCTAACTCGTTAATGAATACTGCTTCCTAGACCAAACTGCTATCTACGTGTTCTGTACAGAAAAATCATTGCTTACGCACTATGTAGAGCAATATTCGCACTCAAATACAACGCAAAAACTTTAGGTTAAGTTTAGTTTAATTAGTACCTAATCTTCCTTCAAAATTCAGCTACTATATATTTTTTATTTTTCCTGAAGAAATAACCCCAAGCATTAACCAGAATATCCTGCCTGCAACCATAATGGAGAAAAGGGCCCTTATTCTGAAATTGAGGGATATTAAAAGGTTTCATTCTGTTGGAGTCACTTCAAGAGTTTAAATTTTAAGACTTTGTATATATTTTTTCGTTTGTGTTTGTCAATGTCGTATTTTGATATTACCTTTCTCAATGTCAGTTAGATGGTTTTTATAAAAAAATTTAATGGTTGTTGTGAGAGTGATACGTAATCAGAAAAATAAGAGAGATTTGAGATTTGGAAAAATAGGAAATATAAGATATTCAACTTAAGACATTTTTCTTTAAAGCCAAACGAAAACAGGAATTTGAACATTATGCTGGCCCTACTTGCTGGATATATTTATAGAAGTATCCTCTATAGGTTCGTATTTGAACATTGTGCTGTTCCTTCAAGCCCTACTGAACAAAAGCCAAGTCCACTATGTTGACTAGAAGTAAATCTGCTAAATGTGATAGCATAAATAAGTCTTCACCTTCAAAATCAAGCAAAGCCAAGGTAGGTGAAGAAAATAAGTTACGACTAGCCATGGTAGTGGAAACGGTTCAAAACACAATGATACAAGCAAGAAGTCAACTGCGACAAAGGCAAGTTCCATAAGACGAAGAGATTTAGAGGCTTAGATCAAGGCTGATGAAGAAATGATTCAGCTCTTGGCCAAAAAAGAGGAATTATTAGCCAAAAGGAAGGAGTTGAACCATAGAATGGTGACGAATCGGTTGGAATTGGAAAAGGTAAACGAAAATGGAAGTTACCACGAGAATTCCCAAGGTTGTAGTGGATTTTCTGCTGTAAATTCGTTCAAAAAGGTCAGTAGTTGGTTAAATACCTATGCAATTCATAATCCTGAACAAACGGAAACTGTTGATAATAACTTCAATAACAGGATTCAACATCGTTTGGCAAGACAAAGTATCGATAAAGACTTGCCTATATTCACAGGAAACGTTAGGGAATGGCCAAGTTTTTATTGTCAATTATCGTCTACGAAAATTTTGCAATTATCAGATGAAGAAAATCTATGTAGGTTGACAAAATGTTTGAAGGGTGATGCGAGGCGTGCTGTAGAGGGTTTGTTATTGTCATGTTGAGCAATTCATCCAATAATTGAAATACTAACTAGAAAGTTTGGTATACCAGATCTCATTGTGAGATCATTGGTTCAAGATGCAAAAAATATTCCAATTGTACGAAACGGTGATTTCAAAAGTTTAGCCCATTTTTCCGAAACGATAGCAAATTTGGTTATAACTCTAGAAATCATGGATATGAAAAATTATTTGAATTGTCCACAGTTACTCGAAGAGATGCTGAGGAAGCTACCGTATAACATGCAATTGGCTTGGGGAGTTGGTGAAAAGTGACGGAAAATGCTCTCTGCGAGAATTTCAAATCTGGATTTGGCGCAAAACAGAAGCTGCAAGCTACACACAGGATTTTACCACAGTAAAACATGGCCGACCTTTCCCAAGGAGAAGTATAAAAATACATTGATGACACGTAAGAGTAATGAATGGACAAGAATGGAAACATGTAAGTTTTGCTCTAAGTTTCATACAATCGAAAATTGTTGATGTTAACTGTCGATGATAAGTGGAAATTCATTAAAG
This sequence comes from Chrysolina oricalcia, assembly GCA_944452925.2. Taxonomy (NCBI): domain Eukaryota; kingdom Metazoa; phylum Arthropoda; class Insecta; order Coleoptera; family Chrysomelidae; genus Chrysolina; species Chrysolina oricalcia. The sequence goes on from OX101810.2 coordinate 52,473,784, forward strand.
AGAAAAGAGTTTGTATCTCATATTTGAAAGGTTCTCATTTGATTGGAAAATGTACTAAAATACAAAAATGTGGTACAAATGGTTGTGAGAAATTTCACCATAAAATTCTTCATAATGAAAATTACAAGAAATCTACAGGAAATGAAGTTTCAGCAGAACAAATTCAGAAAGTGAATCAAGAAACGCAGGTTGTGACTCATACTTCAAGAGGATGTACAAATGAAGTTCTTCTGCGAATTGCCTCCATCATTATAAAATCGCAAAACAGGGTGATGAGTATTTTCGCTCTCTTCGATGAAGCATCGACTGTCACTCTTTTAGATGAAGAAGTAGCAAATGACTTGAGAATTGAAGGTGATGAAACAACTTTAGCACTCAGATGGATAGACGATAGTACTAAGAAACGACTAAAATCAAAGAAAATTTGATTTGAAATCGCAGGTGAGGAAAATGTTTTTTATAAATTGGAAAATGTTTATACAATGAAGGATATGGACTTACCGATACAAAGCATTCATACAAAAAAATTTCAGAATAAATGGAGTCATTTGAAAAAAGTTAGTTTTTCTAGTTACAGGGAGGCCCAACCCAAACTTTTGATAGGACAAGATTATTGGGACTTGATAACTAGCAGGGAAATTATAGAAGGTCCTAGGAATGCTCCAGCTCTATCGAGAACAAAACCGGGATGGATTGTTCACGGTAATCTCCAACTATGTAGGAATAGAATTGACAATAATGTAGTCCTCCACATACGACATGGATTGGAATATGATGAGTTACATAAAGAAGTCAAAAAATACTTTTCTTCAGAAAGTTTTGCTGTTAAAACTCCAGAAAAAGAAATTCTGTCCAAAGAAGACGAAAGAGCAGAAGAAATCATGAAAGCTGTTACTAGAAGAGTAGGAAATAGATGGGAAACTGGTTTGTTATGGAAAAATGAAAATATTATTCTGCCTGAAAGTAGAGCAGTTGCAATGCAACGTTTTCAGTATTTAGAAAAGAGATTGAAGAGAGATGAAGAATTTGCAGAGAAATACATTGAGAAGATTGATGAATATCAGAGTAAGGGATATGCAAAATTAACTCCATAGGAAGAAGTCGAAGAACAAACCGAAAGAAATTGGTATTTACCCCATTTTGGTGTGGTGAAAATAAACCCGGAAAATTACGTTTTGTTTTTGATGCTGCATCCAAAGCTGAAGGTAAAAGTTTAAATGATTTTTTATTGAAAGGTCCTGATCTGTACAATTATCTCGTTGGAATAATGTGGAAATTCAGAGAGAAATATTTTGCAGATGTTTCAGCAGATGTCTGCGAAATGTTTCACCAGGTATATATTAGGAAAGAAGATCAATCTGCTCAAAGATTCCTTTGGAGAAACGAAGAAACCAGAAAGTTGGAAACGTATACCATGCAGGTAATGATTTTCGGAGCAATATGCTCACCTTTCTCAGCTCAGTGAAGAATCAAAACGCACTGGAGTTTCAACAAGAGTATCCAAGAGCAGTCACTGGAATCATCAAACGTCATTATATGGACGATTATTTGGATAGTGTGGAAACTAGAGACGAGGCGAAAAAACTGATACAAGAAGTTATCATGATACACGAAAGAGGAGGTTTCAAACTCAGAAATTGGATAACAAATGATGAAGAAATATTTTCAAGTATTCCAAGTTAACTGAGAAGTGGTGAGAAGATATTTGGAAACGAGGGAGAATCACGAAGAATTTTAGGAATGGTATGGAACCACCAAAAAGACAAACTTGCTTTCTCAATGAAATTTCATAAACTGAATAAAGATTCATTGATGGGTAGAAAATACCCACAAAAAGAGAAATGCTAAAAGTAGTCATGTCAATTTTTGACCCCCTAGGATTATTGGGATATTTTACAGTTTGAGCAGAAATATTGCTACAGGATGTTTGGAGAAGAAAACTTGACTGGGACGAATAAATAAAATAAATAACAAATGAAAAATATGGGTGGAATGCTTTAGACTTATTGAAAAACTGGAGATACCAAGGTGTGACAACATGAATTATTGGAGGGGTGCTTCAAATTAACTTAATTTATTTTGTGATGGAAGTGAACAGGCAATTTGTATAGTAGCCTATTGGAGGATCTCAAGAGGAGATGAAGTAACTGTTTCATTGGTTATGGCAAGAACACAAGTGGCCCCCTTATCACCCACTTCAATTCCAAGAATAGAACTGCAAGCTGCAGTGATTGCAAGTAGACTTGCAAACACAATCAAGACAGAACACACTGAAGAGGTATCGCAAACATATTTTTGGACTGACTCTAAAACGGTTTTGCATTGGTTAAGGTCAGAAGCTAGGAACTACAAAACGTATGTATCACACAGAGTAGCGAAAATTCAAGAAAACACCCATGTTGATGGATGGAATTGGGTACCTACAAATTTGAATGTTGCTGATGAAGGAACAAGAAATATAAAAAATATTGATTTATCAAGAAATAGCAAATGTTAGAGGACCTGAATTTCTCTCTTTCACAAGAAAATTAGCCAAAAGAAGAAAAAATCAGTGAAAAGTCTATAGAAAACTTAGAATTGAGGACACATAGAACTTTACTGGGAGTTGGAAAGGAAGTATGAACATATCTCTCAAATATCAGTCATTTTTCATCCTGGACTAAGCTGATGAGATCAACTGCCTATGTTTATAGATTCGTGATGTATGTGAAAGCAAAGAAAAAGGGTGAGGAAATTTCAAAGGGAAATTTGAAGATGGTAGAATTACAAGAAGCTGAAAAATTATGGTGTATGGAAGTACAAAAGACACATTTTGGAAAAGAAATACTGGATCTAGAAAATAAAAGAATGTTGGAGAAAACAAGCAAACATGATTGAAAAAGGTTTGATCCGAATGAAAGGAAGTACATACTCTTCTCCAGAACTTGAAGAAGAAACAAAACATCCAGTTATTTTGCATAAACATCCATTCATTTCACTTCTTGTAGAACATTATCATGTAAAATTCAACCATGCTGGACTTCAACTAGTGTTAAATGAACTACGGCAGAAATTTTGGATTATTGGAGCCCGAAGACTGATAACAAAAATACTAAGAAATTGCAACCTTTGTAAAATCAAGAGAGCCAAACCTGCTAATCCTGAAATGGGTCTCTTGGAAATGATTGTAAATGGTCTAAGACGATAATGTTAATGAAAATACGTGAAAATATATCTTTTACTCAAAAACAATAGAACATGACATATCTATCAATAATAACAATAATGATCATCCACCGCCATAGTAACTTCATACAGAATGTTAACGAAGCTTTCTTCATATATCTTGATACTCCCACTCTTCGTCAACTATTCTTGAAAAACATTGAAAGTGAAGATCTATTCCGTTCAAATTTTGAATAGGGTAGCGCTTTCGTAAATATATCAGCCAGCTGACTCTCTGACGGTACATATATTACCCTAAGTGTTCCATCTTCGACACGCTCTCTTATAAAATGATATTTCATATCATTCTACGATGATTTTCTGTATTTTTGCAGATTTGAATAGCACTTTGATTGTCTATCATTAATTTGACTGGTTCGTCCAAATTCACATCCAATTCTTTCAGAAAAAGTCTCAGCCATGTTATTTATTGGGCTGCATCCGAAGCTGCTACATACTCTGCCACTGCAGTTGATCTGGCCACACATTTCTGCATATGAGATGACCAAGTAACTGGAGCACCAGCCATAATCATAGAATATCCAGTAACAGACCTACGAGTTTCCACATCATTTGCGAAATCTGCATCTGAATAAGCGATGTGTGATACATCATCTCCCTTATAACATTTCCGGAGATCGCAGGTTCCCTTTAGATATCGGAAAATACGTTTAACCGCTGACCAATGTTCCTTAGCAGGTTTTTCGAGAAAACGACTGACTTGACTGACAGCAAACATAATGTCAAGCCGAGAAACAATTGCCGCAAATATCAAGGATCCAACAGCTTGTCTATAGGGTGTTTCATCCATGCTATCATCGTCACTATCTGGAGATTGTCTTTTCTGCAAAATTACATTCGGGTCCATTGGAACTTTCACAGGATTGCAATTTTCCATATTGAACTTTTTCAAAATTCGTGATATATATCCTGTTTGATGAACGAACAGTGCTCGTCTGGTTCTGTCTCTTTCTATCTCCAATCCTATATATTGATTCGGATCACAGATAATGCATTTAAAATTGGCATCAAGTTCTTTTAAAAATGCTTCAGATGTACTGAGAGTTCTACTGATGATTAAACCATCATCAACAAATAATGCCAGCAAAATTTCCTTCCCTTTGTATCTTATTTTGAAAACACTTTTATCAGAAGCAAATTGTTTGTACTCATAAGCACTAAGGAACTTGATGAATGTCTTATTCCAACAGTATGGGGATTGCTTCAGACCATACAAACTTTTATTTAGTTTGCAAACTAAAGAAGAATCCGTCGTTTCATATCCAGGTGGTTGGGCCATGTAAATCTCCTCTTCTAAAATACCGTTGAGGAAGGCAGTTTTCACATCAAATTGTTGAATTTCCAAATCGTGAACAGCTGCTATTGAAAGCAATATGAGAATTGAATCATATCTCACCACTGGTGCAAATGTTTCAGTGTAATCTATCCCCATCTCCTGAGAATATCCTTTTGCACATAGACGTGCCTTGAAACGATCGATAGATCCATCCGATTTTCCTTTCAATTTGTACACCCATTTACATTTGATTGCTTTTCGGTTTGGTGGTAGGGGCATCAGAAACCAGGTTTGGTTATTTTCTAATGACTCAATTTCTTCATCCATTGCAGTTTTCCAATGAATAGCATCTTCACTTGACATAGCTTCCTCCAGAGTAACGGGTTCATCGATAACTGCTGCGCATGCAACATAGTTTTCAAATCCGAAACGTGCTGGTCTTTGAAGAATACTTCTATCTCGTAATTGACACTCTGAATCACCCTGTACAACGTTCTGATCTTGAAACTCATCTTCCAACTGACTTTTGACTGACTGTCAACTTTCCGTGTCATCCTCAACTGTCATTCCATCTGACAGCATTTCAAAAACGGCATAGTTTTTGAGTGATGAAGGTTTATTATTCATTGAGTTTTCATCAAAATTCACATCCCTTGAGACAACGACCTTTCTTGTGATGGGATCATATAAACGGTAATTGGAACTTTCTCCGTCATAGCCAACGAAGAACATCTTCTCTGACTTGCTTTGGAATTTGGATCTGAATTGTTTGGGGGTATGTACATAAGCAACAGCACCAAATTTCCTCAAGTAGTTCAAATTATTTGTTTTACCAGTCCATTTTTCATAAGGTGATGAAATCTCCTAATGGAATGGAATCCGATTGAGAATGTGTACCGCTGTATTCACAGCTTCCGGCCATAACATTTCTGGTAAACCTGAATTCAACAGCATCGTACGTGCAGATTCCACCACTGATCTGTTGTCCCTTTCAATTCTGCCATTTTGTTGTTCTGGCGTATATGGTGCACATTTTTCATGAACTATTCTATTTGCTTTGAAATGATTAATGAAATCGTAATTGACATATTCAGTACCATTATCTGAACGGAATGTTTTGATTTCATTCTCTGTTTGTTTCTTAGCAAATTGTTCGAATTCCAGGTATCTACTGAAAACATCACTTTTGTTCTTGATGAAAAACACTTTTCGAAACGATGTGCAATCATCTTTGAAAATTACAAAATAATTGGCACCTCCAAGTGATGAAATGGACATTTTTCCGCAAACATCTTAATGAATATATTCACCAGGATACTTGGCTCTTCTGGAGTAGATTTTGAATGGTTTCCGATGAATCTTTCCGTACTGACATGCTTCACGAATAGGTAAACTATCAACAGAAATAGGTATATTCAAGTTTCCTCTCCTACTGATTTCATTTAATTTTTGGAAATTCACATGGCCTAGTCTTTCATGCCACAACATAACTTGGTCATTCATGGCAATATTTGCTTGTTCATCAACATCCACTTTGAAATCCATTTGATAACAATGATTCTCTTTCTTTGTGCCTTGAGCTAACAGTTTTTCACCTCTGACTTCAATTTTAGTGTCAGTAAATGTCACTTGCAGTCCTCTACTTGTTGTAGCTCCCACTGAAAATAAGTTTTTCTTCATTTGTGGAACAAATAACGTATTTTCAAGAGTTCGTGGTTCCCACTGTCCTTTAACCAATGCTTCGATAGCAACTGTACCAATTCCTTCAGCGTAGACTAGAGTATTATCACCGATCTGAATGGCAATTTTAGCAGGTAATGCTGTGAAATCTTGGAACCATTCTCGATGAAACGTTATATGCTTAGATGCTGCACTATCAGCTAGCCAGATTTCCTCAGCGTTTATCGCAGATATATTCTTGGTTTCCGCACTAAGAGCTTGGTTCTTGCTACACGATTCAGAAGAACTATGTTTCTTCTGCTGAGCGTATAGTCCGAATCGGCACTGACTTTTGAGATGGCCTTTTTTGTGGCAAAAGAAGCATTCAATGTTTTTCTTCTTGACGTTCATGTTGCTTCCACTAAATTTATCATCACTTTTAGACTTTGAAACTTGTAGTGCTGCAAAAGCCGTAGATGTCTCCTCCATTTGACATAATCGAAGTTCCTCTTTCAATAATCTCGCAGCAAGATTATCATAGGTCTGTTTGGTTTCTTCATACGAATCCCAGGCTGTTATAAATGAATTGAATTTATTCGGGAGACTACCAAGAACTTTGGCAATATAATCGGTTTCATTAACTGTTTCACCCACGTTATTGAGAGCTTGAGTGATTGATTCAATTGTGCTCAAGTGCTTCGCAATGCTGTCCTTATCAGCCATCTTATAGTTGAAGAACTGTTGCTTGAGCGTTCCTTTATTAACAGCTGATCTCTGCTCATGAATAATCTTGAGCCTTTTCCACATATCTGATGCTGAATCACAGGTCCTAATTGTTTGTAATTGCTCGAACTCCATAGAAGTTGATATTATCAGCATAGCCTTCGCATTGCATTCTTCCCAGGCTTTCTTCTCCTGAACTGTAGCTTCCTCTGTGGGTTTTGATCTACTTCCATCAATGAAGTCTTTGATACATTCTGCTCTAAATATTATCTCCATTTGGTACTTCCATAATGAAAAGTTATTTCCATTTAACTTCTGTATTGTGTATATTTTCTTGTCCATCTTGACCTCGCTATTTCGTATCAACAACAACGTGAAATGCGAAAAATGATGTAACTTTCAACTTTTAACTTTCACTGCAGAACTTCTCGTCTTAGAATTATTGAAGGACTGGGCCCATAACCTCTTGGAAATGATTGTAAATGGTCTAAGACGATAATGTTAATGAAAATACGTGAAAATATATCATTTCATTGAAAATAATAAAGGTAAGATACAGAAATCTGTAAAATCAGGAGTTTACACATTGAATTGTGGGTCTTGCCCTAAAGTATATGTTGGCCAGACATGTAGATCGTCCAAAAACCGCATACGTGAACATCATACGAGTTATTTGAAAAGGAAAATAAGTTCAACATACGCTTATCATATTTTAGAAGGAGATCATCACTTTGATATGAACTCCGAAATTCTTAATGTCGAAAATAAAGGTATCAAGCAATTATTTACAAACTTTAGAAATTAATAAATTGAATAATACCAATAGCTCACTCAACGATCAATAATACCTTAATAATTCCCCCTTGTTGATCTTATTCTCTTAGTAATTAACATGTCCAGGCATACTGTTGTTTGTTATTGATTTAGATAATAATTGGGAAAGTTAGTAATCAATTCCCAGGTACACTGTTTTTAATTGGTAGGTTGTGTAGACCAAGTAATGAAAGATAAGCATTACGGAAAAGTATTTAAGTAAGGTTCCAAAGAAATATATGTTGGAATACCAAAATCGCTTGATGAAGCTACAGTGTATCGAAACATGTCCCGACTAGGTAAAATAAATTTAGTCGAAATTTATCTTATGGGAAAAAAAGACCAAACAAAATCCTGAAAATTCATAAAACAAACTGTGAGCACCAAAACTGTATATGTCCTAAATTAGAAAAAACATATTCCTTAAAATATTTGGGAGTTATAATGGACCAACATATGAGATGGGATGAACAGGTTTCAATAGTAATAAAAAGAATGAGACTCATGAGAAAGCTAAATTCTACACCCTTAGGGACATTTTGCATGAAAAAAATACATTACTAGTATATAAGGCCCTAGTAGAATCAAGCCTGTGTTATTGCCTTGTTGTATGGGGTGGGTGTTTCAACAATGTTATAAAAAGTCTGCAAACATCGCAAAATATTTTCCACACAACAAATTTACGTAGATACAAAAGTATTCAATATACGCAACTTATATGTTCAACAATGCCTTCTATGGACTTTTGAAAATACTGAAACAATCCTGTCGGATAAATCTAGAATTACTAGGAATACGTTAAACCGAAAACTGGACATACCACTTTTCAAGAAGACTCACACACAAAGGTACGGTTTTTATTATGGACCAAAATTTTATAATTTACTACCACTTCAACTAAGAGAAATATCCAACATAAAAAAATACAAAATCAAAATCAAAGAACATATCCTAAATAAGCCCAAAATTTTCGACTTCTAATACCGTTTTCTTCGTCATTTCTCTTTTCCATTAATTATTTTTCTCCACAATTCCTTGCAAAACTTCTCTCTGATACAAATAATATAAAATGAAAGGATAACCAAAATTTTCAAAATCTACAAATATTTCTAGTTGATGACAATTAAGATAATTCATCTCAACTGCTATAGGGTAGCACATCACGAGCAGACTTGCTTAGGTGATCCCTCACAGATGAGATGGAGAATATAAATGCATTAAAATTCGTTAAGCATACTACCATAAAAATTGTTATACCGATATATTACTTGAATAAACTTGAAACTTGAATTGAATTATTATTATTCCGGAGGGCGCGCTGGTGTCGTTAACCCCAATAACCACTCCCTACGTCCGTAGGGTGAGTGACTATTGGGTCCGAGAATCGTGTGCCCTGAGTAGACGGAGCGAACCAAGGATAACGGCCTTCTGCATTCTTGCTGCTAAGATTTCTGCCATATTACGGCAAGCCGTTATTATCTTCAAGTTAGAGAGCAGTGTGTCCATCATTCCACCAAGGACTCCTATAATCAGAACCACCATTTTGACAGAATGGTCCGGATATAACCTGCGGAGTTCAAAGAGAAGGTCTCGATGTTTAGTCCGTTTTTCCTCCTCTTTTCGAACGATATTCATTTCGCCTGGAGCGGAAAACTCCATGACGAATATCGTTCTACTTTGGTCGAGGAGGACAACATCAGGCTTATTGGCTTGTATTTGCCTGAGGGTGGGGAATGAGTAGTTCCAATAGATTCGGCATCTCTCATTCTCCACCACGGACTCAATATCCCCCGGAACATAAGGCAACACCGGTATCTCGTCTATACCGTACGAGTGTCGTAGATGGTAGTACAACACTCGTAGCGTCGCGTTATGCCTGTGGATATAGGGTGAGACCGCATAAGATGGGCATGCTGATAGCAAATGCATTACGGTCTCAGGTGCCCCACGACATGCCCTGCATCGGGTGTCAGGGACGTCTATACCCATCACGCGACTACGGTAGACAAGGGTGTTGAAGACACCATCCTGGCAGGCCATTATGAATCCCTCGGTCTCCGACTTTAGCTCACTCGACCTGAGGAAGGCAAAGGTCATGCTTTTGGATAAGCCAAGGTCTTCGATGTTGTGAAAGAAGACACCATGCATTGGCTTATCCATATGTAGCTGTAGCAGGACCTCTGTCTCCGCAGCTTTTATGTGAGCTTTTTGCTGAACGGGTCCCAACTCGGTGACAGAGTTTGGGTTAGCCCGTTCAGTGTCGAATACGAGACCGAGTTCATCGGCCGCACGGGTTGCTGCCTTAAAAAGAAATGCTCCAATCCCTGCTTTCTCATGGTCACGGACCATGCAGAGAAGGGGATTATTATTATTATTTTTTTTTCCCTTAGGAGTGTACCAGTCAGGCCCTGTCTCCGGTGCTCCGACCCATCCGGAGGGCGCGCTGGTGTCGTTAACCCCAATAACCACTCCCTACGTCCGTAGGGTAAGTGATTATTGGGTCCGAGAATCGTGTGCCCTGAGTAGACTGAGCGAACCAAGAATAACGGCCTTCTGCATTCGTGCTGCTAAGATTTCTGCCATATTACGGCAAGCCGGTATTATCTTCAAGTTAGAGAGGAGTGTGTCCATCATTCCACCAAGGACTCCTATAATCAGAACCACCATTTTGACAGAATGGTCCGGATACAACCTGCGGAGTTCAAAGAGATGATCTCGATATTTAGTCCGTTTTTCCTCCTCTTTTCGAACGATATTCATTTCGCCTGGAGCGGAAAACTCCATGACGAATATCGTTCTACTTTGGTGGTCAAGGAGGACAACATCAGGCTTATTGGCTTGTACTTGCCTGAGGGTGGGGAATGAGTAGTTCCAATAGATTCGGCATCTCTCCCCCACGACATGCCCTGCATGCCCTGCATCGGGTGTCAGGGACGTCTATACCCATCACGCGACTACGGTAGACAAGGGTGTTGAAGACACCATCCTGGCAGGCCATTATGAATCCCTCGGTCTCCCTCCCTCGGTCTCCGACTTTAGCTCACTCTCTTCTCTCTTCACAAAGTTTTTTTTTATTTGCACCAAGCAGTGATTGCAGCTGTCGTTTTCACCGGAAAAGGTTCTAAAAAAATATCACTGGAAACAAATATTGATAAGACTGACTCTTGTACACTCTGTTCTGAAATAGTTGTGGGTTACATACTTTTTAATAAATGGATCATGTAAATTTTTCCTGTATACTGATAATGTCGGACAATATTTCTGAAATAAGCTGTTGGATGCATTCAATGCGAGGATAAAATCCATCGCAATTACATTGTATTTACTTGAATTTTGTGTCTATGTTATTATGTGATTCAAGAGACTTATCAGATGCCTATTCAGTACGTATGGAAACTTTAGATGAATGAGATGTATCACAGGCAAATTCGTCTTCACTGAATTATGTTGATGTTTGAAACGTTATACTCAATAAACTTTCAGTTGCTGTAGTTTCTTCTTGGATTTTCTTTTTTATTTTCTTGGATAGGCTGGTGAATCTATTTTTCATTGTTCTTTCGGTAAGGTTGGGGTATATGGAAAACATATTTGATACCAAGGTTTTGACATCGGTGGTAAATATGAGTGCTTCTTGATATGGTGAGCTGCTGCTGAATGATTTTTTTAGGAAAGCCAAGAAATTTTCAATTGGAAGAAGGAATGACTTAGTAGACGTAAGGTAAGTACTTCTTCTAAAATCGAATTTTCCTTTTTAATTTAATCTATCTCACAATTTTTTCTACTGTCCACTGCAAAAAAAAGGTTACTTCATTTAGTTGCAAATTTGTGAATTATGATCTGTTTTATATTTCTGTGTCCTGTGATTGTAATACTTTTGATGTCTATTACCTTGTAAAATTAAATCGTGGAATTGTAAGTACTGTTTTAATTTCAGAATATCAAAGTTGAGGTTCACACATTTCCATTTGCTTCAATGGATTTGAATTATTTATGATGATATTCTATATTTGACCACACTATTAGTTAATGTATGTTTCCTCCTCTTTCCGGTAGCCAAAAATTTTTTGTATCCCGATAAAAGGCTAAATTTTCAAAAAATACTTTCACCTTGCTGTCACGAAAACTGTGTTGCATAGAAACACCACGAGAGCTTGTTCGAGCGGTGTTTTGTACAGCAACACAGCCTGAGCGACTGTGAAGGTGAAAGTATTATTGCAGGAAAGGTTCAACTTGTGTCATTAATGTCAGTTGAAGAGTTGAAACCTTGGTTGAACCGTCAAACTGACATTTCTGAATTGACAGTGATTGTTCTAACTATGGAAACTACGTATGAATAAGGAAGAGGTGAAACACCTATGTGAAATTACAATAAGCAATAGAGAATAAAATGAGTGAGTTTTTAACAAAAATACTAGTAGGAAACCGACTATGCTATCACATGAAATACAGTTCGTAGTTATTTTCTGTTAGGTTTTCGACTCGCAACTGTCATTTATCAATTTGTTATAAACATTTAAATAACAAAAAACATGTTTTTTTAAATTGTTTTGCTTATAAAATGAAAACTACTATAGCAATCTCGCTGCTCCAATGAAAAGGAATGTAGATAATTGAAATACGAACGAAATGGAATATTTTACGACCCGGTTGGATAATTATTAACAGAGAAAAACTGGAAAAACAGGAAAATTTTGCGATTTGTTGAAAAATTTATAACTCCGCCATTTTTCAAGAAGTAGGATTGGCATTCCTTACGAAAGTATTGAATCATGTGTACTTCAAGTGTGCACAAAACAGGCGCTGTCAAATTGTTAGTTTTGGTACAATTGCAATTGACATTTTTTTTGTACTATCTTGCAGCGTGCCTGGATGCTTCATAAACTACAAGCCCATATAACAATTTGGGGAGGTCATTTGACCCAGGATGAAATATATTCAGAACGATGCTGCTATATGAAAAAATAACCTTAGGCATTATGCCGTCAATTCTTGGTGGTGCAAATGACTGTAATAATAATAATAATAATAATAATAATTCATCTGAAGATGTGCTCTTCCGACAAAATATTCTTGTACGGCATTTCTCACATTGGTAGATTATGAGATAACAATCTCCTAGAACCTACTGCCGTATAAAAATAATGGGACCGGAAACCAGGATTTTTTTTTATTTTCGGAAATTGAAATTTTTTTCTGGCTTCCGGTCCCATTATTTTTGTGCGGGAGTAGGTTCTAGGAGATTATTATTTCATAATCTACCAATGTGAGAAATGCCGTACAAGAATATTTTGTCGGAAAAGCATATCTTCAGATGAAAAATGATTATTATTATTATTACAATCATTTGCACCACCAAGAATTGACGGCATGGTGCCTAAAGTTATTTTTTCATACAGCAGCATCGTTATGAATATGTTTCATCCTGGGTCAAATAACCCCCCCAAATTTGTTATATGGGCTTGTAGTCTAATAGTGATAGCCCGATTTCAATTCCTCAAACATATTATGAAAGTACAAGACTTTAGTATAGTACTACAAATTATATTCTCATTTTGCGTTACAATGGTGTGAAATGGGTGAAAAATACATGCAAACATGACTGAAAACGGCCAAGCCCGCATTAGCTGTCATTAGCTTGCAGGAGATGAGGGGAATTCTCCTAATGAACGGGTTACGTGATAATACGCTTCCCCTCATCTCCCGCTCTCTCCTTCCACTCGACCGTTTCCACTAGCTCGGCCGTTTTCAGTCATGTTTGCAAGCATTTTTCACCCATTTCGCAGCATTTTAGCGCAAAATGAGAATATACAATTTGTGGTACTGTACTTTTTCTTTCAAAATCTGTTCTAGAAATTGACATCGGACTATCACTAGAGCATCCAGACAAGCTGCAAGATAGGCAAAAAAAATCATATTGCAATTGTGCCAAAAATAATGATCTGTCAGAGCCTGTTTTGTGCACACATAAAGTGCACATGATTCGATACTTTCGTAAGAAGGGGAAATAACGTAGTTATGAATTTAAAAAAAAAACTTAAAATTTTCTGGTTTTCTGGGTTTTCCTCCGTTACTAATGATCCGATCGGGTCGTAAAACATTCCATTTTGTTTGTATTTCAATTATCTACATTTCTTTGTATTGGAGCAACCAGATTGCTCTATTAGTTTTCATTTTATAAGCAAAACAATTAAACCCACATTTTTGGTTATTTAAATGTTAATAATAAATTGATTAATGACAGTTGCGAGTCGAAAATATAACTACGAACTGTCTTCCATGTGATGGCACAGTCAGTTTTCTACTAGTATTTTAGTTAGGAAAATATGCTCTATTGAATGGCCCAAAATACTACGGGCTGGAGACAGTGTATTCGAAAAGTATTTTTTCTTTGACCTCTGCAAAAAATTACATTTTACGTACTAATTTCCGGACGAAAAATCGACTATTTTTGAAGGCAAGTACTTTTCGTCCGCAAACACTTTTCGTCCGCAAACTCTTTTCGTCCGCTGTGGTCACTATGATGAGAGCGGCGATTGAGTCATTTTCGTAAATCCACGTTTTAATTAATACATAGGCGCCTGTGACAATAACTGTCATTTGCTGTTGTCAAATTAATTATTTACGAAATCCGCTAGATTTTACGTGTGAATTTAGACCATGGTGTGAATATTAGTGTTCATAATAATCAAGAATTGATCGAGTCTGCAGTTCGAAGAGTTGGACGTAGCTGAGGCCAGCAAACATGCGAGTACTTACTTTCATAAAGGTATGTAGAGGTCGACGAAAAAATGTAATATGCACCTCGGCGAAAAACTGTCTACTGTCTCGCCTGCTTGCTATCCTCGGCTGCGCCTCGGCTATCAATTTGCAGGCTCGACTATAATAGAGAGTTTTTCGTCCTTGGTACATAAATAACTATTTCTCATTGGTTTGGATTAAAAAATGATGACATTTGATTGGTTTATATAATATGAGGGATATTGTCAGTAGTCTAAAAATACTTTCACCTTGCTGTCACGAAAACTAGTAAATTCAAGTTAAACTCAAGCCAGTAAATAATAGTGGTCAAGACGTGATCAACGCGTGCTTTGCTCGTGATCGAGGAAAGTCGGGCCGCTATTGGTCTATGTTTCTCAGGCAGGTTTGAGTGGGAAACACGCACTGTTCGTTTCGAACAGGTACGGACTTTTCTGCGATAATGCATGTCATGCCGATGTTGGGATTGTTCACTTGATTGAACTTTTTACATATATTTTATATCGATTTATTTCATTTTATTGTTTATGAGTTACTTCAGGGTAAGATATTCGAACATGTGAGTATACTTATAAATCTATGTATCAGTGACAATGCTTAACGTACAGAATTACTTTCATTTCAAATCAATAAAATTCGTTACGAGATCATACTTTTACTTATCTAATTTATAAAAATGAATGTTTCGGTTTTATGCGTTCCTATACCATTTATCCATCGACATGACATGACTTGTCTTCAGTTCTTGAATGCTGAGTATTGTGAAGTTTGAATTAGTAATATCATAACAATATAAACTACTTGCCAGATGAAATGGGACAGCCAAAAAATTGCCTACTTTTGACTAGCTATAACTTGGACATTTCTTGGCCGATGTTGGATTTTCAACCAATGGTGGAAATCGTCATCCTTGGTCTATGCATCATTGTCGTCGAGATTCTTTTTTGCAATTCGTTATTTTTGTACAGGGTGAGAATTTAGAGCCGGAAACATTTCAAATTTTTGACCAATAATTTAGGAAATGTGAGGGACCCTAGAATTTTTTTGGTTCTTGGGTGAATTGTTGTGCCAATAGCTCAAGACACCTTTGAAATATTTTCGAAAAATTGGGTTGCTATGGCAATATCGCCATTTTATGCAATTCTGATTTTATTTTAAATTGTGGCCTTTTCAGTTAAATAATGACAGCCACTATCTAAACTGCAACAAGGGATATTTCTAGTGTAGATAATTAACACCAGTGGCGCGCAAAAAGGAGTTTATGATATTTAGTTATTGAAGTTTCGTTTTTATTGAAAAAATATCTAATCATATATTGTAACTTAATTTTGATCTACTTCTATAAGTGCGTCGAATTAACCAAGCGAGCGTTCCGTCCCTTTCTCATTCAGCATTATTTTGAAATTTTACACATTATGTGTCACATGTTATTGACAAGGTAGAAAAAAAGATGTGGGAGTTGGATAACATTATGGAAGCACACGCTGAAATGGAACCAATTATAATTGATTTCGATGATAGCAGTTCATCTACATCAGATTAAATAAAGCATTGCAGAATTTGGCGTTTTTCTTCCCAATTTCACTACACCACAACTTCAGTTGAGTTGTCAAAAATTATATTTCTTCGAATTGTTCAAGAACGGTTCTGAATACGGCCCTGCTTATTTCACCACTCCGACATCGATGATCACGAAGTAACAGCGTGCATTTGTTTTGACGCGGCTTGACCTGGAGTTGTATTGACTAGTTGCTCAGAAACACCACGAAAGCTTGCTCGAGTGGTGTTTTGTACAGCAACACAGTGGTGGTGTCTTCTCGATACAATTCAGTTGAGTTCAGAAATAAAAGACAGACTTATGAGATAAATTCAATCACGAGTAGAATTTAATTAGACTATTTATTAATAATCTGAAATTTAGCAGAATAAGACGAAATTAGCAAAACATTTTATTTGAGAAATGAATAAAGTTCAATAAACAGGAAGCATTGATTAGTTCGATAGAATTTATCCCAAATCTACTCGTTTTCAAATGCGTGCATAGCGTCATTACTTATATTTGACGTTTAGCTGTCACATATACGAAGCTGAAAACACCGAAGTTGGCAGACCAATCAGGATTCGGTATTATCGATAATCCGAACTTGACTAGAGCTTCTCATTGGTTCATTTGGCAAGTGCGTGAAATTCCATTTCGTATTATTTCGTTCAAATTTTATTTTCTATAATCGAAATGAAAGATAATGAATATTCAAACAAATCTTCTCGAAACTATTCAAAAGGATTTAGTTAGGTATTAAATTTGTCTCGGAAGAAGAACAGGAAAATAAAGATATGTTTACACTTACAATCGTTCGATCTGAAATACCTTCGATCAACATGTATGAGGAAAACATAAAATTGTACGTTCACCACGACCGTATAAAGAAGAGTATCACTAATTAAAACTGTTTCTCGCTAGTTAACTTTGTCTTATCTCAGCGGAAAATCTATTTGTTGTGATATAATTGACTGCAAATTTGTGCCGGAACCGAGAGGCATGAGTTGAGAACGTGGTTGACATTTGACATTGTAATCCAATGAGTTTTACATGTTGACTTCTTCTAAAATAAAGACATGGCGCTGAACAGTCGCACACCATTTTTTATCTTCCCATGAAATATAAAAGATAACATCGTGAGAGCCGAGGGAAAGAAGGTAGGAATTGGTGTTCTTCTTGAATTTCTGTATGCCTCGGGGAAAACCTCCCAAAGCAGTGAGTTCCAACGCTTTGTCGTTCGTTAAAAAAACGAGTCCTGGAAAAATGATTTTTGACATATCGGAAGTGACGACAACGGAATATGAATACCAAGCTCGAAGGGTCAGTACATGCTTGGATAATTTCATTATTTATTTATTGATTAATTTATTTATTTATTACAGAAAACAAACAGGCTTACTTCTTATCATATGTTCTCTACTATCTATAACTATAAGTAAGGTATTGTCTGACTATATGTGTAGTGAATTATAAATGAGTGAGGTGTGAGACATGTTAAAGTTGAGTAGTGAAAAATAAAATCAAGGTGCATAATTAAAGAGTGATGCTTAAAAGCCCAGTCAAAATCTCTCTTCAATATAGAACAAGAGATTTCTCAAGTTAGGTTTGTGCGTATTTACTCATTTTTGAATTTGTTGAGACTGACCCCAAAGAAACCTGATGAAGATTGAACCAAGAATTCATTGCATAGGGCTTGCATGTGATCTAATAACTTTTCTCCACGATCATCACAGAATTTGCCAATTCTGAAATCAAATTTGATTACAGAATACTGGAATTCTCTCTCTTGAGATTAAAGAAATATTCTGCAACACCTCTGCCCCCATGCAATTTAAATGTATTTTCCCGCTGCCGACACTGTAAATAGTCCATACATGCTTAGCAACAAAATAGGTAAATGGCCTATATGATTCGTTTACTAATTCATCTTGACAACGGAACTTAATAGTGTCATTTACATGCCTAGGGTAATAATGACTTTGACTTTGACAAGTAATACCTTCAGCTTCATTCATATCAATTTTTAGGTTATGAGACCTTTTGAATATTATTGTTGTCTGCTTACTCGGTAACTTAGTTACACGCACAAGCAACTTAGAATGAAATAGCGAACGAATAATCATGAAGGAAGGGTAAGAAAACAAACTTCAATTCAGGCAAATTTTGAGAAATGTCAACAAGCAGCGGGAAAAACGTAATAAGTAACACGGAATGTATCGACTGTTATCATCCTCGGCAAGCGACAAGCCTCGGCTTTGCCTCGGCTCGTACTCGCTCACCTCGAATGTTAACACGTCTTTACATTCCTTGTTACTTAAATAACTATAACATTCTCTCTCTTGTGATAGAATAATATTCTCACACTGGTTAGCAATAATAACATTAGCCTTGACGCAGTTGATTGTAATCGTGGTGGCAAAATTTGAGTAAGTGTCAAAATTATTGCTGTCACGTTTGCTATCTTTGATCGTGGAGAAAGTATAGTCTGCTACTTGGTTAGAATGAAAATGCTTGATGCTCGTGGTTCCTCACGCTCGCCTCACTCGCATCGAATTTTCATTCTAACCTTGTTACAGAATATACTATACAGTTTCATTTCGTTTTACTAAGAACAGTTTTGGACGTGGACGCAGGCTATTTAATGGGATGAAAAACTGAATTTTCGATAACAGAAATGAACTCAATGAAGTTATTCAATAGTTTGCTGACCTTCCTTCTGTGCTCTGAATCATTAGAAAATTATAAAATTCTCAACATTGATTATGGAATTTCTGATCATCATATATCTTCAGATTGTTAGATACTCCACATTCTGTATATTGTATGAATTTTCATAAATATAGATATGACAGGATGACAGAGGGAGTTGAGCATCGCCTGTAAACATAGAAATATATATTAATCAAGTATATAATATATATTTCTATGGTTGTAAATAGTTACGGGTAAATAAAAAGATTATTGGGATCCAAATTGAAAAATTATTGATCTTCCAAGAATGCGAATACAAATACAACAGAAATTCAAAAGAACCACTATTACATTGAGTTCTACAATTACAACCATGGCAGAATTGTTAGTACAAACCTCTTTCAACATTAAACCATTTGATCCAAGTATAATGGATGGATTCGTAGATGGTTGCAACGACTGGAAGGAGCATTCACAGTATTGAAAGTTACGCAAGAATTACGGGTACCTTATCTATTACACTACATTGGTTCCAAGTCGTTCGAAATATTGTGTGATAAAGTTTCTCCGTAGGATTCACCGTAGGATCCATACAAGAAAACTTTCTTCAAAACCCTTGGAGCTAACTAAAAATTTCACATTCTACTTTAGAACGCAGCAAAATATACGGCTTATTTACGAAAGTTTAGTATCCACTGTAATTTTGGTCATTATCTGAAAACTGCACTTCGAAATCAGTTCATATTTGGCTTATCAAGCAGAAGGATTCGAGCAGGACTACTGGAATCAATCAAATTAGATTTTGACAAGGCTGTCGAAATTTCTACAAGTATGGAACTGTCAAAGAAGGTTGCAATTCAATGGACCTTTACATTTATGAAAAATAAATTGCAAAACTCTTTTAAATCGATAGATTCCAGTCTGAAACGTCCATTTAACAAAGAGTTCCACTATAATTTTTTCATTTAGAAAAATATCTCATTTGAAAGTGTGCCGCTGACGTCACGTTCATCGGAAACAACCCCCACCACAATCCATGTTCCGAAACATTCAATACCGTTCTCCTCAAAAATATAGATTCTAGCTTGGTATAAGCCATTGAGAAATAATTAAAACTTCGTCACTTGATCGACTCATAGAAAAAAATCCACATTTTAGCTACTTATTAATGTTTTTGTAACTTTCAAATTTCCTGAACGGACCATCATTTCGATGAAGAACGGGCATTGATAACACCGCAAATCATTATGACAGTTATCATGCAACAAAAGTGATCTCGAGATTTGTGGTTAATGTTTGTTTTTATTTAAATTCAACATTTAACTGATACATTAATTATTACCGTAGCGAGGTGTTATTATGAACGATCTGGTGTGAATTTATTTGTGTATTAAATATGGAAAGGCTTCGTGATGGGAAGTTCGCATAATTTACTGAGGGTAGATTATGAGGTGATTGACAAATATGAATTAATTTTTTGCAATGACTAAAATTTAAATACAGTAATATTCAGTTGGAAATGTTCTTCACAAAAACATAATTATATTTCCGTTTTTTTACACAAGGTTTAAGGTTTATTATTCATTGCTTCGAACCTCATTTTACAATGCGCTTTATATTTAGGAGCATAAAAAATTGTTTATTAGAATATTCACTGGTGTTCAGACAACCGGGTACGAAGCACCTTTTCGACATGTTCACAGTTACAGGATACAGATACAGGAATTGAGAAAAAACTTTAGAGCACAAACAACAAAAACATTTCAAAACTTTTAAAACCGCATTAACCTCAAAAAAGAAATCGAGTAGGGCCTGTTCGTTTTCTGCATACATAATTGATGGAACTGCTCTACTCGTATTAAATACTGAAGTAGGCAAACAAGTTAAACAGAGACAAACGATTCTTATTGATGCTCCGTGAAACAGACGAACGAACCCATCTGCTATCAAATGACAACTGTCATACGACACAATCCAGTTTATTGAGAATTTGATATTCCATGGTGTACAAGTTTTACAACGTTGCCAAGTCTAGTTTTCTTCTGATTATAGAGAAAGTAGCATTCAGAAAAAATAAATAAAAAATCCCGAGTGATATTAGCGTATACACTTTTTAATTACAGTGTTCTCTCATATGTCGAAGAAAGGTCCAGCCAAAATTATTCTATTGTTTATCTAGGATCGACATCCAGATTTTCAAAGAAGACCCTCCATCCCAAAAACAACAGAGACTCAAATAATTTTCATATACTTACAAATACTTCTAAATATTCAAACAATTTTAAATGTTTCAGGTATGGTGGTGGTAATTTTGCTACAAAATGTAATCTGGATAAAAATATTCAATGCAAACGATGTGGATCTACAAAAAAATTGTTTCAAAAAGACTTCTCATACAAATTCAGTTGAGGAGATACTTAATTCAATCTCAGAGTAAGTATATCAAAATTCGGAATCAGGAAGAAATACTGCTATACAAATGACTTGAAGTTAATTATATATTGCAATAATCATTTGGAAGTTTTGGGATTTTATTACAATGAAAAATGTTTGAATTTAAATATTCATCTATAACCAATATTGATAGGCAATCACTCTTAGAAAGATACAATTGGATAAAGATTTCAATAATTTGAATATGATTACGCCATTAAGTACACAGGAGAAATTGAATTCACTATTTGAACAATATGAATCTATTTTCGAACCAGGGTTGTCAAAAATCAATAGAGTTTAAGCTAAATTGACTTTCAAACCAAATACAAAACCATTTTTCCTGGACGCTCGCACAGTACCTTTCAAAATTTTAGATTTAGTTGAGCAGGAAATGAATAATCTTGAAAGAGCATTATAGAAAAAAATAATACATCAGAATGGGCTTCACCACTTGTATCTGTTTTGAAATCAAATAATACACGCCTATGTGGAGATTTCAGCGTCACAGTAAATCTGCAATTACTTGTTGATGACATCCCTTACCTTCCATTGATGAGCTTTTCGCATCCATTGCAGGTGGATAAACTTTTTCAATAATAGATCTGAGATAAACGTACTTACAGCTCAAAGTCAAACCAGAAGATAGACATTTCTAAAAATCAATTCACATAAAGGACATCTTTACGGCATTGTATCAGCTCCTTTGATTTGGCAGAGAAAAATCGAAAATATTTTATGAGGCATACCAGGCGTTACTGTATCGCAAACACTGACTGAAAAATCCAAATCTGATAAACCATTATCAGAACTCAGAATTTTGATGGCAGATGAAAGATCACCATCGGCGATTTTGCTGAGAATTAATTTGGAAATATCTGATCATATTGATTTCTGTTTATGTTGTTTAGCAGGATGGGAAAAACTTCTCGGATCAGTTGCTAGAAGTCTGATATTGTCTTTGATGATTGAAGTTAGAGATTTTTTTTGTCTCTTCCCAGAACTGGGGATGAATAAGAGGAGATTGTTTGAAATAGAAAGTCACACCAAGACATTGGTGAATCGGATATTCACAGTACTCAGATATTTAGGTTGGGTTATATTAGTTCCCCGAGTATTTACTCGTATAATTATTGTATGATGTTTCTTTGAGTTGCCTTATAATAGGATTGTCAAATCTGTTTATCAACCAATTTTTGTTAAAAAAAAAAAAGTAAAATTCGGTTTTTTTTCAATAAAAAAAAGTATACAAAAATAGATTTTAATTAATATATTATGTATACAAAATACTTTTTTTAACAATATGTGCATTTATATTGAGTAATGGAACTATACAATTGAATATAATATGAACTAATATATAAAACAAGAATTATATTTTTAGGTATACACTTTTCAAACGTGGAAGGTGGTAATTATTCAATTGAAAGGTATATTAACAACAAAATCATTTAATAGGGAAGATAATGCCTGTGATGTAGGGTATAGAAAAAATTGCATTATATAATTGAAAACCTGTCACACGGTTACTCAGTCATTTCAATAAAGCTTTACATTTCAGTTTGAAAATGATTGAACTAACGCAAAATTTCTATTCTGTTCTGTGGTGCTATTTTCATTGGGAGCTAGGTGTTACTGATTTATGAAAATATTTTCATACTCAGACTTAGTGAATGAACACTTGAATGGCGAGTCAAAAACATTCATTGCTTTCTGACAATTTTTTTTTGAAATTTGTTGAATATCGATATAAATCGTTGTTGAAATGAATATTCCGAATGAATTCTCATAACATCATTATAACATTCAATTGTTTATTTCATGCACCCAGCTTTCTACATCACGTTACAATAGTTGTATTTCTCATGTCAACCTGACAGTGTTTCTTCTAACTATTCAATTCAATTATTACAAATCATACCCCAATTATTAAGACAAGTTTATCAAATGTTGATATTTTTTCAAATTTTACGGCCAATTTTTGACCATATCTGAAAAGTCTCAGCTCTAAAAAATTCCAACGTTTTATTTTTTTTATATCGGAACTAAAATAGAAGATATTACCTCACCTAATAAGTAAATACCTAATTCATGACATATTTATACCATTAGCCTAATACTGTAACAGTCATTTGAAACACTTCAGACATTTATTTGAAGAAAAATGTTAATTTTATGAATATATCCAATACATTTATATAAAGTCATGTACTTAATTAGAAGGAATGGAATGAAACTTGTAATATTAAAAAGATTGAAGATGAGTAACTCGACAGCTCACTGTTGTAAATCCACAGTACTTGTACAATTTCCTTGACCTTGATTCAATTTTGATGGATTGAAGTTCTGTCCAAAAAATACTATCAAAGGACATTTCAGTATTTCATATCATACTCAATGTGAAAATGAAAATCAAAACATGATTTAACTTTTTCAAAAATCAAGAATGTTAATGTTTCTTACGAAGCCAATTGACCTGTTCACGAGAGCATCGAAAATAATTATCCCTTCGAGTCACGAGACTTATCCTGCGAAACACCACGAGAGCTTGAGCTCGAGTGGTGTTTTAATGTTTAAGTCGAGTAAGGGGTAAGAACAATCGATTATCGATTATCGAGTGGTATTTGTTAAGATTATACAACGAAACTTTATGATTATTTTTTCTCCTGCTTTTATAAATAAACGTCATCAATGTTGTAGGAAGCGAAACACCAAAACGGTTATACAAAATCATCATTGGTATATCCGCTAATTAATACGCGATAATTAGGTCAACTTTGCAGTAGCTATTGGCTAAATTAATAATAAGTTGTGTAATCGTTAGTAACTGTCGAGTTGTCACTCTTATTATGTACACAGGAAAAGAAGACTATTCAGTTGAAATGTATGGTTATCCCAAGAAATCGGTCAAGGAATCTGTATTGATATTTCAAAGTTTTCAACCAGTCTTTCCTTTCTGTCTGTTGGTTATTATACTAAGTTCCCCTGACAAGGCAACATCTGCCTTTGCCCAATTTCATCAAGCAAACCAATCAATGGTGATATACTAGTTCTGACTTCTGTTGTGTTGGTGGATGTACGGCATGCCCAGATCTGGTAACAATTGCATTGAAGCCGCTGTGTCCATCATCTTCATACTGTACTTTGCGAACAGTACCATCGGGTTCCACCAGAGAGTATTCTCCCTTGACAGCGTCACCGTCTCTTTCCTCCGTTTGCTCTTTGATGTCGCCCGTATGTCCGTCCTTGACTCCGTATTCAAAGCGGTATTTGGGATATGCCTGGAAGAGAAACGAATTTAGATTAATATTTTTCTGGTGCAGTATCTGATTTTAACACCGGATACCGGGAAAGGACCCTGCACCAAATACATGTGAAAATGGCGAATTTTGATAATTTTTTTGGGATATTGTAGTACAAGTCACTAGAAGTTACAGATGCAAAAGTTTAAATTTTTTTCCATGTCCGGTTTCGGAGATATGAATTTTTGAAAATCATAAAAATTGATGATTTTATTGAAAATATGAACAGTATGTTGTAATATGTTTTCGGTTAGATATTACAAAAAAGTTTTATTTTATCGTAGATCTTTCCATTTCCAGAGGAGTCATGTATTTGTTCAATTTTCAATTTTGAATATTTCCCTTTACAACATGAATCCCTTCCAAGAGATGTTATCTTGTACGATAGAAAATAGCGACTAAAGTTTATCTTTCAGTCGCAGATGATTCCATAACTGACTTTATGAACATCTTGTTCATATTTTCAATAAAATCAACATGCCATACCCATGATAGGTTTTCTGTCAGAAAAATATATTCAAAGTGTCATCGCACAGAAATAGATATTACAAAAAAGTAACTTCATTTTATCGTAGGTTTTTTCAATTCCAGAAGAGTCATGTATTTGTTCAATTTTCAATTGTGAATGTTTCCCTTTACAAAATAAAAATTGATGTGATAAATTGTGAAAGGCTTTCGCGGCCATCGTCACTTACATGGTGGTTCTTCGGGTTGTAAGGCCGACGTGTGTTCAGAGAAGAACTCGACGTTTCGCCAACACGACTTAAGAAAGCAGAAACTTGTAAAATAACTCTTGAAAATGCTAACCACTCGTGTTGGCGAAACGTCGAGTTCTTCTCTGAACATACGTCGGCCTTACAACCCGAAGAACCACCATGTAAAAATTGATGTTTTACCAAAACATAGTAAGTTTCACTCCAAAAGTTTTAGTTTTTAGATGATTAGTAACAAAATAATAGCATGCTTGATTGAGAGAGTCAACTGACATGTCAGTGAGTCGGTCGTTAAGGTAGAAGAAGCGTATTATCATATAGGGTGGGTCAAAAATTGCGCAATTTGGCATGTTTTGCCAATCACTATCATCGATCCCATTACTAAGACTGGGCATTTTTCATCAACATACAAATTTTCCATTACAGTCAAGCCATTCAGACAAAAAAACTTTGATTTTTATAAAGAGATCGAAGAATATTTTTAAAAAATTGCAATTTAAATTTATTTAGATTTATTGCATGAAACTCTGTATGTGAGTATAAAATTAAATTCCAGCACTTTTTCAAATAACTTTTTGGACATCTGACCCCACTTTTAGCTTCTTCGTGGTATTTTTTTCCAATTTGCCACCATGTCACGTGATATGTGTCAAATTCGATTTTCAGGTTATCGGATATGCACAAACTCTTCCCCATACATGTTTTTTCCAATACTCTGACAATAAAATTTTTTGCCATACGGTACTTATACTTTTTGGCAGTCACTGTATATCATCGTTTCTTCATTCACTGAATGGAATCTTTTACTACAAAGAACAACACTAAAAAATATTTTTCAGATATACTTATTTCTCCGAGCTATTTTATTTCAGCGATTGGCAAGTGTAAACTCGAGAACGGCATATTTGTGGGAACGACATTTTTTATGTGATATGTAATCTGTGTAATTCGGAAAAAACCTGATATTTCGTGAAGAACGCATATTATTATAACTCAAAACTTACAATTTTGCATTCTTCACATAATAAAATCTTTTTTGTATCTCGTTTCAGAGAGATCAAAGACATACACCGTAATTTGACAAATAACGATAAGTTTTCTTTATTGCTGTAACTTTTTAAACTTACTTTGTCAATTACGGAAATATTTCAGTGATTATGAGAGGAGTGAAACTGAATATTCGAATAGAACAGGTGAAAGGTTTGCAAACTACTGTTTTTCCATTCATCACTGTGAAGATCAAATGCAGGTTGATTTTTTGAAGTCTTATGCAAAGAACGAAAGGAAATTCATAGATATCCACTATTCTCTATTCTCTTGACTTGCTCTCCGTTGTTTCACTTTCCTCAAATGAGCGGCAATCATTCTTTCATTCTGTAATTTTTACGACATCGTTCATGAACCTCAACTGCAGATTTTCTACTCAGCTGAACTTGCCCAATATTCTTCCTCTTCTTGTTCGACCCAATAAACGATTTCAATCCTTTTTCCCGCACCTCGGTCACATTCTCTACATCATTATGCAGCAATTCATATCCTTTGATAATCAACTTGATTTTTGAGGTGTAAAAAGTGGGTTTTTGCTGAGTCAGCCGAAATACGCTAATTTTCTAATGGCGCTTGAGCCCGAACGGATAAATGGAGAAAAAATTATTTTATGAAATTTTATATTCTTTCATACTGAATAGGATAGTTATTTACGAAAAACTGATAGTTCTTGAGTTAAAATCGAAAAACTGCAAAAAAATTGTTTTTTTATCAATTTTTTTTGCATTTTTTCAATGTTCCGTCAAGAAATTTTGCTAGCATGATTAAGTATCGTATTTAGCACCCCAAAAAACTTGTGGAACGGAATAAATCAAAACTACCCCAGAACAAATTTACTGGATTAATAGTGTAATGAGGGTTCTAGAGATTAGCTTCATCCTAGTACATTGTTAGTATTTATCGCTCTAGAAGTGAGAGTTTTGAAATTATTTTACAAATAAAAAAAATTATCATACTGTTACGACGTCAAGGGACTTTTTGTAGATTCTTAGAAAAAAAGTGTTGAAGCTTTTCTTCTGCACAATGGAAATACAAAGCCTTCTATTCATATAGGTCATCCTGTTAATTTTAAAGAAACCTAAGATACAATGGCTATATTAATTGAAATAATCAAATATGAATGCACAATTGGTACATTTGAAGTTTGAAGTCATCGGAATGCCTTATTTACTAAGTAGGTACTGTTGGTTATTGTGCCTATGGGACACAAGAGCAAAACAAGAGTATTATAAAAGAAAAATTTGGCCTTTACGAAATGAATATTTTCCAGATAAAATAAACGTAAAAAATACATGTTCAGCTGATCCAAACAAAATTAGATTACCACCGCCACACATTAGGTTGGGCTTGATGAAAAAATTAATTAATGCTTTAGATCAGAACTAGTCTGCTTGTACTGTATTTGCGAAGATTTCCAAGCCTAAACTGGAAGAAGGAATATGTGTTGGTCCTCAAATCAGGAAAATACTGGACGATACAAAACTCGAGAGTCTGTTAACCGAGGTAGAAAAAGCAGCCTGGAACTCTTTGAAACGTGTCATTACAAAATTTTTACGCAATAGAAAAGTGACAATTATAAAGAGGTTGTTCAAAATTTAATGCAGAAAGTCTTGGCGGTATGAGTGATGAACATGGTGAGCGATTTTACTAAGATTTGAAATAATTTGAACATAATTATCAAGGTTTTTGGGATCAAGATATGCTAGGTGACTATTGTTGTTCTATTGTGAGAGAAACAGATGATTACTTCATTCACACATGGCTATAGGTACTATGCCATGAACATTACTTTTATACCAAAATTGTTCGTAGTTGTGAATCTATGCTTTGTTCGGTCTATTGAATTTCGTTACCAAACTAATTTTTGATGTGAATGGCATGCGTTACAACTCACAACCTACAAGTGATTTTTACACTGTACACTGTACAAAAAAATTAAATGTTTGTACGTAACACCATATCTTAGTTATGTAGGCTATGGATAATGGTTAAATAAATATGTTTTTGTACGACAATGCGTAAACTAAGCTTTTACTCACTGCTGGCAGTGTGTATAGTAGTAATTTTTCGCACAAGTGCGTAAAAAATCACCTGTGCCTAAAGAATTTTTCTATACATTGTTCATACATTTATGCATTTTTTGGAAAATACAGTATTTTGCGTCAAATATAACTCGGGCGTCTTTATTTGATAATACGACGACAATTCATATCATTAAACATTCAAATTAATGATATAATTGCTATAATCTGTATGTACTTTGTATAAAACACTTTGGTAAAGGCATATTTTGTACTCGCGTGTTTGTTGAACTCTGCTGCGCCTCATTCAACAAACTTCACTCTCATACAAAAAAGTCCTTCTTTACGAACTTGTATCATAATAGTTATTTTTCTACTCCCGTATGTGAATTACTAACGTCACACATCGATAAAAATGTGTAAAGCTTCATTTCACGAATCGGTGTGTGAAGTGCCATGCTTTTCTTATGGGATTTATTTCACGCACCGGTGCCATAAGAGTCAATACAAATTCACACACCGGTCGCTGGTCTAGGTAGCGGTGGCGGGGGAGATATTGACAAATATGACAGTTTCAGCAGAGTGAAGTTCAGAGTTACATCAGTTAATAGACCGTAAATAGTAATTAATTACCCTCTGAATTAATAAATAGTACGACGAAATTTTCGTAGAAAAAGTATAGTGTGCACCACGTGCGTGAAGACTTCTTTACGCTCGTGCGGATTGTGAAACTCGCCTGCGGCTCGTTCCACAAACTTCCACACTCGCGTAAAAAAGTATACTTCACGCACTTGATACATAATATGAGGAATATGAGGAATGTGAAACTATAGTAGCTGAGTGCTATATTGAAGAATCTATTTCATCACCGAAAAAATTGCCAACGAGTATGAACAGATGTTAGAAAGAGTATTGCTCTATTGAACTGAAATGCTTCTAATTCGTGTTAGGAATTGCATGAAATGATGTGTGAGTATAGACAATTTGAGAATTCTGTCTACTTTACGGCCTGCCGGGCCATAATGCGCCAACGGGCGGTAAAGTGCCACTTTACGCCTGGCTAACCGGGCGGTAAAGTGTACTTTACCGCCCGCTAGTGCATAAATAACTATTTTTCACGACAGTACGTAAACTAAAACTTTATAGGATAAATTATAGGATTATTAATTATAGGATAAATCATTCAACAACTACTTTAATTTGTCAATACAAACTGTAGCAGAAAAAACTTTGCATAATATATTTTCGTAAAGAGCTGTTTTGTACTCGCGTGTTTTGTATAAACTTCGTGCTCATACAGAGAAGTTCTACATTACGAACTTGTATCATAAATAACTATTTCCACGACAGTGCCTAGTAAATTACAAAATGTCATCGCGAGTGTGTGAACTACATCCATACCAATTTTGTTATGTGTGTAGCAAAATTGTTCAGGTTAATCATGGTTTCCCTGCAACACAACGTTTGCAAGAATTCTATTTACATTATTTTGGATATCCGGTGGCAAATCAAGAAAAACGTTGGGTTTTTCATTGGAGTTGCACTAACTTTAGATAGCTCCAGGCATTGTTTAAATAGAAGATAGTCAATGCCTGTGGAAAAAGCATTGGACCCAAACGAGAGTGTCATCTAGCGTGATTAGCTACAAACATGAATATTTGACGTCATTTTAATGCAGGTTTCTTCAAAAAACCCTGATTTCAATGCTGTCTCGTTGTTTCAATCAAGTTACGACATGACTTGAAGGCCAGATCACTGAAGTTACGAAATGAATTGGATGCGAGATCACTGTCGCCATCTACATCCATTTGAATCCAATATAAATCCCATAAGGTTGGCTAACTATCTTACTTCTATATAAACAATGCTCCTGGTATTCAGTTAAAAATAGATCACTGAAATTTGGTAAACCAATGATCAATTTATCAAATTAATGATTTCAGTGGATCACTTATGGACTCGCTTGTTGATTGTATTATTTTATATATTATTGTGTGTGACTTGTCCAAAGTTAACTTATGGGTGCAGTATATTCTATTATATTCTATTCTATGGAGAGAGCCAACTAACCCCGTAACCAATTCTTACTTTTATGCAAACGTTCATCAGTGACTGAGCCGGTCCTTCATTCAAAGGATTTTCCAGTTCCCACACCATCTGGCAGAAGCGACCAAACTCACACAGACACATCGAGTTGTGACGGTGAACAATCATGCTGAGATACCTTCGTCCATAATACGAACATTCACAGAGAACTAATCGACCTTATAAAAGCCTTATTACGCCTTGTTTTGAGAGTATTTTTTTGCCTATTTTCATTGATATTTGTTGTCTGAATTTCCCCAAATGACTGATGGCACTATTACACCACGCCTTGTTAATAATTTTTTCAGTCAGAAATTTCAGACCTCCAAACATAAGGAAAGTTGACATTGATTTATGAGGATAGATTCATTTGTACATTTTTGAAAGATTAAAACAATGTCGCGAACAACATGACATAAAATGAAATTGAAAAAAATATTATTACCGTTGTAGCCACTGTATCACTTATTTTAAACAGAAGAGGACAAAAAAGGAGCTCTTAGGAGATGATGGGTGAAGCCTCGGATTAAATAAAAGTGGTATTTACTACAATTATATCAGACAGATAATTGCTGTGTTGGCAAACCTGACATTTCCACAAATGTCCTTGAAATCCCAGTATGGGGGGAAAATAGAACAAGACCTATTTATTTTCATGCCTGAAACATTCAACAAAATAGTCTTGCGACCACGATTATTTGCTTTAAATTTCAGTCACCGGCGGTCAGGAAGTTGTGGGATAGTTTTGATTACTTCCATTCTACATGTTATTTGGGGTGCTGATTCCGAATCTGAGGTTTGCTAACAAATTTTCGTGACGCAACATTGTAAAAAATACAAAAAAACGTATAAAAATCTCATTTTTCAACGTGTTTTTGCTTATACCTTAAAAACTATAATTTTTTCTTAGATAACCTTTCATCAAAATGAAAGAATATAAAATTATCTTCAAATTGTTTCATTCGGGTTTTTTCTCCGAAGAACCGTTCGGTTGAAAATTGGATTATTTCGGCAAACATATTAGCTCGTACTGCCCTTGCGCAGGCATGGCCAGATATGATTTCCCCAGTTGAGTTCGCCTCATATATGGTATCAAAAAGTTCAGACAATCCACTACCTTGCATTATGTAACCAAGTGTCCCCATCAGTAAATGATATCTACCGCAACATTTGACAGAGCGGGATCATCGTGACGGCTTGCAAGAATGTCTCATGCCTTGAGATAGAGGGGTTGGTCAAATGTCATCAGACAGGTAACTTGGTGTTAGTCCTCTCTACTCCGAAATATTGTATCATAATAACTTTGGGGAGCATTGATATATGGCTGATAACTAACAAACGTTAGTTCATATGGAATGATTTTTGTGACATCTTCCATAAATCCATTCCATCCGGAGAGGCCAGGTTTTTCAAGAGAGGCCAGGCTTCTCAAGTAGAGCCACAGAAGATCAGGCACAGATGAAATCAAAGTTTCAGATAGTGTATGAATTTTTTCGAGATCTTTTACTTTGATTTCAGCTAAACCTTCAGGTTTTGTCCTTCCAAAATGGATCATTTGAACAGCTCCATGATTTCTAAAAACCTAGGAATTGATCGATTGGGGGCTACTGCATGTTTTGGTGTAATACGGCAAATTCCACCCATGACGTGAAAGGTGATGTATTCGTCGATTGTATGTACGTTACATTGCTGGTTAACTTTCATCGGATCATCGTTGATTGCTGATGCTTTCAGGCGAACAGCTTCTGAATAAGACGAACAAAACCGTAGTGAGAAAACCTCATCGACTAATTTCTTTGAGCCGTACTTCTTGTACAGAAACACTTAGAGGACTGGTGAAACTAATGATCTGGGCTCACTTCTACTGCAAGACTATTAGCCAACACTGTTCTCTTCTTCTTCCACATATCATGGTCCCCACGTTTTTCATTCAGTACAACTATTTCCATAAATGTACGGAAGGTTTTGGAATGAGTTCCTCATTTCCTTCCATAAACTTATCAGGTGGGGGGTACTGTTCTGTCTCATAGACCTATGGCTTTGGGTATTATCAACAATAATTGCAGCAGCCGTATTAAGAGTAAACCTTTACCTTGGTAAAACGGAAATCCGTTTTGAGTCCACAGTTTTTGTTTGAGAATTTTTTATTTATTTTTATATTGCACAATGCTTTTGTGTAAATTCCGGAACTTCAGTGATTTTTGGTTATGATAATTTTTGAGAAAAAAAAATTTAAATGACATGGCGAATAAAAAAATTGAGAGGTTCCGGAATTCTTATGGGACCACTGAGCCTATACAAAAAAAATCTCTTTCATGAAATCAATGGTTTTTGCAAGAAACGGATTCTACGATCGGGAAATGTATACCTGATTTGCGCTGTAATCGAGAACGGACAGGTGCTGTGTTGCCAATGTTCATCGAGTTCATTATCTTCACCCCCATTCTTGTACGTATGCCAACAAACCTTAGCTGGAAAGGATGAGGAGGAATTCGACTTTTCGGTGATGGTGGCTCTTAACAATCTGGAGTCTTTCCTCCTGTTCAATTTTCGCCTGCTGCTACCCAGCATCATTCAACATTTTATACCCTATGTTTTTTAAACACACAACCGATTATCATTATTCAAAACTCCTGATATCTAATATTTCGATTGCTCTTTTTTGTTGTTGTACGAATTCGGGTTTCATGACCACAGGTAAAGCAATGCGTATTGAAGCTGAAACGTGCTTCAGTAGAACGTCTTTTGACTTGCTCCCTACCTTGCTCCTCTTTCTTCAAATGAGCGGCAATCATTCTTTCATTACTGTAGTTTTCACGACATCGCTCATGAACCTCAAATGCAGATTTTTTACTTGCCCACCATCCTTCCTGTTCTTGTTCGACTCTATAAACGATTGCAATCCTTTTTCCCTCACCGCGGTCACATTCTCTACATCATTATGCAGCAATTCATATCCTTTGATTATCAATTTGAGTCTTAAGGTGTAAAAAGTGGGTTTTTGCTGTCAGCCAAAATACGCTAATTTTCAAATAGCGCTTAAGCCCGAACGGTTAATTGGAGAAAAAAAAATTGTATGAAATTTCATGTACTTTCATACTGAATAGGATAGTTATTTACGAAAAACTGGTAGTTCCCGAGTTAAAAGCGAAAAGCATCAGTAAAAAAATTGTTGTTTATCAATTTTTTTGCATTTTTTCAATGTTTCGTCAAGAAATTATGTTAGTAAACTTTAGATTCGGATTCAGCACCCCAAACAACGTGTGGAACGGAAGAAATCAAAACTACCCCTGAACTTTCCCGCTAGAGAGGCCCTGTTCTGTACTGGATTAATAGTGTAATAAGGGTTCTAGAGATTTACTTCATCCTAGTTAGTATTTATCGCTCTAGAAGTAAGACACATTTTTCTACAAAAGAAAATAATATATTATACTGTTACGGCGTCAAGGGACTTTTTGAAGGAAGGAAACGACCATATCAAATCACCCAACAGAATGGCGCCTTTTTATAGATTCTTAGAAAGTCTTGAACATTTGCTTCTGCACAATGGAAATACAAAGCCGTTCATCTATTTCTATAAATATGAATGCACAATTGGTATATTTGAGGTGATCTAAAATTTATCGGAATGCTCTTGGATACACTATAAAGTAGGTACTATTGTTTCTTGGGCCTATGGGACTCAAGAGCAAAACAAGAGTATTATAAAAGAAAAATTTGGCCTTTACGAAATAAATATTTTCCGGGTAAAGTAAACGTAAAAAATACATGTTCAGCTGATCCAAACAAAATTAGATTACCACCGCTTCACATTAGGTTGGGAAAAAATTAATTAATGCTTTAGATCAGACCTAGTCTGCCTGTACTGTATTTGCGAAGTTTTCCAAGCCTTAACTGGAAGAAGGAATATGTGTTGGTCCTCAAATCAGGAGAATATTGGACGATAGAAAACTCGAGAGTCTGTTAACCGAGGTAGAAAAAGCAGCCTGGAACTCTTTGAAACGTGTCGTTACAAAATTTTGAGGCAATAGAAAAGTGACAATTATAAAGAGGTTGTTCAAAATTTATTGCAGAATTACAAGCTTATGGGTGTGAAAATGTCATTAAAAATTAATTTTTTGCATTCCCATTCAGACTTTTTTCAAGAAAGTCTTGACGGTATGAGTGATGAACATGGTGAGCGATTTTACTAAGATTTGAAATAATTTGAACATAATTATCATGGATTTTGGGATCAAGATATGCTAAGTGACTATTGTTGTTCTATTGTGAGAGAAACAGATGATTACTTCATTCACACATGCATAGTACCTATAAAATTTCATGAACATTACTTTTATACCAAAATTGTTCTTAGCTGTGAATCTATGCTTTGTTCGGTCTATTGAATTTCGTTACCAAAACTAATTTTTTATGTGAATGGCATGCGTTACAACTTTCAACCTACAGGTGATTTTTACAATATTCATCAATTATTTGTATCCCCAATACGCAAATACCTATTCTGAAAATGTCTTCCATTGCAAATTTTTATAAACAAGTGTAAAGTGCACATTTGAACTCGACCTCCAAGTTGACAGAAGAATAGTTTTTATTATTGAAATTGCAATATTCTTGTCTCAAACGGCTCACATCATTCACCAAAAAATGTGTCCATTATTGAAGATGACTCAACCATCAGTTGTTTCAAAACATTTTCCTTGCAAGTGATTGAGAGGAATCCGTCAATAAATCAAACTTATATCTGTTTGGACTTATTCAAGAATGCTGTTTTGGAGTAATGAACAGATAGAAATGGTCGAAATAATGAAGTGAACGAGAATGTCTCCCAAGATTTCATACAGGGCGAAATAAAAATTTTCCTCTCAAATGTAGAATCGATTTTTTCTTTAAACGCTACATACTAACAGATTCAGGTTTTGGAGTAATGTACAGATAGAAATGGTCGAAATAATGGAGTGAACAAGAATGTCTCCCAAGATTTCATACAGAGCAAAATAAAAATTTTCCTCTCAAATGTAGAATCGATTTTTTCTTAAAACGCTACATACTAACAGATTCAAATTTTGGAGAAATATACAGATAGAAATAGTCGAAATAATGGATTGAACGAGAATGTCTCCCAAGATTTCATACAGGGTGAAATGAATATTTTCTTCGCAAACATAAAATCGCTCTTTCTTAAAACGCTACATACAAACAGATTCAAATTTTGGAGAAATATACAAATAGACATGGTCGAAATAATGGAGTGAACTAGAATGTCTACCAAGATTTCATACAGGGCGAAATAAAAATTTTCCTCTCAAATGTTGAATAGATTTTTTCTTAAAACGCTACATACTAGCAGATTCCAAATTTGGAGAAATGTACAGATAGAAATGGTCGAAATAATGGAGTGAACGAAAATGTCTCCCAAGATTTCATACAGTTCGAAATCACTCAAAATTGAAACGTATATGAATGACCATATGAATGATTTTATGCTGTATTTTGAAACAATTCAATTGATGAACATTAATAATCAAAGAATAACTCCTTCGAGCTAAAGCTCTTGGGAATTCTTCAGAATGTTAATTTTCATGTCTCATCAAATTGTCAAAATACAAGGTACTTTCGATAGAATTATGAAGAAAATGATAATCGGCTATTTATCACAAAACATTACTAAACAAGCAGCCAAAATTACCCATTTTTTACTGCCTATTGTTTGTTTTTGAGGTAGTTTTTGTGAAAAATGTCTCAATTAATATCTCAAAAATTAGACGTTCCGGATTATTGTAACATTTTTCCCTAGCAGTAGAGACCCAAAGTAACGTAACCACCTATGTTTCAGGTCATAAACAGCAGTCGTGTGAACTAGTGTAATTGACATTCTAAAACTCGTATGAGCGTAAATTGCACTGACTTGAATGTTCCAATTTATTGATAAATACCATCTAGTGAAATACTCTTTACTGAAAATGTTATTAGACTAAAACTGTTAATCACAATTATTCACCTATGATATAACTTCGAAAATTGATTAATGGAAGACAAAAAGCTTATTCAAATTATCAGAAACAATTAACTGTCATCTGTCTTCAAGTAATACCCAGCAATGTGCATTGTCGAACCACCAAGCATAGCACTAATGAGGAATTACGCATGATTTATCAAGTACCTAATGTTCGAGGAAATGCTGCAAGGAATTCGGACAAAGAAGTAATAAATTTCTATAACCATAAAAAATCTTTCATTCACTATTTTATTCCTTTTAAGATGAAATGCCTTCAATTCTGCCTCATTTTGTATAAGATTCTTGTAATCCGTTTTAGGAAAAACATGTAAACTCTTGTGTCCTTCTCCAGCGGGATTAGAAAGCAAAAGAAATTCAAATTACTTACTTCAATTGCTATCATTCAAAATCACAGAACAATAGTATGAAAATATCGTAAATTAGAAATGAAAAAAACACATTATATATTGACTCTTGGTACTAATACTTCTTTTTTTCTACAACTATGAATACTACTAGCGTATAATAGTAATTTTTCTAAGACAGTGCATAAACCAAAGTTTTATTCATTATTTGCACATCAGTGCGTGGAGTGATACTTTTTAGCACAGGTGCGTAAAAAAATCAACTGTGCGTAAAGAACTTTTTACGCACTGTTCGTACATTTTTCGAAAAGACAGTATTTTGCGTCAGATTGTACTCGTCAACATTTGATAATACGTCGAAAATTGAAAACTTTATAGGATGAAACATTGAACAGTTGTTAAAATTTGTCAAAATTATAACTAATGATGAGGCGCAGCCGAGTTCAACAAATCACTCGAGTGCAAAAAAGCTCCTCACCAAAATGTATGATACAAAATTTTTCTCTATGACAGTTGCTATAATGACGAACAGTATCAATTATTGAATGATTGATCTTTCAAGTTTTCAATTTCCGTCGTATCATCAACTGATAATTTCCTAAAGATTTCACACAACTTTTTCAAAGTACTCTACGCACGGTTGATTTTTTATGTACATACGCTAGAAAGTCAATTTATAAATTAATTCATTAATATTATTATTTATTCTATAAAAATATTGCAAAAAAATCGACATTGATTTTTGAGGTTAGATTCATCATATCTAAATTTTTGAGAGATTAAAACAATGTCGCGAACAATAAAAGGTAAAATAAAATGAGAAAAAAACATTATTTATGACTGTTATATGCTTCATTTTTGCAATCCGGAAAATAGATCATTCCAAAAATTCAATAATATGCAGGATATCTCATTTGAACAAAATAAAACAAAATTGTAAATCCTGAAATCTGCACGCTTCGGTTTTTTTAAAAATATTTTATCAAAATTCAGTTTTTTATGTTCAACTTCTTTTATCTATTGACAATAATAAAGATAATGATAATAATGATAATATTTTTATTTCTCTTGTTTAAATGTATAAAGTAGAAAAGATTTCTATAAATAAAGTAGCATGGAAAGCGTCACAAAATACTTGCTATGAATTATGTATACATAAAATATCGCAATGAACAAATAAATATCAAAAAAACATACGAGTTAACAAGAATAAATATAAAATCTTTAAAAAGACAGAAATGATCTAACATTCACATATAAGAATAGAATAGCAAACAACAAAAAATAGATACAATTTGTAAAGACTCAGTCTGTTATACAAAATCAAAAATTTAAATTCATTGAGGGTGTAGCAATTTCTTTCAGCGAGGGCAGTTTTTAGTCTCGAAAACGTCTATATTTGGTGCATTTTTAATGTAATCGAGCTTATTAAAAAGTTTGGGCCCAAGATAAAGATGACTTTTCGGTTTTAAAATACTTCGGTGCGTATTGGGTATCAGTAAATCTCTAGAACGAGTCAAGTTCTTGCGAAGTTCCGTTCATTCTGATATACGTAGATGCAAAGTGCGTAAATATTAATGCCGGAAACAGTACTTAAGTACTTAAGTAGTTTTAATTCTTTGATATTATTTCTACGTGATTATCTCCATCTAATTTGTCCAACGATTATGACTGCATACTTTTGCAAAGTAAAAACTGTTTCTGCGGAAATGCGGAAATGATAATGTATGGTCGCATAGTACAAGTTCAAAAACACTTCTTTATAGACCAAGCTATAGAGGTTTTTTCCCCCACAAAATGCAAGACGCAAATGGCCTAACTGATTTTTATAAGATAGTTCGTTAATGAAAACCCTAATTTTCGCCCCAGCAATATTAAATAAAATACAACTTTTTTGGTTTCTTGGAAATATCTCAATGATAATTCAAGGAATCGTTTCACAGTTAATGGAACTTCTGTACAGATTTATAAAACCTACAAAATGGATTCCCATACAACCGGATCGGTGCATTTTCCACTGAGAAAATCTGGAAAAACTTCGAAAAAGAGACCATTTTTCAAAAATTTATAATAATGAATCTGAAGCTGGACAAACAATATTGCGGAAACTCATAGACATGTATATATGTGGTTTACCTGTGCGCAAGATGTTTTCTGTCCGATGTGTGTAGTTTCTGCACAATCGCGTTATAAACAATTTAAGGGCATATCTTGCATGTTGCGCCGATTTAAGGGAAATCGTTGTATCTGTAAACGGCATCTAGAAGTATAGATCAATATCTACAATTTGTTAATTTTGGATTTTCACATGAGATGTGGGAAATGTGTTGAAAATGCTTCGAAGTGCAAAGTGCGAAGTCTAACTGAACTTAACTTGAGTTGAGTTCGGTCGACTTCGGATGCACTTTGAAGCATTTAGAGT
This sequence comes from Chrysolina oricalcia, assembly GCA_944452925.2. NCBI lineage: Eukaryota > Metazoa > Arthropoda > Insecta > Coleoptera > Chrysomelidae > Chrysolina > Chrysolina oricalcia. The sequence goes on from OX101810.2 coordinate 52,512,853, forward strand.
AACTTCCAGTGACATTTTCAACACATTTTCCACCTCTTAGGTGAAAATCCAAAATATACAAATTGTAGATATCGATCTCTACTGCCAAATGAGGTATACAGAATTTAAATAAAATGATTTTCCTTAAATCGGCGCATTTAGAAAAATTTGCACTCAATTTGTTTATAACGAGATTATGTAAAAACTACATATTGTACAGAAACCATCTTTCGCACAGTTGAATCTATTAGTTTCCGCAATATTGTTCGTCCAGCTTCAGATTAATACAAATTATGAATTTTTGAAAGTGGTCTCTTTTTCGAGGATTTCCCTGATTTTCTCACTGGAAAATGCACCGATCCGATTGCATAAAAAACCATTTTGTAGGTTTCATAATTCTCTACAAAAATTCTGTTAACTGTAAAACGATTTCTTCGATTCTTTTTGAGATATTCGCTAAAAAAACAAAAAAGTTGTAATTTTTTTCACTTATTTAAAAAATTCCACAAAGCGATTTTGCTGGGGCGAAAACCAAAGTTTTCATTTACGAACTATCTTATAAAAAGTTTTATAAGCCGTTTGCGTCTTTTATTTTGTGTGAAAGGAGCCTACAGCCTATAGCCTACATCTTGGCCTATTAGCACAGTGCATAACAATTTTACGAATTTGCAAAGGGTTTCAATATGGGCAGTTATTGTGATTTTGTGATCTAATGTAAGACCCAGCATTTTTGTTGTAGAGCAAGATTTCTCCTGCAAGTCGTCATTCTCAAGAATTTCAAGATTCTCTGGGATATTATGCAGGGTGAATTTCATTATCGCTGTTTTGGATATGTTGAATGTTTAACTAATTTTGTTTACCCATAATGTCACTTGATCAAAGACTGTTTGTGTTAGTTCTGTGAGAGATGCCACATTCTGTCCCTTGACAAGAAAATTGATAATCATCTGCATAGGCGATCACATGAATTTCTGAGAGATTATTGAAGTCATTCATCAGATCATCAGCATATACAAGGAAGAGTCGAGGACCGAGTATAGACCATTGCGGAACGCCCTGCTAAATGGTCATTTGCTCATAGAATTCTGAACTACTACTCTTTGGATCCTGCCTGCCAAGTATGATTTCATCAAATTCAACGCAATTCCTCTAACACAATTTCGCTCAATTTTCAACATGAGGAATGTATGGTCAACATAATCAAATGCTCTAGAGAAATCAATGAATAGTCCACAGATATCAAGTTTTCCATCGAGAGCATTTATCACGTTCTTATTGAATTCGTATTGTGCTGTATCAGTGCTTTTGTTTTGCATGGCGAGAGGAGCTTATTGGCAGAAAAAAAGACACCAATTGATTCTTATAATGTTGAGCTCGACAATACTGGACCTGGAGTTATCAAAAATATTCGAGTAACCTTTTATGAAAATGGGCAAGACAAGGGAGGTTTATCAGGAAAAATTCTTTGTTCCAAAGACAAATTCACAATGTACGTTATTGGTTCGCATAATTGATAAGAATATTTTTCAATAGATTATTTGAAGTGGGTAATTCGTAGTGGATAAACCTGTACATCGACAATTCTTGCTTTGAATAGGAAAATACATTTATTGTTTCATGAGGCATACGACCGTTGATTGATTACATCATAGAGACTCGAAAATAACCATTTTATTCTATTATGTTTAAAAAAATTTAATTTATTTCTTTTTGTGGAGCTAATGTGTCTCATCCCAAGCAATGCGGAAAGCAATCCTCGGAAGATTAAAGGCGAAGAAGATTTCATACATAGAGTCTGCGATATTTGTCGAAGAGTAACAAAATCTATAGGAATAATATCGACAATGTTGAAATACCTCTCTCTAGAACACCTTTTAGAAGTATTTCTCAACTATCTGAAAGAGAATAATTATTATAATTCTTGAACTTACCACTGGTTCGGCTTTCAGAGCAAGTGGAGCATGTTGAAGTAATGCAAGCTCATGTCCTCCATATTCCACAGGATAGCTGCTTACTATACTCACAAACAATATAACATACAACACCTGAAACAAAACAGGTAAATATAATGTGGAATGGTCGCATTGCAAGTATTTGTAGAGCAAAACTGTAAATTTTTCAATTTGGGTTATTCAAAAACGCTCCCAAGCTATTAGTGCCGATCACAACAAGCAATTCCAATGATAAATATATTTGATAAAACAAACCGGAACGTGTTTGAAAAAAATTTACATGGCGTACCTATTCAAGATTAATGTAAATGTAATTAAACCCTCAATCATTATTGTTTGTTAAAAGATAAGAAACTCTCAAGGTTTATCAGATTTTTCAATCCAAATAAATGATTTTTCATCTTGTTAGGCAATAACGAATAAATTCTATCAAAAATAGTTTGTTGATAAACAAAAACTGAAAATAAAAACATTTCTAATTGAAAATCAGATAAAAGAAAAACAAAGTAAGTCATGTTTATTATCCAAAATTTGTTGGTTTGTAGTTTGAGTTTCCTATATTGAGTCTAGACTAATGTTTATACAGTCGGTTGGCTGGTACAGAATTTGACGGTGAATTGTTTGTGATTTCATACTATCACCTCGTCAGAGACTCAACAAATATTTTCGGTACTTCACAAACTATGGTAATTTCATAGGTTATTGCGATCAACTTAATTTTTTTTTTATTGGCGAAGTAACACAATAGCCTTAGAAAATACTATCTGTACAGGAAGGAGGTTTCCGTAATATCCAACTTCAATCGACCTCATATTATCGACAAAAATAATATACCACTTCCGCCATTTTGCATTTTTCTCTTCAGTATTGCTGATGATGGAAAAAAGTGTCTTCGTTCCCATATGTCTCAGTTAGATTAACTTTTTCACAAATTGACAGCCAGTAACACAAGTGGTGAAAATATATGAACACTATCTCTGTATACTCATGCATGCCATTCTGAAATAGTACTACGTTCAAAATGGCATATCCTGTATTCATTTTATATAGGATTTTCTTTAAAAATCGCCCATTAGATGCAGATGCAGTTTTGGTAGCAGTAATACAAAATTTTGAATATCAATGAAAATACCACAAAATATAAAATTGATTTACTATCATCATCAGTTTTCGTCTTCCTCATGCGTTTTCATCTTTGAATTTGCTGAACTTTAGAAAATCGGGATGCCTATCATTGCATCTTCAACAAGTCATGCTTTTTCATTACATACTTACACCTTGATATCGAATAGATCTAATATTTTTTTAAATTATTATTGCAAGGTATGATAGCAGACATTCTCATTCGAAGCGCTGATTTGACATATCCGATAAATGGATACTTGTTTCAATTTCCTATATTTAACACAACTTTCTGAATAATTTATGAAGGCACTGCTCCTAGAGAAGAGTTGCTTTAAGCTAGTTCCATGACTGAAATTTTGGTATTTCAATGTTATAGATATTTTGTGCCCATTATGCCAATGTGTCGTGTGTTATGAATTTTAGGCCACGTAGTTTTCGAGATATTTATAGTTTTTCATATCTGTCACGAACTTGACTCTGTGACTCATATAGAGAAATTTCTAAAATTCAATTTTCCAGTAAATTACGACTATTTTGTTCCAATTTGTGCCATATATTATGAATCTAGGCCTCTGGAAAATTGAGCATGGGTCACCAACTTGGATCCAGCAGAAGATCAAAAAGTTCAATTTATATTAATATCATTATTACCACCAAAAAATTAATAAATTTCAACGATTCTGATATACTGCACTTTCAAGCTACTACACTCATCCTCCCTTTTTTTTAAACATAATATATAACATGTGACAAGTAATTAAAAAAAAAATATTTCAAATTAAGAATCTACAAAAGTAATAGACCAGGATCCCACGCCTATTTTAAAAAATGATTAATAACATGCTGAATCTTCCTGAGTAGCTTCATTTTGCCGAGAAGCCCAACTTTTTCCTCTTCGAAAATTCTCGATAGTGGTAGCTAATAAACTCAGTATGCGTCAATCAACTTTTTTGCACTCACTAAGTGCAAAAAAGTCATTAAAAACAGTTAGTTTTTCAGTTGAACCTTGAGATAAAGTACTTAAAAACTTTTGTCCTACAAATTGGATGGTAGGACTGAAGATTCCCCCACTCCCAACATGTACCAATGACGTGGTCATAAGAAATCATTAGTAACCAGCGGATTTTCTTACCGTTGCTTGGTTAATATTTTTATAATTGAATTGTCATATTGTCCTACAAATTGAATGGTAGGTGTTCCCAGTCCTACGCTCCGAAATTGTCAATTCCATGGTAAAAAAAAAATGTATTAGTAACTGTAGGACAATGATAACTCATGGAAGGTTAGTGTATTATTCACCCAAATAATACAGTGTCTTACAAAAAAAAACGGGTATGTATCGCTAGTCCTACAAAAATTATTCAAAATAACGAATTATTTTATTATTGTTTAACCAATTTAATATAATTTTATTAGTGGATCAATGTTACTTTCAATTTATAATTGTTTGTTCAATTCAAAAATATCATAATTTACGTGAAAAGTTTATGAAAAAAGTGGGAAATTTAGTTTAGCGTTCATAATTTTTATAAACATATTGAAAGCAACAATAACAAAGTTAAAACATTGAAATAATCAATCTGCCTTTCGGGGCGGCTTAAATGATGGCGCATTCACTTTCACAGCTAAAATTAATAATTGAAAACTTTCAAAGAGGTCAGACGAATTGTGAAAATCTGCTCTTCTGTAAAATAGGATGTATGGTGTCTCCAGAGGCCTCAAAAAGCCCAGTTTGAAAGAAGATATTATATTTCATAGCAAATTGCGATTTCCACCTCAAATAAACCCTGTTCACCAAATTTTATTCAAAAAGTTATTCAAAATAATTGATGAATGTTATCAGAAAATACTGGTTGAGCTATCAACACAAATTATTGCCTGATTAAATATTTTACTCTTTTTGAAAAAATAGTTGGTCATGAAAAGTATCGTCACATTGGTTCATATTTTATTATATCAATTAATAATATGTAATAAAAATCAACCATTCAAGTCCCAAAATTGAAATGCACGAAAAACCGCGATGGGCAAGAAAATGGACAGAATACTGAACATTTACGAGTGTGTCAGGATGGTGACGAGAAATAAAACTAGCCTTATCTCAAATAACAAAATTATTACAAAATGTATGATGAACAACATGAATCGGCACAAAATATGCACCATTTGTTGGCCCATGGGAAAAACTCAAAATATCTCGATAACTGAACGGGCTCAAAATTCATCACAAAGTTCGAAAATTAAAACCCACGAAAAACCATGTTAGGCAAGGAACATTTACGGAAGAGGTATCAGGATTGTGAATAGAAAAGTCACCTTATCTCAAATAACAAAATTAGTACAAAATTTATGATAAACAACATGAATCGGCACAAAATATGCACCACTTGTAGGAAAAACTCAAAATATATCGAAAATTGAGTGGGCACAAAATTCATAACATACGACACAGATTGGCACAAAATGGGCACAAATTGAATGAAAAAAAGAAAATTTTCAAATTTCCATGCATGAGTCACAGCGGCAAGTGGGTGACATACGAAAAATTATAAGTATCTCGAAAACTGAAAGAGCACAAAATTCATAACACAGCGTCAAGTTGGTGATTCATTTGAAAATCTCTAAATATCTCTAAAATTGAACGGGCACAAAGTTCATTACTACAGAACAAATTGGCATGAAATGGGCACAAAATGCCCATAACATTGAATTATCAGATTTGGATGGATCATCTAGAAGCATCTAACGAGAAGACACAATATATGTATGAAAAACTTTCTATATCATTCAGAACAGTAATAAATAACTTGTCACTGTATGAGAGAATGTACAGATAGTTCTACTTTCAAAATGTTGTGTCAGTCATTTATGTGTTATTTATATTTCATCCCAGTTTTAAGAAATTCAGGAGAATTGGTTTTACTCGACTATTTTTCCAACAAATATCGTTCTTTTTTTGCAACGCCAACAAGTCAGGTGTAGGTTACTCTTCATGAAATTGTATTAGGAATCAATGAAGAATGCGAAAATATAAGAATATACTGATTATTTCGTTTGAAATGTAATTTGATGTGTACTTTCGGTATGGCAGAAAGTTTCAAAGGAATAAGAATATTTTAATTGGATCGATATATCCACAAAAAACCCTAGTCCAAACTTTCAACTTATTCAGTGAGCACGTAAAGGTTGGAAAAATTCTTTAAAAGCTTGATATGACCATTGGGGAAAAAACGCTCAGACACGTCGATTTTTTAGATGCGCATTTTTTGGTATTCTCAGATTTTGATGTTTCATCGATGTTCGAGTTATGACGTCATTATAATTTTTTCAAATGGCATTACCCTATTTTGATACTACCTTCAAAAAGAACGCATTTTTTATGTATGGATGTGATATTTTTTCTTATGTTACATAACCGTATTTTAAGGAAATAAAAGATATTTCATTCATAATTACGTCTGTTAACGTAAACTTTTTAGTTGAGGTATCCCCACAAAAAAAACTCTAGTGGGAATAGATCAGGAGATCTAGCTGGACACTCGAAAAATCCTCACCTGCGATCGATCTCCGAAGTATGAGGGAATTTTTCTCAACTACTTTGGTATCGATAGGCGACCTCAGACCTTGTTGTGAAGCAAGTGCGATGTGAGTTGCCTAGATGCCAATCCCGACGTCTGGTGTTTGCTCGAAGTGTGCAACCGACCACCCGGGGTGGGGCTGTAGGTTTTGCCGGGTTTTCTTTCCTGCAACTGAAAAGGGAATACGCTACCAAAAATCAGAAAGTCGCAAATATTAGCCGACCTCTACCCGCAGACGAGTATTTTTAGAGTGGCCACTAGATCTCCTGATCCAACCACACTAGATTTATTTTGTGGAGACTCAAGTCAAAAGTTTACGTTAACGGACTTAATATTACATTATTATAAATGAAATATCTTTTATTTCTCGAACATACGGTTATCTAACATAAGAAAAAATTCGACATCCATAAACAGAAAAATGCGTTCTTTTTTAAAGTATTATCAAAATAGAATGACGCCATTTAAAAAAAAAATTAATCACATCATAACTGGAACAGCGCTGACGTCATAAAAAATCTTAGTTTACCTAAAAATGCGCAACCGAAAAATAAAATCGACATGTCTGAGCTTATTTTTCCTAATGGCCATATCGAGCGTTTAACGAATTTGTTCCAACCTTTACGTGCTCACTGTATATTCGAATTTGCAATTTTCGAGAACCGTCTAATTGTCGCTTTACGTGAATGATCCTGTATAAAACTACTGCCATATACTTTATAGTTTCAAATTATAATTATTATCCCATTTAAAATATCAAGATTTCCGCAATTCCACAAATTAACTTTCACTGAACCGTAAAAACTGAATTCACCATAAAAATACACAATAAATCACTAGGAATGTACCTGCATTTTTGTCGGAGTCTTTGACTTAGATGGTGGTACTGGCACAGGTGAAATCAAAATTGCATTTATATAAACCCGGGGTTTCGACGTCCCACTCATGCCTTCCCCATCAAGTCCATGTGGATGTGTTCACCTACTTTTTGCGAACGAGATAATAATTTTCGCCAGATGTCGTAATTGGAATGTGACTGAAAATTTGAATGGATACTTGGAAATAGCACTGATTGAGTGAAATTGAACAATTAGATCAATCATTTTGTTGTGAGATTTCTCGTGTAATAAGTTTCTTATATTCACAATGGAAAACTGAAATAATAGGCTGGTGCCAAATGAATTTTAAACACTGGAAATAAGTAAAAAGGTAACAGACCCAGGACCAGGTGGAAAATTTTCAAGGAAAAAATATTTAAGCACGAAAACACTGAAAATGGTGAAATGGGGGTGCAATTCAGGGGTTGAAAATGGATTTTTGCGATTTGTGACGAAACGTGACTTCCTAGCGGAAAATGTTTTGTACCTAACATTTTTCAACATAACCTCAAACTAACCGTCAAAATGGCGAAAACCCAATTTTTCAATATTTAATTTTCTTTCCGCGTATAAATGATTTAATTTACATGAAAATATGTAAGCATGTGTTTGATTTTTATGCAATTCAGAAGACGACTAGTTTTCGAGTTATGTAAATTTTTTGAAAAAATGCCCTTATCTTCCACCAACAATTGTTCCAGTGTTTTTTGTACTTCGACGGTATTTTAGGGATCATTTTGATTTTTGAAATGTCTACTTTCAAATGGTCTATATAACTTGGTGGTTTATTGATCGTTAAACAGCTTAAAATTGAGAGAAACCCACAACAAGTCTCTCTGAATCATCATTTTCTCAATATTTTCAATGATTTTCAATAGTTGTAAAAAAGAATAAAAACGATATCAATAAATTAGGATGTAGTGTAATAATGTATTCAAATATTGTATTATGAAGAATTTTTATAATATAGTAGGTTCCATTTGATCGTTTTCGATACGGGAATAGTATATTGTGTATCTAGTAGTGAAAGCAATACATTCCCGGACGACAATGTAAATTGTTGGCCGAGGCGTTAAGTCGAGGCCAACAAGCATTGAAGTCTGGGAATGTGCTTTCACTACGAGGTACACATAATATTTTTTCTGAAATCGCAATCAGTATTATCAAAAACTAAGGAATTCTACATATTGTTTGCGTGAATTCAATAACTGTCTAAAATGTAAACAAGCCGGCAAAAATATTCCCGTATCGTTTTAGATACGGGAAAGTACTTTTTCGGCAACCATCCGGGAAGTGTTCACTTCCCGGGCACTTTTTCTCTGGAACTAGGCCGGGAAGTGCTCGAAATTTAATATAAATATTAATATAAATAAGAATTAGAATGTTTCTGTTGGTACCTATCTTCTGTTCGAATTTCAATATATAATACAAATAAGAACTAAAATGTTCGAGATATGCAAATTTGGAATCACAGCCAAGGTAGCTTACTCTTGATCACAATTCTGTTTTTTGTTCTCCCCTGTACACCGTTGGGAAATTTAGAAGTTTGATAACTTGAATATGAGTATTTCGTAATGCACCAATTTTTATTAAGAATAAAATTTCGATAATAAAAAAGTTACCATATGGTACAAATTTTTGAAACTCACTGTATATAGTCATGACCACCTTTTTATAGGCAATCCATTTTAGGTGTTTTCGTCTATTTATGTAACTGAAAAAAAAGTATGTGTCATCCGGTTAACAGATGGGTGAAGGTCGACCTCTCTTCGTCTCTTAGACTAAATGCGTTTCATTGATTTGTTATTCTACATGGTTGCCGAAAAAATTGTGTACGCAACACGTCTGAAAACAGTTTTTTTGGACTCGTAGAATTCCCGGACTCGCTAACGCTCGTCCTAGAATTTGGTCTACTCGTCCAAAAAAACAGTATTTTCTGGACTTGTTACGTAAATTACTATTCCTGTACCGTTTAGGTCCGAAAACGGTCCGGGAAAGTTCGTTCCTTAGCAACGGACTAAAATACTAGATTAGCGCATTTTGAGGCCTGAAGTTGCTCCGAGAAAGTGGGCATTCTTGAACGATTTCAGAAAAAGTACTTTCCCGTACCGTTTAGGTCCGAAAACGGTCCGGGAAAGTTCGTTGCTTAGCAACGGACTAAAACACTAGATTAGCGTATTTTGAGGCCTGAAGTTGCTCCGAGAAAGTGGGCATTCTTGAACGATTTCAGAAAAGATATTGTATATATGTATATTACTGACAAATCCTATACATTTATGTAATGTCTTTGAGGAGAATAAAGACTACTACTACTATTATCCATACCGCAGGAAGTTTTATTTTTTATGTTTTATTGTGTCCATTTGCTCAACCAAATCCGTATCATCTAGAACAAATGCGTCAGTAACAAAACTACCACTCATATAAAATAGTGGATCTGGAGCCACTTCGTTGAGGACGTTAGGATCTAAAGCAATATCATTGGACACAAGATTTTTTCCACGAAGATCATTCACAACTCGCCAGGTTTCCCTGGATATGTTATTGCTATTAGAAATTCTGTTATGGTAATACATTCGTTTTGCAGCTGCAATGACATTTCTGTAAATTCTTCTATAAGTTATGTAAAAGTGATGAATAAAGCCATTGTTGTAGTATTTTCTAATATGATGGAGACTTCTCAAATTCCTAGCAGAAATACGAATTCCTTTAGTCAACCAAACTTTTTTGTTTCAATTTTTTATTTTTACTTTTTGAATGGGAAAGGAAATTTCGAAGCAGTTGGATAGTATACGAAAGAAAGGGATCATCGGCCAACTGCACCATTTCCCACTTGGCAATAAGGCAATTATTGTAAAATTTCTTATAATTGCCTTCACTGAATAATCTACCAAATTTGAATTTATTGTTGATGTTGTTATGCATAATCTTAACTTCACAGAGAATAGCCTCATGATCAGAGAGGTTCGCTGACATGACTGAGCAAGAACCTTTTCTTCCGTTAGATTGGAGCAGACGTATTCAATTTTACTTTCACAATTTGGTGAGATTCTGGTAGGCCCATTCGTGTGCATTGAAATATTGAAAGAAGTGAGTAGATTCTGTAGTTGCAGGGTTAAAGCAAAGGTATTATCATCAAAGTTGATGTTCAAGTCTCCCGCCAATATAACAGTTGCCATTGAAGGTTTTTCAAATAAAAGTGATTCAAGTTTTTCCAGGAAAACAAAACCATCTGAACTAGGTGATCTATATATGCACAACACGTATTAGTGGGCAACGCTCGAATAAGCTAATGAAAATTCAAATTGCTTTTTCTGTTTAAATTTATCGTATCTAATAACATTAGTTAGTCCTAAGTTAGCTGCAGAATTATGAATCAATATCAATGTGCCACCACAGTTGAAGTAACTTCTGCTAAAATTTGAAACCAATGTGTAGTTAGGAAAATATATAAGTTCCTCCTTTTTCAACAAGTACTCACTAAGTAACACAATATGGGGGAAATTTAAACTTTCAAGGAATATATACAAGTTATCCACTTTGTTTCTAACAGATTGTATATTCAGTGTAAAAATTGAAATTATGTGTTCCTTTTGCAAACAAAAATTTCGTCTAAAAAATTATTGTGGTTCGAATTATGAATAATTATGAGTAAAAAATGCATTGAGAATCTATTTTTTGTGCGATAAACGGTTCCAGAGATATTCGCAAAACACTATAATTTTTTTTAAATTTCAACACCCCGTATCTCGAAAATGTTGAATTTTAGAGGGTAAGTTAATAGAAACTTTTTTTCATATTTTTGAACGAGCTATCACATCCGGAAGTCCTACGCATTTATTATGAAACACCCTGTATATTTTAAAGAGAAACATTCTCAATTGAAAATTGAATCAATACATGACTCCTCTGGAAATGGAAAAACCCTACGATAAATTGAAGTTACTTTTTTGTAATATCTAACAGAAAAAAAGTACTTCCCCGGCAAAAGCCTCGCTGGACATTGAACTACATCTGATAGATATTGAGAAAGACCCTATATAACTTGAAGAAAAAATCTGAAAGTGAAAATTTGCATTTTCATTCAAATAGTTGATTATTTATTAAATGTCCAGTTTCCATTGGAGATTCTCATCTATGAATGAGATAAGGGAGATTATTCAGAAGTATCACTCACAGAAATTCGCTCATTTCATTGACGCGTGGATTGCATCACTTTCGCTAGGCTACATTTTGGTCGACAAAATCTATTTCACTCTTCTAAGATCATCAGGGAGGTCGGAAGAATTGGAAAACATACTCTTCAGAAGCAATTTCACACTGTAATGAGGAATTGTTGGACTATTTCTTGTGCGGTGAAACTTTGAAAATATTTTTCTGACATAAAACCTGTCATGGGTATGGCATGTTGATTTCATTGAAAATATGAACAGGATGTTCATAAAGTCAGTTGTGGAATCATCTGCGACTGAAAGTTGGAATTTAGTCGCTGTTTTCCATCGTACAAGATAACCTCTCTTGGAAGGGATTCATGTTTTAAAGAGAAACATTCTCAATTGAAAATTGAATCAATACATGACTCCTCTGGAAATGAAAAAACCCTACGATAAATTGAAGTTACTTTTTTGTAATATCTAACAGAAAACAACTACTTCCCCGGCGAAAGCCACGCTGGACCTTGAACTACATCTGATAGATATTGAGAAAGACCCTATATAACTTGAAGAAAAAATCTGAAAGTGAAAATTTGCATTTTCATTCAGATAGTTGATTATTTATTAAATGTCCAGTTTCCATTGGAGATTCTTATCTATGAATGAGATAAGGGAGAATGTTATTCAGAAGTATCACTCACAGAAAATCGCTCATTTCATTGACGCGTGGATTGCATCACTTTCGCTGGGCCTCCAATACATTTTGGTCGACAAAAATCTATTTCACTCTTCTAAGATCATCAGGGAGGTCGGAAGAATTGGAAAGCATACTCTTCAGAAGCAATTTCACACTGTAATGAGGAATTGTTGGACTATTTCTTGAGCGATTTTCTGTGAGTGATACTTCTGAATAACATTCTCCCTTATGTCATTCATAGATAAGAATCTCCAATGGAAACTGGACATTTAATAAATAATCAACTATCTGAATGAAAATGCAAATTTTCACTTTCAGATTTTTTCTTCAAGTTATATAGGGTCTTTCTCAATATCTATCAGATGTAGTTCAATGTCCAGCGAGGCTTTCGCCGGGGAAGTAGTTGTTTTCTGTTAGATATTACAAAAAAGTAACTTCAATTTATCGTAGGGTTTTTCCATTTCCAGAGGAGTCATGTATTGATTCAATTTTCAATTGAGAATGTTTCTCTTTAAAACATGAATCCCTTCCAAGAGAGGTTATTTTGTACGATGGGAAACAGCGACTAAATTCCAACTTTCAGTCGCAGATGATTCCACAACTGACTTTATGAACATCCTGTTCATATTTTCAATGAAATCAACCCTGTATATATTCATCAATACGATTTTCCTCAAGGTATTTGGAACGGTACGGTATGCGCCAACAGTTTTCTATTTGCGGCCCATTAGACATACGTCGATCACAAAAGTAAATTTGGTGTTCCGACTGTACTATTTCCCCACCATCTCAACCATCCAATCTAGTGACGGAGGCGCTAGGCAACGCTGCTCTGTCGCAAGTGTCAGTGTCAGTTACTTTTATAGTCCCGATGATCAGATTGCAAAAGTGATTGAAAACTTATAAATTGTTAACGCAATGGCTCGAAACAATTTACTTCACAAGGGACAGTTCATTGAAGAAATCCATTTGAAAAAAGACGCAATGCAGTCGCAGAGATGTTAGCTGCAAAAAAATGTGCAGAACTTCTGGTAAAAAAATCATGAATTCAGACGCAAATGGAATCGGGCCAAACTAAAAGGAGATGTAAAACATACGACAAAAACCAAAAAAGGAATAAAAAATTTTCTTTAATAATTTTTTTCAGAAATGTATTCCAATTCCACGTCTAATCTTTTCCAAAATTCCCATATAATTATATTCTGATGATAATATGGTCAGGGAGGCTGCCCAATTCTAGAGTTTCAATTCTCTATATTTTCTGGTCTATTTATTTCGAGATATATATTTCTCGTCTTCCTTACGAGCTGCAGCGCGTTGTTGCCATTTTATACTCTTATCGATCAAAACATTGCCGAATTTGGGAGCTTGTATTTCGATAATTAGATGGACGAACTTTTCCAGATTTGGATATTAGCATTGTTATCGAGTTTATTGACATGTCTTAGTTTTCCATCAAATTTGTAAGACGCGTTTCTTCTGTGCAACGTGTTATTTGAAACAATGATTGCATTTGGCCTATGGTGCTATGATTTAGAAGTCTGTTGGGGAGCAACTTTGAATACAATAATCTCCGATTCTAAATGGATGAAAATTCTCAAAAAATTCAGCTGGTGTAGCCACTGTCGAGAAATGTCATACCAAATGTTCATTGTTTTTGTAAGAAAACTGCTCCGCGTTCCAAATACCTTAAAATGTAACGAAACCAATAAATGAAAATACTTTTTTTTCCCAAATGATGTCTGTATAATTTCGTTGTTCACAACTCACTCAATTTTTTTTGATGTCAAGAAGAACTTCAAATCAAAAAATACATATACAAGGTGAGTAAAAATGAAAAAATCAATATATAACTAAATCTTCTTTGACACCGCATCCGGTGCTGCCGTAGATGCTGCCTGGAGCATGAAAAGAATTTTTGGTCATATTTTCTATTGTATGCAAATTGTAGATTTACTGAAGATCTCCGATCTCGACTTCTACAATAATGATAAAATTTCATTCACATGAATTACCCTCAACTCAACGTCATTAAATAAGCCGAGTTCCAATATACGAGGCTTGTTTGGTAAGTCCGTGACTTTTTAAATTTCCCGCGCAGTAACTTTAAATGCAACACTGCTGCTGTCAACCACCATCTTTCAATAGACTACTGTCAAATTTTGAGCAAGCTGCGACATTTGGTTTGTGTTTGACAGCAATTAGAAGCAGACAACCTCGTGAATTTTAACAAAAATGGAAAAAAGTGAATTTCGTGTGTTGATTAAGCATTATTTTTTGCGTAAAAAAACCATAACTGAAACCAAGGAAAGACTTGATAAATACTATGGGAACTCTGCACCATCAATTTCAATGGTTAAGAAGTGGTTTACTGAGTTCCGTTGTGGTCGTACCAGCACAAGTGACGCCGTACGTTCAGGTCGCCCAAAAGAGGTCATCACGCCAGAAATCGTCGATAAAATCCATGGAATGATATTGGACGATCGGAGAATAAAAGTACGTGAGGTAGCTGAGGCTGTAGGCATCTCAACTGAGCGAGTACATCACATTTTACATGAATATTTGGACATGAAGAAGCTATCCGCGAGATGGGTGCCGCGATTGCTCACACTCGACCACAAGCGCAACCGTGTGACCACTTCAAAGGAGTGTTTGGCAAAGTTCAATCGCAATCCGGGCGAGTTTTTACGGCGTTATATAACCGTAGACGAAACATGGATCCATCACAATACCCCAGAGACCAAGGAACAATCAAAACAGTGGGTGTCAACTGGTGAACGTGCACCAAAGAAGGCTAAGGTGCATCTGTCAGCCAACAAGGTTATGGCCACAGTTTTTTGGGATGCACGCGGTGTCATTCATATAGATTACTTAGAGAAGGGTAGAACGATCAACGGCGAATATTATTCAGAGCTTTTAGACAGATTCGATATTGATTTGAGGCAAAAACGACCACATTTAGCGAAAAAAAAAGTGCTGCTTCATCAAGACAATGCACGAGTGCACACGTGTGTAGTCACTATGGCAAAAATTCATAAATTGGGCTACGAACTACTACCCCATCCAGCATATTCTCCAGATTTAGCCCCTTGCGACTATTTTCTTTTCCCAAACCTGAAGAAATGGCTGGGTGGTAAGAGATTTTGGTCGAATGAAGAGGTTATAACCGAAACAAACGCCTATTTTGAGGGCCTTGAGAAAACCTATTATTTGGAAGGAATAAAAAAACTGGAAAAACGCTGGACTAAATGTATTGATCTAAAAGGAGATTATGTTGAAAAATAAAACGCTTATTTGCCAATTTTTTTTTTCTTTATTCAAATAGTCACGGAGTTACCAAACAGCCCTCGTAATTTACATATTTCTCTTCCATGCCATATCGGTCAATACACTTCAGAGCAAGCCAGTATCTCAGATAGATTTTCCCACATACATCTTGTCAACTCCAAACTACTTCCTAAGAGACAACCAACCATAGCGTTTATGCAACTATTTGCAACAGTAACAAGTACATTTTTCAAATAGTTAAAAGGTGGGATCTGTGAGAGACAGAAAGTTCTTGAATTGGTTTTATTTCAGAAGAGAGCGGTCATGTATAGCCCGCGTTTCATTATTTATCTCTGTTGATATATTCTGTTTTTTTTATATTCGCAGCATTAAAAAAGAAGTTATCTGAATATCACTGTAATCTATGAATAATATACAGTGACCGCCAAAAAGTATGTACCATATGGGAAAAATTTTTATTATTGGAGTATTGGAAAAAATATTCTGGGGAAAAGTTTGTGCATGTCCGATAACCTAAAAATCGATTATGAGACATGTCACGTGATCGCTAGAATGGCGGCAAAATGAAAAAAATGCAATGCAAAGGCAAAAAAAGGGGTAAGATGGCAAGATATCAAAAAAAGTTATTTGAAAAAGTCACTTAGAATTCAATTTTATACACATAAACGAAGTTTCAAGAGATAATTCAAAAAATTTGAAAATAGCAATTTTTTAAAAATATTTTCCCATCTATTTAAAAAAAATTTTTTCTTATGAATAGCTTGACTATACTGAAACATTTGCATTTTAATGATGAAGACAAAACTTTCTCATTTTCTCCACATCAGAGGGCACTAAATTAAAAAAATTGGTTTTTGCCAGAACCCTCGCTGTTACATTGGTTCTTATCTAACAGTTATATCAGAATTCCAAGACTATTGCGTTGATATGGCAATCTAGAAACACCATGTTTCCTGATTTTAATCAAGTTTCAATAATAATGCTGTATGAGCGTTTTACTTTGCACATAAACTATAAGAATCTTTAATTTGACGCACTATTTTCAAGTTTATGTGCGAAGTGAAACACTCATGCACGATTATCATCGGAACTTGATTATAATCTGGAAATTACCATGTTTTTGGAGTGCCATGTCATCACAATGGTCGTGGAATTCGGATATAACTGTTAGATACGAACCGATGTAACAGCAAGGGTTCTGACAAATTCCCATTTTTTCAATTTAGTGCCCTCTGGAGTGGAGAAAATGAGAAAGTTTTGTCATTATCATTAAAATGCAAATGTTTCAGTATAGTCAAGCTATTCATAAGAAAAAAAAATTATATTTTTAAATAGATGGGAAAATATTTTTAAAAAATTGCTATTTTCAATTTTTTTGAATTATCTCTTGAAACTTCGTTTATGTGTGTAAAATTGAATTCTAAGTGACTTTTTCAAATAACTTTTTTTTGATATCTTGCCATCTTACCCCTTTTTTGCCTCTGCATCACAATTTTTTTTCATTTTGCCGCCATTCTAGCGATCACGTGACATGTGTCAAAATCGATTTTTAGGTTATCGGACATGCACAAACTTTTCCCCAGAATATTTTTTCCAATACTCCAATAATAAAAATTTTTCCCATATGGTACATACTTTTTGGCGGTCACTGTATATCGGAGTATTGACCGATCTCATTTCCCTCCATTTCAATTTGTTTTGAGTCACTTTCCGTTGAGAAATACACAAAGGTATTATTAATCATGCACTAATTGTCAAATTTTCATAATGCCATGTTCCATCATGACAGTAGTTGATAGTTAGATGAATATGAGAAATATAATTGAATTTAGAACGAGGTAATTTTTCCTGAAAAATTTAAAGCTGCAGTTATTACTCTGATTTAACAAAAATGTGATCCTGTTCTTTATTTAATTATTTATTCATTTACGGGCAAGCCCAATTACAGTATAAATTACAATTTTAAATTATGATTAATATAAAATGGAATGTAAGGCTGAAATGCAAATTACAATTAGGAATAAGTTTGAAGGGGTTTATTTAAAGTTTAAAATATGCGTCAATAAAACGTATTAAAACATTATACAGGGCAATTCAAATTCGACCCCCACCATTGGGATCTCCTAAACTACAGGAGATACGTCGAAGCTTAAATTGGGGCAAAGTTGCGTATTCTGGTGCTTAACAAAATACTGTTTTGAAACTTGGAAATATCGAGTATTTCCGGAAATATCGGGAAAAACTGAAAATCGGAATTTTTTATTTTATTTTTTTCTATCGTTATTTGACAACATAGCTCAAAACCAAAAGAACATTTATTTTGAAACTTTTTTTCAGCTACACGTTTTCATGTTCAGATTTACTATCCGGCGTTTCGTCTTCTGGCATTCATCATCAACTTTTTTTTCTGTTATGAGCGCCATATTGTTTTTTTATACAGAAAAATAGTGATTCTCATTCTGATTTCATTGATGTATGATTTGATATGATTTGAACTTCTGAAACCACAGATATTAAAAAAAAACAACTTCGTCTGAGATGGTCATGACTCCATCGAAAAAATTTGTTTAATAAACACTAGTTATCAGATCTCTTTAAACATCGTAAGTTTGCACAAATACTTCAGTCGAAATGTCCTCATTCTCAAATAAAGAAAAACGAGATATGTTGAAACTTTATTATAAATTTGATAGGAATAGTACGAAAACAACACAAATTTACTTTGAATTATATCCGGAAAGACAACAGCCGGATAGAACATTATTCGGAATTGTGGGCAAACACTTGGCTGAGTAGGTACGGTGCGTTTCAAAAAACAAGAATGAAAACATGAGCTTGTAAAAATTGCACAAAAATTATTACAACAAGTATTCGAAATAATGGCATTCCTCTTGAATACATAACCGAGCTCGTCGACTCAAATTAAGAACAGCCCTAACAATATCCCTTCTTCTGATAGACCTGAATTGCGTGATGATATTGTCTCTAAGTTCATCTACTGTGTCATATTCTTGCTCTCCATAGATTCTGTTCTTTAAAGTGCCCCACAAGAAAGTATCCAAAACTCACTGGTCCAGAATTTCCTAACCACCTATTAGGAAATCTTTGGTGTAAATATTCGCAAACTGCTCTTTTATTTTGTGGAGGAGCCCCGTCATGCTGAAACCAGCAGCTGTTATAATTAACAAGGGGAAACGTGTCCATATTTTCTTCGAATTCGTTTCTTAAGAACCGAAGATAGGTTTCCCCGTTCAAAGTATTAGAGAAGAAATGAGGTCCAAGTATTCGGTCGTCATAAATTCCAGCCTACACATTCAAACGAAACCGAACTTGTGGTCTGACTTCTCTGAAGTGTCGTGGATTATTTTCACTCCAGATGTGCTCATTATTTCTATTAACACGTTCACTGCTGCCTTGGTGGCCTATGACATCACGCGGAGCCAAACACTTTTTTTTCAAATTCTGGACTCAAAGTTTTTGTTTAGTGTTCCAAGATATGAGACAAGATGAATAAAATGTTTTTTCTATCGAAATGACATGTGACGCCACCCTTGCGTCACCGGCCTCTCGGCAGGAATTTTTAGGAGGATGCCGATGACGCAATATGGCGTCAAGCTTAAATTGCCAAAAATATACTTTATTTGGAGTCAAATGTGCAAACGAAAGTAACCAATATTACATAAAACAAGAATTGCGACATAAAATCAGTTGGAGTCAAAATGACATATAGTGCTAAAAGCTAACAACTCAACAAATAATACGGAAATGAAAAATAACGAAACATAAAATATAAAAATACGTTCAAATAAATACTTGATTTCACTTAGAATTATTGTATGAAAAACAGTAAAAATCCACGATAAAGCAATCAGAATAAAGATATAAACAAAGAAAATAAAAAACATAAAAACACCGAGTATAGTATAACACCAAAAGAGTAAATAATGCACAGAGAAAACACCAAACAAAGTACAAGTACACGTAACTTCATTTCAAAGACCTTCACTCATGAAACTCACGAAAACAGCTTTCCAGGCACAAACCTGGTGACCCCGGACAATCTGGACAGAAGAATGGCGTATCTTTGCGAATCTTTCTGGAGAAGCATAATCTACATCGCTTTCGTTTTGTTCTTCCACCTTCGTCAGATGTTTTTTGAGGGAAATGTTTCTTTTCGTTTGCTTTGGCGCTAGCATTACTGAAACTTTGCTCTTTTGCCGGTTTGCTAGATAAGAGTTTCTTTATCACAGCTATTCGGAAATCATAAAGAGAAATTTTCTTTCTTGAGGACGTGCTGAATAAAATGTAGCTATTTAGTAGCAGAGTACACAAAATATGTATCCCCAATTTCTTGTACCATCTTAGCGTTTTACGTTCACTGGGGTAGTACGAAAGCATTTGGTCTTGACGGTCTATACCCGACATATTTTCGTTGTATCGGAGAATACCCAAAGGTTTTTGGACATTACATCCGTGTCTTCGTTGAACTTCTACCATACTATTTTCAAACTCGGTTGAAATAAACAAAACATCTCGCTTGTCATGCCATTTTGCTACTGCAATTCCTTTGCAATATTTAGCGATATATTCGCCTTTTTTCAATTTTGCTCCAACAACCTCCTTCGGATTATTTTTTCGATCTTTTCTTAGAGTCCCCGTTATGTAAGTATCCAAATGAAGCATCTTTTGGCATAAGGAAATGCTGTTATAATAATTATCCATGTATGAAGCATGTCCCTTTCTTTCCAACCCTTCCATCAGGGACAAAACTACTTTCTGCGCATGATCTTTTCCGCCCAAATCTCCACCAGCCCCAGTGTATAATTTAATTCTCAACACAAGTCCATTTGGCTCAGCTAGAACATACAATTTCATTCCATATTTATGTTTTTTTCCTTTGATATACTGTCGGAAGGCAAGACGCCCTCGCCACAAAACCATGGATTCGTCAATGGCCAAGTTCTTTTGAGGGTAATAAACTTCGGCCATTTTCTGGTTGAGATATTCTTGCATAAATCGAATTTTATGAAGACGATCTCCAAAACCTAACTCTTCTTGTGACGGGTTTTTGTCAAAATGTAAGCATCTGAGAATGAGTAAAAAGCGATTTCTACTCATGTGCTGTTGGAAACAAGGTAAACTGAATAAGTCGTCTGTTTTCCAATAGTCTTGAATACGATTGATTCGTATGTTGCCCATATGGAACCACAATCCAAGAAAAACTTTGAATTCTGGCAAATCAACTGGTTTCCAATTTGTTATACGTGACTTCTCCCTAGTGTTTTTGCTAAGAAAAACTTCTTCTGCATATAAATTAGTTTGTTCAACTATATGTGATAAAAAGTCATCAGTCACCAATAGTGAAAAAAAATCAAATGGTTCGTCTCCTGGAACTGGGACAGCCAAGCCGGAATTACCGCTGAACTGAATATTTTTCAAATAGGGCAAATCAGACCAAACGAACAGTTCTGTTTCATCAGTAGTATTTATATCGTCATAGGTACTTGAACCGGGCACTTGAGGGAGCTCATTATTATCTCGTGTATCAATGTCAGATAACGATTCAGATTTTTCTGACTCAGTTTCAAAATCAGAAACTTCAAACTCACTTCCACTATCAGAAAATGCTTCTGCAATTTCTTCTAACTCCATCTCAGTCAGTGGTTTCCTTATCTTTTCATCTGAACACTTTCGCTTTGGCCTAGATGGCCCTGCAACTTGTATTAGTGTGAAGTTATCCACACTTTTCTAGCCACAGTTTCTGGCCTTGGGTGGAATTGAGGAGTGACCGTCTGCGGTGTTGCCACATCAATTATTTTTAAAGATATCTCAGTTTTTTGTTCAAGGAAATATTGATATGTATTAGTAAGAAGACATACAACATTCCAAATTATCCCGGGATAAACATGAACTAACAATACTTGTCGATACCAAGAAGGTTGATTCATCCTGAGGATGATCATCTTATTTCATTGCCCTCCCGTTGATCGTGGCGAAAATAATAATAATGATTAGTTATTTTCTCGAGTAAGCTCGGTACATAGTTGTTGTGCAGTAAATTTTTTCACGCTAAAATGATGAGATAAGTTGGAAGAATCCAATGTAAAGATCAGATTTCATTGTCTTTCCGTCGGTCATAGCAAAAATAATGATAATTAGTTATTTTATTGAGTAGTTAGGCAATAGTCTGGTAAGTAGGTGTTTTGCACTAAATGTTTTCGCTCTGAAATGAGGAAAAAAGTTGAGAGACTCCAATGGCATGATCAGATTTCATTGTCTTTCCGTCAGTCATAGCAAAAATAATAATAATTAGTTATCCTCTTGAGTTGTTAGGCAACAGCTCGGTAAGTAGGTGTTGTGCACTGAATGTTTCTACTCTGAAATGAAGAGAAAAGTTGGGAGAATCCAATGGCAACATCATATTTCATTGTCCTTCCTTCGGTCATAACAAAAATAATAATAGGTAGTTATTTTCTTCAGTATTTAGGCAATAGCTTAGTAAGTAGGTGTTGTGCACTGAATGTTTCCACTCTGAAACGAAGAGAAAAGTTGAAAAAATCCAATGACATGATCAGATTTCATTGTCTTTCCGTCGGTCACAGCAAAAATAATAATTAGTTATTTTCTTGAGTATTTATTTAGGCAATAGCTCGGTAAGTAGGTGTTGCGCAATGGATGTTTTCACTCTGAAATGAGGAGAAAAGTTGGGAGAATCCAATGGCATGATCAGATTTCATTGTCTTTCCGTCGGTCACAGCAAAAATAATAATAATTAGTTATTTTCTTGAGTATTTAGGCAATAGCTCGGTAAGTAGGTGTTGCGCACTGGATGTTTTCACTCTGAAATAAGGATAAAAAATGGGAGACTCCAATGACATGATCAGATTTCATTGTCTTTCCGTCGGTCACAGCAAAAATAATAATAATTAGTTATTTTCTTGGGTATTTAGGCAATAGCTCGGTAAGTAGGTGTTGCGCACTGTATGTTTTCACTCTGAAATTAGGAGAAAAGTTGGGAGACTCCTATGACATGATCAGATTTCATTGTCTTTCCGTCGGTCACAGCAAAAATAATAATAATTAGTTATTTTCTTGAGTATTTAGGCAATAGCTCGGTAAGTAGGTGTTGCGCACTGGATGTATTCACTCTGAAATGAGGAGAAAAAATGGGAGAATCCAATGGCATGATCAGATTTCATTGTCTTTCCGTCGGTCACAGCAAAAATAATAATAATTAGTTATTTTCTTGAGTATTTAGGCAATAGCTCGGTAAGTAGGTGTTGCGCACTGGATGTTTTCACTCTGAAATAAGGATAAAAAATGGGAGACTCCAATGACATGATCAGATTTCATTGTCTTTCCGTCGGTCACAGCAAAAATAATAATAATTAGTTATTTTCTTGAGTATTTAGGAAATAGCTCGGTAAGTAGGTGTTGCGCACTGGATGTTTTCACTCTGAAATGAGGAAAAAAAATGGGAGAATCCAATGGCATGATCAGATTTCATTGTCTTTCCGTCGGTCACAGCAAAAATAATAATAATTAGTTATTTTCTTGAGTATTTAGGCAATAGCTCGGTAAGTAGGTGTTGCGCACTGGTTGTTTTCACTCTGAAATTAGGAGAAAAGTTGGGACAATCCAATGGCATGATCAGATTTCATTGTCTTTCCGTCGGTCACAGCAAAAATAATAATAATTTGTTATTTTCTTGAGTATTTAGGCAATAGCTCGGTAAGTAGGTGTTGCGCACTGGATGTTTTCACTCTGAAATGAGGAGAAAAAATGGGAGAATCCAATGGCATGATCAGATTTCATTGTCTTTCCGTCGGTCACCGCAAAAATAATAATAATTAGTTATTTTCTTGATTATTAAGGCAATAGCTCGGTAAGTAGGTGTTGCGCACTGGTTGTTTTCACTCTGAAATTAGGAGAAAAGTTGGGAGACTTCAATGGCATGATCAGATTTCATTGTCTTTCCGTCGGTCACAGCAAAAATAATAATAATTAGTTATTTTCTTGAGTATTTAGGCAATAGCTCGGTAAGTAGGTGTTGCGCACTGGTTGTTTTCACTCTGAAATGGGAAGAAAAAATGGGAGACTCCAATGGCATGATCAGATTTCATTGTCTTTCCGTCGGTCACAGCAAAAATTATAATAATTAGTTACTTTCTTGAGTATTTAGGCAATAGCTCGGTAAGTAGGTGTTGCGCACTGGATGTATTCACTCTGAAATGAGGAGAAAAAATGGGAGACTTCAATGGCATGATCAGATTTCATTGTCTTTCCGTCGGTCACAGCAAAAATAATAATAATTAGTTATTTTCTTGGGTATTTAGGCAATAGCTCGGTAAGTAGGTGTTGCGCACTGGATGTTTTCACTCTGAAATGAGGAGAAAAGTTGGGAGAAACCAATGGCATGATCAGTAAGTCACAGAAAAAATAATAAATATTCGTTATTTTCTTCAGTGTTTAGACAATAGCTCGGAAAGTAGTTTCTGAACGAATATACAGTCGAAATATTCAGCACCTCAAGAGAATTCAATCATGTGAGTAAATTATCTCTGCAGTTGAGGGGCGTCGAAAGAAAAATAGTCAAGAATAAATTATTGACATGTAAATCTATTGAACAACGACAAAATTATATTTTATCTTTGAGTGAACTGACAGTCACAACAAATAATTTGGGATCCGTACGATCAGACGATGTTTCTAGAAAAGCTCGCTCGGAAATATTGGCAAAAAACGATCGCCATTCAAATGACATCATTGACTTGGTACTCATGAGGAAAAAACATCCGGAGTACATTCAATTTGTTGGGGATCCTCTTCATGTTTATATTTATAGCGAAGAGCAACTTTCTATCGTAAGATCTCTCGAATCTCCGATATTGCATCTTGATGCAACTGGTTCAGTCATTCGTAGACCTTATGGGAAAGGCAAAAAGGTGTTTTATTATGCTGGTGTAATTCAATTACCGACTACCCAAAGGTTATGCCCTATACTAGAAATGATTAGTAATCAACATGACGCTGGAAATATAGGAGCTTGGCAACTGAAATTCCGATCGTATTGTCTAGACACTCAAAAAAAATGGCCAATTTTCAAACACGTCGTTATGGACTTTTCTTTCGCTCTATTGAATGCCACTTCTCTTGCATGGAATGGGATGGAGTTGATAGAATATATAAACTCAACTTACGATTGTCTTATTCATTCGAAAGCATTTCCAACGAGGAAAATAAAAATACACATATGTTGTTTCCACATGTTCCGTATAATGTGTCAGGATGTAAAGGAGCATTTTGTTTTATGTGAATTAAGGCAACCTCGGGAAATTTTAGCATCAGCTATTAATTTGAAGAGGTGGGACTACTTTTGTGATTGGTTTTCGCATATTTATGTAGTCCTAAATTCGAAAACGAAAACTGTAAACTTCGAAGAGAGTTGGCATTCCTTATTGAAATTATGCTGTGATGATAAAACAAATATCGATATGGAAACAACTGTGACGGATAATGAGAATGCATCCACAACTACGAAAAATAAAACTGCTTTATACGAATCCAGTATTTTTTTCATATTTTTCGAAAAAAAAATTGAGGAAATTAAGTTGACTGAAGATGCAACCGCTGATAGAAATCTATTTTATAATCCCGCATTTTTCCAAGTTGTCATGAAAAAATATATTCCATTTGCATCCTTGTGGAGTGGAGTATTAGTCGGTAATAGGGAACGATTTAGCAACGCTCCTGCTGAAAGGTGGTTTGGAATTCTCAAGAACTCACTGTTGAACAAAAAATATGACTCAGAAATGTAGCCGCGTTGTGAGAAAATTGCGAAAATATGCACTTTTCGTTTGTAAGGAGGCAAGATTGCAGATTCCCAAAACAAAACGAAATGCAGAAAAAATGAAGAAAGATGGCAGAAAAAAACTCTTTTAGGTAAAAATAATTTTTTGAGGAATACATTGAAAAAGAATCTCAAAAATTACTCAACAGACCAAAACAACGATACCAGACACCCATGTACGTACTGTGGGGAAGGTCTTCTTGACGTATCTGCCCAATGGGTGGCCTGTGATGGATGTAAAGGTTGGATTCATCAAAAATGTGTATCGAATGCTTCTCTGTCTTTCGAGAATTCATTTCATTGTAAGTATTGCGAAAATGATGAATCTCAAGATTATGCTGCTGGGCAAGTGAAAAGGGAACATTTTTCAAAATATCGAATAAAATGCGAGATATTCTTCAACAACAATTATAAAAAGACCTCAGAAGAGCTTATGAATATCGAAAAACTTACTCGAGATCAGAGAAATTGCAAACTTTGGAAGGGTGAAAGGAAATTACGTGTCACGGGGTCTTATTTTGGAAGAATATCACGCAGTACCAATAAAGACACTTTCATTAAAATAGCAAGAGATATCGTTGAACCATATTCCATCAACGTTCCTTCTATTAATCATGGAATAATGTATGAGGACTTGGCCCGAGACGAGTATCAGAAGATCCGAAAAGTTTTCGTTCAGAGATCTGGTTTACAAATTCACCCAAATTTTCAATATTTGGGAGCCTCTCCAGATGGCCTTATAGACCATGATGGTATCATAGAGATAAAATGTCCATTTACAATAAGAAATATAGATGTGAATCAGGCCTGTAAGGAAAAATTTATTCCATATTTGGACAGTAATGGCAAGTTGAAAAGAAATCATCTATATTTCTTTCAGATACAAGGTCTACTCCACGTTACCAACAGATTTTGGTGTGATTTCATCATTTTCACATTCAAAGGCGTGAAGGTTGAGAGAATTGAAAGAGATGAGGTTACGTGGAATACACTTTCTACAAAACTCAATTATTTTTTTGATCATTTCCTTCTTCCTTATTTATCAGGAACATGTTATGAACTAAAAGAGTTCAAATGGAAAACCTCAAAAGATATATCTATTTTAAAAAATGGGCTTGTTTCAGATCCTGATATTATTGTATAGCTCATTATGAAAAATTCGACTGCGTCATGAAAGATGTGACATCGGACGATTTCGCAATTTTATCATCACGAGAATGGATGACAGATTGGATGGTAGATATATGTCTGAACATTTTCAACATAAACGAATATCAAATTGTTGATTGCATATTAGCAACAAGAATATTTCTGTTTGCCGATGGAGAAGACCATCCCTCCATTAGAGAATTTAGATTTCAAAATGACGTTGTGGTATTTCCCATTCTTCAAAATTATTCTGATTCAAATCCCCAACCAAAACTGCACCACTTTTGCTTGGCTGTTGCGGATTTATCAAAAAAAATATTTACTTTTCTCAACCCTTATGGAAGTACCTCCAAGGAAACTGAGAGGTATTTGCAAAAATTCATGATATATCTGAAGTCCGTCAGATCTAAGATCCATAGTGTAGGAGGGTGGAAAACAAAACTCATCCAACATGATAAACAGGTGGATGGATACAGCTGTGGCGTCTTCGTTGTGTATTTCTTTGAAAATATTGCCAAGGGATGCTCTCTCGACCAGAACGTTGATATTTATGAATACAGAAAATATTTGAAAAATGTATTGTTAATATCATCAGATGATGTTTCAAATAATTGCTTTTATTGTGGTTTACAGTTTAACGAGGATGACTCCAAAACTTGTTCCAGTTGTACTAGATCTTCCCACATGAAATGCACACGGCACTTAACCACTTCAGTGCATAATGAATATTCCACCGGCTTGTGTGAACTATGCATGAAATATTGAAATATATAACAAGAACCTTATAAAAAATATTATAAAAAAATATTTATTACATGTTCGACAGGAGGTTAATAAATTCTGGTGGTACCATTGGGTTCTCCCAACTTTTCCCATAATTTCAGAGTAAAAACATTCACAGCACAACAACTACTTTACGAGCTATTGTCTAAACACTGAAGAAAATAACGAATATTTATTATTTTTTCTGTGACTTACTGATCATGCCATTGGTTTCTCCCAACTTTTCTCTCCATATCAGAGTGGAAACATTCAGTGCATAAAACCTACTTACTGAGCTGTTGCCTAAATACTCAAGAAAATAACTAATTATTATTATTTTTGCTGTGACCGACGGAAAGACAATGAAATCTGATCATGCCATTGGAGTCTCCCAACTTTTCTCCTAATTTCAGAGTGAAAACATACAGTGCACAACACCTACTTACCGAGCTATTGCCTAAATACTCAAGAAAATAACTAATTATTATTATTTTTGCTGTGACCGACGGAAAGACAATGAAATCTGATCATGCCATTGGAGTCTCCCATTTTTTCTCCTCATTTCAGAGTGAATACATCCAGTGCGCAACACCTACTTACCGAGCTATTGCCTAAATACTCAAGAAAATAACTAATTATTATTTTTGCTGTGACCGACGGAAAGACAATGAAATCTGATCATGTCATTGGATTCTTTCAATTTTTCTCTTCGTTTCAGAGTGGAAACATTCAGTGCACAACACCTACTTACTAAGCTATTGCCTAAATACTGAAGAAAATAACTACCTATTATTATTTTTGTTATGACCGAAGGAAGGACAATGAAATTTGATGTTGCCATTGGATTCTCCCAACTTTTCTCTTCATTTCAGAGTAGAAACATTCAGTGCACAACACCTACTTACCGAGCTGTTGCCTAACAACTCAAGAGGATAACTAATTATTATTATTTTTGCTATGACTGACGGAAAGACAATGAAATCTGATCATGCCATTGGAGTCTCCCAACTTTTTTCCTCATTTCAGAGTGAAAACATTTAGTGTACAACACCTACTTACCCGACTATTGCCTAAATACTCATTAAAATAACTAATTATCATTATTTTTGCTATGACCGACGGAAAGACAATGAAATCTGATCTTGCCATTGAAGTCTCCCATTTTTTCTCCTCATTTCAGAGTGAAAACATCCAGTGCGCAACACCTACTTACCGAGCTATTGCCTAAATACTCAAGAAAATAACTAATTATTATTATTTTTGCTGTGACCGACGGAAAGACAATGAAATCTGATCATGCCATTGAAGTTTCCCATTTTTTCTCCTCATTTCAGAGTGAATACATCCAGTGCGCAACACCTACTTACCGAGCTATTGCCTAAATACTCAAGAAAATAACTAATTATTATTATTTTTGCTGTGACCGACGGAAAGACAATGAAATCTGATCATGCCATTGGAGTATTCCATTTTTTCTCCTCATTTCAGAGTGAATACATCCAGTGCGCAACACCTACTTACCGAGCTATTGCCTAAATACTCAAGAAAATAACTAATTATTATTATTTTTGCTGTGACCGACGGAAAGACAATGAAATCTGATCATGCCATTGGAGTCTCCCATTTTTTCTCCTCATTTCAGAGTGAATACATCCAGTGCGCAACACCTACTTACCGAGCTATTGCCTAAATACTCAAGAAAATAACTAATTATTATTTTTGCTGTGACCGACGGAAAGACAATGAAATCTGATCATGTCATTGGATTCTTTCAATTTTTCTCTTCGTTTCAGAGTGGAAACATTCAGTGCACAACACCTACTTACTAAGCTATTGCCTAAATACTGAAGAAAATAACTACCTATTATTATTTTTGTTATGACCGAAGGAAGGACAATGAAATTTGATGTTGCCATTGGATTCTCCCAACTTTTCTCTTCATTTCAGAGTAGAAACATTCAGTGCACAACACCTACTTACCGAGCTGTTGCCTAACAACTCAAGAGGATAACTAATTATTATTATTTTTGCTATGACTGACGGAAAGACAATGAAATCTGATCATGCCATTGGAGTCTCCCAACTTTTTTCCTCATTTCAGAGTGAAAACATTTAGTGTACAACACCTACTTACCCGACTATTGCCTAAATACTCATTAAAATAACTAATTATCATTATTTTTGCTATGACCGACGGAAAGACAATGAAATCTGATCTTGCCATTGAAGTCTCCCATTTTTTCTCCTCATTTCAGAGTGAAAACATCCAGTGCGCAACACCTACTTACCGAGCTATTGCCTAAATACTCAAGAAAATAACTAATTATTATTATTTTTGCTGTGACCGACGGAAAGACAATGAAATCTGATCATGCCATTGAAGTTTCCCATTTTTTCTCCTCATTTCAGAGTGAATACATCCAGTGCGCAACACCTACTTACCGAGCTATTGCCTAAATACTCAAGAAAATAACTAATTATTATTATTTTTGCTGTGACCGACGGAAAGACAATGAAATCTGATCATGCCATTGGAGTATTCCATTTTTTCTCCTCATTTCAGAGTGAATACATCCAGTGCGCAACACCTACTTACCGAGCTATTGCCTAAATACTCAAGAAAATAACTAATTATTATTATTTTTGCTGTGACCGACGGAAAGACAATGAAATCTGATCATGCCATTGGAGTCTCCCATTTTTTCTCCTCATTTCAGAGTGAATACATCCAGTGCGCAACACCTACTTACCGAGCTATTGCCTAAATACTCAAGAAAATAACTAATTATTATTTTTGCTGTGACCGACGGAAAGACAATGAAAACTGATCATGTCATTGGATTCTTTCAACTTTTCTCTTAGTTTCAGAGTGGAAACATTCAGTGCACAACACCTACTTACTAAGCTATTGCCTAAATACTGAAGAAAATAACTACCTATTATTATTTTTGTTATGACCGAAGGAAGGACAATGAATATGATGTTGCCATTGGATTCTCCCAACTTTTCTCTTCATTTCAGAGTAGAAACATTCAGTGCACAACACCTACTTACCGAGCTGTTGCCTAACAACTCAAGAGGATAACTAAATATTATTATTTTTGCTATGACTGACGGAAAGACAATGAAATCTGATCTTGCCATTGAAGTCTCCCATTTTTTCTCCTCATTTCAGAGTGAAAACATCCAGTGCGCAACACCTACTTACCGAGCTTTTGCCTAAATACTCAAGAAAATAACTAATTATTATTATTTTTGCTGTGACCGACGGAAAGACAATGAAATATGATCATGTCATTGGAGTCTCCCAACTTTTCTCCTAAT
This sequence comes from Chrysolina oricalcia, assembly GCA_944452925.2. Classification (NCBI taxonomy): domain Eukaryota; kingdom Metazoa; phylum Arthropoda; class Insecta; order Coleoptera; family Chrysomelidae; genus Chrysolina; species Chrysolina oricalcia. The sequence continues at coordinate 52,543,589 of OX101810.2, forward strand.
TTCAGAGTGAAAACATACAGTGCGCAACACCTACTTACCGAGCTATTGCCTAAATACTCAGGAAAATAACTAATTATTATTATTTTTGCTGTGACCGACGGAAAGACAATGAAATCTGATCATGTCATTGGAGTCTCCCAACTTTTCTCCTAATTTCAGAGTGAAAACATACAGTGCGCAACACCTACTTACCGAGCTATTGCCTAAATACTCAAAGAAAATAACTAATTATTATTATTTTTGCTGTGACCGACGGAAAGACAATGAAATCTGATCATGTCATTGGAGTCTCCCAACTTTTCTCCTCATTTCAGAGTGAAAACATCCAGTGCGTAACACCTACTTACCGAGCTATTGCCTAAATACTCAAAGAAAATAACTAATTATTATTATTTTTGCTGTGACCGACGGAAAGACAATGAAATCTGATCATGTCATTAGATTCTCCCAACTTTTCTCCTCATTTCAGAGTGAAAACATCCAGTGCGTAACACCTACTTACCGAGCTATTGCCTAAATACTCAAAGAAAATAACTAATTATTATTATTTTTGCTGTGACCGACGGAAAGACAATGAAATCTGATCATGTCATTGGAGTCTCCCAACTTTTCTCCTAATTTCAGAGTGAAAACATACAGTGCGCAACACCTACTTACCGAGCTATTGCCTAAATACTCAAAGAAAATAACTAATTATTATTATTTTTGCTGTGACCGACGGAAAGACAATGAAATCTGATCATGTCATTGGAGTCTCCCAACTTTTCTCCTCATTTCAGAGTGAAAACATCCAGTGCGTAACACCTACTTACCGAGCTATTGCCTAAATACTCAAAGAAAATAACTAATTATTATTATTTTTGCTGTGACCGACGGAAAGACAATGAAATCTGATCATGTCATTGGAGTCTCCCAACTTTTCTCCTAATTTCAGAGTGAAAACATACAGTGCGCAACACCTACTTACCGAGCTATTGCCTAAATACTCAAGAAAATAACAAATTATTATTATTTTTGCTGTGACCGACGGAAAGACAATGAAATCTGATCATGCCATTGGAGTCTCCCATTTTTTCTCCCCATTTCAGAGTGAAAACAACCAGTGCGCAACACCTACTTACCGAGCTATCGCCTAAATACTCAAGAAAATAACTAATTATTATTATTTTTGCTGTGACCGACGGAAAGACAATGAAATCTGATCATGCCATTGGAGTCTCCCATTTTTTCTCCTCATTTCAGAGTGAATACATCCAGTGCGCAACACCTACTTACCGAGCTATTGCCTAAATACTCAAGAAAATAACTAATTATTATTTTTGCTGTGACCGACGGAAAGACAATGAAATCTGATCATGTCATTGGATTCTTTCAACTTTTCTCTTCGTTTCAGAGTGGAAACATTCAGTGCACAACACCTACTTACTAAGCTATTGCCTAAATACTGAAGAAAATAACTACCTATTATTATTTTTGTTATGACCGAAGGAAGGACAATGAAATATGATGTTGCCATTGGATTCTCCCAACTTTTCTCTTCATTTCAGAGTAGAAACATTCAGTGCACAACACCTACTTACCGAGCTGTTGCCTAACAACTCAAGAGGATAACTAATTATTATTATTTTTGCTATGACTGACGGAAAGACAATGAAATCTGATCATGTCATTGGAGTCTCCCAGCTTTTTTCCTCATTTCAGAGTGAAAACATTTAGTGCACAACACCTACTTACCCGACTATTGCCTAAATACTCAATAAAATAACTAATTATCATTATTTTTGCTATGACCGACGGAAAGACAATGAAATCTGATCTTGCCATTGGATTCTTCCAACTTATCTCATCATTTTAGCGTGAAAAAATTCACTGCACAACAACTATGTACCGAGCTTACTCGAGAAAATAACTAATCATTATTATTATTTTCGCCACGATCAACGGGAGGGCAATGAAATAAGATGATCATCCTCAGGATGAATCAACCTTCTTGGTATCGACAAGTATTGCTAGTTCATGTTTATCCCGGGATAATTTGGAATGTTGTATGTCTTCTTACTAATACATATCAATATTTCCTTGAACAATTATGCTACTCTCCTCCCTAGCTGCAAATGCCCCAAAAAACTGAGATATCTGTAAAAATAATTGATGTGGCAACACCGCAGACGGTCACTCCTCAATTCCACCCAAGGCCAGAAACTGTGGCTAGAAAAGTGTGGATAACTTCACACTAATGCAACTTGTTCCTCCATTTCACAAGCCCAAAATGTAAAATTATAAAACCAAGGCCACTTCCACGTGATCTAATGAGTACTAAAGCGGCCGACAAAATCACAACACTCTCCTACGAACGCCTACAACATACTGAGCATTAGAAGTTACACATGCGGGTGACGCCAACGATGCGTCTTCGGCCTCCACGAGAAAACCCGAATGACGCCACACATGCGTCATCGGCGGTGAAGCTGTTAAAAACACAACAGTTCGAAAAAGTACTTTCGACGGTTCAAATAATGTTTTTCAAGAAGTTTGTAGGGTCTACCCTATTCGAGGCCAGCTACAAAATTCCATCCGTCTCTCTGGATCACCTGGATGTAATTTTTGTGAAATATGTATCTTATTACATTTCAAGCCACTTTTTTGAATTCCCTCCAAACGCTCGTCTGTGGCACATCCATTTCTGCCGAGAAGTGTTGATTTGGAAGGATCTGCATTTATCTAAAAAAGTAACAAAAATAATTATACTTCTTCGAATATGAAATGAACAATTATTTTACCTCGGCTAATAAGTTACGTCTAATATTTTGTTCCATTCTGCTTCCATATTTCATTCTTGGTTTTTGAAAGGCACCGTACTCAGCTAAGTGTTTGTCCAAAATTCCGAATAATGTTCTATCCGGCTGTTGTGTTTCCAGATATAATTCAAAATAAATTTGTGCTGTTTTCGTACTATTCCTATCAAATTTATAATAAAGTTTCAACATATCTCGTTGTTCTTCATTTGAGAATGAGGACATTTCCACTGAAGTATTTGTGCAAATTTATGATGTTTAATGAGTTCTGACAACTAGTGTTTATTAAACAAAATTTTTCGATGGAGTCATGACCATCTCAGATGAAGTAGTTTTTTTTTAATATCTGTGGTTTCAGAAGTGCAAATCATAACAAATTATACATCAATAAAATCAGAATGAGAATCACAATTTTTCTGTATAAAAAAACAATATGACGCCCATAACAGAAAAAAAAGTTGATGATGAATGCCAGAAGACGAAACGTCGGATAGTAAATCTGAACACGAAAACGTGTAGCTGAAAAAAAGTATCAATGAAAATGTACTTTTGGTTTTGAGCTATGTTGTCAAATAACGATATAAAAAAATAAATACGAAAATTCCGCTTTTCAGTTTGCTAATATCTGAAGAATGGTCATCTGGTCAAGCTAGCAGGTAGTACTTACTAACATAGTACATACTAACACTACTCAATTGTACACATTTCGTTCGTTTGAAAATAAGTAACGTCTGACGGCCCTGGGATCTTGGACTATTACAGCGTTAAAACATTAAAGCTCAGTATTCCGTAATTGAGTTTTAAAATGATGCAAGGAGGTGTTAAACATCTCGAGATCATTGTTACTATTGGCTAATCGTAAAGTTCTTCGAATGCAGCTGTTGAATGTGTGGTTTAAACGATAAAATGGTACGTAAAATGTTTGTTGCTGTCGAGTTGAGCGGTTTGGAACATTGAGACTGATTTTTTCTATGAGTTCAGCGCAACTTCATTTTCCGTTAATGACATTGAAAAGTAGTGGCAGGTCTCTCTGTTTCCGTCTAGTTTCCAAAGAGGACATATTCAAGAACCGCTGTAAGGATTCATACTCGCAACGAACTCCGAATTTAAATGCCATGTATCTGAAAAAGTTATGTTGGACAGTTTCGATGTTCCTGATACCAGACAGAAGAACAATACTCAAGGTGTGGGCGGACCATAGAATAATAAAGGACTTTGACAGTAGTTGGGTCAGTGAAGATAAACCCTAACATTTTCATGGCTTTATGGATAGCCGTAGGTATGTGTTGATTGAAGCTTAAGGTGGGGTCAAGAATAACTCTAAGGACTTTGATTTGATTAACAGCATCCAAAACATGACCATTTAAATTCTAATCAATAGTGGTAGTAGGTACATGGGATCTATAAAAGCGCATGGCACTTTGTAGCATTCATGTCCATGCCATTTGAGGAGCACCAGTTTGATAGATTGTCCAGGTCAGATTGGAACCCATGGGCATCCAAAGAGGTTTTAATGATTAGGAAAAGTTTTAAATCGTCTGCAAATAGTAGTGCTTTGGCATATCGACAATGAATAATATCGTTTATAAATAAGTTGAATAATAAGGGACCGAGGTGTGACCCCTGTGGAACTCCTAAGGTTACTTCGAATAGTTTGGAGTAGACGTGATTTGCTCTAACCATTTGAGTCCTATTCGTAAGATAGCTACTGATCCATTGCAGTAAAATCCCACCTACACCATATCTGTCGAGCTTTTCAAGTAAGAGAGTATGGTTTACCATGTCAAGAGCCTTAGAGAAGTTAGTGTATACAGAATCAATCTGGCAACCTAGGTAACTAGATTTAATTCAGTAGATCAGCACAAAAACCATATTGTTGTTCAGTTATGATGCCTGAGCAGTCATAGGTAAGGTAATCTGTTACAATGTTCTCAAATACCTTAGAAATTGTACTGAGGATCGATATCGGTCGGTAATTTTTAACGTCTGACTTACTAGCCGATTTGTATATTGGGGTGACATAAGATTGTTTCCAGTAATCTGGAAACTCACCTGTCTGGATAGATTTATTGTAAATATAGAAGAGAGGGCGAGACAAAACGAAGCTGCAATTTCTGAGTAGTATAGGAGGAATAGAGACCGGACCTGGGCCTTTCTTGATGTCTAGATTAGATAATTTCTCGTAAATAGTTGAAATTGAAATGTGGTAAGAGGAGGCGTTAAGTTTTGATTCAATTTCAATATCATTCAAATTAAGATTTATATTTTGAGTAGTGTAAACTGAAGAAAAATGCTTTGCAAACAGATCTGACACTTGACTACCACAGGAAGCGAAAGAGTTGCCAAGGTTCATATTATCAGGTATGGTGTTATTAGTTCTTTTAGAACTAACAAAATTCCAGAAGGATTTAAGATTACTTTTAACAGAGGTTTCAACTGAATATATGTAATTTAAATAGCATTCCCTGGATATAACCTTGCATTGTGATCTTAACTGACTGAATATTTCGAAGTTTTGGGGAGTTCTATTTTGTTTATAGATTCTATATGCAACCGTTTTATCGTTAACCGTTAAATCGTTATGAAAATTACAGGGGAATCAATTTACTTCCGAATATTTCCAAGATTTTTGAACTCAATATTAAAAAACAGTTGGTATCTTTTTTCTCTGCTAACAAACTTTTTTCGCCAAATCAACACGGATTCACTCAAAATAAGAGTACTGAAACGGCATTTTATGAATTTAATGAACAAGTCATAAATGCTCTTGATGGCAAACTGCATATCTGTGGGTTATTCATTGATTTCTCTTGAACTTTTCATAGTGTAAATCATGTACAGTTTGGCAAACATAGCTGAGATTGCGAAATTCCCACTTCAACAATCACGTGGATATCACTGGATTGTCCACCGTACGACTAATGCGCATCATGGGCGTGCATATTTTCACAATTACAGCTATGTTTGCCAATCTGTACTTCTACTTCAGAAGCTGGAGAGATATGGTGTAAGAGGAATTGTTTTGGAACTGATGAAGTCATATTTAGAGGGCAGGACCCAAATTCAGAATACTGTGTCAATCAGCAACTATTGAGCAAGGCGTACCTCAAGGTTCAATACTTTTCCTCATATACGCTAATGCATTACTTGAGTGTTGGGATGATTATTCGCTTTCGTTCTCCAATTTTATATTAATCGTATTCAAGAAAAACCCAATACTTTTACTTGACAAATTGTAATTTTTATATTTCAAAATCTGATAGACAGTAGTTAACAACAAATCCAAATATATCAGTTGTTAATATATAAGGGGTAATTCATATTACAGGATGAACCAGATTATAAGTTCAAATAATAAATAATAATAGGGCGGGGATTAGCGCAGTGGTTAAGCGCTCGCCTGGTAATCGAGAGATTGCAGGTTCGATTCCCAGACGGTGCGATCTTTTTTCATTTTCAGATGTGAAAGTCTGAATGACTGAGGCTCGTGTCGGCTGGGAATAATCCTCCACGATTCACTGTTGCGTTAACAATTAACAGTGCTGCTCCTAAAGTGGCGTATGGAGTTAGTAACAAGGCCTATCCAGAACACATGGCTAATGACCATAGCAGTCGATGCCAAAACACCAAGGAAAAAAAAAATAATAATATATAACTGTTCAGTTCAAACATATACCCCCCACTTTGAAAGATTGCTTTCAAAATATCAACAAAATAGTATAAGGGAAATATAACGAGAAACTTTTTCGACGAACCCTCACTAATTTATTCACTTATACACTTATAGTTAATGCACTATGAAACGGCTGGTTCGAGTACAGGAAATGGACAGAGTTTTCTTACGGATCGTTTCAATTCACCATTTTGAGTTTTTATAGTCGCCACACGAACTTTATTGTCAGGACCAGGATGTATACTGCTGACTCTTCCCAAACGCCAATGCATCGGTGCTAAGTTATCATCCTTAATCAGAACTAATTGTCCAACTTGAATATTAGCACTTTCTTTGGTCCACTTGCCCCTCTGCTGCAGCTCAGATATATACTCGGATGACCAACGCGACCAAAAATGTTGAAGAAGCATCTGAATATGTTGAAACTTAGAAAGTCTGTTGACTGGAATATCTCGAACATCTGGATCAGGCAATGAAGTTGAACGTCGTCCAATCAGGAAATGGGAAGGTGTGAGGACGTCCATATCATCAGGACTTGAGGATAAGGGACAAAGGGGTCGGGAGTTTAGAACAGCTTCAATTTGTGTCAGCAACGTTGAAAACCCTTCATACGTGAGTGAACTCTTACCCAAATTTTTTTTCAAATGGTGCCTGCATGAACGCACACCTGCTTCCCACAACCCACCAAAGTTAGGAGAATTTGCTGGGATGAATTTCCAAGAAATTCCTTCATTTTCAAATTTATTTGTCAATGATTCTGACTGATTTTTAAGAAATTCACCCATTTGTTTCAATTCTGTATTGGCCCCTACAAAATTTAATCCATTATCAGAAAATCTTCTTTGGGTTTGCCTCTTCGAGATGCGAATCGGCGAAAAGAAGCAATGAATGATTCAGTAGTCAGGTCTGATACTGCTTCCAAATGGATTGCTTTTGTTGTAAAACATATAAATAAACAAAAATAACATTTTATCAGTTAAGCACCTCTTCCCGGTATATGCTTGATTAAAAATGGTCCAGCATAATCAATGCCAGTTGTATGAAATGAGAAATTTGGTGTCACTCGTTGTTTTGGAAGTACACCCATATTTTGTTGAAGTGGTTTCGGATTCGCTCGAAAGCATATGATACACTTATGAGTGACTTTTTTTGGCCAAATTTCGCCCACCTGTAACCCAGTAATTTTCACGAATGGAACTTAATAATAAAAGAGGTCCTGCATGCAGCAATCTTTTATGTTCCATTTCAAAAAGGAGCAATGTTATAGGATGTTTTCCTGATAATAAGATAGGATGTTTTTTCGGATATGAAAACAGTAATCTGCCCCCCACTCTGAGAAGGCCCGTTCCATCAAGAAATGGACTCGACCTTTATAGATTTTTATTTGATAAGTTTCGCTTATTTTGAAGATCTAAAATTTCATTCCCAAATGATTCCCCTTGAGCCATCTTTATGAGGATGGTCATTGCTTGATCCAATTCTTCTACAGTCAAAGAACTTTTGAAACTGATTTCATTTTTGATTTTCTTTATCCACCTCAAACAACGAGCAATTACTCTTTTCAAACGGATCAAACAACTGAAATCTCGAAATGGAAATATATTTACACATTGCACTGGACATGATTGAATGATTTTCTTCAACTCTGGTAAATCATTATTATTCATCGATATTGCCAAACTAGGCCATTCAGATGAATTGAGAGAGAGCCAATCGGGCCCTTTCCACCACTTACTACATGAAATTATATCTGTTGGAAACATTCCTCTAGATAAAATATCAGCTGGATTATATTCCGACCTGATATGATGCCATTCTTCTTGAACTGATGAGTTTGAATTTGAGCTACTCTATGACTTACGAAAGTTTGCAAACAATGAGGAGAAAGTCCTATCCAACCTAGTACCACTGTTGAATCGGACCAAAACTAGGTTTCACCATGACCGAGTGTCATAGCTTCTTTTACTTTCGTTGCCAATTTATCGAGAAGGAGAGCTCCACACAATTCCAATTTGGGAATTGTGATAGTCTTAAGAGGAGCAACTTTCACTTTCGAACATAAAAGAGAGAATTTCACATCTCCTTCTACCCCAATACTTCTCAAATATACACACGCTCCATACGCCTGTTAAGAAGCATCCGCAAAACCATGAATATCCACGTGAGTAGGGTTGGAGCATATGACATGCCTTGGAATGCTCAAGTCATTTAGTGCTGAAAATTGAAACCTCTATTTTCTCCACTGTGTGTCTAGATCCGGAGGTAGTGATTCGTCCCAATCTAGTTTTTCACACTATAATCTTTGCATAAGAATCTTGGCTTTCATTACACAAGGGCTTACCAAACCTAGGGGATCAAATATTTTTGAAACGTCTGATGAAATCGAACGTTTGGTTTGTTTACTTTTGTCAAGTGGAAAATCAATAGAAAACATCAACAAATCTTGACGAAAAGACCACTGAAGACCTAATGTTGATCCTTGTCCCCTAATGAACGAGCTCATTATCAAAATTAGCATCAGAATAATGCTGAAGAACCACTGAATCATTTGACACCCATTTTCTCAAAACCATATCACCTGTTTTCAATATAGATGAAACATCTCGACACAATTTTTCCTGGTTGAGCGAAACCTGGATCAGCCAACTTTTAATGTGCTGGTATGTTCAAAAGTGAAATATGAAGTGGTTGACTAGGAATAGATTCACTTATTTTTGGAACAATCAAACAAGAGACTTGCCTCTTGAAATCATTACAATGGGCTTTGAACATAATATTGCATCTATAACGAATATTTATAACCGCTTTGAGTAATACCAATTATTGAAACACCCACTTCTTGTTTTGGTAATCTCAATCTTTCAAAGAAATCAGTGGTTATCAAATTAGACTGAGATCCATTATCCAATAATGCCCTACAGATATGTGGAAAACCATTGGAATCCATAATCTGCGCTATTGCGGTTGACAACAATACCTCATTTCCAGCAAAATCACCAGTGAAAAATAACCTCACCTGAGTTGACAATACAGTTGTTTCATCATTAGTAGTTGACGTTTCATTGTCTTGACTCACCCGAGGAAGAGTACTACCAGATGCACTCAGCTCCTCTGTTGAGTGGACTCCACAAGTATGCTTTTCATGATGTAGAAGTGTGTTGTGTTTTGCCCCACACTTCCTACAACCACCAGACCCACACTCTTTACTTATATGATTACCTTTTTTGAAACTATTGAGACAAAGACCCAAACGTTTTGCCTGTTCAAATCGAGAATGAACTGTCAACTTCAGAAAATCAGTACAATTATTGATATAATGTTTATTCTTGCAATAGCCACAATCTGGAAATTATGAAGTAGCCAAAAATGTTTTATTGAATCTACTCTTGCTTTGAAATTTGAACTCTACTTTGTTTTCATTTTTATTTTTGTTTCTTTCAATATTTTTCAACATATCTACCCTTTCCTTCAAAAATTCTTTGAACTGTTCTAAATCAGCTAATTTACCTTTCGGTCTACGCTCTTCCCATACACGAAATGTAGTTTGATCCAATTTATCTGTCATCAAATGAATAATTATCGGATCCCAAGAAACAGTTTTGATTCCCAATTTTTCCAAAGCAAAAACCGTTTTAATAATTGTATCTAACATTTTACGTAAATCTGTTGCCGATTCTTTATTTATTGAAGGAAATTTTATCAGCGAATTCAAATAATAATTGACTAACATTGGTTTATCGTCATATCTCTCACAGAGTAGTTTCCAAACAACCTCATAATTTCCGGCAGAAACTTTCACCACTTCAACAACCTTTTGGGCTTCTCCCTGTAAAGCACCTTTCAAAAACTGGAATTTTTCAATATCAGTTATTGACTCATTATTATGCACAAGTGACTCGAAAGTATCCTTAAATTCCAACCAACATTCGAAATCACCACCAAAAGAGGGTATCGGAATTGACGGCAAACGTGGTCTAGCTGAAGCAACCATAATATTTTCAGGTGTTCCTGTACTAATACCACCACTATGAACACTCACACTGTCTACATTACAAGTTAGTTTCCTAATACCAGTAAGAATCATTTTTGCTTTAGCTGTACCTTTGTAAAATAGATCTTCAAAATTAAATCTATCATCATTTAATTGCGTTTCGAAATTCTCATCACTCACTATCAATTCTATTTCCTTTTGAATCTCATCAAATTCGCCTAACAAATCATTAACCTTGTCTAATCTAGTTCCTAATTCCATAATTGAATCATCGTCAATTAATTTATCTTTCTGTTTTTGAGTGAAAGCTTCTAAAAATGTCATGAAATTTGTAAGTTTACTTTTGACAGTTCCTCTTTTTCGCTTCAAACTTTTCAATTCTGATTCACTCATGACTGAATTCGTAACGTGTACCGTACACAAGTCGAAACTGGCCAAGGGATAGGAAAAAAGTATAGATTGAACGCCTCACCACCTTTATATGCTATCTCCGTCTCATCCGCACAAAACTTCTTCGTACAATAGGTACTTCTACTAACAGCTTTCTTTCTACGATTATCCAGATCGAATGGACCACTTTGTTGGGATGATTATCCGCTTTCGTTCTCCAATTTTATATTAATTGTATTCAAGAAAAACCCAATGCTTTTACTTGACAAATTGTAATTTTTACATTTCAAAATCTGATAGATAGTAGTTAACAACAAATCCAAATATATCAGTTGTTAATATATAAGGGGTAATTCATATTACAGGAAGATTATAAGTCCAAATAATAAATAATAATATATAACTGTTCAGTTCAAATATTGAGTATCACTTCAGTAGTCTCACAGAAATTCATGATAGATAGATAGATAGATAGATTTATTTAAAGCTTTCAATTTAAACATTTGAAAAACTCCAGTCTTATAAAATCATCAATAAAATTTACATCACAATTATAGATAATACAAACACAAAGTACAAATGTCTCTTAATATAACTAAAATACCTAATTAAAATAAGTATAGAAATATATATATATATATATATATATATATATATCACAGTCATTGGTAAAAGAAAATTGTATTCAAACTAAATATGAATTCACTTCTCCAGGAATTCTTTCAATGAATACGGCTCAATGTCACACAACAGATCAAAAACATATTTTTTAAAATTTTTTCTTGTGCGATATTCTTTTATATTCAAGGGTACATTGTTGTGAAATTTAATTGATGCATAATGTGGACCTTTCTCTGTAATTGTAAGTCTATGCTTAGGAACAATAAAATTGGTTTTCTGTCTCGTAGAATATTCATGTCTGTATGTATCTTCTTCAAAATTTGATTTATTATCATAGACAAAAATTACACAAACATATATGTAAATGTAAAGGTTCCACGACAAGAATGTGTATATTTCATATTCAACATGGTCTTCAAGATACGTTTCTGCATTATAAAAATTCGTTTAAGTTGTGTACTCCCTCCCCATACTAATATTCCATATTTCAGAAAAGGATAAACAGTCCCGTAATATGCGGTCTTCAGTGCTTCGAAATTCAAGTGTTTTTTCAAGACTCTAATTGCATAACACTTACTTTCTAGTTTTTTTGAGAGATATTCAATATGTATCTCATAATTTAGTTTGTCATCTATATAGATTCCTAACATAATTTGTACTGGTTGAAAAAGACAATCTATCGCTTTCGAGCTGAACATAGTCCGGAATAGTAATATTTTTGTGAACAGTTTTTAAAAGTAAGCAGTCTGTTTTAGAGGTGTTTAATAATAATTTGTTAGTACTAAAGTAGGTAGATACTGTTGAAATGTTGTTTGATATCGAGTGTTCCAGATTAAGTTGCCTGTTGATGGGTAAAATGATATTGGAATCATCTGCATAACTCACAACTGTAGTACTTGATTGTTTAAAAATTTCTGAAAAATCATTAACATATACAATGAATAGTAAAGGACCTAGAACACTTCCCTGTGGTACGCCTTTTTTGATTTCAGTAAAACCTGAGAAAAACTCAGTATTTTGTTTCCTAATACATACTTTTTGTTTCCTGTTACTCAAGTAAGAATTTAAGAGATTCAAGGCATTTCCTCTGTCCATAGTTGAACAGCTTTTGAAGTAGAATGGAGTGATCAACACAGTCAAAAGCTTTACTGAGATCGAGAAAAATACCACATGCGCAAGAGTCTTGTTCGATTAACTGTTGAATTTCATCTACGAACTTGAACAAAGCTGTTTCAGTACTTTTTCCTTTGAGAAAGCCATGCTGAAAATCATTCGGCAAACCTTGTGTTTCTAAAAAATTCATGATTCTCATTGATATAATTATTTCTAATAACTTGGAAAAGGCTGACAACAAACTTATTGGTCTGTAGTTAGTCATGTCATTGTTTTCGCCTTTTTTGTACAAGGGTAACTTCATTTGATCTGGATAGGTACCGGATATTAGGCAATCATTGAAAATGTGACATAGAACTGGTAATAAGGACGGCATACACATTTTTTTTAAATTTTGGAGGTATATCATCTACACCACTGCTCATATTATTTTTAAGTTTGCTGCTTGCCAGAATTATTTCCTCTTCACTTACTGGGTATAAATATATTAAGTTGGGATTGATTCTACTAAAAGTTATTTTTTTCATTGGGATTTAATACTAGACTATCTATAACGTGTGCATAATTGACAAAATGAACATTGAAATCATTTGCTAAACTTATCCCGTTCCCATGATTATCAGGTAAAACAGCTTTGCTGTTTGCCGTCTTATTGTTGAGAATATTGATTACATTCCAAGTGGTTTTTGATTTATTTTCACTTTCTTGAATCATAATTTTATAATAGTCGCTTTTTGGTTTATTCAGAAGTAATCTGTAAGATTCTCTGTATTCATTGTATTTTTTTTAATTGTTCATTACCTAGAGCCATTATCTGCAAGGTGCTTACTTTTTCTTTCATACTTTGGATTTTTTCATTTAACATCCACTTTTAATTTTTTATTGGTTTATTTTTGATTTTCTTTATGGGAAAGAACGAATTGAAGAGGTCACAAAATTTTCTCAAGAATATATTCCATTTCGAATTAGTATCAACGTCACTGAAAACCTCATACCAGGTAAGTCGTCCAATTTCAGATATGAAATTTTCAATTGTTTTATCTGAAAATAATCTTTTGAAAATAAAGTTGTCGTTTCTCGTAAATATGGGCTGTTCAATATTATTGAGTTGAGCTCGATGGTCTGAGAGGCATGAGTCTATAACATTTGAAGTATATTTTAGTTCCTTTCTGATAATACTATTATCAATACAAGTAGTTGCCTATGCAGATGACAATAATGTGTTAGATCTCACAGAAAAAAAAACAAAATGTTGGTACTTGGGCTGAAAAAAATCACTTGCGGCATTGAACATCACCAAAACCAAATTGATGAAATTTTCATTGAACAATATCCCTGAAGACTTCAGTATTTTTGGGAATGAGAAGTTACATGTTGAAAATTGCTCAACAATGATGTTAGGTCTCACGCTGGACCATAAACTCATTGAGGTTTATGTCTAGACATTGTAGTAAAATGGTTTTGCTGAATCTGTATTACGAAACAATCCACTGTGATCTTCGGTATGGAATACTGAACTGGGGTACAGGGTTAGCTGCAGAGAGGATATTCATTCTACAAAAGCAGGCTATCACAATCATTCCTGAAATCGGATGGAGGCAATCATGCAGAAATACATTCAGATAACTCCGAATACTAACGGTTGCGAGTATTTATATTTATGAACTATGCATATATATATATATATATATATATATATATATATATATATATATATATATATATATATATATATATATATATATATACATATATATATATATATACATATATTCATAAGAACAGGCCGAACTTCACATTCAATCAGCATCAATACTCGACCGCTCTAAAAACTTGTAAATACCCAACATGCATAGAACCACCCTATAGCAAAAAAGTTTCCCCCCTCTTGAATCAAAGGTTTTCAATAAGCTAGATGAATCGGTTAAGAACTCACCTAATTTAACAATTTTCAAATCAAGATTGAAAATTGCTTTTATCCAAAGAAATTGCTACACCCTCGACGAATTCTAGGTTTATGACGTCCCATTTTATTAGTTGTTTTATTTGTGATAAAAGAAACTCTGTTTTACTGTGAAGTCGTTTAGGATATTTTTGCCTCTACATGTCTTTTTTATTTCTACCATATTTTCGTTTCAAATGTGTGTTTATTTTTGTTTACCTTTATAATTATCATTACGTGACGTTTTCCTTGTTATTGTACCATTGAAGTCATCTTCTATTTTGTAATTTTTAACAAGAGAAATAAACTTTTTATTATTATTATTACTATTACTTTCCTGGATAACACTAGTGGTACCTTTTTTACAATTTATTGTTACACAATACCTCTCTGATCTCCATTACTCCTTTCTATTCACCATCATATCAAACATTAAAATGTTTGAAAAATCGTTATACACAGTAAAATAAGTGTTTTTGTTTTTAATAATTATTACGTGTTTATATATTCTATTGTGTGTTTTAATTGATCATTTCACACCAATTGATTCTCGAGAATGAGTATCACTAATGTGCAACCGAGAAGTGATTGTATAACTGTAATTATTGTTATCTTGTAATCTCTATAAAACAATAGATGTCTCGAAACATATAGAACCCAATATCCCGTCAAATTTCATAACTTTTCACACTGATTCGAAAATTATACAGGTACTTGAGCTTTCCTTTTGATTTATTCAAACTTCTCTTGCATGTTTCTGCTAATTCAACTCTCCTTCACTGAGTTAAATGTGTTTTCATTTTGCATTTTCAATTATTAATGATCGTATTCTATAGTGTGTCTCAGTGAAGAAACGTTAATAAACATTCGAATATTATTTAGACTCAGCTTTTCCTGTGAAACATAACCGCAAACATTGGGTAACTGACGATCTCTTAATGTCAAGTAGGAACATCAAGAAATAATATCATCTACGTATAAATGGTCATAACACCATGAAAGATTATTACAAAAAATACAAAAAACTGTACACGAAACTACTGAATGCGGCCAAAAAAATGTATGACACATCACTTATTACGCATTCCAATAACAAATCCAGAACAGCTTGGAAAATTATAAAAAATCGTAGTTACAAAATCTGTGGACAATACAGATAGTACGCTAAATATTGAAGGAAACTCAGTAGATGATCCCCAGAAAATAACTGAACACTTTATGAATGACTTCAACAACATTCCTAACCTATTCCTAACCTTTCAAATAATGCGCAAGATCCTGATCTTCCAGAATTCAACCCTCATACTTTTAGTTTTATACCATCTACAAGCCTCCATGTTATTAGTATCATCCAAAGTTTGAAAATTTGAAACTCTGTAGAGGATAATGGGATTTGCACAAATATTAAAAAACATGTGGCTTCACTGATAGCGTCCCCGCTATCATTTATAATCAACTGTTCCATGAAACAATATCCTGAAAATCTCAAAAGTTCTGCCGATACACAAAGTTGGCGTGAAGAGAACGTAGAAAACTACAGACCTATATCCCTAATCAGCCCATTTGCAAAAGTGATCGAAAAGTATGTATCTCAGTGTATAACATCGTTTTTCACTGAATACAATCTTTTCAACTACAAGCAGTTTGGATTTAACCCATTAGCGCTGTGCGTTGCCATATGGCAACGCTGGCCAGGTGGAGATTCAAATAATTTTCAAGGACGCAAATTTGTAGCTATAAAAGTGGGAGAAATCTCACCCGATGCGCAAGAGAACCTACATGCACCAGTCGCAGTTGTCAGTTAACGTATTCGGCTACGTGAATTTGTGAAACATTGAGATAATTTGAACTTGTGTAAAACATGGAACCTACGTTCGAGTAAGTATCATCCTTCTAATACAACTTGGAATTTGTAAAATTTTTTTTCAAAAAAATGTTGCACATTATTCTAGTTGTACATGTGACATAATTGAATGAATGACAGACCTTTTTTTGCGTGGAATGATTGAGTTGAATGTTCGTGTTGCCATCTGGCAACGCTAGGCGCTTATACTCAGTGATATTGCAGTTTTGTGTTTTTGGTTTTTAGGAAAGGTGTCACTCTCTCCGAAGCGTTGGATATGATATATAACGACGATATAGAAGGAGATATATTGAGCCCCGTGAACCGAATGTAGACACAGATGAGGATTCAGGAGAAGAAGATGACGGAGGGTAAGTTTCATTTTAGATAGATTTTTTCGCGTGTTTACATTTCAAATTTCTTTAGGCTAGTTGACAACTTGACATCTCGACAGTTACAAGCCAATGCCGAAATAAGGCTGCCGAATAATGAAAGAGTAGGAGTAGAATGGAGCGACAACGACAGCGACAGCGACGTTGGCAACACTCCGGCCGAACCAATGGATGTTGAACCGGTTGCTGGTCCATCTTTTCTTCGGGATTTTCCTAATACGCCCATTCCAATATCTGATGAATCAAAGAAGTGGATGACTGAACGGGAAAAAGAAAAATCTAAGGCGCGGTGGCATAAAGCAGCATATTTTGATATAGAGACACCTAAAGCATTTCCGACACCTGATTATTCGAGGTACAAAAATATGTCAATAATCGATATTTTCGAGCTGTTCATAGACGACGAAGTTATTCAGCATTTGCTAGAAGAAACCAGGCGATACACATTGTTTTTGAATTGCCCTGATCCGAAGATAGGGACAGGGGAAATCAGATGCTTTTTAACAATTCTATATCTAAGTGGGTACAATAACTTGCCATCCAAACGTCATTATTGGGACTCAAATAATGACATGAAAAATATAGCTGTAACACAATCTATGCGTAGGGACAGATTTCTACAAATTAGTCGTTTCTTACACTTCGCAGATAATACCAAAATTGATAATAACGATAAGGCTTGGAAAATACGTCCTTTCATCAAAATGATGAAGAAGAGGTGTATTGACAATTTTGTTCCCGAAGCCCATCTAGCATTGACAATTTTGTTCCCGAAGCCCATCTAGCATATGATGAAATGGTCAAATATTTCGAACGTCATGGCTGCAAGCAGTTTATACGTGGTAAACCAATAAGATTTGGTTACAAAACATGGAGCCTCAACACCAAAGATGGCTATTTAGCAAATTTTGAACTCTATCAGGGCAAAGGACCAAACGTCAATACGGACTACGAAAAATTATTTGGAAAAGGTGCTAGTCCCTTGCTAGTACTTCTAGATGAAATGCCTCAGGACAAAATGCAGTTGCCGTATAATTTTTACGTGGACAATTTGTTTTCTGGTGCAGCGTTATTTTCATTTTTAAAATTCCGCGGTTATTCAGCTATTGGAACTATTCGGGAAAATCGGATCCCACGAGACTGTCCTTTGCTTACCAAAAAATCGTTTTCAAAAAAAACTCGATAAGATTTTCCCAGGAGCAAAAATGACACATAGTGATTCCGATGCCAAAGGTAATCGAGGTACAATTTGTATATGGGCGGAACTGACCAGATAGATCAAAATATTAGTTGTTATCGCATAGGAGTTCGTACAACAAGACAGGAAGGCAGAAGATCTCACAGTTACAATTCAAACGAGAGGTGGTCAATATCTATTTGCGCAAGTACCGTGTATTACCGAAAGGAGCAGGTAGGCCGTCATCGTCATGTGCCTCTTCCCCAGATAGTCGAATTTCTGACGCAATAAGGTTTGATCGAATCGATCATTGTGTGACAATGTGTTCAAAATGTAATGTTGGTCTTTGTGTTGACTGTTTCATACCTTTCCATTCTCAATAAAGTTCGTATTATGTTGTAATTAGTTTGTAGAAAAAATAAACTATGAAAACATACTATTTTTAAACAATATCGTTATGTTATGTTATGTGTTCTCTTTTCCTGAAATCATGTTTACTTTGAAAATGAAGATATCCCAAAACATGTTCACAAGCGCCTAGTGTTGCCATATGGCAACAGCAGATTTTGAAAAAACCTGAACTACAGCTATGTTTTTATATTTTTTCCTCTTTTGAAAGCGTTTAAGACTAGTTGAAGGCATAAAATTTTTCAAAAAAAAATAATTCCGGCGCTAATGGGTTAAGAAAGATCACTCAACAACAAAATGCAATTACCAATTTTATACATATGGTTCTTGATAATCTGGATGCAGGCAAAAAAACAATTGGCATATTTTCAGATTTAAGTAAAGCATTCGGTTTAGTTGATCACAACATCTCACTGAATAAAATGGACAGGTATGGCTTTAGAGGCGTTGCTCATTCATGGCTCTGCAGCTATCTCCAGCGGAGGATCCAATATGTGTCACTCAAAGGAGCAAAATCGAAAAATAAGCTATATAAAGTGGGGGTTTCCTAGGACCTCTATTATATATACTACACGTAAATAATTAGTCAATGAGCAATTCCATAATGTACGCAGATGATACTTCGAAAGTGATTAGTGGAAATAAAATCGATTCTTTGATCGAATATGTAGAAGAGTTCTGATTTTGCAAAACTGGTTTACGGCCAACAAACTAATCTGTATTAGAGAAAAGTCGACACTTATAAAATTCAGCCATAGTACGGCTCACCCTGATTCCAGTCTTTTAAGCAAACAAGTTTCTACTCGAAAATTCTTAGGTTTACATATTTCCGAAAACTGTAGGTGGAATTATCACATCACATCTTAATGCTATGCATTGTTCCAACTAAGTAAGTTACTCAATAAGAACTCTCTGAGAATGTATTTATTACCACACTCAACTACAGTCTGTAATATCGTATGGGATAAAAGTGTGAGGCAGTTCACCTGAAGTGACTAGGGTTTTCACACTACAGAAAAGGGCTACTAGAATAATTGAAGGAGTATATCGCGAAGAACAAGCTGCAAAGAAATATTTGTCGAATATACTATAAGTTCTAGGATATATCAAAGAAAACTCTATTCTATTCGAAGGAGCCAATAATATCACCTATCACACCAAAAACTCTTTAACCTTAGAAGTACCAGCTCATAAGCTGGCATTAACTAAACTCAGTCCCAACCACATGGGCATTAAACTGTACAATAAACTATATTTTCAGCAAATGCGTGCGCTCCTGTCTGTTGTGGGAAGGTCACAGTCTATCGCTACCTTCTCTCTTCCCCGCAGCCCGCGCGCCTTTAAACAGAGCGACTTCAAATCACTCCGTGTCGTAGGTATGGCAATGCTGAGTCCATCTGTATTTATACGATATTATACGTCCATGCTTACTACTCAGTGGCGGATTTCTTGAATGACACAACTCTCCGAGTAGTTCCACATTTTACTATGCTGTAGTTGATAACCTACCACTTATAAGTGTATCAATACATTTTTTATTAAATGTCAGCTATTGGGTACATTGACATGTTCTATACAGGGTGTTCCGTAAACCTTGTACAATATTGAAATTGGTGATAGACCAGGTCATGTCTGCTCAGAATATCGGAATTTCACCTATGTAAAAATATCACCATTTTCGAGATAATGGGCATTTTAGGAATTTCTGGAAAATCGCTACCTAACCTTGGATTTTTGAATGCCATGTATACAAATTGAGACGAATTCGAATATCTTCGATGCAGAATATAACTGATGAGTGATGCTTTTAGACGTACAGAAGAGTTTTTCAGAAAGTGAAAAAAAAATTCAACTAATGAGGGTAAAACGACGAGTTTCAACAATTAAAAAAAAAGGTTGACATTATTGTATGAAAGAAACATAACCAGTTGGAAGTGGATATTCATTTCAAAAGAATGCTCATTTTGTCTACCATGGTATAAAACAAACTATAATTATTTTTGGAGGAAGTGATTTCCATTGAATTAGGCGGTTTTATTATAGGCTTCCATCAACTTTTATACTTTTTCCCGAAAATTATTTTATTTCGATTTTATCAAGATAAAATGTGGAAACGATTAATAATAATAAAGAATAGACTGCTTGGTAGCATTAAATAGTATGTCAATAAAATTAACTCTTCATGTAATTAAGCCTAATAAAATTATCGAAATGAAATGTCGATTATCCAACATGGCACCGTTTAATACGAATTCTTGTGATAAATGTCGCAATTGTCCAACATCCAGTTTCCAACGAAGTTTCAGAGACCGACAGAAATACAGGGTAACCAAATAAGTGCAAAATTTTTTAGGAGGTGAATCCTTGTCGAAAATTAAAAACTTGTCTAACTCTTGTGTTGTGTCCGTAGAAGCAATAGTTTCCTGATGAAAAAATAAAATACAGCATTGTGCATGAACGGATCTTCTGTAAATGGAATAGAAAAAATGTAGTAGTAGTAACTACTTGTGACTTCTGTCGTAGTTTTTTGAAATTATTCCGCTTGTTTCATTCAGTGGTATTTATTTCTTTGTCATGCCATATACACGTTATACTCCCCGAGAATATGCGCATATGCACTACATTTATGGTGAATGTGGAGGTAGTGCTACTGCTGCAGCTGCGCTTTATGCAGAACGATATCCGATTGCACAATGCCGCTCAGAGAATCGCTGATTTGGGGGCTATAACCTATAACGCATTTGAAAAGGTTCTTCTTGAAAAGATGTCGTCTCTGCGTACGAGTGGATGGAAAATAACATATTTGTAATATTATTCAGTGCGATGTTGAATTAGCGTTACTGTGGTTTATGGTGAATGTTGCTTCAAAAAAAAACGTTGAATGAATACTTACTTCTTCACATCTCATTGAATACTTCCAAGTAGTTGATTCGTTATTACTCATAATTATTTAATCATTTTATCTTGATAGGATAAAAATAAAAGACATTACTGACAAAGTCGAATGGAGTTGATTTTAGCTCAGAATAACATCACACTCTAATATAATAGAAATTCTACTCCTTCCAAAAATAAGTATCGTATGTTTTATATCATGGTAGAGTCTGGACAAATTGGTCATTATTTTGTAATGAATATCCACTTCCACTTGGTTATGTTTTTTTTTTTTCAAACAATAATGTCAAACTTTTGTTAAAAAAATTGGTGAAACTCAAATCTGGCATTTTACCCCTCATTTCTTGAAAAATTGTATCGTTTTCTGAAAAACTGTTTTGTACATCTGAAAGCATTACTCATCAGTAATCTTCAGCAGCAAAGATATTTGAATTGGTCCCAATTTGTAGACATAACACTCAAGAATCCAAGATGAGGTAGTGATTTTCCAGAAATTTAAAAAATGCTCATTATTTCGAAAACGGTGAGATTTTTACTAGGTGAAATTCCGATATTCTGAACAGTCATGACCTGGTCTATCATCAGTTTCAATATTGTACAAGGTTTACCGGACACCCTGTATAAAATAATTTGATCCTGAGGAATAAATAAACATCTATCTATCTATAAAGGTATAGGTAGAGGTTGTCCAGTACACTGGCCCGCGAGGTCACCAGAATTGACTCCTTGCGACTTCTTCCTATGGGGAAATGTCAAAAGTGAAGTTTATTCTGAACCACTAACTACAAAAGAAAATTTTAAGATGAGAATAAAGGAAACTTTTGCCTCCATTACAACAGAACGGTTGTCGAGAGTACAAAATTCAATAAAAGAACGAGCACAAAAATGTATTCAGCAGAATGGGAGATATTTCGAACATCTTTCGAAATGAAATCTCGTTCAGATTCAATATATTCAGATAGTCATATTGATTTAATCTGTTTGTTGGTAGTTTTGAATAAAATTGTTGAGTTGAATAACGTGTTCAGTATTAACCTATCAAAAGTATTATTATACTGAAGTTCATCTGGTACCATTAAATAACTCATTAGATAAGCTCTTAGAATATGAAGTTATATACAGGGTGTTCCACTTGAAAGAAATTAGTTTTTAGCCATTTGAAAATCGTTATCCCAGAACAACCTGTGTGTTTTAGGTGACTCCAAATATTACCACAATAGTCCATTGGCCACAGTAGAGGGCCTGATATGGGCCAACTCAAGTTCAAACCAAATATTATGAATGTTTTGGCATATAGCTTGCATATCCTTGCATCTCTCATAAAATGGTTTTGGTGAATTTTTTTCCGCGTCCATTATTTTTCGTAAAATTTGATCTTGGCAATGTTGGATCTGATTCCTGAGAATAAAAATGAATTATGAAGCCAACATAAAGCAGATTCTGCAAATTAGAGAATATACAGGATGGTCCATTTCAAAAAGAGACAAAATGTTGTGCCCCGGATTTATTGTGCAGCCAGTATACTCGAAAATAATTTTAGAGAGTAGCGCATCAATTGTCCAATAACTGTCGACCAAATTATATACCCATACTTTGACCACTATCAATTTTAGGTGTGCAAGATCTGAGGCACATATTTCACTATGTGCTTCCCAAGAAAGAGCTAATATATCAAATCTTTATGAAATCAAATCAATATTAATTGTATGAATGTAGATTCCGGTAAGCAGATAATTTTTAATACTGGCCGAAGTCATATGAAAATAATTGTACGAAAAGGACCACGCACGTTTCTTATGCAAAATGGCTTTCTGTGAATTTGTCCGAATTTTTGGTATGCACTGATCAAAAGTGTCAATTGCCAAAAACTCCAAAAATGGACAGTTTTCGAGATATGGCTCTATCAATTTAATTTTTTTTGCATTTTTTGGATTTTGACACAAAATCAGTTCACTCTCATACTTAGAAAAACCGAGTTTCAATGATTTCACTGCAGGAATCGATTGAAAAATAATTCTTTCTTCGTTTCAGATACTGCCATTTGAAGAAATTATTATACACTGCTCGTCACTGACGATGTAACTGGAATATTATTTTCAATTTCTATAGTCCAGTTTTTGTAGAAACAAAAACTTCTGAATTGCTCAAGGTATCACAGTGTCACATATATTCAACACCTTTCGATAGGGGCACTAGAAAAATAATATTCGATACACACTATAGGAACTGAATCTGAGATACTTTTTTTTAAATAGTTTCCTAGTCGTCAAAGAAATAGTGGTAAATGCAAAATGAGCATATAGAAAATCGTTCATAATGTAGGCTGACGACATAAATACTCGTATCGAATGCAGTTTGTCTATACCGAGTGTTAAATATCAATAGAAACAAGGGAATACATCCCCAATAACCATTTCTAATCGCTAATCGATCCGTTAAGGCAAACGGATCCGTGAAAATGTCTGAATATTTGATATGATGTGGATTTCGATGCATTGATCAAGTGTCTATTGCTACAGACTACAAACATGGACAATTTTCAAGATATGGCCGTATCAATATCTGATTTTTTTCGTTTTCTTGATTGTGGCCCATAATCGCTTAGCTCTTATACCCAACAAAAACGGAATTCTATCGATTTCTGCGCAGGAATTGACTGAAAAACAGTTGTATTTCATTTCAGATACATTCATTTCGAGAAAATAGCATACACTGCTCGTCTCTGGCGATGTAGCTGGGCTATTATTTTCAACTTTTGTATTTCCGTGTTCGTAGAAACAAAAACTCTTGAATTGTTCTAGTTTTAACAAACATACTTTAAATATCCAACACAATTCAATTGTGGCATTTAAAAAAATATACACACTCTAAATATGATTTGAATTTTTTTTAAAATATTCTCCTTGCCATCAGGAAAATAGTGGAAAATGCAAAATGAGAAACTAGAAAATCGTATTTATAATGTACTCTGACGAGATGAATACTCGTATCGAATGCAGATTTTGTATACCGAGTGTTAAATATACATGCTGAAAAATCATTTCTAATTGTTAATTGAACCGATAACTGATGAGAGAATGTAGACTTTCACGGCCGGAGTCAATATATTCAATGATGTCTGGGCCTAGCGGCCAGATTTTTCTCAGCCAAAAGCCTATATGGACTTGAAAAACTGAGACCACCGGTGAGGAGTGCTGTGGTCTCAGATGTTTAACGTTCACGGCCATCAACTCTAGACAACATTGAATTTTGAAATAAATGAGTTTTCATGGAAAGAATATATAACTAATAATGGAAAAATTGTAAAACTGTAACAATATTTATTTCATGAAAAATATCAATTCTCCACCAAAGTGATGATGATAGTAGTAAGAATAATAGTACGTAAAAGAAAGTTGGTCCAAACGTTCATCAAATCATCTATGCGTAACATTTAACGAGGGTCAATTGTTCAACCAACCAAATATTATTGTATTCACTCGGACTATTGCAAAATTATACATGGGGCATATAAGATAACGTTATTCAATCTCAGTTCTATGTCTGTCTTCGCAGTAGCTGAAACACCAAAACGATAAAAGAAATGTGAAGAGTACAGACAGAGTCAAGGCACAAAAATCTGACAGTGATCATTTTTACAGAAGTGAAATGTAGGTGCATTCACTAAATGAAGAACTATAGAACGAAAAATGTATAGTTTGAACAAAATAGGGTAGGGTACTATACAATGATGTGGTTGCTCTTGTCATCTTATTCTATTTGTTACAGGTAAGTTGAAGAAATGAATATTTTTTTGCTGTTCACTACGTATTCAAGTAACTCCTTACTTGTTTGTTTATTACACAACTTCATTCATCTTGTCAGCGTACAGAAACTAGAAAACGAAAAAAATCAGATATTAATACGGCCATATCTTGAAAACTGTCCATTTTTGTAGTCTGTAGCAATAGACACTTGATCAGTGCATCGAAATCCATATCATATCAAATATTTAGACATTTTCACGAATCCGTTTGCCTTAACGGTTCGATTAGCGATTAGAAATGATTATTGGGTATGTATTCCCTTGTTTCTATTGATATTTAACACTCGGTATAAACAAACTGCATTCGATATGAGTATTTATGTCGTCAGCCTACATTATGAACGATTTTCTATATGCTCATTTTGCATTTACCACTATTTCTTTGACGACTAGGAAACTATTTAAAAAAGAAGTATATCAGATTCAGTTCCTATAGTGTGTATCGAATATTATTTTTCTAGTGCCCCTATCGAAAGGTGTTGAATATATGTGACTCTGTGATACCTTGAGCAATTCAGAAGTTTTTGTTTCTACAAAAACTGGACTATAGAAATTGAAAATAATAGTCCAGTTACATCGTCAGTGACGAGCAGTGTATAATAATTTCTTCAAATGGCAGTATCTGAAACGAAGAAACAATTATTTTTCAATCGATTCCTGCAGTGAAATCATTGAAACTCGGTTTTTCCTAAGTATGAGAGTGAACTGATTTTGTGTCAAAATCCAAAAAATGCAAAAAAAAATTAAATTGATAGAGCCATATCTCGAAAACTGTCCATATTTGGAGTTTTTGGCAATGGACACTTTTGATCAGTTCATCTAGATCTACACCATACCAAAAATTCGGACAAATTCACAGAAAGCCATTTTCCATAAGAAACGTGCGTGGTCCTTTACTATTATTATTAGAAATGGCAAGTTATCTCTTGCCTACTTGTGATGAAACAGAAATTAATGGCCAGTCAGTCATTCCAAATGGTCTATGGAAAGTAATGTAAGACGCCTTATATGGTTCGGTGAAATTAAACTCAACCACTGAAAAGCCGACAGTTCACACACCGAACTGAACCAAATTCATAGCACTCAGGATTATTCGTTGCCCAACATTATGTTTGATAAAGAGGTGATGGGTATGCAAATGAAACCACATGGTGTTAATACAAACTAGTGTCTTGTCTCATTCTAAACTTGTTATCCCATTAAGATATCCAATTGGAATTGAGAATACCGAAGGGAAGTTAAGTATTTACTATTTAGAAGGTCATTAACATTTTTTTAAATTTATGGGTCATCTTTAGGTACTGTTAGATTAGTTTTGTTAGTAAGATATTGAATCATTTATTCTCAATTCACAATCAAATCATTAAAAAATAAATGACGAGCCAAGCCCAAGTCCTCAAATTATGGTGATGAGGACCTATAACATACAGAAATTATTACATAATAAAAGCTGGAGTAACAAAAATAAATAATTAATTAATAAATAATTACTCTTTCGTTAGAAAAGATTTGTTTCATGCATGGATCAAAAACCATGATTGATTATCTTCTCTTATTTCTAGAAAATAGAGTAGATATCTATATTCAGCTTGTGAAACCAGAAATGAACGAAAGATGAGAGTAACGTAATAGTCAAAAGTATAGTCATACGAGTCCAGAGAATAGCAAAACTACAAGGATGTATTGATTTCTAGTTAGCCAAGAGCAGTTCCCTGCATAAACAAAATATTGCGTTACCATAGCAACGAACAAAAACTTATTAGAAGTGTCAGTGTAAAGTTTGACGTCAAAAAAATAAACCAGAGTTACGCAATAAATTAAAAGAAAAAATATGTCCACCGAAATTGTGATAATCGAAAAATTGGATCGAGCCATCATCAAGTACCTGTATTTAAAAGGGTTAAGAGGTAAGCAGATTTACGAAGATATGCTTAATACCCTTGGTGATCAATGTCCTTCGTATGCGACCGTGAAAATTGGACTATAAGCTTCAAAAGCGGTAAATTTTCCATTGAAGATGATGACCGATCGGGAAGGCCAGTTTCTGTGTCAGTCCCCGAAAATATCGATGCAGTTCATGACATGATTTTAACAGACCGTCGAATTGGGCTAAAACGGATATCTGAAGCACTGAATATTTCATACGAACGCGTTCATCATATAGTTCACTTCAATTTGGACAATGAGAAAAATTGCAAAATGGATCCCCAAATGCTTGAATGTTGACCAAAAGCGTGCAAGGGTAGTAGCATCGCGTTCGATCTGTGATCGATTTGAAAACGATGTAGACTTCTTAAACCGAATTGTTACTATGTTCTACGATCCAGAAACAAAGCAACAATCGATGGAATGGCGACATTCCGGTTCTCCAAGACCTAAAAAGTTTCGTGTCCAAAAGCTGCTGGAAAAGATCTTGCTTCAGTTTTTTTGGGATTGCCAAGGAGTAATCATGATTGATTTTTTGGATAAGGGTAGAACAATAACTGGAGATTACTATTCGACAAAAAATGAAGAGAAAAGACGCGGAAAGCTATCCAAAGATGTTTTGTTTTTGCAGGACAACGCCCCTGCACACAAATCTCATGTTGCCATGCAAAAAATTCGTGATTGAGGGTTTGAATTTCTAGAACACCCTCCTTATTCACCAGATTTGGCTCTGTCCGACTATCATCTCTTTCCTCAACTGAAAAAAAGTTTAAAACGTCGTAAATTTTCTTCCAACGAGGAAGTAATAAAAGCTGTAGATGTCTGGTTTGAAGAGCAAGAAGAAACAATTTTTTTGAAAGGTCTGAGACGTTGCAGGTTCGCTGTAATAAATGTATCCAATTAAGAGGAGAATATGTTAAGTATCAAAATATTTAGACATTGAAATTTTGTTTGGTTCTATAGTAGGCTAAGAATTTTTCAATAAATCCTCGTACACATGACTACTGTATACCAACAACATACAAAAAAATTAACTTTACTAAGCTGATTCACTTACTTAATACTGAGAGGTGGGAAGATATGTTTCAAAATGAACACCCTCAATCAGCCTACAAGAGCTTCATAAAGAAACTCTGCAACTACATAGAAAAAGCGACGAAAGAAATCCACATAACTAAAAAACACAAATTGAAAGCGTGGATAACTGCAGGATTAATGGTATCAATAAAAAACAGAGACCAAATGAAAAAAAAAACTGAAAAACAACTTCTCACAGGCATTAAAAAATGAATACTCCCAGTATAGAAATAAATTGAATGCACTGAATGAATCAACAAAAAATCAATACTATTGTAGTAGATTTATACTCTAATTAACTGACTAAAATAATTTATTTAACGAAATACAATGATACAATAACACAATACTCTAATTTACATAACTATCACGGAACTAGGTATTTATATTCGACTTTCACTTCACTGACTCTCCGTCTGTCCGCTGCGTAGTTCTTTTTATATCCGACGTTGACTTCTCTGAATGCTCCAGAATTTTCCATCGAATCGCCCAGACTCACCGAAGCGCCCAGATTCTTCTCGGTGCAAGCGCATCGACAGTCTCCCGCGGTTGGTCGCTAGCTATACGTGAGAGTTCAGGTCCGGCATCGCCCGCAGCTTCGCCACACTATAAAAATAAACTTCACGAGAACAGTGGCAACTACAAAAAAACCTGGGAAACGATAAACGAAATATCAAACAAAAATGTAACTAAAACTAAAGTTGTGTACTTAATAGATATGGTAGATACAAAAGGACATGAAGTGCCTTCAATACATTTTTCATTAACATAGGAAAAAATATGACTGAAAAAATTGAAAAAATTAACAATCCTCCTATGAATTTTTCAATTGATGTTTCAGTTGTACAATCAATACACCTGCAACCAGTAACTAATAATGAAGTTATCAATATTATATCTAAACTAAAAAACAGGTCGGCCCCAGGACCAGATGAAATTACCTCAGTATTAATAAAAAATGTACATTTACACATTGTGGAACCACTCTCGCACATCATCAATATAACATACAAAACTAGTGACATACCAATACAATGGAAAGAATCAGTAATACCCTGTTTACAAGACAGGTGATGAAAGTAACCTCAACAACTATCTTCCTACAGTGCGTTCATAAAGTGTGGAAACGCTCTATTATCTTACGAGTTGATTATTTTCGGAGGAAAAGCTCGGACATGTCGATTTTGTATTTTAGTTTTCCACCTTCTTTTAGAAAAAAATAATTTTTTCCCCTACCACCTTTCAAGATATGACGTCATCGATGTTTTTTTAAATTGAAAGGGTATATTTTTATATCAAAAATTGAATGCCCATATTTTTCTGAGTTCAACCATACCACATACGTCATATCTTACACTTAGAATTACAGTATTCTGTAAGTTATTCGGTTCTGAGATACAGAGTGTCAAAGTTGAATTCTTATTTTTTTTTGTGAATAATTTCCAAATAATTTTGATATTTGGGTAAAGTTTGGTATCTGGGATTATTTATTATTTAGTTTGTGTAAAAAATATATTCTTGGTAGAGGTCACTGCGAGCAACTGTTTTCGAGTTATTGAGATTTGAAATAATCGATGCAAGTGATTTTGAATGACAAGATTTTTCAATCAAAAATAAATTCAATTGGAAATTATTTTTTTCACAATTAAAACAAAATTGTCATTGAAAAATCATCCCAGATACCAAACTTTCGAAAATCACAAATATTTTGGCATTTATTCACAAAAAACAAATATAATAATTAAACTTTGACACTTTGTATCTTAGAAACGAGTAACTTGCGGACATGTGTTTACGGGAACTTTTCTTCTTATTTTGACGTCAGCAACATGCTCTTGAAGTTTCTAAACGTACTCAAGAAACACCCTGTACAACTCACTACCTCGAAAC
The DNA here is from genome assembly GCA_944452925.2 of Chrysolina oricalcia. Lineage (NCBI taxonomy): Eukaryota > Metazoa > Arthropoda > Insecta > Coleoptera > Chrysomelidae > Chrysolina > Chrysolina oricalcia. The sequence goes on from OX101810.2 coordinate 52,573,527, forward strand.
ATAAAAGGAAAAGAAACACTTAGTAAACTTAAAATGAAATTAACATCAGGCTTATTGGCTTGAATTTGCGTGAGGGTGGGAAATGAGTAGTTCCAATAGATTCGGCACCTCTCATTCTCCACAACGGACTCAATATACCCCGGAGCATAAGGCAACACCAGTGTCTCGTCTATACCGTACGAGTGTTATAGAAGGTAGTACAATACTCGTAGCGCCGCGTTATGTCTGTGGATATAGGCTGAGATCGTATAAGCTGGGCAAGCTGATATCAAATGCATTATGGTCTCAGGTGCCCCACGACACGCTCTGCATCGGATGTCAGGGAGTGTCAGGGACGTATATACCGATCACGCGATTACGGTAGACTAGGGTGTTGAAGACTGGCAGGCCATTATGAATCCATCGTGTAGGAATTCTACATAAAGAAAGAAATATGTGTGGACTGTAGTTGTTTGGTTGTTTATTTCAATTACAAATGAATACAAATTATTTATACTTTTTATACACAATATACACAAGTAAGATGCCAATAAGGCAGAGCATACAATAATTATTTTTAGTTTCAGTTTCTACTTTTGGAAACAATCATTAATTTGTATGCCTTCAAGAGACATGTTAAATGGTTTGAGTTCATTACGTAACTGACTAAACAATGGCGGTTTTCCACCCTCTCGCATGCGCTGTCCCTATATAGGGCACATACGTCCAAATGTCAATACGAGTTTCGCTCACATTTTTAAATCTAACACAGATCATATTTTGTTGAATCATGCTTCCAACACCTCGGTCTCCGACTTCAGCTCACCAGATCTGAGGAAGGCAAAGGTCAAACTTTTGGACAAGCCAAGGTTTTCGATGTTGTTGAAGAAGACCCCATGCATTGGCTTATCCGTGTGTAGCTGTAGGAGGCTGTCTCCGCAGCTTTGATGTGAGCTTTTTGCAGAACGGGCTCCAACTCGGTGACAGTTCAGTATCGAAAACGAGACCAAGTTCATTATTAATATTGTTATGTTCCACGGGTTAGCGCTAATTCTGCTTGTTCATTGATTATATTTATAACTTCCAAAACCCTAAATGGCATACGTTATAAAATCATTACACATTTTGGCAGCGGGCTGACGGGCTACATAGGCAAAATTTGTAGCGGTTATCTCTGAGATTCTATTTTTTTCTGAAATGTCAGTTCATATTAATTCAAAAATAACCACACCTTTTTGTTTCGGTATTTCTCAACAAAAAAATTGCAAATTTGGTGAAATTGGAATTTAGTAATTTTTTCTGTTAGAATCAAATGAGATCCATACGCAGCATCCTTTAAATTATAATGAAAAGTTTTAGTCCAGAAATAACAAAGGACCCCGCAAACCCCTTATGGAATTTGGGTCCCGGTGGATTTTTTGAATTTTTGGTATGATGTAGTCCATATAATTCTCAACCAATGTTATCATTGCGCCAACCCAAAAAAATGAACAGTTTTGCTGCTAGTGGCGTTGAAATCACTCCTTGCGCAGATTAGACTATTTACTTTTGAATCCGGTAACAATAGTTTCATTGTTGCTAATGTTGCACAATATTGTGCTGTTTTATAAAAAAAATTCTTACTTCCTCCTTTCTTCCCCCCAACTCCAAATATGAAACGCAAAAAAAATATTACTCGAGTGCCGTTAAATGTATCGTCGAATGTTTAATTATGCCTGAATAAGAGAAATAACAGTTTTCATGATTATCCCTCCCCCCCCCAAAGGGCACAAAACGAAAAATATTCGGTGGATTTTTCTAAATTTTTAATATGATGCAATTATTTTGAATAGAAATGAATTGGGTGATAAACCCCAAAAATGAATAGTTTTGATGCTAGGGGGCGTTGAAATCATACCTTGCTCAGAATATATAGGCAGAAACAATATCTCTAAGTATTTTAGTTTAGATTATGTTGAAAACCTTGGTACAATATTGTGAACATATTGGCGAAGTATTTGAAATGCAATATTGGCGAGAAAAAAAATGTGAACATTCGGCGATATTGGTCCAATATTACTGGAATAATATTAGCAAAATATTCTCGAACTAATATTGGCCTCAAAATATTCGGCGATATTGGTACAATATCGCTGATACAATATTCTGACAATATTGGCATAATATTCAAAAAGTATTGTCGAGAAGTAAAATGTAAACATTTTGCGATATTGGTCGAATATTGTTAAAATATTTCAAAAATAGTTTTGGTAAGATATCCTTGAAGCAATAATGGCCTCAAAATATTTATTGATATTGGTACAATATCATTTGGATATATTGGTGGATGTCAATATACCTTGGTAAATTATTGAATGTTTTTAAGTTGATGAAGGTGACACCAGAGTCTGCCTTTTGATCGCCATAACCATTGATTGATCTGTCTTAATACAAGTTATGGGAAGTATTTAATATACTTTCGTAGGTTTTAGAAGACGTTCTATATGTAGAGCCACCTATCGGATTATTATCCAGGTTTTGTCATGATATAATTTTAATATGTTTCATTGGATATTCGGCCAATATTCAAATTTCATCTCAATCTAGATGTAGGAAGCAATATGAAGACAATATTGTTTCAACGATATCGTTAAAAATTATTGAACCAATATTGACTCAATATTAATTAAGCTTTGTTGAATATTGGCGAAATGATATTCAACCAATGTGTAATCACACTTGGAGATACAATATAGTTTTTATTCCTAGAATCGATATGAGGGGAATATTGGGATTGCAATATTTATTCTAGATGTTGAAAACGATGTGAAGAAAATATTGTTTTATCGAGATTGGTAAATATCATTCAACCAATATTGATTCAATATGAGTTATTTCAATTTATTAAATAAAGCGGAAATGATATTCGACCAATATGCTATCAAACTTGGAAATGCAATATAGTTTTTTCCCTATAATTGATATAACTGGAATATTTGGATTGCAATATTTATTCTAGATATAGAAAACAATATATAACCAATATTGTGTTATCGATATTGGTAGAAATTATTCAACCAATATTGACCCAATATTACATGTGAAATCTACATTCAAAACTAGTTCAACCAATATTCCACCAATATTATTAATATAATATTGTTTTTTCAATATTCACCCATAATGGACCAATATAAAAGTTTCATTTACAATACATCTATATTGGCCCAATATGGAACCAAGATTCAGCCGATATGATGTGCTACCTGGGATTAGTCTATTGTAGCAAGGTATGATTTCATAGCATCAAAATTATTCATTTTATGGTCTGTGCCTAGGCTTGACCTATGAGATTACACCCTGTATATTTTCCTTGTCGCAACGTGCATCCGTCTTACCCCCGCTCGCCCCGCGCCATCCAGCGTTGCCCATCCCCGCGCGTGCCTGTCTCTCGACGGGTTGAGCGCGGATGTAGGCAATATTCCTCAGTACGCTCTTATTTCTCCTGGCGCAAGCTGCATCCGCGCTCTTGTCTTCTTGAATCCAAAACGACGAGTGTCGTTCGAGATCGAAAGATCGCTTGTATAAGTGCTGTGTTTGTGAAAAATGGTAAGTCCTTAATTGTTTTCTGTCCATAGGTGCAAGTTTATGAATCAGTAGGATACTAACATTATACGGCCTGCCTGCAGACGTATACTCAAACGAAATCCATGATGAATATGTGTACTGCTCACATGGCCTGACCATCAGCCGTGTTTGTTTCCCGGACATCCTGTCACGCAACTATTGTCTGATTTGTACGGCCAGCCCTGCAAATCTAGGGAAACCTCTTTTTGATCAAGGGTGTTCTCTCGGGCCGTGCGGCTCCTGCTCACAGCCCTTACGGCTCCAGCTCACCGTTCGTGTGGCTGAAACCTATGAGCCTTGCGGGTCGAACCTGTGACCCGTCCGGGCCAAATAAAAGACGAACGGCTCGGGTCAGACCTTTGAGCCGCGAAGGCTGAGTTCTTGAGGCGTGCGGGTCGAGTTTTGAGCCGTGCGGGTCAAGTTGTGAGCCGTGCGGGTCAAGTTTTGAGCCATGCGGGCCGGGTTCTTGGGCCGTGCGGGTCGATTTTTGAGCCGCGCGGGTCAGGTTTTTGAGCCGTGTGGGCCAGGTCGTGAGCCGTGCGGGTCGGTCAAGCGAGCCGTGCGGGCCGAGTGTTTGAGGCGTACGGCCTGGCTCAAGCCCCGTACAATTCGGATTGGCATTTCTTATACACTAGATGAATCTATGGGAGCCAGTGATATTCAGATAGTCCTTTGTTACAGGTGAGTCCTTCTTTGGGCCTGGTCCCCTTGGGATCTCTTATGGAAAAAGAGGCAGATAATGCCCAGGACAATATTATCTTGGATAGAATTAAAAAACTTGCGACCACCCAGCTACCAGAAGGCTGGCTCCACTGGAAAGTTCATGTTCTTTCAAGAGAAGATATTTTAGGGGAAGAGTTGGACCCTCAGATTCTTAACAAGATTAGGTTCGCTTTACCAACTGTTGGGTTAGCCCGAGCCTTCTCTCCTGATTGCTCCTCGCTGTCAGAAAAGGCTTATAGAGATATCAAAGTGAAACTACTCGGCTGGCCGCTTTGCATCAACCTAATTATTGGACCTTCATTTCTCACACTTCGCATAACCAGAACGAGTTGATCGTGGCTGCACTCAGGGAATTGAAACCTTTGCTGTTAAGTCGCGAGGATGCTTCCAAAGAGCTTACTGATAACTGCGAGGATGGCGGCGACGATGCGATGTCGTTTCATTCCTCATCTTCTAAATCAAGGAAGACGAGCAGGCTTGATAAGCTGGAGCAAAACCAAGCAGAGATGAGTAACTTATTGGAGTCTTTGGTCAGGAGATTTGATGCTGGGGAGGCCAATAATAACTCGGAGGACTTTTCGGAGGAGGAGCATTCCTCTGATGGAGAAGATAACCTTTATCCAACAACTTCGCTAGGTCACCCAGGGCCTACATCTCCATCGTTTCAATGGGTTCCTCCTGACACCCCCTTGGAGGAAGACTTTGACTTTTACCCCAAGACTTATGAGCAAGAACCCTTGATTCCGGCCCCAAAGCCCCACATTGCATCACAGGGCACCTCCTGTCAAAGGCTTGGCGAACTATCATTCAGACAGATAAGGTATAGCGAAGTCCAGAAGAAGCTTCATGCAGCACCTGTTTTCAGTGCTCTCAAGATAAACCCAGCGTTGTCGAATGCTCCAGGCGCTACCTCTCAGCATCAAGAGCAATTAGCCAAAATGGACTCAGCACTGGGTACTATCGTCCACGGCCTCCTTTTGCAAAGAGAAGCCTTGAGTCTTAGTGTGCAGGATCTTTCAAATAAGCACCCTTCATTGAAACAAGAAATATTGGAATCCTTCTCAAAGGGATCGCGTTTCAGATCGACATCAGACGATCTCCTTCAATATGTTTGTGGACGTCGCGCAGAGGTCATAGAACAAAGGCGCAAGTTACTTCTGCCTAAGGAAGAATATCAAGCAACTCTTCTCAACTCGATTCCTCCGTCAACTTGCCATCTTTTTTGTGAGGAAAAATTTGCAGAGCTTATGAAACAGCCAGCGCAGAGTCCTTTTTTTCGCCCTCCTACCAAAAGAACCCAGTTTGTCAAGAAACCCAACTATTCGTCCGCATCTTCATACAAAACCCCAAGAACCCCAAGGCCCCCAAAACCCACCATACGAAATCATCTGAGGAGTGGAGAGGTACATCAAACAATAACATTCTCCGCAGAAAATTACAGTCGTCCCGCACTAAGTCCTCACGAAGACCACAAACTTCAAAAAAATCACACACTCCCTGGCGCTTTCAGGGGAGGGAGGCTTTTAAACTATCAGGAAACATGGAAGATGAAAGGGGCACCCGAAGCAATTCTGAAGACAATAAGGGGATACACAATCCCCTTTGTGGAAAAACCTCCTTTAGTATCACTGTCCAAGAACCTTTTGATAAAATTCAACACCCGGGGGATGGATCTAGAAATCCAATCACTCCTGCAGCAGGGGATACTAGAAGTCTCAGCTTCAAACTTGGGTTTCCTTTCTTCGATGTTCCTGGTCCCGAAGTCAGACGGGGCTTCTCGGCCCATAATAAACCTTCGAAGGCTGAACTGCTATCTCCAACCAAGGAAATTCAGGCTACTAAACCATCTCAAAGTACCCGAATTTCTTCAGGAAAAAGACTTCCTAGTCAAAATAGATATCTCACAGGCATATTTTCACATTCCGGTGAGGAACCAACCTCGAAAGTTTCTCTCCATTGTACACAACAACAGAGTTCTCCAATTTTCATGCCTTCCGTTTGGTCTGTCGACAGCCCCTCTTACCTTCGCGAGGTTATCGAACTGGATAGCATCAAAACTCCGGGAAATGGACATGCGAGTATTAGTATATTTGGACGACTTCCTAATAACGTGCCAAGACCCCCTAAAACTACAAGAAGACGCCTTAAAGGCGTCTCTTGGATGGGTAGTAAACAGGGAGAAATCCATAGCAACACCGGTGCACAAGTTAGAATACCTAGGAATCCTTTGGGATACTGCAAGAAACGTATCGTCTCTACCCCTCAAGAAAATAACATCAATGAGAAGGGACCTAGACCTCATCCTGTCAACGAAGACATGGAGTTGGGTATTGGCAAAGAAACTACTGGGCAAGATGAATTTTGCCTCTTGCACTATCCCCTTAGGAAGGTTGCATTCAAGATGCCTGCAAAGGGCAGCAAACATTCTACCAGAACAGCTGAAAAAGAAAAAGTTCCCAATCCCTTCGGAAGCCCTAAAAGAATGTATTTGGTGGAGGAAGAACCTCGAGCAAGCTCGTTCCCTATTCAGCCCCCTACAGACCATCGTGGTAACCTCGGACGCATCAGACGTGGGCTGGGGAGTGCAGATAGATGGAGAACTCATAAGTGGCTCTTGGAGAGAAGAGCAAAATATCTGGCACACCAACAGAAAAGAAATGTTCGCAGTCCTGCAGGCTTTTCGGATATGCTTACATCGTTTGAGGGGCAAAAGAGTTATTGTACAATCAGACAACAAGAGCGTTATTGCCTACATAAAAAACCAAGGAGGAACCAGGTCCCCGCAACTCACAGAAATGGTCTCCCAACTGTTGAATATATCCCACGAGAACCATATAACTATAATTCCCCAATATATACCGGGAACCTGCAACGACGTGGCAGACAGTCTATCCAGACGAAAACATCTAGCGGACTGGCACCTATCAAAGAGTGTGGCAAATCTTATTTTCCGGAAGTGGGGCACACCAGAAATCGATCTCTTTGCCACCAGGATTTCGAGAGTAGTCCCAGCCTATGTCTCACGAGATGCAAGAGACAAGCAGGCTTCTTTCACCGACGCGTTCAGCAGGATATGGCGGTTCAAGTTGGCCTGGATTTTCCCTCCACCCTAGCTAATCCCACAGGTCTTATCGCATCTCAACAAGGCGAAAGGGATATACATCGTAATAGTTCCCAGATAGGAGAAAGTATTCTGGAGAGCCGACCTGAGAGCAAGAGCGGTAGATCAACCCTTTCAAATCCGGAACTTACACCACCACATTTTCGATGCAACAACGGGATTGAACCTTCCAAATACAAGAAATCTACGTTTGGAGGCCTGGAAGATACGGGGTAGTCCGAGATTACCTCGCACTGGCCGGATGAGGATCGACAGTTACTAGAGAAAGCCTGGAGAAAATCATCTCTAAAAACATACTCGGCACCGTGGAAGGCCTGGGTGGAGAGATGCAAAACACTTGGCCTTGACCCCAACATGCCCGAAGCATCTGTGGCTCAACATCTGAGTTTCCTCCACAGAATAAGAAAGCTGTCTTCTGAAACCATTAAAGTCCATAAGTCAGCCATTGCGACACTGGCGAATCCTCTGCAGAGGGAGAACATTACAAGCAGCCCTTAAGTGAAACAAATGCTGAAGGCCATTGAGTTAGAGCATCCCCGGCAGGCTAGGAAACATATATGGGACATTTCTCTCCTCATTAGCTGGATGGATACGGTGGAGATTGATGAGGAAAGCATCTTTCAAGTGTCCCGCCATTTGGCCCTGATACTACTACTGGCATCGGGAAGAAGGGTTCACGATTTGACTCTTTTGATGATACAGAAGGATAGTATGTCTTTGGACGCTGACTCGGTAACATTTTGGCCAGCATTTGGTTCGAAAACCGACAAAAAATCCTATAGACAATCAGCTTGGAAGCTCTCGAAAATCCCTGACCAAAAGCTAGACCCGGTGTATTGGACGAACATATTGATCGCCGCCACTGCCCAGAGGCGAGGAACAGTAAATTCCCTTTTCATTACATCAAGGGGCCGTGTAGGCCCTGCTTCCAGATCGGTAATAGCAGGGTGGATTAAGACTGCCCTTACCGGATTGAATATCAAGTTTCCACCCGGAAGCATAAGATCGGCTGTTGCATCGTCAAGAAGAGAAAATGATGTTCCTTTAGACTCCATCATAAGGAATGGTAACTGGAGTAACGATCGCAATGTTCTCAAACAGTATTTCAAGGAAATTGTCAGATCCCACACAAAAAACGATTCTGTGGACCATCTGGTGAATAACAGTTTCGAGGCAGTTTGATTTTTTCTTCTCAAGTACATTCTATATACTACGTTCCTGGAATTATACAGTTTATTTGTTAGTGCTGCACTTAACAATTCTAACCTTTTTGATGATAACCTAAATAAAGTTTGTTCCACGGTTATGGTTTGGGCTTAATTTATAACCACATCTAGATGACCTTGCACATGATCCAAATTTTCACAGTACGCTCACCCGCGTCGTCAGAAACCAAAAACCTCTCATAGGTCAAGCCTAGGCACAGACCATAAAATAGCAAGCGTTTTTCCCCCGAAGGGATAAAAACGATATATTTTATGTCTTGCCTAGGCTTGACCCGGTAACCCCTTGACGACGTCCACATTCAAGGTACTGAGGAATATTGCCTACATCCGCGCTCAACCCGTCGAGAGACAGGCACGCGCGGGTATGGGCAACGCTGGACGGCGCGGGGCGAGCGGGGGTAAGACGGATGCACGTTGCGACAAGGAAAATATACAGGGTGTAATCTCATAGGTCAAGCCTAGGCAAGACATAAAATATATCGTTTTTATCCCTTCGGGGGAAAAACGCTTGCTATTTTTGTGTTTTGTCACCGAATCAATTTCTGTTCAAAATAACTTGAACTGCGTTACATTAAAAATTCAGAAAAATCTATCAATTTTTTTTCGTTTTGTGCCCTTTGGGAGATGGGGGATAATCACAAAAAACTGCTATATCCCTTATTCAGGCATATTTAAACATTCGACGATACATTTAAAGGCACTCGAGTAATATTTTTTGCGTTTCGTAATAGGAGTTGGGGGGAAGAAGGGGGAGGGAGAGTGCGAATTTTTTTTTTAAACAGCCCAGTATTGTGCAAAATTAGCAACATTGAAACAAGTGAAATTAGTGTTACCGGATTCAAAAATAAATAGTCTAATCTGCTTAAGGGGTGATTTCAACGCCCCCTAGAAGCAAAACTCTTCATTTTTTGGGTTGGCGCAATGGTAACATTGGTTGAGAATTACATGGACACATCATACCAAAAATTCAAAAAAACCCGCTGGGACCCAAATTCCATAAGGGGTTTGCGGGGTCCTTTATGATGTGAAAGCTGCGATGTATATAGTTTTACTAGCTTAATAGTTTTGATAGTTATTTGATCTGTCTTTCTTCTACTTCAGAGTACTCAGTTGAGATATGTAGTTATTATTAATTTTTTTCTAATGGTTATAAATCATTTAATTTTCTTTGAAGTATATTTTGTCAAAGATAATTCAGCACTGTTGACAATATCTCACAGCAATGAAAGAAGAATGAGGAAGTCAACGAAGATTATACCTTGCTACGTATAATCTAGTTCAGTTTCGAGTGTGGGTACTTTCGCTTTCTCGTTCTTTCATAGAGGCATCGATGTTATAAGGTGAATTTTCTGTTGCAGATCGCCACACATTTGATCGTCTGAAAGTACTTCATGAATTTTTGTAGAGCAATAAATTTCAATTAACCTGAATTTACTCTTTTCAGAATTGTTATGTAATCTCTGTCTCATCGATTGAGTTAATTCAGAACCTATCACTATGCATGCGGTTTCCGGGATTTTGATATACGAAGGAAGTTCAAAAAAATTTACTTATACGATACGACCGATTATGAAGATAACATTTCAATACTTCTGAATGTCGCCAGATATGGTGTTATAGACCGTTGGCCCATGACTCTAGAAGTGTCGATGCCCTTTAAGGAATATGAAGATTGAGTTGGACTATTGGGAAAAAGTGGTTTGTTGGATCGGTACCCGGTCACCCCCCTCCCTGTTCAATTAACTTCCGCTTGAAAGTAATGTTGAAAATGTTATTATATAGAAGAATTAGAGGCAGCTGTGAAAATGTATTGGAATAGTCGGGTCTAGCTAAATTAACTGGTCTCCAGCCGATTTGTATACGTCTAGGTCAGTCCCCAAGGGCGGCATACGGACCGAAAGTTACCCTTCAACGACAGTTCCCTCAGATTATTAACGAAGGATTGCCCTCTCGTTAAACCCTTCATTTTGACTCACCATTCAATGTTATAACATTTGCATACAATTTGGGTGGTCAAATTTAGCCGTATTCGAAGTAAAGGTGACGTCATTGACGTCAGGGAGGGGGGCGACCAGGCACCGATCCAACAAACCACTTTTTTCCTTATAATCTAACGTAATCTCCATGTCCCTTGAATGGCATACCTCGGACTAGTTTCCCGGACTTTTTTTCTACGGATAGTTTTGCTGACTCTTTTCTTCTGGCTCTTTTCCTGTGGCTATTTTTTCCCAGACTTTTTTTCCCGTACTCAAATTCTCGCACTTTTTTTTCCGGACCTTATGACCAGAACTTTTTTCCTTGGATTTTTTTCCCGATCTTTATTCTTCTGGCTTTTTTCCCAGACTTTTTTCCAGTAGACTTTTTTCCAGTAGACTTTTTTCCCCGAACTTATTCCTGATTTTCTCTCGGTCTTTTTGTCGCACTTTTCTCTCCAGTATTTTTTTTTCATGGATTCTTTCTCTGCCTTTTTTCGCGGATTCATTCCTTGACTTTATCCCATGCATTTTTTCAGATTTTTTTTCTGGATTATTTCCCCGGACATCTTTTGCCCGGACTTCGTTTCCTGGACTTTTTTTCCTCGGACGTTCTTTCCTGCCTTATTTTCACGGATTTTTCTCCTTTTACCAGGACTTTTTGACTCGAGCTTTTTGTGGTCCATTTCGAAGCAAAATGCGATTTAAAAAAAAAAACATGAAAAAATTAGCTTAATTTCGAGTTGTGACTCAAAATTAGGAGAAAAATGTCGCATATCCGTTATACGCCTTCATAGATATGTAGTGGCTCTCGACGAAAATTTGGATTGGTAGCATGCCTCCAAGAACACTTGTGAAAAATCTATGCATGCAGCATCAAATGGCCAAGATACGATGATAGCTATTTATGTATTGAGAATAAAGAACTAAAGCAATGATTGAGGTATAGAAACTTTTTTATTGTTTTTTAAAATAATTTCCGTTGAGATCTACACATTTTTCACGTAATTTGTGCTTCACTTGAGGTGAAAACAGAAATATTTGGGTGCAAAATCAGGGCTGTACCCGTCAATTCAACGTTTTGAGTGCTGCAATAGCCGGTTGTTTGAGCCGTTGTGTGTGATTGTCATGCTGGAGGATTATCCTTCGTCGGCAGTTCGTTTTCCTTATTTCATTGATGACTCCTGGCAAACGAATAGTTGTGTACCAATCAGAAATGACCAATCTACGTATAACTTCAATCAATTATTATATTGACTATAGAAACTTGTAATACCGATCACTACACAAGTCTAGTACGAATGATATTCAACAATGAGAATGCAAAAGAAAGTCTCAAAATTTTCTAAACAAATAAATGAAAAAAAAATTATACAAATCATTAAAAATACTGATTGGATTTATTTTTTGGAAATAAATGATTTGGAAAGCTCGGTTATACTGAATTTGTTATACTTGTCCAAAGTGCAATAGATAGGATCCTTGGAGTTCATAAAAGTTAAAAACAATGATATAAAGTGGAAACCATGGGTTACTCGATTATTATTAAAAACTATTAACAAAAAATACAATGCATGTCAGATTAAAGAAAACTCCACAAAATGAATATACTTGAGAAAACAATAAAAGAAACGAAAATAAAATACTACAAAAACAAAATAGAACAGGAAGGGGTAGATTCGAAACGATTATGGCAAGTGGTAAATGAATTAACCAAAGCAAGACAACATTCTGAAATATTATTGATACAGACCTAGGATGGAAATAAAATTGCGATCCAATCATAATCTCTGAAAAATCCCACTCATTCTTTAGCAATGTAGGTTCAAGTCTTGCAAAAAGTATTAAGCAGGATAGAAATTATACCGAAAATAATATCAAATCAGATCACACCATATTCCTCTTCCCCACTGATCCAAATCCAAATCACCAGGACCTGATGGCTTGAAAGCAGAAACACTCAAACTCATATCATGTTCCATAGCCAAACCTCTCAGTTGTATGATCAATAAATCTTTGTCAAGTGGTCACTTTCCTTCCGCTTTCAAAATGTCAACTGTGGTACCTATTCACAGAAGCGGTGGAAAACAGAAGTGTCAAATTATCGACCTATAACACTTACTCAAATTTGGGTAAAACTTTGGAAACAATCATAAAGGAAAAACTTAAATCCTTTCTGTAGAAACACAATCTGTTTTCAGAAGCGCAGTATGGATTCACAGAAAAAAGTACACCAACGATGCGATGAAAGAACTCATGAGCAAAATATATAATTCGATAGATAAAAAAAACATCTATTGGAATTTTTCTAGACTTAGCAAAGGCATTCGCCTACAATCTACTTTTATCAAGCCTTGACGATCTGGGAGTGAAGGGTAAAGCACACGACCTTTTCAACTAATACCTAACTGAAAGGAAACAACAAACAAAAATAACCTAGAATAATATATTCTCCATACGAATACAATGCAGCATCATAAGGATTGTAGATGATGAAGAAAGTCCTGGGACGACTTAAAAAATTAATTAGAAAATGATTTTGGTGAAATGGTAAAAAATGGTTCTATAATAGACTCCTATCAATGAATCCCAAAAAAACTTTCTACCCGCCGTTCTGTAGCTTATCAACGAGCCTCCCAACATTTGACAAAATATCACTAGAAGATGACCTCGAAATCTTACGATCAAAAAGCGTTAAATACTTGGGTATTATGATACACAGCCACCTCAGATGGGATATACATGTGAAATGTTTATTAAATAAATTACGTACTGTTCTATACAGGGGGTCCCTCCGGGAACTGCATCGATCAATATCATGGACCTATAAAGTATTGTACTGGACCTAGCTGTTTACAACCTGGTCTGAAGTCATTGATGGTCACAATCTGTAGTCGTGATATTGAGTTGGGCGTTGTCACATCTCGTAGGTGATAAGTCTTTATCATAGACAAAATTGTTTCACTATACGTATTTCATTCGATGACAATCAAAGAATGAAGGATGGTGATGGTGACATTATCATGCAACTTAAACCTGTATTACTTACAAGTTTAAAAATCCAAACTTCGAAAAAAATCATTACTTGCGTCTTCAAATGGTTGTGTAAAATTTGTTGTGACTGGACGTTTGTCAATGCTGTTGAAAATCAATGTTTATGTTTTCCACAAAGTAAACTTCTGACAGTTCTCACATATTCTGTCATTGCCTTTTTGTGAGATTATTGTTGAAATAGTGTTTTTCGAACTCATTTGTGTTTATATAGTGGCATTATAATAGACAGAGACTCATAATGGTGCAATCTTGTTGGGTTTGCAAACAATCCATGTTTTCGAACCCGAATATCAGATTCCATTCGTGAGCACCATAGGCGTTAACAGTGGGTATCAATCTGTTTTTACCGAACAAAATGAAATTAATACGTTTTTTCACACCTTTGTATGTGGAGGTAATGAAATAGACACCCCCCGAAACATTTACTACTTCATTGGGTCTTTGGATGATGCATTAAAAGAAAACGTTGCCAAAAAGTCCAAGAAATGTCTATCAAAATTTGGTTTTATCTTTGGGTTTCCAGCTGATGGCACAGAAAAAGCGGCTAGGATGAAAAAGTTGGGGATGAAATGTTCAACTGAATGTGTTCCAAAGTCTGCTACGATTTGCTGCAAATATTTATTCTTCACTAGTGACTGTAGATGTCAAGAGTAACTTTCTGTTATATCTGTCTTGCCTTCACGGTACTAATTCTTGAGTAGATTCGTTTTGATTTCGAGAGCTCCATAAATCCTTTCTGATGAGTGGGTTACCACGAAACAGCTGTCAAAGGTTAGAACTCTCGGAATTAAAACGAAAAATACTCTATTTTCACTTATATAAGAACATGTGTTTATTGAATATATAAATTGCCATTTTGGTAAAAATTTGATTTACTGGAAATCTGTTGTGAAAAAAAAGTTGAACGTCGCGTTTGTGGGCCCTGTTGCCAAGTTGACCTCTTCGGATTAATGAAAATCTGATATGAAAAACATAATTGAACTCTATTATAGACCGTCAACCTATTTTAATGGTACCATTTTTAGTTTTCGGAAATGCGATGTTGCCAAGTTTTGGTCACTTGAGATTACTGATAGTCTGATATGGAAAAAACAATTGAACATCGCCATTTTGTGCCATCAGTTGATTCTAATGGTGCCATTTTTGTTTTGAGAAAATACGGTGTTGCCAAGGTAGTCACTCCAGATTACCGGATACAGGTATCCGGTATTTCCAGGGAAATGGGAATTGATATGGATAAGAGGACAATATCCTATTCAATCAAATGATTTGATATTTTGACTTTGCGAAAATGCGTTGATGCCAAGTTATGGACACGAGAAATCATTCAGAGAAGTTTCATAGACGTTTTGGACACATCCTTACCTAACCTAACTAACCTAGCCATCCAAGTTGCTGGTAATTCGATCACTGATTGATATGAGAAAGTAAAATCGCAGCAGATGCTCGCTGCGCTCGCATTTTGTAAATTACCACAAGAAAAAGACAAGCCAAAGGCGTGTCTCTTTCTTCGATCACTGATTAGTATGAAAAGGTGAAATCGCAGCAGAAGCTCGCTGCGCTCGCATTTTGCAAACTACCAGAAGAAAGAGACACGCTGTAACTTTTGTTTCCATGGAAATGAAGTTGATGTCAAACTCCTGATCATTCATAGTCCGTGAGCTGTAGTATGATAATTTGTGACTGATAATCCAGACCATTTCAACGTTGTTTTGCATCATTTAGGGCCGGTTGTACAAAACAGTTCAACTAAACTGAGTTCAGTTTCTAAGGAACTAGAAATTGCATTGGCTAATCCCTAGCAACTGAAGCGAGTTTATTTCAACTGTTGTTGAGCTTGTTTTGTACAACCCGCCCTTGGTGTTTTATAATTTTTTTTAACGTATATCATTTGAACTTAAAGTGGACATAAATTAAGTGATATAAAATGGTTATTTGGACCATGCGTCATCAGATTTTCTAGGGTATTTTCAAAAAATTGATCATACAAATTAATAAGGATGAATATTTATAATGATATTCTTTGAACAAAATGTCCTTAAATCTTTTTTTCATGATTTCCAGTGCCTACAAATTGGCATCATTGGCGCATTTCTGCAAGGTTCAGATTTCATAGCAAAATTATTCATCTGATTGAATAGTTTAGTATTCACTTAGAACCATCCTCATATCAGATTTCCAGTTATCCAAAGAGACCAAAAATTGGCAACAGCTCATTTCCGCAAAAAGAAAATAGTATCATTAGAATAGGTTGAGGGTCTATAATCGAGACGTTCAATTGTTTTCTTCGTCAGATTTCCAGTTCTCCGAAGTAGCCAACTTGGCTACAGGGTATTTCCACAAAAAAAATGGTATTATTACAATTGACTGACGGCCCACAACCGCGAAGTTCAATTGGTTTTTCCATATCTGATTTCCAGTAATCCCACGTGACCAAAATTTGGCAACGCTGCATTTCCGTAAAACAAAGATATTACCATTAGAATAGGTTGAGGTTCTTTAATCGATACATTTAACTGTTTTTTTATATCAAATTTGCAGTAATCCGGAGAGGTGAACTTGGCAACAGGGCATTTCCGCAAAACAAAAATGGTACCATTACAATTGGCCGAGGGTCTACGATCGCGACGTTGAATTTTTTTTTATTTCGAAAACTATATGAATCTAATTTTCTAAGGATTGATGCTCAGTCAACGAAGTATTGAATGACATCAGGTATGTCAAATGAGTTTTTCTATCTCACGAAGTCCCATTGGATGTATATTCTATCACTTTCGTTGATATTTTCATCATTATTTCAAATTCAGCATTTTTTTCTTGTGATTGAACCTTATTTTATCAAATGCGTGCGCTCATGTCGGTTGTGGAAAGATCATAGTCTATCGCTACCTTCTCTCTTCCCCGCCGCCCGCACGCCAACAAAATGAGCGACTTCAAACCAATCCGTGTTGTAGGTATGGCAATGCTGAGTCCATCTGTATTTATACGATATTATAGGTCCATGATCAATATATAGAAAACCATAGGTGGGCCGAATTTGAAAATTTGGGAGTTCACTATTGTTGATAAGTGCTATCCGGCTAAAATATTTTGATCATTGTGGCACTTCCGGTTGCACCGGAAGTGGCCCCCAACTTCGTTATTTTAGATGGGATTTTAAGTTGAAATTTGCGTTTGCAGACCAAAAATTTTTTTTTTTATTTCTGGACATTATCATTTATTTTCGATTGTGTATCGATTTATTCGTAGGAAAGGACCCAGTTCAGTAGAATTTCGATATCAATTCGATTAGAGTTATACAGGGCGTTCACCAGAAAATGATATAGATCCGGTTGAAAAAATTATTGTAAGTCAATTTTTTCAAATAGAAACCCTCCAATTTTATATTCTCATTCGATTCGGCATCGAAAATGAAGCTTACTTTGAAAAAGGGTATCTATCGCAACAGTTTTCGAAATATTGGCGAATTAACATGTCTCAGTTCCAGAAAATCTCGTATTCTTGAGTTTACTTATTCTTAGTTGGCCATGGCGCCCACAGTTGCGTTGGAAACAATCAACTGCCACGGAAATGTCATTGTAATCAATCATGCCGGCTCGTTTGTATTATTCGAATGAAGATTCTTAAATCTATTTATTATTTATGGCGAATGTAATAGGGTTAAATCAAGAAAATGTGATATATTTGCTATTCGGTATCCGCAGAAGCAGAAGCCCTCACAAAATACTGTTAAACGAATTATAGAAAACTTCAAAAACTTTGGATCCGTCAAAGCAAGAATGCAGAAAAATAAGCCAATTGTTGATGATGAAGATATTGAAATTGCCATTTTGGGATATTTTGCTGCATATCCAACAATATCTTTGAGACAAGTTGTAAAAGAATCAGGATTGTCAAAAAACTCAGTACACAGAATACTGCGCAAACATAAATTTCACCCATATAAGTTCTCCATAGTTCAGCAGCCGAAAGAAACAGATTTTCCACGAAGAGTGAGATTTGTGAATTCGTTTCAATTTGGTCGCAAGGGAACGAATTATTTTTGGATAATATTATATGGACAGACGAAGCAAAATTTACAAAGAATGGTGCCTTCAACCAACATAATTGCCATTATTGGAGTGACTCAAATCGGCATGTATTCAGGGAACTGAATTTTCAAGAGTCTTGGCAGTTCAATTTTTATTGTGCGATAAGAAGTGATAGCATCGTGGCACTGCATTTTTATCAAGAAAACTTAAATGGTAAGTAAAAAACAGGGAAAAGGTAAGCTTATCGAGCTTCTGCGTTTTCAAACACGAATTTATCAGTAAAAAATCACTCAAAGTATTCCCTTCTTTTGATAGGCCCTTTCTTTACACACTAAATGAAATGAACTCATTTTCGATTTTGGCATGCACCCAAGTAAGGTGGTATTTTATTCGAATTTTAACGTGTCTTGTGTTGTGTATTGTTTGTTTTTAACCTGTTTTTACATCGAACTATTCTGTTTGTTACACGTGATTCAGACCTAATATGGTCGTAGGATATAGATATACGTATTACGCGGAAGACTCATCCTTTCTGCCCTGAAGATGTCAGAATAAACTGACGAAACGTTGGCTGTAAAGAAATAGAGTTTTCTTTAATTCAATACCTCAAACCCAAAAAAACAAACATCTGTCATTATTATTATTACAAGAATTGTTTCATGACCAGTGAATAGCCAACAATGGACCATTTCTTTGGCTGCCCCGCTGTCCAGATTTATCAGTGCTCGATTTTTTCATTTGGGGTACAATTAAAAATCAAGTCTATGAAACTCAATTGACTACCATGGAAGATTGTATGCATCGAGTCATGAATTCATTTGAGAATCTCAGACCCGATTCAATACGAAAACCGTCACATCAAGAATTATTAGTGAGATGTGAAAAATGTTTGGAAGTTGAAGGGCGCCAGTTCGAACATTTACGGACCAAATAATTTTTGTATACCTCTCAATATCGTTAATTGTTCTATTTCATTCGAATTGTTTTAAAATTTCTTTATCTACATTTTGGTATTGGCAGAGATGGAATGTTTTTGAAGTTTTCTATAATTCGTTTCACAGTGTTTTGTGAGGGCTTGTGCTTCTGCGGATACCGAATAGCAAATATATCACAGTCATGTTCTTGAGATAACCCTATTACATTCGCCATAAATAATAAATAGATTTAAGTAATCTTCATTCGAATAATTTAAACGAGTCGGCATGATTGATAACAATGACATTTTGGTGGCAGTTGATTGTTTCCAACGCAACTGCGGGCGCCATGGCCAACTAAGAATAAGTAAACTCAAGAATACGAGATTTTCTGTAACCTCATTCAAAGTTAGCTTCATTTTCGATGCCGAATCGAATGAGAATATAAAATTGGGGGGTTTCCATTTGAAAAAATGGACTTACAATAATTTTTTCAACCGGATCTATATCATTTTCTGGTGAACGCCCTGTATAACTCTAATCGAATTGATATCGAAATTCTACTAAACTGGGTCCTCTCCTACGAATAAATCGATACACAATCTAAAATAAATGATCATGTCCAGAAATAAAAAATAAATTTTTCGTTCTGCAAACGCAATTTTCAACTTAAAATTTGAAATATTTCAAAAACGGTTAGACTTGGGATTAGGACATTATACATGAAACATGTTCAGAATCATGCGTAAAATCTGAAACCTTGATGATATACAGGGTATCCCATTCAAAATAACGAAGTTGGGGTCCACTTCCGGTACAACCGGAAGTGCCACAATCGTCAAAATATTTTAGCCGGATAGCACTTATCAACAATCAACAAATTCTAAAATTTGGCCCACCTATGGTTTTCTATATATTAATCGATGCATTTCCTGGAGGGACCTCTTGTATAGAATCAAACAAGTCTCAAATATTGTCAACTTCAAACAAAAAAAATATCTATCATAGTTTAGTTGAATCACATCTAGACTACGGTATTATAGGATGGGGTGGAGTAACCAAAACATGCCCGAAATCAATAGAAATCATACAAAAGCGATTTTTGGAACAATTAATGTGTATAAATCACCGCTATCCAAGCGAAGCGCTATTTGAAGAGACAAATTTATGATTTGAGGAAACTTTCTTTCTTGAAATTAGGAAAAACACAATATTTGCACAAGAACAAACTATAAAAATAAATACACACCTATCTTTATGGTGGCACAAAGAGTACGTTTAGAGATATCAAAATCTACTGTTTCAACGAAATATCTTCACTGGAAATCTTCGATCAGCAAATTTTTTTTTTAATCACAAGAATAAACTACCCTTATTTGGGGGATATTCAAAATTTTTTCTATTGTGGCACAAAACGTACATTTTTAGATATCATAATCCACTGTCTTACCGGAATATCTTCACTGGAAATACTCGGTCAGCAAAGTTTTTTTTTTAATCACAAGAATAAACCACCCTTATGTGGGGGATGGTCCTAATTTTGTCTCTGTGGTGGTACGAAAAGTAGGTTGTGAGAAATGATAATTTACTGTTTCAACGAAATATCTTCACTGGAAATCCTCGAACAGCAAAATTTTTTTAAAAAATCACAAGTATAAACTATCCTTATGTGGGGGATGATCCAAATTTTTTCTATGGTGGCAAAAAGAGTACTTCTTGAGAAATCATAATCCACTGTTTCAACGAAATATGTTTACTGGAAATCCTCAGTCAACAATGTTTATTAAAAAATCACACGTATAAACTACCCTTATGTGGGGGATGTTTCAAATTTTCTCTATGGTGGCACAATGAGTACGTTGGCAAAAATCATGGCAGAAATCATGACAGAAATCATGTTTCAACGAAATATCTTAACTGGAAATTCTCGATCAGCAAAATTTTAAAAAATCATAAGTATAAACTACCCTTATATGGGGGTTGATAAGAACTTTTTGTATGGTGGCACAAGAAGTACGTTCAGAAATATCAAAATCTACTGTTTCAACGAAATATCTTCACTGGAGATCTTCGGTCATCGAAGTTTTTAAAAATGTCACAAGTATAAACTACCCTTGTGTGGGGGATGTTCCAAATTGTTTCTATGGTTGCACAAAGACTACGTTTTTAGAAATCTTGATCTACTGTTTTAACGGAATATCTTCACTGGAAATCCTCAATTAGCAAAGTTTTTTTAAAAATCACAAGAATAAACTACCCTTATGTGGAGGATGATCCAATTTTTTTCTATGGTGGCACATAACTAACTTTTTGAGAAATCATTATCTACCGTTCCAACGAAATATCTTCACTGGAAATCCTCGATTAGCAAAGTTTCTTAAAAAATCACAAACATAAACTACCCTAGTGAGGGGGTTGATTTGATTTTTTCTATGGAGGCACGAACACCTCATCATATACAACTCAGCTTCAGAGTTGAGTTCGATATGCATCTTAATGTCCTGTTCTAGAGAATTATTTTCTGGTCAGCAAATTATCCACACTTGGGGGGCATATACGTAATCTGCAGACGCACAGGGGATAGCGTATCGCTTGGGCCTTTCAAAATATAAATCTGACCAATGAGAAGGCTGATGGTAAAATGTAGACGTAGTTCATCCTAATCATCCTATTGAGTCTGCAGTTCATTGCAAGTGTCTAAGCATTGAAAAACAACTTATTAATTGTTGAAAATCCAGGTCATTACTAATTCTGCTTTCTTCAAAACTATAAACTATATGAAAAATTACGTTTTTACGGGATTCTAAAGAAGACAAAAGATAGCGAGTCACCAAATACATATTACTCATTCGAAATCCATGTTATAGCTGTTACGCAGTCAACTTTACGCTCATCAGTGTCGTAAGCAATGTTACTGATCGATACTATCCGAACATTTGCCAATCTTTTACACTATAATATCTTGTGCGTCTGCAGATTACGTATATGCTCCCGGGGGCATTAAATCAATCCGGATTAAGTACATACGTTGCATTCGGGAGTTAGGTATGTAATACTTATAAAATTCATATGAAAGAGTGTTGATGTTCTCACGGACTGATGTTGCCTTAGCCAAGGCTCGAATATCGTCCAACCGGAAAATCGCGACGAATATCCACATATATGTAATATCACTAAAGTCAACAAAAACTGAAATTACTTTTTAAAAAAAAAAAAAAGTTCGCCCGAGCAGGGACTTGAACCCTGGACCCTTGGATTAAAAGTCCAATGCTCTACCGACTGAGCTACCCGGGCCATGTGGAACTGTTGTTTCTATATAGTATGAAACATAGAGTTCACTTTGGTTTTTCCGTTAAAAATTTAGTATAAAGGCTGGTTAAGACGCAACCAGTAGTTTAGAAGAGTAAAGTAATTTAGTTCACACGAGTCAAGTAAATTAGTAGAGTTTATTGAATCAAGTAGAGTAAAAACAGCGTCTACATAAAGCCAGTGATTTCGACGAGTTATTAGCACAAAGTCGAGTGTCGCGGCTGAAAATTAACCTCGAAAATGGTAAACATTGTGTTTTTTCTATTGAAAATAGTGATATGAATAGAAAAGTGCAAATAAAAAAAAAGTTTGTTTGCGTTTTTCTAGTACTTTCAGCACTTAGGTGCATCCATCCTCACACAAAGAGTAATAATAATAAGCATATTATGTATAACTTTAAAGGAAATACGTGAAATAAAAATGATTGATTGATTGATTGATTGATTAAGTTCAAAGCACTATCTAAAATTATAAACCATTTCAACGACAGCGTATACACATCGGAAAAGCCAGCGCCTGATTTTTTTTGATTTGCTTACTTTTTTTCTCTAGAAAATACCTATGTTGACTAAACTACTGGCCGCGTCTGAACTTTGCTTAATATACGTATTATAGATGTGACATTCACAATATAAAGTCATCCATTATTCCCGCGCGGGAATAATGAATCATTATCGATGAATAATCGTATTTGAAACGAAATTTCAATGAAAACAGCCATGACAATTGTTTGACGCAAACTGTCAGTGTTAATAAATAATTGTCAAAAGAGTGTTTATTTGTGTTTATTTCTGATTTAATCACGGAGAGTGTATGAAATGTGATGGAAAGTCATATGGCAGAAGAATTTTCTTATCAGAATTTTATTTACAAATAAATGTCTTCACTAAAAATCTAAAATAAATAAATGAGTCGTAAATAAAGTTAAGAATACTACTCGCAATAATGGCTATTATTCTCTCGAAATGTTACTCCCTCGCCGCTTATGCAGCTCGGTTCGTAAAAATTCCTCGAGAATAATCCACTTCTTTATCATGCCTGCATAATCCTTATCAAATGTACGACGTCGTTCTGGTGCCACGGCGAAAATAAACAAATCTGTCAATTGACACATTTAATCTGTCGATTGACACATTTAATCTGTCAATTGACACATTTAATCTGTCAATTGACACATTTAATCTGTCAATTGACACATTTAATCTGTCAATTTACACATTTAATCTGTCAATTGACACATTTAAAAGGTCAATTGACACATTTAATATGAGATGATTAGAGCATATCGATGATGAAAATAGTTGATATTGTTATTTCCGTCAAACTGTTGCACCCCTACCGCGAACCACCATAAGTCTTCGAGAGACGTGTGCAAGCTAGGGAGCAACCATCACCTTTTAATGTGTGATGCCGTGCATGAGACCGATGACATGCTGGGAATCGAACCCAAGATCCATTGCTTGAGAGGCGCATGCTCTACCAGCACGACCACCACGGAATGGGTTGTTTGAACATGACCAGTGAATAATAGCCATGAACCAACTCAGCCTTAGGTACTTTTCGATTGGGTTGAACAATAACGAAATTTTATTATTTTTGGAATCACGTGATGGTGATTTGATTCGTAAAAGAACACTGAAACGATGATTGAAATTTTTTAATTTGTTCTGCTGGAGAAATTATTGAGATACTGAAACGCTTCTAACGTTTGTAAATAATGAAATCTGTAAATCAGGGCAGTTTCATGGATGCATTCGAAATGCGTGCAAGATGTGGTTTAGTTGTCACACAATAAAAAGTACGTTTGTACGTTTGGTCTTGAGCAACAGCGGATGAACATGAATAGGAGATTGAAAAAATCACTTGACAAATAAATGAGTAAATTGACAGATCAAATGTGTCAATTGGCAGATTAAATGTGTCAATTGGCAGATTAAATGTGTCAATTGACAGATTAAATGTGTCAATTGACAGATTTAATGTGTCAATTGACAGATTAAATGTGTCAATTGACAGATTTTTTTATTTTCGCCGTGGCACCTGAACGCCGTCGTACAAATGCACTTAAAATCATACGGAGTCTTCAAGATTGAAACACACCGTGCTTGAAAAGTTGTTGCTAGGTAACAATGCCAAGTTCTCAGTTTTGTCATATTATGAAATCTCAAGTACCCTGAGCCTATAGACTACAAGCCCATATAACGATTTTGGGGGGTCATTTTATACAGCATGAAACATATTCAGAACGATGCTGCTATATGAAAAAATAACTTTAGGCACTATGCCGTCAATTCTTGGTGGGACAAATAACTGTAATAATAATAATAGTAATTTTTCACCTGAAGATGTGCTCTACCGACAACATATTCTTGTAGGGCATTCCTCACGTTGGTGGATTATGAAATAATAATCTCATAGAACCTACTGCCGTACAAAAATAATGAAACCAAAATCCAGGAATTTTTTTTTATTTTTCGGAAATTGAAAAATTTTCCTGGCTTTCGGTTCCATTATTTTTGTACGGCAGTAGGTTCTAGGAGATTATTATTTCATAATCCACCAACGTGAGGAATGCCGTACAAGAATATTTTGTCGGAAGAGCACATCTTCCGAGATGAAAAATTACTATTATTAATATTACAGTCATTTGTCCCACCAAGAATTGACGGCATAGTGCCAGAAGTTATTTTTTCATATAGCAGCATCGTTCTGAATATGTTTCATGCTGTATAAAATGACCCCCCAAAATCGTTATATGGGCTTGTAGTCTACTACATGTCAACAGAAGGCCGGTAAGTGACATAAGATTACTATTACATACTTCATTACATAAGAGGAATCCTGATCTAAATCTCATTTTAGTGTGGATAATTTGCTGACCAGAAAATAATTCTCTCGGACAGGATATTAGAAAGCATGTTATCGAACTCAACTCTACAAAAGAGTTGTATATGATGAGGTAATCGTGCCACCATAGGATGAAAAATTCAAATCGACCTCCTCATAAGGGTAATTTATACCTGCAATATTTCGAAAAAGTTTGTTGGCCGAGGGTGTCTTGTTAAGATATTTCATTGAAACAGCACATGATTTGTCAAAACGTACTTTTTGTGCCACCATAGAAAAAATTTGGATCATCCCCTGCGTAAGGGTAGTTTATTCTTGTGATTTTTTAACAAACTTTGCTTACCGAGGACTTCCAGTGAAGATATTTCGTTGAAACAATAGATTATGATATCTCTGAACGTACTTTTTGTGCCACCATAAAAAAGTTGATGTCATGCTCAATTTTGTTACCGGGGGTAATACCACAAGTGCATTGAAAATTACCAATAATTCTGAAAAAAACGTGTTTTTTTTTTTTTAAACTGCACGAGTTTATTTTTTTCGTTGTTTCAAAGCATAAATTGCCCGACTCCGAAGGAGGATGGCAATTTTTTGAAACAACGAAAAAAATAACCGAGTGCGGTTTTTTATAAAAAAAACAGGTTTTTTTCAGAATTATCTGGTTAATGCACGAGTGGTATTCGGTAGGAAATTTCACACCTCACTCTTCACTTGTAGGTAGATGACACATTTGAAGTCTCACTTCTGACATTAAAATCGCGCGACTTCACTTGAATTGACATCTAATGCGATAATTGCACTGCCGTGACGCGAAACGCGTCTCTACAGTGCAATTATCGCTGTGAGCCAGCGGTAATTGCATTCCTCTTATGGACGTTTTTACACGTGAGGGAAATTTCAAAATCGCAATGAAACCAAAATTCATGTTAATGTGCTGAAATTTTGCTGACCGAGAATTTCCAGTTAAGATATTTCGTTGATACAGTAGATTATGATATATCTCCGTACTCTTTGTGCCACCATAGAAAAAGTTCAGATCAACCACCACATATCAAGTTGTAGTATTCGGAAATACCTACCTTTATGTTTACGTAACCTTTGTATATCCATTTTCCACGGCTAACTACGACCAAATGAAAATTGAAAAATTGGGAAAAACATATAAGGCATTTTTTTAACGCAAAAATAACACCAGATTCTGTTTCAGAACATCTGAAAACCCCCAAATCTCAATGCTTGAATCATTTGAATATACAGGGTATCATTCATTCTGATCAGAGTTAGCCTTGGAAAAGTGATATTTGGCTATTTTTCAAAGTATTAATTAAATATTTTTGGGAATTCTGTGACAAGAGAAGACATTTTGGAAATTTTCCAAGCATTATTTATGGATTAGAGTTGATAATGCTACCAGCTACAGATGATACCCTGTATATTCAAATGATTCAAGCATTGAGATTTGGGGGTTTTAAGGTGTTCTGAAATAGAATCTGGTGTTATTTTTGCTATAAAAAAATGCCTAGTATGTTTTTCCTAATTTTTCACTTTTCATTTGGTCGTAGTTAACCGTGGAAAATGGATATACAAAGGTTCCGTAAACATAAAGGTAGGTATTTCCGAGTACTACAACTTGAGTCAAAGAAAATTTCGAATTATTTCATGCTCAACGAAATATGAGGGTGTGGCTGCACTAAGTGGGACACACTGTATAAGGATAGTTTATTCTTGTGATTTTTCGAAAAACTTTGCTGACCGAACAGTACATTGTGATTTCTCAAAACATAATTTTTGTGCCACCATAGGAAAAATTTGGATTATCACCTACACAAGGGTATTCATTTTTGTGATTTTTTATGAAACTTTGCTGACCGAGAATTTTCAGTGGAGATATTTCGTTGAAACGGTAGATTATGATATATCTAAACGTGCTCTTTGTGCCACCATAGAAAAAGTGCAGATCAACCACCACATATAAGGGTAGTTTATTCTTGTGATTTTTCGAAAAACTTTGCTGACCGAGGGTTTCCAGGCAAGATATTTTATTGAAACAGTAGATTATGATATCTCTAAACGTACTTTTTGTGCCAGCATAAAAAAGTTGGGATCAACCCCCACATAAGGGTAGTTTATTCTTGTGATTTTTTGAAAAATTTTGCTGACCGAGGATTTCCAGTCAAGATTTTTCCTTGAAACAGTAGATTATGATTTCTCAAAACGTACTTTGTGCCACCATAGAAAAACGATCGCACTTCGCCTATCAAAAATATTCGAAGGTGTGTATTGCATTATTATGGAAATCAAAATATTTCCATGAATAAATAAAAAGAGGGTATACTAATTGTGAAAGGCTTTCGCGGCCATCGTTGAATGAATGATGGTTTTTCGGGTTTTTAGACCGACGTTTATTTAGAGAAAAACTCGACGTTTCGCCCACACGAGTGGTTGGCATTTTCAAGAGAAATGTTTACAGTTTCGATCACTGAACACTACTTGTCACAAGTAGTGTTCAGTGACAAAATTTTCTGTTATTTTATAAATGATCACCATTGTCATGAAAAACAGGCGTTTGTTTACATTGTGCCAGTTCAAAGTTCTTAACATCAGATCAATTGGAACATATTTATTGCATTGCAGAATGATTCTCATACCCCTATTTTGAAGTTTTTGTAAAGTCATTAAACAGTTTTTGTCCAACAGGTACAGTAAGCTAGTACAATAGTCAAAGTGGGGTTGTATTATCGTCCTATAAATGGTAATTCTGGAAAAGAGAGACATGTTATGGGATACTCTAGAGAGAAAGAATAGCTTTTTTGATATTTTTTTACAGATGTATTCGCTGTGACTTTTGAAACTTAGTGTGTCATCTATCATGAAACCTAGATATTTGAATTCCTTAACCCATTCGAGATTTTCACCTTCTATTTTTATATGTGAACGTTGATAGTTTACGCTTTTTAATTTGTATTTTGTACTCAGAACCATTGCTTTCGTTTTCTTTGAATTTAATTTCATTTTATTAGTTTTCAAAAATGATTGGAATGAGTTTAAAACATGATTTAGTCTCGTTACCGTTTCACCTAAGTCCCTACCATAACATGCTACTAAAGTATCATCTTTATCATAGAAGGCTATGATCCCCTATATAAAACTTTTTTTCAAATACATATATAAATCACTTCTTCAGAGACTTTTTTGTGTATTGTACTTCTAATTTTTCATGACTATCTTGGACAAATAGAAATAAGCACAGTTTGGATAGTGAATTTCGAGTTTGAGAAGATACAGGAGTTTTTTGAAGAATAACATTTTCTGAGGAATTCCAAAATGGTATAGGCTTTCCTATCTGTATAAAAAATTGCTAGTTACTGGATTTATAGCCTCAAAGAGAAGTGCAAGCAACAGAAGTAAAATAATAACTACATGAGAAATTCTCGTTTTCCTACCAGACAGACTTGTAATATCGATCGCTTCCTGAGCCTAAATCTACACAAGTTGAGACATCACTTTTTAACAACTCAAAAACTTTTCCTCAGGATACCAATAATCTAAATCCAGAAAAAAACATAAGAAAAAGAGTTAAAGAGCTACTAAGGCTTTTACTACACTTTGGATGAGTATTTCAATATAAATTTAAATGTAATCTCTTTTTTGTATTATATATAGTTTATATGTAAATTCTTATTTGTAATATAATGCATACATTTCATCTATACAGGGTATTCCACATTCGATGGCCTATTAGACGTTTCTGGAGAACGGATCGATGGATCATTTCAAAACAGGAACTGGAAAAAAGGGTAAAATGTGCTTTCGTAGAAATCGACCCATCGGAACTCCAGAGCCACGACTGATCATGTAATAACTTCAATCCATCAATGTTTACAAGTGAATGGTCAGCATTTCAAGCACCTGAGCTACTGAGTTTTTGTTTTTCATTATCAAATGTGTTATAATTATTTCTAATTGAATTTTGTAATGTTATCTCATATTGTGTCGAACGAATTTAATCAATTTCATTTTTCATTCTTCAAACTGTCAACATAACCAAGTTCATCGTACACCCAGTATGAAGGAAAGTTCATGTATTTAATTACGCCTTATTCGATAGATTTTCCACAATTTATTCCTGAAGTTGTATACTTGCACAGACCTCAAAAATCATAAAATTATCAATATCTCATAAACGAGGAGATAGGTATAGGACATAGTCAATGAAACTTATCCTAACTGGTTAGTTGGATTCGAAAATTAGATAGTATACAGGGTGTCCAATTTGAAAAAACTGAGTTTCACTCATTTTCATGACTCCACGAAAGGAACTTACTTCTGAGCCTTCCTTTATGCTGAAACTGAGATCCAGTTCATCGCCATAATACTTAAAGGTGTTATGCAGCTCTGACCCCAATTGCAATATTTCATAAATTTGCAATGTGAAAAAAAAGTAATTTTTTAATGGTAAGGTTTTACACAAAAATTTGACAAAATAATTTTTATCTCAAAAACCGTCATAGACAGGTATAGGCAATTTTCTGGAAAAGTTGTGAGGAATGTCATAAGGATTCCAAAAATGAAGTAATATACTGGGTGTTCTATCTGAAATAACAAAGTATCTACTACTTTCTGATACAAGTGGCAACACTGCATTGACGAAAAAATTTTAGGCGGGTAGAGCATGTTTGATTATCCATGCCCACAATTTTTTTAAATGATCTATCGTTTCGTTCTCCAGAAACGTCTAATAGGCCATCGAATGTGGAATACTCTGTATAGTGTATAGTATAGTTTACTGATTTAATTCAACAATTAAAAAAATCTAATTCTTCGCACAATAAAGTATTTTTGATTGACATCTTGACAACACACGTGCTTACATCCGAATATCATAACAATAACAAATTTCCCCCTCCGAGCTCGGAGATTACCCGTCACCCACAAACTATTACAAAGGATAAAGGATAGTGATATGCAGCTTTCATAACAACGTGTGTTGTGCATATAGAAATGGCACCTCTATTTATTTTATTGCTCGGAGACTTACCCTAAAAACGCACTTGCCCCAACTTACTATACAGGTTTTTCCTTTTCGTGAGAACCAAAGCATAAAAAACTTAGAGAAAATGATATGAATTTGCAGTAGTAATATCCTGAGTAAATAAAAAATTATCAAGTTGTACTTTTTTTTCAATTATGTATGTACTTTTTTTTTCGATGTCTGACCTGATAATTTGTTATTGGCTTTGGAAATCTGTTAGAAATAGTTATGCAACATCTTACTGTGTATTTATATGTTTTATATGGTAACGGACAGTTGTATTCATCATGTATGTTATATAATGTTATTAAAAAACACTCCAAGTAACGTCTCAGTTCTTCTAAATATCATTTTGAACAATAATACATAAAGTATATTCACGCTCTGCTAAAGATATCCCTACTGAAAATTTATATCATTTTGGAGGATATACTGTTTCAATGGCCTTTCTGTGTCTAACTCCTCAATTTCTATATAATTATCATGATAGGTAAATTGAAGGAATTGAAGCGAGAAAAGTGCAAAAAGTGACATTGAGTTCTTGCCTTTTAGAAAAATTTGTCTATATGACTTTGAAAAGTATGATATATAAAAATCCCATTTCATAATTATTCTTTATTTTCAATCCTAATCAATATTTAGGAATTCATTTGGTTACATTTGTTTTCTTTTATATTAGGAATAACATAAAAATTTCACATACTCGATTCGTCGATCCCACGTCAAAACCGCGAATGTGGTAATTTCAGGGTTCTTACTTCAATATGTGAAATACTAATTTTATACCAACATTTTCAATGCCAAACTCATGAATTTTTTATTAGATTGTGTACTGTGAACGAGAGTGAATTCGCGAATGTGAAAACTTACCTAGGTTTTCAAAGCAGGAAGCACGAATATTCTTAAAACTCTTCTCATTCGAAATGACAAATTGCACATTCGCGGTTATGGCGTGGGGCCGACGAATGTGGTATTCAACAAAAAATCGAATGTGGCACATGGTTTTTGTCGCACCACAAAAATATCACAAATTTACAAGCCTATTACTTTCAAGGGCTTACGCTGAGGGGGTTTTCTACAAAAGGAAAAATCCATGAGAAAAAGAACTACTTTCACCGCACAATCTCACACTGTTAACTTTTGGGCGAAACCTCCTCCTCCTCTTACTGTTCCCGTAATGAATCGTACTTGAAACGAATGTTACCCAAAAGAAAGCATCTACTCAATTTACATTTCAGAGAGGTGCATATTCAACCGTTGCTTGGAACCCTGTTGTTGGATCTGCAGTATACCGCACTATCCTTACAAGTCCGTCTGGTTGCAATACCCTGTATTCTCCGTGGACTGCATCGCCCGTCCTAGATTCGGTGTGAGTCTGGGAGTTTTCAGAATTACCATCATGGACTCCGTATGTGAAAGAGTAGTCTGGTTTTGCCTGAAAGATTAGAATTATAATAATTTTTTCTACATCCGTACTATAATAATTCACTTATATGCCCATAATCCCCAAGTAACAATTTTAAGACAGTTTCTATTTCTTTAGGTTTTAAAAATGATTTAATATGTTCAATACATCAACATCGGATTTAAAGTACCCTTAAGATAAACTAAAAGTTCTTAAAGACCACTTATTCTTAACCCTATAGGCCGGGCGCCGGATCTGTGAGACTTTTCGTGCAGAAAACCGTTAGGCAAATTGGCGCGGAAATTTTGTGAGAGTGGGGGTTATCAGTAGCTTCATTATTTCTTATCCAGAACCCGTATAGCAAGTGGTGAAACTACACCTCATCAATTATAAAAATTATTGAGCGATAATTCTGTTAGACCCAGCGCCCCGACAGACGTTATTATTTTGTCATTTCCACTGATTAGCATTTTTTTGGGTGAGTTGATAAGTTATTGATTTCTTTCGTGACAATAAATATAATAAAAAATACAATATTCAGAGGAGATTGTTTCTGAGAGATATTTATTCCCTGTCGTTGACCAAAGACCACTTGGAACGACGTTCTCTGGAAATGAATATTTCACCATCGGTAAGGGAGAGGAGGCAAGAGGTTGCTGGAACTCCGGTTGTACCTCAGGAAATTCAACTCGGAACACGAAAAAGATGTTTTTTCTGCATGAAGGATTCGAAAACAAAATATTATTGTGAAAAATGTAAAAAAATTGTCTGTCTCACTAACCTCCAAGCTTGGTGTCCCACATGTTCAGACAGTGCGAAAAACTTATAGAAGTCTTGACTCAATAGTATTACTGGTCATCTATCACCAAAAACAAATATTTTTCAACTTCTTTCTATTTATTTTCTATTTTTCGGTAGGTACTGAACGTTCCTATTTTCATTTTGATGGTATGTATTTTACTTAAGTTTGTTTTTCCATTATGAATTAAATTTTACTTTTTCATGTGAATAAAGCTTGTTTATTTGATATCAAATCATTATTTCGAGTCTAAAATACTCAGAAGTATTTTTTTCACAATGGGTCTGTGAGACTAGGCGGGCTGGTGTCAAGATTCTGGGCGCCCGGCCTGTAGGGTTAAACAAAGAATTTAATTCACTTTTCAAATCAAAATAAAAATGCGATTTGCTCTTAATCCTATTGATCCTATACTGGTTTTATGTTACTCTTAACATTGGCTATTTTAAAACTAATTTGCTATTATTTATAATTAAATAGCAAGTTGGTTTTAAAGCAATCTGTTCTGGGAAAAACAGTTTTAATGCAGTTTTATGGAATAACATATTTTTATCAAAGATTCAATATGGTTCCTGGAAAAATATCTTGACAATCAATGCAGTTTATAGAATTATCTGTAATAATGTGTGACCTGAACAAAGCCTTCGATTGTGTCTCTCACTATCGTATCATGGAATCCGAGGGATCACCTTAGCTCTCATTGAGTCATATCTCTCAAACCGTCACGAAAAAGTCAACACTAATAATTTCTCATCTTCCTTCCAGTTAATTCGACATGGGGTCCCTCAATGATCTGTTTTGGGCTCACAGTTCTGTTTCCACAATGTGAAGTGATTATAAGTATAGTTCATGTGAGTGAATAAATTCTAAAAAAGACGTCGAACAAATCGTGAGTCTTTATGGAGTTTCAATTCATGTATTTAAAGTTGGTTGTAATACATTTTTAAAATTTAGTCTTGAGGGCCTTTTTAGGATGGGCCCTTTTTGGCTAGTTTCTGCTTTATGATGGTCTCAGGGCTGTCTTAAAAATCACTTGATTTTATTTGAAATTTTATTGTGTATTTTTAAAGAGATCTTGAAGATTGGAATAAGATCGTCAATGTTACTTGGGCCGTTTCATGATGAGATCCATAATGATACAGATTTTTCATAGCAATACAGATTTTTAATCAATAGAATCCCATAATTTTTCAATCGAGCATGCTGGGCATTTGGCGTTTGTCCTAGATTTCTATCCAATTATTTTATTTGTCAAAATCAGTAGGTATCAAATTTTCGTAGAATTCAGCTAAACTTTGATATCAACATGTCTGATATCAGAGATATAGAAGAATAAATCATCGACTCCTCCACACATATCGGAGAAAACAGAAAATGTAGTACAAAATATTTTACCCCAAAATCTAAGAAAGTGAACACATATTCAAATCTGCCTGATCCGCATTAATCCCTATAGAGGGCATTGTTTACGAAGGACATCTGCAACCGTATTAGTTGATGCCGGTGGTTATATTACTGCATTGAAACGTCATGGTGGCTGGAAATCCAATTCAGTGGCCAAAGGTTACATTGAAAATTCGGTTCAGAATAAAATCCGAATTTCCAATACAATATTGAACTTTATTTAGACTAGCATTAATGAAATAAATGTAAATATTCCTTCCACTTCCAGATCAGTAGGACCTGGAATAAACTTTTCAAACTGCACAATAAATAATCTTGATATTTTTAAGATATCGGATTAATTACAATTATTATGTTCAATTTAAATATAAATAAAATGATTATAGTTTTCCCATACCCATGGTTATACCCGAGATGAAACCATTAATTACAATTCTGTAGATGTTTTTATAGATATACGAGTAATAACTGTTGTTGTTCAATACGAAGTAAATATGAACATAATATTTGTATGTTTAGTAGAAGATTGTAGACGATGTAGTAACTTGATCACTTGCATTTCGGACTTCCATCTTCTTAATGGTTGATATATTTCTACTTCTTTTAATGTTTCACTAATGTTTCAATTGCTTGAATCTGCAGTCGTCTTCAGGTAAATACTGAGAAACTAAGAATCTACACGATGTTTTATAGATCTGCAGGTATGGTGTAATTACGTTGTAATTATGCGCGGTCTTGTTGCGCGCGTATGTTTCGCGCTTTTTCTCCCTCCAAAACGGTCCATTAGCGGTTTACTGAAGGCACCATTGGCTACGATAGAGGCGGTTTCAATAAATTTGCGTTTGAACCCATGTTCCTCTCTTTGAAGAACACTAGCCTCTTCCCAAAGAATTCGGTGGTGCTCTGTCCATGCGTGGTCGGCAATTCCCGATGAAGATATTTCTCTCCTTTGAAGTCCACTTTTTGTGTTCAGCTTTTCTAACAGATGAAGGCCGCTTGGTCTCTCCGATATAGGAATCTCCACATTCACATGTGACCACGTAAATACAATTTTTGTTGGATTCTGTTTTGTTCTCTGGTTTCGTCTTGGCGAGGAAGCTTCGTAAGGTATGGTCTTTCCAATATCAATTGCAGATCATTAAAACTCGTTTCAAAGTCTTACCGACAATTTCGTTTGATATGCCGACACCTCATTTACATGATGATTTATGACACTCCATCCAAATATTTTGCATTTCATTGTGGACCGCGGCGTTTCCTTCGAACCTATACGAGTTGTTGCAATTGATATTGGAAAGACTATACTGCTGGATTGGTATCTCCGAAAAGATCAGAATGATCGGAAACAAATACAACATTAAGAGTTGCTTTCAATCCAGCGGTACCTTACGAAGCTTCCTCACCAAGACGAAACCAGAGAACAAAACAGAATCTAACAAAAATTGTATTTACGAGGTCCCATGTGAATGTGGAGATTCCTATATCGGAGAGATCAAGCTGCCAATATCTGTAAGAATAGCTGAACATATAGTGTACTCAACGGGGGGTAACATGTTAATTGGGAATTGCCTACCACGCATGGTCAGAGCACCACCGAATTCTTTGGAACGAGGCAAGTGTTTCTCATAGAGAGGAACATTGGTTCACACGCATATTTATTGAAACCGCCTGTATCAAAGCCTATGGTGCCTTCAGTCAAGTTTTGGAGGGAGAAAAAGCGCGAAAAACACGCGCGCCACAAATCCGCGAGTAATTACACCATACCATCAGACCTATAAAACATCGTGCAGATTCCTAATTTGTCAGTATTCACCTGAAGACGATTGCAGATTCTAGCAATTGAAACGCAGTGAAAAAATTAAAAGAAGTAGAAAACTTTCAATTAAGACGGAAGTCCGAAAAGCAAGTAATCAAAATATTCGTAGTACTCCATTATTTATCGGGTTTATGAAAACTCTCATGTAATGGTTAATACTTGATTGTTGCATAATATATTATTTCAGAAAATCAGAATATACCCACAATTACTGAAGCCGTTATATCTGAATACTTCCGCAGTTTTATTTCATCAATAGGTACATGTTGTACAGGGTGATCCAAATTAAGTCGGCACCATTGCCAACTCATCCGTTATAATTGATGCTACGAATTCGGTTAAATGAGCAAACTAGTAGCATTTTTAATGGCCTTCTCGATGCCAAAAACAAAAAAAATTGACAGTCGCGTTTTCAGAGTATTTCATAAAATAATATTTTTTTCAATGGAATACCCTATATTTTTTCATGCATTTCTATTCGTAATAACATTCTCAACAACAAATCTCATTTGACTTTTTTTCGTAAATGTGAAAATAAGACAGTTTTATCAATAGGAAACATTTATAACAAACGGATTTGATAAAGCGCCATAAAATATCGAGTAAATGTTCAAAAACACCGCCTTCTTGTTGAACACTTATTTGGGCCCATGTATTGACACTACGTGTGGCATTCAACACAGTTCAGCCATCAATTTTATTAATTATAGTTTCAAAATAATTTTTCAGTTCATCAAAAATAAAAATCTAGAGGTGTCATGTCTGGTGAACGAGGGGGCCACTTAACAGGACCATCTGTTTCCAAAACAGCCTCGCAGCATTCTTTTTACGCCACTGACATTATGTGCTGGTGCTCCATCCTGCTGAAAATAGATTATCTGACGAGCCTCCAGATCAAGATCATCGAAAAACTCTTGTTAATAAATTAATGTAACGGGGTCCGTTCAAAGAACCATGGTAGAAAAATGGGCCGATAATTCTGCCTCTAAATAAACCACACCAAACATCAATACTAAATCGTCTTTGCGGATTGTGGGGATGGACTAGAAATGGATTATGTCTACTCCAATAATGAAAATTCTTTCTGTTATACATTTCAAAAAT
Organism: Chrysolina oricalcia; assembly: GCA_944452925.2. Classification (NCBI taxonomy): domain Eukaryota; kingdom Metazoa; phylum Arthropoda; class Insecta; order Coleoptera; family Chrysomelidae; genus Chrysolina; species Chrysolina oricalcia. The sequence goes on from OX101810.2 coordinate 52,609,867, forward strand.
TAGCCTCATCGCTCCATTTAATATTTCTATAGAAGTTTGGATCTTGTCTGCATTTATTCATAAACCACCGACAACCCCAATCGTCTCTCAGGATCACCAGGTTCTAGTGTATGCACTGGTCTTAACTTATAAGGAGAAATCTCATGTTTCTTCAGAATTCGTTGAATACCAGACAGTGGAACAGCTATTTCTCTAGATAAATCTCTGATGGAATTATTTGGATATACCTCAAAGCAGGATTAAACGTCAATTTCTGCATCTTCAGATATTACAAAACGTTTTTTAGTTCTCCTCTCCTCAAAAACATTTTCATTGTTCCTGAATCGATGATGAAGCACAGCAAAAAAACGCCGATTAAGTATTTCACGATCGGGGAACGAATTGCTGTAGTGTTGGAGTGATCAAGAAGGAAGCAATGGCAGCCCATTTGAGGATGCGGGACTCAGGAGTCTGGGTGAACGAAGGAGCGATGATCATGCGGAAATCGCGAAGTGGGCGGAACAGGAGATCCCTATTTCTGCCCTCAGAGAGAATAGCGCACAAGACAGACTGCGATGGAGTAGAGCGTTTACTCTTACTATTCCGAACAGAGAGCAATGGGAAGGAAATACGGTGGAGTTTAGCACAGGAAGCCTAATATGTTATACGGACGGTTCGCTTCTAACTGACAAACAGGCTTCGGGTGCCGGAATCTACCTGGAGGGAAGAGAAGTACGAGAGAGCCATGCTTTGCGCAGATATACAACAGTTTTTCAAGCTGAAGTGTTGCGATCCTATCCGTAGCTACGAGAGAAGAGGTGAAAGATGGATCCGAACAGAGAATATATATCTGTTCGGATAGTCAGGTAGCGCTCAGAGCCGTCTGCCATCCTAAACCAAGCTCAGCGCTTGTACAGGAATGCGGAGGAATGAGGATGCGCTCGAGAAGCTAGCTGAAACGAAGGAAGTTCAGCTGGTATGGGTCCCGGGACACAGAGGGGTGCGCGGAAACGAGGAGGCAGACGGACTTGCCAGATCCGGATCCGCAACGCCGTTCTGTGGACCGGATCCTGTACTTACTAGGCATCGCAAGAAGCCAAACCTCTTCAGCCCTCGACGAGTGGGCAGAAGAAGAGCTGAATAAACTTTGGGTGGATAACACCGGCTGCAGGCAGTCGAAAGACTTCGTGGCCGGCTCCAATAAGTCGACATGGCTCTTAGGCAGAAATCGCCAAGCACTACGCCTCCTTATAGGAATACTAACAGGACATAACAAGTAAGGCAGACACCTATCACTTATAGGTATAGAAGACAGTCCCACTTGCCGAAAATGCGAAGAAGACGAAGAAACTTCATCTCACTTCCTCGGCGAGTGTGAGGCATACGAGAGGCTAAGATTTGGAAACTTTGGAGTTGACAAACTCCAACAAGAGGAACTAATCAACTTGGAGTGGTCGGACATACTGACCTTCATTAGGAGGTCACAAAGGTTCGAAAAGGAAAACTAGGAGGACGAATGTAGATAAGTGGAGAACAGTGGTTGGCAAAAAGGGTCTATGATGACCTACTTGCCTGGCTGCGGTTGCGGCCACCCCAAAGAACTACTACTACTACTACTACTACTTGGAGTGCTCTTGCAATATTTTTCTGGCAAACCAAGTAGGATTCAAACATTTCACATTTTTCTTGAATGGAAAACGGTATTTCGAAAAATATTCGAACAGTAGTTGACAGTTACATTAATTTATGATATTGTCATAATATACTTGAGAATATTTGACAAATAGTATTTCAACAAAGTTTCAGGGCAACTTGATTGCTCATAATAATTATGTTTTATCGAATCAAACTCATTTTTTCCAACCACATTCATATGACCCTCCAGTATTTTCTGTTCTGTACTAAAACGGCTTCAAAGTTATCATTACAGCAGACATATTTTGATTCACAAAATTAATCCGGCTAGCGGAATGGTTTAAGATGAAATTTATCGTTTTGTACATTAATACCAAATACCTCAGTGGTGTCAATTGAGTGGTGCGACATGATGATCACGAGTTTCACGCGTTCACATCCCATCGCAATCTTTTTCTTTTTACTGTCTTATTTTGCTATTAGTAACAAAATATTGTCATTCGTATAAGTACCAAAATTGGGTGTTTGGACAATCATGAGGTTTTATTCGCCAAAATAAAGATTTTCCATTTTCCACTTTAGGAAGATAGGTGATATGAGCTGTGTTGTTGAGAATGTTATTACGAATCGAAATGCATGAAAAGATATAGGGTGTTCCATTGAAAAAAATATCATTTTATGAAATATTCTGAAAACGCGAATGTCAATTTTTTTTGTTTTCGGCGTCGAAAAGGCCATTAAAAATGCTACTAGTTTGCCCATTTAACCGAATTCGTAGCATCAATAATAACGGAGTTGGCAATGATGCCGACTTAATTTGGAACACCCTATATATCGAAAGCCGACCTTTTTCCAAAATAATTTTAATGTAAAGTAATATTAATAGCAGAAAATTAACAACAGCTGTCAATTTGGTTTGTCATGAACATTTTATTGTGTTGACCATGCAAATGATCATGAGATTGCCACTGTATGGTATCAGAAGGCTGCCACTCGACATAATTGGCAATATTACACAGGCTATCGGTGATCGTCTTTTTACTGTCAGGTTGGTAATAAATTTTGTTTTTAAATGTTTGAAACGCTGAATTGATACACTAACATATGTCAGATTTTAAGAAAAAAAAACATCAATTATTTTTAAATAATAAGGCAATTGGCTCTAACGGGACTACATTGTTGTGTAATGGGATTGGATCTCTGATGACGAAAACTATATTGTCCATCATTCACCACAATTCCAGAGCGTTCTAGATATTTCATGATCTCCATATCAATGGCTTTTTCCATCATCTTCGAGATAACAGATAACTGCTACCTGTAGTGGCCATGTATTTATTTTTCCCTTTTTTTGGAAACTGGTTATACTCTTGCAATTTTCCTGTTGGACGAAAATACTCCCAAATCATAAGAGAGGTTGAATATTTTGCAAAGAACTGGTGTTAGTTCGGAGGCAAAATTTTCGAAAAGAACTAGCGCAATGGACCTTTTCATTTATGAAAAATAAATTGTAAAACTCGTTTAAATCGATAATTTCTAGTCTGAAACGTACATTTAACAAACAGTTCCACTGTATTTTTTTCATTTTGAAAAAATATCGCATTTTAAAGTGTGCCGCTGACGTCACGTTCATCAGAACACCCCCCACCATAATCCACGTTCCGAAACAGGCAATACCGTTCTCCTTAAAAATATAGCTTCTAGCTTGATATAAGCCATTGAGAAATAATTAAAAGTTTGTCTTTTGATCAACTCGGAGGAAAAAATCCGCTTATTACCTATTTTTATTGTATTTACAGTTTTCAAATTTTCTGAACGGATCATCCTTTTGATGAGAAACGAGCATTGGGAATATCGCAAATCGTAACGTGCTCATTATTCATCAGGTGGATTCAAATCAGATAAAGCAATGTCTATGATTTCATTGTGACTTTCACCTCTTTGAATTTGGTTTTCCAAGAATATTTTTCTGAATCTTTACTAGCACCTAAAATTTCCTGACAGTTCAAGGTCTTTTTTGCACTTACTAAAATTTTAAATACTTTTTGAACTCTGCTTGGAAATGTTCTTCACAATAACATGTATTTCCGCTTTTTACACAGGGTTTTTTCACTGCTTCGAAATACATTTTACGACGCGTTTCATCTTTAGGAGCCAGTGAAAATTGTTTATTACCATCGTGCACAACTTTAACAACGTTGCCAAGTCTAGTTTTGATGAACGTGACTTCACGAATAATTTTTCTTCTGATTATAAAGAAACTAGCGGTCAGAAAAAATAAATAAATAAATCTCGAGTGGTATTAGCGTATATACTTTCTCATTACAGTGTTTTCTCATATCTCATGGAAAGGTCCATTACTTCAGATTGGTGGTGTTAAGACCTAGCAAAATTTGCCTGCTGGTTCGATCGTTGAAGAAAGGTAATCTTAGGTATAGAACTGTCAATAAGGGTAATTTTCTGGTTTTGTTTCACCAATGAATCTAGTGTAAATCCATTAAAAGGTGATTGGATTGATTCTCAACCGAGTGGTACCTATACTAATTACTGATTACTCACCACGTAATCAAAGCTCTGACTTCCTTGTCGGTTGGGGTGGGTATTAGGAACTACAATTCTTCTCGCTTCCCCACTAACAGGACCACTGAACTTGTGGAAGGAAAAGCTGTCTAAACCCTCATCTTCTGATGAAACCAAACCCAGCAAACCGAAGAAATACATGACCTGAAAAGTAAAGATTATTTAGCCTCCTAATTAAGAAACGTATATCGTCAGATGGCAGTGCGTGTTCTCCCGACGAAATAAATACAAACTCCGCCTCACTTCTAACTTGGCGATTCTCGTAAGATACAGGGCCGAATTAGATAATTCGATGTTCGTTCTTCCAAATTACAAATCTAAATTAAAACCTATTTGTTTTCGTAGTAATCTGAAAGTTTGCACGAAAATTTCAAATGAATAAATACAGGGTGATTCAAAAGTACTTTGACAATCTTCAGGAGGTGATTCCTCACAATATTCTAATATGAATTGCCCAAATAAATATATGTCCGGAAACGCTTCGTTTCCAAGATACAGGGTGTTGAAGTTTTATTTTTATTTTGGTTTTTTTCAAATAACTCTTGAAATACTGAACTCAATTTAACGAAACTTGGTAATAAGAGGTTTTTGAGGTGTCGAATTCGAACCTGATGTTATTATTTCTCTTACTCGTAGGGGGCGCCACCTTCACGTCTTTTTCTTTTTTGAAGATTCATAACTTTTTTGAGCGTACCTCTAGCACATTTTTCAGTAAAAAAATCGATTCCTCTATCATATCTACGTAAAAAAGCTACCCTTGTTGAAAGTCGCTGTAAGCAACCGTATTCTAAATATTTGGACTTGAAAATTTCAAGTCAATTATTTGAAAATCGATGCATGTTGAAGTTATTACCAATATTTTGCATTTTTCACAAGAATGCTTTGGAAAAGATTTTGACGTTTAAGTGAATAGTTTTGGTAATTACATATTTTGTGACAGTTAAACGTTTTGTTGAAGTTTCCGTAAGTGGAAGTAGAAAACACTAATTTTGAAAAAATGGATTATTTAAACAATAATGCCGATATGCATTTCGTTTATAGCCTTGCGGATGGCAATGCGCGCAAAGCAAGACGTATTTACCAGGAGCGATTTCCTAATCGAGTACTGCCTTCAGCTCCAACATTTGCTAGTCTCCACCGTCGTTTGGCAGAAACAGGTAGCTTTAAGAGGGCGGCTGATATTATTGGAAGAACACGAGCAGTCAGAACCCCAGAATTGGAAGAAGCTGTTTTGAACGCTCTCGAGGAGAATCCAGAAACAAGTACAAGAATAATTGCTGAAGCTGTCAATTCTACTCAGTCCACAGTTTGGAGGATTATCCACGATCAACAGTTTTATCCATACCATATCAAAGGGTACAAGCTCTTTTGCCACGAGACTTTCCCCAACGCATTACTATGTGTCAGTGGTTTTTAAGAAAATTGGCTGAAAATCCTCAATTTTTAAGATATGTACTCTTCACGGACGAGTCAAACTTCTCCCGAAATGCTATCACAAACTTTCATAACAACCATGTTTGGGCTCTCGAAAATCCGCATGCAGTTAGTGAAAGGCATTATCAGTATCAATTTTCTGTAAATGTATGATAATTACTTGATAGGTTCTTTCTTTCTTCCGCTCCGACTGAATGGCGCAACTTACAGACACTTTATAGAAAATGAATTGCCGGGACTACTTCAGAATGTACCATTAGAAATTCGTATCCGCATGTGGTTTATGCATGATGGGGCTCCGGCCCATTTTAGCGTTGTAGCCAGGGAATTCCTTAACACAGTCTATCCAAATCGATGGATCGGTAGGGGTGTAGAAGAACCTAACCAGCCGTATGTACCAAGGTCCCCAGATCTAAACCCGATAGATTTTTATTTTTGGGGACACTTGATGTCACTAGTTTATAAAACTCCAGTAGCGAACGAGGAAGATCTTAGAAACCGAATAGTAGACGCATGTGAAACAATAAGGAACACACCAATAATTTTTGAGTAGGTACGAGATTCAATGACTAGACGACTGACTGCCTGTATCTTCGCTAAAGGTGGACACTTTCAACAATTTATTTGAATACAATTTAGTTTCGTTTATTTTAGTTTATTCTACATATTCAAAATTTCCTGAAATAAAATGTTGACATTTCTTGCAAAGGACCCCGCACATTTCTTATGGGAAAATGGCTTTCCGTGAATTTGGCTGAATTTTTTGTATTTTGTAGTTCTTGATGAGCTGATCAAAGGTGTCTATAGCCACAAAGCTCAAAAATGGACAGTTTTCGAGATATGGAGATTTGAAAATGGATTTTTTCCATTTTTTGTAGTATTTGGTCATCAATCCGATAGCTCTTATTTCTTGATGGGATGGCATTTGAATATTCGGCGCCCCCAATCCGACTGAAAAATGGTCTTTTTCAGTTATGTTAGGCACCGCCATCAAACAATTTTCATACACTGCTCCACACTGGTTATGAAATCAGGTACTATTTCCAAGATCTTCCATACATCTTTTTATGCTACAAGATAGCGCCAGTATAATTTTAATTGTCAAATACGACATGTGTTGGGTATTTTTTGAAGAAAGACCATAATAACTGATACTGAATATATCTAATGTCCAATAATATCGAGCATGTTTTCCAAAATGTTCATAACGAGGCTCAGCGAGCTTCGATGGAAAAAATGGACAAATCATAATACTGTGTTCACAGAGACAACAGATGTGATCACTATCGATGTCATTTACATGAGAGTACGTGATTTATTTCTCGCAAATCTTGATAATCTGACAATGGTGTGCCAAGACATTTTCCTCAGGGTGGCTCGTAATGGATGATAGCATCTCACAGCCAAACAAATTAGTGAAAATGTCTGCATCTTTGACACTTTGTAGTACTTTCCAGGTAGAATAGGGAAGTTCAGGTGTTGGGAGCAAACTATGAATGGAACTTTCGATATTTACCACCGAATTCTTGAAAGTACTATTTTTATAAATGTTGCATTAGAGTTTACACTTCTATCTACTCATATGATCGTTTGCAAAATGAATGGGTAGATCAATCAAAAACAATGTAATAGTAGGAGTAAAAATCACAGTAATAATGATATTAAATGAAAAAACAATAATCTTGGCAATCTCAAAAAATCATTTGAAATATGAGCGAAGCGGATTTATTTTTCCTTTATATTCTTGAAATGATTTATGACTGTGTTAGATTCATTGATATAATTATAGTTATGTTACCAGTAAATCACTTTACCCTTGATCTGACTAATAATATTTTCTTGAGATTGCTAAGATAGTTTATTTAGTTTTTTATATAATATCATTATTATTATTAGTATTATAATGAATGCAACTTTTACTATTATAATGTTTTTGAATGATCTAATCATTCATTTTACCAAAAATCATATGAGCAGATAGAATTCATTTATTTGTGTAAACTTTGATGCAACATTTATAAAAAATTATAGTAGTTTCAAGAGTTCGGGGGCAAATATCGGAAGTTCCATTCATAGTTTGCTTCCATCATCTAAATTTCCTTATTCTACCTGGAAAGTACTAGAAGGTATCAAAGATGCAAACATTTTCACGGATACGTTTGGATGTGAGATGCTATCATCCATTTAGAGCCACCCTGAGAAAAATGCCTTGGCACACCATTGTCTGATTATCGAGATTTGTGTGGAATAAATGACATATTATATGCAAATGACATCAATAGTGATCAGAATTATCTCTGACGATACATGATTATGATTTTTCCGCTTTCCCCCATTAAAGCTCTCTGAGACTCGTTATGAAAATTTTGGAAAGCATATTTGATATTACTGGACATAAGATATATCTAGAATCAGTTATTCCAGAGAATACCCAACATATGTTGTTTTTTGAAAATATGAATCATTCTGGCGTTATCTTGTAGCATGAAAAGTTGGATAGAAGATCTTGGAATTAGTACCTCATTTCATGTCCAGTGTGGAGCAGTGTATGAAAAATTATTGATGGCGGTGCCGAATGTAACTGAGAAAAACCATTCCTCAGTCGGGTTCTGGGCGCCGAATATTTAAATTCCATCCCAACAACAAATGAAAGCTTCCCGATTGATGAGCAAATACTACAAAAAATTAAAAAAATTCATTTTGTAAGCTCCATATCTCGAAAACTGTCCATTTTTGAGGTTTGTGGCTATTAACACTTTTGATCAGCTCATCAAGAACTACAACATACCAAATTCACGGAAAGCCATTTCCCATAAGAAATGTGCGGGGTCCTTTTATTACTATTAATTATTACTATTGAATTATTATTATTAAATTACTATTTCGCTTAAGGATGTCATAAAGGAACGTACCCAACAGTAATGACCTCTTCAAGCGAGTAAAAAGTAATAGAATAGGTGGCGCCCCCTACAAAAAAACCAAAACTGCTTACTTAAACGTCAAATTAATGCAAATGCAAATGTAAAGTAAATGTAATAATTATTACATGCATAGATTATCAAATAATCCACTTGAAATTTTCAAGTCCTAATATCTAGAAAACGGTTGCTTACAGCGACTTGTAACAAGGGTAGCTTTTTTACGTAGATATGATAGAGGAATCGATTTTTTTACTGAAAAATGTGCTAGAGGTACGCTCAAAAAAGTTATGAATCTTCAAAAAAGAAAAAGACGTGTAGGTGGCGCCCCCTACGAGTACGAGCAATAATAACATCAGGTTCGAATTCGACACCTCAAAAACCTCTTATTACCAAGTTTCGTTTAATTAAGTTCAGTATTTCAAGAGTTATTTGAAAAAAAACAAAATAAAAATAAAACTTCAACACCCTATATCTTGGAAACGAAGCGTTTCAGGACATATATTTAATTGGACAATTCATATTAGAATTTTGTGAGGAATCACCTCTTGAAGTTTGTCAAAGTACTTTTGAATCAACCTGTATAATGGAATCCAGTCACACAACGTATCAAGAATTGAAAAAATATTTCAGCAAAATCTGTTTGAACTATCTCGGAAATGTTTTGAATGTGAATTTCAATATGAAGTATACCGCAAAAAGAAATAGATAATGACGTCTGAAATATCAGATAAAAGGTAATGTCAAATAAAACATGACATGCATGCAGCACAAAATAACTATAAAACGCTGACGTAAACAGTCTATTCTATTATTTTTTTTAAAAATGTATCGGACCAAAATTACTTTTATGGGATACTTGTTTTTCTTTTTACACGTTTCATACCAATTTGACATGTATGCTATATGTATGTATGTAATGGAATCGTTGAACAAAATTTACACTTGTAGACGTCCAGATGATTTGATATTTGATACCTTGGTGTTCACTGTTCATAATTCCAGTAGCAGGTGGGTACTCCATTATAAATGTCTTTAAAGAAAATCCAAAAAGCGAGATTTGTGATTTAGTTTCTGATTCGATACAAAATGAGTAGGTGCAGGTTTTCGGGGTCGTAGATTGTGAATCTTTCGTTAAAATTAATAATTTCAAAATGGCGGACGAGATTTGTGATTATAGTCCGATTCGATTCAAAATTTGTCTGTGTGTTTTTCTAGCTCAGAGATTATGAATCTTGTCAAAATTGATGAATTTGAGATGGCGGACGAGTTTTGTGATTATGTCCGATTCGATTCAAAATTGGTTTTTGGGTTAAGAGATCCTGATGATTTCTGTTAAAATTCGTGAATTCGAAATGATGGAAAAGTTTTGTAATTTCTGGCGGGTTCTAAGATTATAACCTATGTATAGTTGTTTCTGGGTTCGAAGACAATGATTTTTTGTCAAAATTCAGGAATTCAAGATGGCAGACGAGTTTTGTGATTTATGGTTGAATTCTATATAAGAATAGTATTTTGGGGTTGGTGATGATGAATTTTTCATCAAATTTCAATAATTCAAAATGGCAACTCCAAGATGGATTCCGTTTATTTTGTGAGTTATGGTCGTATTCTGTTCAAAATTACTATTTAGGTGTAAATGAATGCATTAATTTGAATTGATTCGAAAATATAAAAACTTTAAAAATCATCAGTTATCAGATTTTGACTTTCAAGTTAGTTATTGAAAATAGTCACCAATGATATCTGATCGTAATTTTCTTGAAAACTATTTTCTAGATTTGAATTAATTTTTTGCAGGAAAGGTCCATAGTTCGTGATTCTTCTCCAACATAGAAGCATCAATGAAAATAAATAAATGGCGTGAATAAATTCGAATGTTTACTATTCTCGTTATAAATGCCGCCAAAGAAACAAACAATAAAGCCGTAACAATCACCTGGTATCAAGTCAATGTTTCATTCGTTTATCTTGCCACGCTGCCCCATTGGAACATTCAAGAAGAGTCCGCTGTAACTTTTCAACTTCAAAGGAACATCAAAAACGCCGCGCCGCCCAAATAAACCGTTGTATCGGAAACCAATGTAGAACGAAGTTGCCGATATGGGAGTCACAAGAACAAGTTATTTTGGAATATGCGTAAAAATATGCCATTTACTCCGAAATTGTCGCTAAATAGCCCTGACGAAGTGGAGAGTGTATTTTCTGATAAATATGAATGTAAAAATGTTTTTAAGGCAAGATTTTATTCAAACGCACTGAAAACGGTTATTTTTTTTAGATCATTCGTAAAATATGTCATATTGAATTATTTAGTTTTGAAAAACTCATCTCCTATTCCAAAAACTCCTAGATACAAATTTTGAATAGAATCTGATCTCAAATCTCGCCATCTTGAATTTTATGATTTTGACAAAAAAGTCAAAATCACCGATCCAAAGAACCCCTTCATTCTAATTTTGAACGGACTCGGACAATAATTATTCGTTCACCGTTTTGTATTTCGAATTATCAAACATTGACAAAAATATCATGTTATCCAACCACAAAAATCCCTATACCTATACCAACTCAAAATAGAATCAGCCCAAGAATCAGAAATTTCGTCCGATATTTTGGAGCCGCTACATTGAATTATTAAAAAAAATTATGACTTCCCAAACCCAAAAGCTTCTATATACCAATTTCGAATGGAATTGTATCAGAAATCAGGAAACTCGTCCAACATTCTGGAGCCGCCTCTTGGTTTTTCCTAAAATAAAAATGTTATGGAGTATTGTCCCTCAAGTGATGAACACATGTTGTTGAAAAAAGCTATTAATTGTAAAAGTTGTTATATTCCATAGTTTCGATCGACCCGAATGAGTTTAATTTTTTCCCTTTCCCGATCCGACCCTGTGCCAGATGTCGTACTGGCTTTATGATACTCTCTCTTTTCCTCATCAGTCGTGTGGGAGGAGCAACCTGAGGAGCGTGTCATTTAAAAGAAATTCAGTTCTATTTCTGAATCCAGAATTGTAAGTAATAATTAGTTTTCACTGGTCGACGGCTGGACCAAACCTTTATTAGTTGACTTTGATAAAGCTGAAGATTTCTCATTGCAAATGGAATAAAGCAAGGAAACCCATTTCGCGAAAACAACACATATTTGTGAAATTATTCAGAAAAAAAAATAAATATTTAGGAGAAATATAAGAAAGTCGTTTAACTAAGTGAATGATAGACTTCGATACTGAAATGAAACAACACCAAATTATTCGTTCGTTTTGATGGTGGAACTGAACGAAAATTCCCAAAAATGGAGGAAAATATGCTTTTCATTCATTTAAAACTGAAAGAATTTTTTTTTCGATATTTTAATCTTTATACAATCATACAACCCTTCACCACTCAGAAAAAAAAATCGTTTCTGACTCCCCTTTTTTCAGGGATGAAGACCCTTTCTAACCGATTCAATTAAAACAGTAAAAATGTGATCACATTGGAGGGTCTACAGTCCATTCCTTTATCCACTTCATAGACAAAATCATTTAGTGAACAGGAATATTCGTACAAATGGTACATTAGACGTCTCTTCAGGATCACCATCATGAATAATTTTAAAATTCATGAATAATGAATGCAATAATGATATCATCCTTTTTTTTAAATAAACCTATAACAACGTTCAGACGTACAAAATTTTAAAATAATCCTGAAAACTGAGAGCTTTATAAAGTGTCTGGCATAAAGTTCGTAGCATATGGAAAACTTTTTCATTATTGATTTCTCAAAAATTATTCTTGTTGAAAACCTCTGCTTTATCCCAAGACTAAATTGCAAATACCAAAATTGAATTTTATGCCACCATATACGAAAAACATTGAAAAACATGCCTTGTTTTCAAAAAAAAATTTGATCCCATCACTTTATTTTTCACGGTAGCATTAAAAGTATGGGGAAAATATTGTTTAGAATGTTGATTCAGAAATTCAGATCGATTTAATTTTTCCACTTTTTTTCCAATTTTCTTCTCATCGCCCTGTACGATATGAGGAAAACTATGCTAGATGGATGGTATATTGTTAGATATAATCATATTACTCTCTGGATGTTCCCTCTTTTATCCCTCCCATCGGGAAATCACGTTAATTGTGACGTGTGGCGTGTGACGTGTGACGTTATTTCACAAAATCTTGCTGCAAATAGTAAATAAAACTGAATTGTTTTGGTATTCGCAATTTAGGTTTGGGCTGAAGCAGAGGTTTACATCAAGAATGATTTTTTTTGAGAAATCAATAATAAAAAAGTTTTCCATATGCTGCGAACCTTATGCCGGGCACTGTAGAAAACAAAAAATATTTCGTTCCGGCCATTATAAGAAAAATTAAAAAACAAACAGAATATGTAATTAGACATTGCAATCATTGAAATGAACCAGCTTGATAACAAAAATAATTTCAATCTGAATATTGAATGTAACCAAGTCGCAGTACGCTTTGCTTTGATTTCTTTCAAAATGCCCGAAAGACCTTAGACGAAAAATTTGGAAAATATAAACCATCAAACTGTATTGTGCCAATAAGAAATATCCGTCAGAGCATTGATTTTCGGAATTAGTTTTTATTAACTCCTATCTTAAAACACAAAAAGTTGAGATGATGAAATAAGCGTTGAAAGAATGAAAACTCCATAAATTTTGATAAGACCTACACATCGAACACTGGCTAAGAGATAGCCACTTTATTATGCCATCAAATTATATAACGAGCTACCACTGCAAATCAAGCAAATTACTGACAAACTCGAATTCAAATTCGCTATGAAAAAACTTCTTATAAATAATTGTTTTTACTGTATGTCTGAATATTCAAGTGATACCCAGTTATCTGTCTGATAGGTTTTGAGCATGCTTTTCTGTTTGTTAATGTGTAATTTCATCTGCTGAAATGTTCACAACAACTTTATATCATTTTTATAGCATTCATTTTATCATAATATTCACTTATTTATTGCAACTGTTTTATGACTTGATATTAGATTTTAGCATTGCTTTTCTATTTGTAAATGGTCAATTTTATCTGTTAAAATTTCTAATTATTATTTTAACAACTTTATTTGTAATTTTGGATATAGCATTAACTTTTAATGTCATTTACTAAATTATTTATTGCAAACATGTTTAAATTATTTATTGCAAACATGTTATGACGTGCAATATGTGCCGTGGTCGTCGTGCTGGTAGAGCGTTCGACTCTCATGCAAAGGGTCGAGGGTTCAAATCCCCGCATGGTCATCGGAGGGTTGCGCGTAGAGGTGCAATCGGATGACGAAAATAACAATTTTAACAAAAATTTATATTCTATTCTATTTCGGAAAACCTAAACTCAAATGGGATTCAAGGAACATTTCTCGATCTATTTTAAGCATACTTCTATTCGTCTGAAATCTGTTCTCTGGATAACGATGTTCCTCAAGGGACGGTAGTGGGACCATTGACTTTCATACTTCATACTTTTTATAAATGACATTCCAGAATATTTGACGAATGCAATGATAACGTTATTTGCAGATAAAGTTTCAATAATGGCATCAGCACAGACCCTCGAGGAAATGCAAAATACAAAACTTAGTAGCCTTATCAAGTTTTTTGAAAATTGAGTGAACATAATTTGATATTAAATATCGGAAAACCAGTTCAACTTCAATATAAATGTAGGAATAATAGTCCAAGTATAATAGTCCATCAGAACATCAAAATTCTGAGGAAACTGAATTCGTAGGGCTCTGAAACAGAATTTTCACAGATTCTAAATTCAATTTTTCACCAAAATCCAACACGAAATGCTGATGCACTTAGTTTGACTCTCCACAGATTGTCAAAATTTGAGAAAAGCCCAAAATATAAGGGAATCATATTTTTCAACAAACTTCCCGAATGCATATCAAACCTGGACCTAAGAAGGTATAAAATAGAAATAAAAAAGGTTAGAAGAAAAGGCATATTCTGTGAAAAAATATATCAGTGACTCCTCAGGTTGATATTTAGTAGGTTTGCTTCTTTAAGCATTTTTTCAAAATCGTCAACAGGCTGCACCCTCTTGCGAAACCCTCAGAAGTATATGACAGACTAGTGCGAGCTAGAGAAGACGATGCCCTTACGTTTTAACGTGTAACGCCATGCACGTGCTAGGATTTGAACCTACACCCCATTGTATTTTATTTATTACTTATATATTTGAATGCCGATATTGTTGCAGAAGAAAATATTTGATGACACTAAACTGATAATAAAAATGGATTTGGCAATCCAGACTTCTGAGTTTGACCTATTTGATAGATATAATCGTCGGCAAGTCTCCAACAGAAAACAACTACTGTCCCCTACGACCATTGAATTATATCTGTTAGATTCTTGGCAAAGTATTCTACAAGAACTACTTGGCAATGCTCCCCCAATCTCAATGCCAAAACATGTCTCAATATACATGGGGGAACAACTACGAACCGGTTTCATGGTATTGCCAATCATCAACGCAGGGCAGCTCACCCAATATTGTTGACCTGTATTGGCATTTATATATATATATATATATATATATATATATATATATATATATATATGCCAATACAAACTTCGGGAGGTGATTCTTTGAAGGTTTTCAGGACGAAAAGTTCATATAAACATATGTCCCAAACGGCTTGGTTTTCGAGATACAGGGCGATAAAAATACATTTTTTTAAAGATTTTTTAGAGTTAACTTCGACATTTTCGACAATAATCAGTTCAAATTAGGCAAGTACAATCCATTCAATAGGGCGACCGATACAAAATAATGCATTTCTTAAATAATTCACAGGGTCCTCCTTTTTTCAGAGTCAAGCTTTGTTCAACCCTTCAGAATTTTTTTTTCCGCCGCCACTGACATATTATGAGAAAGGAATCATCAATGTTGTTTCATTTAACATCTTTTTGATATCTTGCATTTTTTCATTTACTTGTACGGTTCAGGGGCTATAATGAAAATATTAATTTAAACATTTTCCAGTGTGGCATAACATTAGAAAATTTGAAAATTAAACATTTTCAATTATTGTAAATTGATGGAAATATTTTTTCAGAATTAGAAAAATCTACGATGAATAAAAATTATACAATAAAAATTATAAAGACAAGCTTTTATACAAATGCACTGAAAATGAAAAAATAATTTGTTTCATTTTTTGTAGGTTATTCTGTGAGTATCAAAATCTTTCTGTACAAGATTACCTAGATCAAACAATGAAATGAATTATTTTTTCCTTTTCAGTGTATTGTATAAAAACTTTAAAATGTTTTCTTTTTATAATTTTCATTTTTAACATTTTAGTTTATTTTTTATGTGAAACTGAAAATCTCCAACCCAAAAACCATCACATACCAATTTTGAACAGAATCGGATCATAATCACAAAACTCGTCCGCCATATTGGAGCCGCCATTTTGTTTTTTAAGAAACATTTTTTTAATGCATTGTCACCGGAATTACGGAAACCTGCCAAATTTCAAATTAATCGGAGTATTAGAAGTGGGTCAAATTCAACTTTTATTAAATTGTTTGTTAGTTAGTTACAAGTGAAGCTAAATAAAAGCTTGTTATTGTAAAGATGTGATTTCTTTTTGTGATATCTAACAGAAAACTACTATCTTCCCGTCACTGCGGTACGCTGGATATTAAACTAGATCTGACAGATATTGGGAAAACCTTAACTTTCAACCTGAAGATTCTGATGGTAAAAATGTGCATTTTCATTGAGATATTTGATTAAAAATGTTTTTACCCATCAGTCTTGATAGAGAACTCATACAAATTTTTTGTTATTTTAAAAAAAGATATTTTTTAGTTTTCAATTGAACGTTTCCTTTTCAACATAAAAAACTTCCGAAAGGTAATTCTGTAATGGAAGATAGTTAATAGGGTTTATCTAATAGTCGCAGATCATTACACATTTGATTTTCATTTATGAATCTCTGGTCATAACTCCGAAAAACTAAATCAATCAAATTTTTGTTTCCGTACGGAGTACATTATTTTATCAGAAATTTCGGTTTGTTTTTTCTTCTGCAGTAACGCAGAAAAATAGCAAAGTGGGCTTTGATATTAATTCATTTATTTAAATATCAACAACTTGACAGTTATCGAAAGTTGAGAAACTGTCTCATTGTTAATTCTTCATTAGTGCAAGCTATAAAGCAGATTCATTCAATATTCCTTTAGATAAAATGGTTGAATATACAAATTCAGAAATGGCAGACATGCACTTAATGTATGGAATGGCTGATGGTAACGCTCGTGCCGCCAGACGAATGTATCTAGAAAGATTTCCACAACGTCATATTCCCAGCACACAAATGTTCATCAATATTCACTCCCGTCTTCGTGAAACGGGTACTTTCAAGAGGTCTGCTGTTCTCATAGGAAGACCCAGGAGAGTTAGAACAGTTCAGATAGAAGAAGCTGTACTTAACGAAATTGAGCAGCATCCAGACACCAGTACAAGACAAATTGCGGCACAGTTTAACGTAACCCATGTATTGGTATGGCAAATTTTAAAAGAGCAACAACTTTATCCCTATCACATACAGCGTGTTCAAGCTCTTCTGCCAAGGGATTTTCCAAAGAGATTAACTTTTTGCACTTGGATTCGAAATAAATTGTTGGAAAATCCATGGTTTTTATCTCAAGTGTTATTCACCGATGAGGCATGCTTTTCCCGTAAAGCCATTATTAATTTTCACAACAATCATATGTGGGCTGATGAAAACCCACACGCCGTGATTGAAAACCATTTTCAAGAGACGTTTTCTGTTAATGTTTGGGTTGGAATTGTAGGGAATTTCCTTATCGGGCCACATTTTCTGCCTCATAGACTCAATGGTGACCATTATCGACATTTTCTTGAATTCATCTTACCTGGACTCCTAGAAGAGAACCCACTGAGGGAAAGAATTGGAATTTGGTTTATGCATGATGGTGCTCCAGTACACTTCAGATTGGTTGCACGCCAATATTTAGAAGAGAATTATTCTGATCGCTGGATTGGGCGTGGTGGGCCACAACTTTGGCCACCAAGGTCACCCGATATGAATCCACTTGATTTTTTCCTCTGGGGGCACCTTAAATCATTAGTGTACCGAACTCCAGTTCAAAGTGAAGAAGACCTGAGGAATCGCATACAGGAGTCATGCGGAATTATAAGAAACACTCCTGGTATTTTTGAGCGTGTCCGCCAGTCTATGGTTAGGCGCATAAACGCATGCATTGAAGTTGGCGGTGGCCATTTCCAGCAGCTGCTCTGACATATCAATTTCAATAATGGTCCTTTTCTGAACTTAATTTTATTCCTAGGGAATTTATGTTACTTTGCTCTAGTATTTGATAATAAAGTTATTCACTATTGAAAATGTCCAAAATTATTTTGCCATAATTAACTTTGTGCAATACATATTCAACCTGAGTTATGGTAAAAAATGTATGGGAGCTCCATAACATTACATTTTCTCTACACGAGCAGAAAATAGCTATTTGTGTAATGAGAACAAAATGACGTATTGCGTCACGCGCTAATCTTTGGAGAGTGGCAATGACACTTCGAGAAATGAATTATTTTATATCATGCGCACTATTGAATGGATTGTACTTGTCCAATTTGAACTATTTGCTTCTCAAATTTCTTTATGTTATGCGTTACTGGAAAATGTTTGCGTTAATATTTTCATTGTAACTCCTGAACCGTACAAGTAAATGAAAAACATCAATAGAGCAAAAAGATGTTAAATGAAACAACATTTATTATTCCTTTCTCATAATGTCAGTGGCGGCGGAAAAAAAAATTCTGAAGGGTTGAACAAAGCTTGACTCTGAAAAAAGGAGGACCCTGTGAATTATTTGAGAAATGCATTATTTTGTATCGTGCGTACTATTGAATGGATTGTACTTGCCTAATTTGAACTGATTATTGTAGAAAATGTCGAAGTTAACTCTAAAAAATCTTGAAAAAAATGTATTTTTATCACCCTGTATCTCGAAAACCAAGCCGTTTGGGACATATGTTTATATGAACATTTCGTCCTGAAAACATTCAAAGAATCACCTCCCGAAGTTTGTCAACGTACCTAATTAACACCCTGTATATATATATATATATAAATGCCAATACAGGTCAACAATATTGGGTGAGCTGCCCTGTATATATATATATATATATATATATATATATATATATATATACATATACATATGTGGAACATAAACTTAACGTCTTATGAATTATGGTCAACATCATCAATATGTATCCATTAAACGTATTTTCTGAGGCGATAAGTCCCAGTTTTCAGCGTTGTATCAACGTCATACTTCAATGATCATATTTTCATTATCAAAATGACGTTTCATGCTCATTGTCCAAATAGCATATATAACATATGTCAAGTAACTGATTCAAAACTTATGTTTCCAATAACGACGCTCTTTTCTGAGGCAATAAGTCCCAAGTTTCAGCGTTGTATCAACGTCATATTTCATTGATCTCATTTTCATCATAAAAATGACGTATTATGCACAATGTTCAAAGAACATATAAAATATATCAAGTAAGTGATTAAAAAGTTATGTTCCCAAGACTACGGTCCTTTCTGAGGCGATATGTCCTAAGTTTCAGCGTTGAATCGACGTCATATTTTCATTATCAAAATGACGTATTATGCACAATGTCCAAAGACTGAAAATGGTTATCATGGTATATTGTAGGTACAAGCTAAGCAGCCTATTAGGCCATTTTTGTGCATGTTATCATGGTAACCCAAGAAGTCCAATAACTAATGGACAATTCACAAAAGCTTTTCATAGTATTCATATATATATATATATATATATATATATATATATATATATATATATGTTATATACTGAGTTTGAGATGATGCTTCGTAACTTCAATAGCAGCGACACCTATCGTTGGGTAGAACACTTCATATTGATTATATTGATCAATATCTGAACTTATTTTTTAAGGAATTTAACTTACGTCAGGCAAAGTATGAAAAAATACATAATTATTTGATCGTAAAATGTATCAATTTGAATGAATCATTTTCATAACTATATTATGCGGAATGAAAAATATGCACATTTGGTCTGATATCAAGAAAACTTTGAAGGGACAATTTTTGTAAACATTTATAAATGATACGTTTACATTTGATTTTCAAAATGATCATCACCCAGGAGATATATAAACGATATAATCGTTTATTTTTATTATTTTGATCAATAAATGAACATATTTCTTTAGATATTCAACTCACGTCAGGCAAAGTATGCAAAAAAGTACCCAAAGTTATCTAGTTATTTGTTCATAAAATGGATCGATTCAAATATGATATTTTGATTACCATATTACGAAATATGTAAAATATTCATATTTTGACTGATGTCAGGAAAAATTTGGAGACATATCAATAATATGTTTATATCCGATTTTCAAAATTACCATCACTCAAGAGATATATTTATGATATAACTGTTTATATCGATTATTTTGATCAATAAATGAATACATTTTTTTAGATATTCAATTTACTTCAGGCAAAGTATACAAAAATATACAGGGTGTTTCTTAAGAACGTGTAGAAACTTCAAGAGCATGTTGCCGACGTCGAAATAGGAGAAAAAAAATCCCATTAGCACATGTCCGCAAGTTAATCGTTTCTAAGATACAGAGTGTCAAAGTTTAATTATTATATTTGTTTTTTTTGTTCATAAAAGCCAATTTTTTTGTGATATTCGAGTAGAGTTTGGTATCTGGGATGATTTTCCAATGACAAAATCAAATTTTATGTTAATTGTGAAAAAACTAATTTCTAATTGAATTTCTTTTGAATTAAAAAATCTTGTCTTTCAAAATTACTTGCATCGATTATTTCAAATCTCAATAAGTCGAAAAGAGTTGCTCGCAATGACCTCTATCAAGAATATATTTTTTACACAAACTAAATAATAAATATTCCCAGGAACCAAACTTTACCCACATATCAAAATTATTTTGAAATTATTCACAAAAAATAAAAATAACAATTCAACTTTGACACTCTGTATCTCAGAAATGAATAACTTGTGGACATATGTTTATAGGAACTTTTCTTCTTATTTTGATGTCAGCAATATGCTCCTTAATTTTCTACACGTACTTAAGAAACACCCTGTATAGTTATTTGGTCGTTAAATGTATCCAATCTAATATATTTTCATTACTATATTAGGAAATTTGTAAAATTTTCATATATTTCCTGTTGCCAGAAAAACCTTGGAGAGACAATGTTTGGAAACATATTATATAAATAATATGTTTATATTCAATTTTCAAAATTACCATCGCTCAAGAGATATACAGGTAAACCTTGTACAATATTGAAACTGGTGATAGACCAGGTCATGACTGTTCAGAATATCGGAATTTTACCTTAGTAAAAATCTCACCGTTTTCGAGATAATGAGCATTTTTTGAATTTCTGGAAAATCGCTACCTAACCTTGGATTTTTGAATGCCATGTATACAGATTGAGACAAATTCAAATATATTTGCTGCTGAAGATTACTGATGAGTGATACTTTCAGACGTACAAAACAGTTTTTCAGAAAACGATACAGTTTTTCAAGAAATGAGGGTAAAATGACAAATTTGAGTTTCACCAATTTTTTTAACAACAGTTTGACATTTTTGTTTGAAAAGAACATAACTAAGTGGAAGTGGACATTCATTACAAAATAATTCCCATTTTGACCAGACTTTACCATGGTATAAAACATACGATAATTATTTTTGGAAGGAGTAGAATTTCGATTATATTTTAGAGTGTGATGTTATCCTGAGCTAAAATCAACACCATTAGACTTTGTCAGTGATGCATTTTATGTTTATCCTATCAAGATAAAATGATTAAATAATTATGAGTAATAACGAATCAACTGCTTGGAAGCATTCAATGAGTAAAGTAGTAAATACCAATTCAACGTTTTTTTGGATCAACATACACTATAAACCACAATAACGATTATTCAACATCGCACTGAATAATATTACAAAAATGTTATGTTCCATCCACTCGTACGCAGAGACTACATCTTTTCAAGAAGAACCTTTTCAAATGCGTTATAGATAGCCCCCAAATCAGCGATTCTCTGAGCGGCATTGTGCAATCGGATATCGTTCTGCATAAAGCGCTGCTGCAGCAGTAGCACTACCTCCACATTCACCATAAATGTAGTGCATATGCGCATATTCTCGGGGACTATACCTTGTGTACCGAATGACAAATAAATAAATACGTCTGAATGAAACAAGCAGAATAATTTAAAAAAACTATGACAGAAGTCACAAGTTGTTCAAACAAAATGTGACAGCCACCTACTAGATTTTTTCAATTCTAATTACAGAAAATCCGTTCATGCACAATGCTGTATTTTATTTTTTTATTAGGAAACTATTGCTTCTACGGACACAACACAGCAGTTCGAAAAGTTTTTAATTTTCGACAAGGATTCACCTCCTAAAAAATTTTGCAATTATTTGGTTACACCGTGTATATCTGTTGGCCTCTGAAACTTCGTTGGAATCTGGATGTTGGACAATTGCGACATTTATCACAAGAATTCGTATTAATCGGTGCCATGTCGGATAATCGACATTTCATTTCGATAATTTTATAAGGCTTAATTACATGAATTAGTGAATTTTATTGACATACTATTTAATGCTACCGAGCAGTATATTCTTTATTATTAATAATCATTTCCATATTTTATCTTGATAAAATCGTAAGTATAAAAGTTGATGGAAGCCTAGAATAAAACCACGTCTAATTAAATGGAAATTACTTCCTCCAAAAATGATTATAGTTTGTTTTATACCATGGTAGAGTCTGGACAAAATGAGGATTCCTTTGAAATGCATGTCCACTTCCAATTGGTTATGTTACTTTCAGACAATAATGTCAAACTTTAATAAAAATTGATGAAACTCAAATCTGACATTTTACCCACATTTCTTGAAATTTTTTTTCGCTTTCTGAAAAACTGTTCTGTACTTCTAAAAGCATCACTCATCAGTTATCTTCAGCAGCAAATATATTTGAATTTGTCTCAATTTGTATACATGGCACTCAAAAATCCAAGGTTAGGTAGCGATTTTCCAGAAATTCTTAAAATGCCCATTATCTCGAAAACGGTGATATTTTTACGGAGGCGAAATTCCGATATTCTGAACAGTCATAACCTGGTGTATCACCAGCTTCAATATTGTACAAGGTTTACCGGATATAATACATTTTATTATACATTTTATTGATTAATTATATCAATAAGTGAGCATATTTGTTCAGGTATTTAATTTACGTTAGAAAAAGTATGCAAAAATACATGGTTATTTGGTCAGAAAATGTATTGATCTGAATGAAACGTTTTTATTACCATATCATGGAAAACGAAAAGTACACATATTTTGTCTGACACCAGGATAACTTTGGACAGACAAAGTTTGGTAACATATATAAATAATATGTTTACATTCGATTTTCAAAATTATTATCACCTAGGAGATGTATACACGATGGAATAGTTTATATCGATTATTTTGATCAATAAATGAATATAATTCTTTAGTCATTCAACTTACGTCAGGTGAAGTATGCAAAAATACATAGTAATTCGGTCGTTGAATGGATCGAATACAATATAATATTTTCATTACTATATTAGGAAATATGTAAAATATTCATATTTTGCCTGATGCCAGGAAAACTATGGAGAGACGATTCTTAGAAACACATATAAATAATACGTCTATTTTCGGTTTTCAAAATTATCGTCACTCAAGATATGTACTAATGATATAATTAATATAACTGAGATTGAATGATTCGGATGGAATAGAATTAAAATCAGTGCTATATTGAGAAACCGTATATTCATATATTTCACAGTGACAGAAGTTGTTATCATCTGTCTACTAACTGATATGTCATGAATATTTTTATACTGAGGGTCACAATAATAATAATTTTTATTGATTATTTCAATCAATAAGTATATATTTTTTTGGGGCACATAAATTACGTCTGGCAAAATATGCAATAATACGTAGTTATTTTAGATGAGACAATATTTGAAAAAGTACATAAAAAATATGTTTATATGCAATCTTCAACGTTATCATCATTCAAATGATACATTAGTGATTATGCAGTATTGATCGTTTAATTTGATCAAAAATGCAAC
Source organism: Chrysolina oricalcia (assembly GCA_944452925.2). Taxonomy (NCBI): domain Eukaryota; kingdom Metazoa; phylum Arthropoda; class Insecta; order Coleoptera; family Chrysomelidae; genus Chrysolina; species Chrysolina oricalcia. The sequence continues at coordinate 52,633,705 of OX101810.2, forward strand.
ATAATTAAAATGTGTTAAAGCGAACGTTCGACGTGAAATGGTTTAATTTTGGTATATCACATAGTCATGAGTATGGCCGATTTTTGAAGTACGTATCGGTTAAGTTCATTCAACATAACGCATGAGACATCTGATGAAAACCATTATATGACTTGTAATTGTAAAGTTGAATGTTCACCGGGATAGTACATCCTCAAAGTATTTTTATCTTTATTTCATTTCATTTTATTGCTACTTACGAAGGCGTAGAAGAGCCACGTACTTTTTCAAAATATTTGCACTAATTTCAGACTTCGAACTCTGAATTCTGAGTCAAAAGTCAGAATTTGATAAAATTACTAAAGTTTAATGTCGGAATTTTATAAAACTGAGAAATTAATGAAATTCCGAGTTTAGAGTAGGAATTTAATATAATTCCTTGTTTGAAATCCCAATTTAATGTAAGGTAACCTCAACGTGTGGTATAAAATTTCCAATTCAAACTCGGAATTATATTGAATTTTGACTTTAAACTCTGAATTTTATAAAATTCCGACTCCAAACTAGGAATTTCATTCAATTCTTACTACAAACGTCGACTGCTATGAATGGTCATTAGCCATGTGTTCTGGATAGGCCTTGTTACTAACTCCATACGCCACCTAAGGAGCAGCACTGTTAATTATAAACGCAACAGTGGATCGTGGAGGATTATTCCTATCCGACACGAGCCTCAATCATTCAGACTTTCGCATCTGAAAATGAAAAAAGCCCGCCCTGGCTGGGAACCGAACCTGGAGGCAGGTGCTCAACCACTGCGCTAATCCCCGCCCCTAAAGTCGGATATTATTGAAAATTTCACACCTCGCTTTTTTAGCCAATCAAAAAATTGATTTTTGTTTAGTTGTCATGACAACCGAAAAAAATTTCGGAAATTTTCATCCTCCAGAGTACCTTGGGTGGAATCAATAAGTGGAAATTTTTCTGTCAAATATCTTACATGTGATAGTTGACATTTTATTGATGGAATTTTATTTTTCATAAGGAGATAATATCTCATAATTATATGTATTTACTAGATATTTCGAATGTGTCTGAAAATATTTTGAGGACTCCTTGCATTTCAACAATGAATAGGTCTGTCGATAAAAAAATTATATCGATTAAATGTCTACCTGTACTTGACTACATGAATTTAATATTTGAAACAATTTTTTCAACTTATATTTTCGTGAAAAGTTGTTTGAAATTTCCAGACGCTTTCTTTGTACTACGCTGATTGATTTCTCATTTCTGTTTTCTTCCACATTGCATTTTTTATTGAAATAGGTAAGATAAGTATTCCAATTATGGGTAGATATATAGGTAGATACATTTATTATCCTTTCAGACAATTACACAAATTGTATAGGACTCGTCACAATACATAAAAACTAATACTGGGTATCGAAGAATTCGCTAACGCTATAAAAACAATAATGGTCAGTTTAAAAATATTTTCTTAAAAGAATATAATGTTGAAGAATTTTTCATTTTTGTAGGAAGCTTATTAAAAATTTTGAGTCCAATATTGTTGGGCGACTTATAAAACTATTATTATTCTTACAAACCGGTACATGGTAGTCATTTTTTTGGCGAGTATTAAAATTATAAATGCTTTTATTTATCTTAAATTTGCACTAGTTCATATAGATAAAAACGCATAATTCATAAATATACAAAGACGCTACGTTAAGATGTTCCATTTTTTGAAATTCGATTTACTCCAAACCCTTTTAGATATCCTTGCTAGTGATCTAATAAGTCTTTTTTGCTATAAATACATCGGCTGATGAAGTGGAATTACCCCAAAGACAAATGCCATATCTGATCCTCGAACCAACACCAACTTGTGCATGATACCGACTCAGCAGCTGCGCCTCAGACAAAATAGAAAGTAAGTTTCTGAATAAGTAACATGACGAATGTAATTTTGATATCAATAATTTACAATATTGTTTCCATGTTAGACAGTGATCTATGGTTATTCCGAGAAATTGAAGTGATTCTTCATTGTTAAGTTCAATATCATTCATCTTCAAACTCAAGTCAGAGCAGCTCTTTTGCCAATTGTGGAACCTCATAAAGTTAGTTTTTTTAATGTTGAGGAACAGTTTATTTGAAGAGTACCATTCACTTATATCATCAAGAACCTTGTTGCATTTCAATTCTAACAAGTCATCATGTACCTCAGACACAATTAAAGATTTATCATCTGCATACATCACAAAGTTGGCATCCTTAGTTACAGTTTCGATATCATTTGTAAATAATATGAAGAGCACCGGACCCAGGATTGATCCTTGAGGAACAACTATGTCTATAGTTGCTCTATCTTTCTGTTCTACATGATCCATCATTATTTGTTTTTACTATCGACACAAACTGACTCATCATTACAAGAAATGAATGAACCCAGTTCCAAGCAATGCCTCTTATACAATATATGGACAGTTTCATGAGAAGTAGGTCAATATCAACACAGTCGAATGCCCTGCTGAGATCAAAAAATATTCCAGCAGGGCACTCTCCTGCTTCCACATAAGATATCACTTGTTCATACAATGCATAAATAGCGGATTCTGTTGAATTTCTATCACGAAAACCATATAGATTTTCGTTAAAGATATTCCATTTCTTCAAAAAACTCTTAAGCCTATCGGGAAAACTATATTCAAATATTTTCGAGAACCCTAAGGGAACCGTGACTAGCCTGTAGTTATTCATATTCTGTGGATCATGTTTTTTGTGTATGAGTAACTTTATCCAATTTAAGAGATTGTGGAAATTTTCCCGTTTTAAATGACAAATTGACTAAGTATGTAATTGGTTCAAAAATGAAGGAATTTCGTCTGGACCGAAGTTTTATTTTTTCATTTAGATGCTAGCAGATTGAGTAAATCGTCAACAGTAAATGAAAACAAATACAAGGAATTGCTATTATAGTTTGTATAAAAAAAGTGTTGAAGCTGTCTGCTACCACTTTCGGATCTTCGCAAATTGTACCATCATTTTTTTGTATGGTTATATTGGATTTTTTTTTTCTTTTTATGTGACATTAGGTTGTTCCATGGTGTTTTTGTTGCATTTTCAGAGTTGTTTATCATATTTTGATAGTACTCTCGTTTTGTTTCTTTTTTAGCATATTTATAGTGAGTATTGACTTCTGGAAAGCTACTTTTCAAATTATGTAGTTCTTTCAGTCTTTTACTAGAAATTTGTGCATCAGAATTCACCCAGCTTTTGCTCTTACTAGAATTATAAGATTTCCGTAACGGAAAACACACGTTGAAATGATATAAAAATGTCCCATGAAACAAATCAAGTGTTTCGACTAGATCGCTTGACCGCTAAATATCATTCCACTGCTCTACTGACAGAGCTAGTAGAAAATCAGATATGGCGTTCTCACCGATATTCCTTCTCATGTGAGCATTCTGAGAGGGAATTTCAGTGAAAAAATCGAACTCGCTTTAACAGTTCTATGATCAGATACCTCTTTATCGATTACATAGTTGATTTATTAGTAATATTCTTAAACAAATGGTCAATTATGCTACTTCATCATCGATTGTAGGTTGAACATAGACAATATATTAAACAGTTCAATGAAATCTGCATTTCTTGAGCGAAAAGAAGAAAAGAAGAAATCTCCACACAAAATTATGTTTATATTTGGTTTGTACAGAAAATCTATAACTTTGATGATATTCTGAAAAAATATTCTAAAATTACCAGATGGAGACCTATACAGAACTAATATGATTACAGTGGTTTCATTTAAAGTATTCCATGAACACAGACCGCAAATTTCGAAATGAGCTTCATCACATAATCTGCTCAAGTCGATGTTCTTTGTCTCTACTCCATTTTTTACCCATATTGCAACTCTCCCCATTTCCATGGTGGTTCTACAGTAAAGACTTGCCAAAGAAAAGTTCTGTATGTATTTAGATTGAATCGATTCAATTTTTGCATTTGTTTCAGTAAAACATAAAAAATTCAGATTTTCGTTCTCACATATATCAACTTCTAATAGATTAATTGAATTTGAATTCAGACTCCGTACATTGAGAAGCATTAAGTTTGGGTTGAACATAACACTGGTTCTGTATGTTTTTTATCGAGATGAAAAAACCTGCTTACGCATGCACCTGGAGGCCATACTTGGGGATCCATTGCCCTTCTGAAGTTTTCTTGGTATATATTCACTTTATAAGATGAATACAACTGGGGGTGTTTTAATGTTAAGGGTTCACAAGTAACTTCAGGGAAAGACTTATTCAGCAAATCAGTGAGTTCTTCCCCCGTTGTTTCCGGTTTGACCCTGTATTCGTGTAATTCGGCAACTTTTGGGACGCATTCAATTTTCGTGTCAGTATTTTTCCCGACTATTATTTGACGGTTGTGACTCTTATCATTTCTACTGTAAGTAACCTTTTTCCAATGATTATCATCTCCATCTCCCACCTTTTCATTTGGATTCATCGGGCTTACATCACACGATGAAGAGGCGTCGTTATTCGCGAGGTGGGTGATTTCTTTTATCTTCACAAAGTTCTGCGCAATATGCGTAATGTACATTTTTGTTGTTTTTCTAATATTTCTTATGTAATTATAGAATATTCTCCGCAATATTATTCTTCTGAAACTTTAAAAACAACTTTACAACAATACGAAACGAACTAGAAATATTGAGCGAACTGAAAAACACCCTCAAGGCCTCTGAGGTAGAATTCCATACCTACACGCTGCCGGGGAAAAAACGCCACGCGTTCATCCTGAAAGGGCTGGACCACTGTCCGAAGACTGAAGATATAGCAGAGGACCTGGAGTCGCAAGGTCTGACAACGTATGGAATCATAGGCATCGAGAACACTGAAAGAAAATTATACATCGTCAACACGGACAAGAAGGTAACAGAAAGCTTTCTGAACAAGAATATCCGTGCCGTTGATGGGGTAATAGTGGGAAGTAAAGCGGAACAACAGAGCTGCCACTCAGTGTTACCGATGCCAGGCCTGGGGACATGCCCAGTCGAACTGCAACCGTGCAATAAGGTGCATGAAGTGTGCAGGAGCACACTGGTCGAGGGTATGCCCCAAGCCCAGAACGACTCCAGCCCTCTGCTGTAACTGCGGGGGAGCCCACACTTCTTGCTCCCAGGAGTGCGAAACCTACGAGAGGAACGTTGCGAACCAGGAGGAAAGGAAGACAATAGAAAACCCTAAGACGAAAAAATATAAACCAGCCCCCCTGTACGAACGAATACCTGGAAACTGAGAAGACAAGAAAGGGAGAAGAACGAAAACCAAAGAGAAGAGGTAAGCCACAGAGTCCCACCCCAATCCCTTTCCCAAATTCTCACATTGCAAAGGGCAAGCCAGCCAGGTACGGTAGATGCTGTAGGTGGCTTTATGGAAAGGCACCAGGCTATCAAATAAGAAAAAGGACACTCTGGGAGTATACGATGAACAACAACGTCATCATTGACTTCCCTGACGCTCCCACTCATTTTCCCTGGAATGGTAACAGTCCCAGCACCCTCGACTTGGTAGTAAATAAAAATGTTCACGACATATCAGAGCTCCGAACTATCTCTGAGCTCATCTCAGATCATGATCCTGTACGCTTCACAGTCAGTGGAGGGCAAAACCTGAGAGGGAAAAGGGTACTGTATGATTACTCATCCCATGACTGGAAAGAGTATAGGAGACGATTAAATGAGACGACTGTGATAACTCCGGATATCCCAGAGGACAATATCAACACAGAGACACAGATATGGTTACATAACATACAAGCAGCCAGAGATGCTACTACCAGGAAGAGGGTGGTGAGAGAGGACAGGGACCTTCTTCCAGGTTACATTCTTGAAGCAATAAAACAGAACAATTCCGAAAGGAAAAAGTGGCAACAATCCCGATTCATAAGGAAAATATGCTGAATCTGGGGCGGGAAATCAACGAATTGATAAAGAGCCACAAGAATTAAACCTGGAAGAGGAAACTGGAGAGCCTAAATGCTGGGGACAATTCCCTCTGGCGGATGTCTAGAGGAGACACAAAGATATCCCTGCAGTGGGGAATGGCCAACAGCATGCGGTTACCGACTCAAAAAAGGCAGAAATGTTTGGGGAATACTTCCAGAGTGCCTCTCAGGCAGGTGTCGATTTCAAACAAGAACACGAAGAAATCATAAGGGGAGCCAGGGAGTTTAGAGCAACCCCAAGCACGATGAGTGACAGGGCTTTCTCGAAGCTTCCAAGGAAGTCTCTCGTGCAATTAATATACAGGGTGTCAATTTGAAAACTTCCCACCCTTAATATCTTCCTTCCAGTAAACAATATGAGTAATCGAAAAAACAGGTCAATTTTATTGTCAAGGGGGACACTTTCACGGACTATTTGTAGCCCTCGTGGTTCAACCCCCTAGGAGGGGTAGATGTTACCCTTAGAATTTTAAATGGAAAGGGGAGTCAAGTGGCACATCATTTTGATGGGCGTTCAATTCTTGTTCCAATGGTACCCTGACTTATTATTTTTTTGATGAGCATTTTCCGAAAAATTGCGTTCTAAACTAACAGAAGTAATTATTAGAACGCCTATACTGAGATGCATGGTTTGGCCAGAACTGGTTAGAATATTAGGTGGTACCGTTCCAACCCTTTATTAGGGGTAACATTAGCCATTAGCTCCAAACACTTTACATAAAAAAGTAGTCTAATAGTAAAACGTAGATGGTAGTAAAGTTGTGTTTATTAAATGCTGAATTTTTAAGTGTCATCGCAGAAATTGTACAGATAGCCTTCCTTTTTTGCTACTTCTGCTGTAAAAAGTTTCTGTTTTCCGGCAAAAAATTGGTTAGCAAATTTGAACTATGTGGTAGTATTGTGAATACCGTTGTACCTGTTGGGCTGTTTAGGAATTACTTTAATAAGTGTATAAAAGTGTAAAAATGGTTTACATTCTTCAAGACAGAATTGAAATGATTGTAATTTATGGCGAAGTTGGAAAGTGCGCACGAAGGGCGGCATGTCTTTTTAACGAAAGACGTCCAAATTGTAATGTAAGTCACCGGTATGTGCTTGATTTGGTGAATAAGTTTTACGAAACTGGTTCAGTGACAAATAAAAAAAGAAATAACCCCAGAGTACTAAATGAAGCAGCTCAAATTGAAGTTTTGGGAACATTTGCTGCAGAGCCCACGAGCTCCTTACGATCAGTATCAGAACAGACGGGAATGTCACGCGAGACTATAAGAAAAGCATTGAAAATGCATAAATTTCATCCATATAAAATGCAGATTCTTCAAGAGCTCCACGAGGATGATTTTGATAGAAGAATAGAGTTTTGTGAAATCATGTCTCATCGAGTCAATACCATCCCTAATCTTCTGTTAAACATCTGTTTCAGCGATGAGTGTTCATTTTTTCTGAATGGCAATGTTAATAGACAAAATTGTCGCTATTGGAGTGACGAAAACCCACATATTTTTCGGGAAGGGTATACACAACACCCACAAAAAGTTAATGTTTGGGCTGGTATTCTTGGAAATGCCATTCTTGGTCCATTATTTCTGGAAGAAAACTTGACTGGCAACCTGTACCTTGATATGCTTGAAGAGACTATCGATCCTCTTATAACTCACGAGCTAGAAACTCAAATTGATGCAGAAGGTAATGAACTTTTGCAGGAGGATCTGTTACATTTCCAGCAGGACGGTGCTCCACCTCATTATTTTCTTCCCGTCCGACAGTGGTTAAACGAGAGATTTCCGGGTAGATGGATTGGCAGAAGGGGAGCAGTTGAATGGCCTCCGAGATCACCGGATTTAACACCCTTAGATTTCTTTCTTTGGGGGCATCTTAAATCCGTTGTTTATAAAACACAACCTTCTGATATTGACGAACTTAAAAGACGAATTACAGCAGCATGCCGGTCAATTCCTAGTGAAGTTTTCCGTAATGTTAGAGGGGAGTTCGAAAACAGACTGTATTACTGTTTAGAGCAAAATGGACAACATTTCGAACAGCTAATAAGATAAGCGTAAGTAGATTTTATGTTGGAAATGTCTTTCTCGCAAATTAAATTTTATTGTGTAGAAGGAAAATAACCACCAAATAAAAAATCCCATGCGTAATAAATTTATTCCTGTCATTCAAGGGTTGGAGCGGTGCCACCTACTCTTCTAACCATTTTTATTAAAGGGAGTCAATACAATAATGCATCTCAGTATAGGCGTTCTAATAATTACTTCTGTTAGTTTAGAACGCAATTTTTCGGAAAATGCTCATCACAAAATAATAAGTCAGGGTACCATTGGAACAAGAATTGAACGCCCATCAAAATGATGTGCCACTTGACCCCCCTTCCCATTTAAAATTCTAAGGGTAACATCTACCCCTCCTAGGGGGTTGAACCACGAGGGCTACAAATAGTCCGTGAAAGTGTCCCCCTTGACAATAAAATTGACCTGTTTTTTCGATTACTCATATTGTTTACTGGAAGGAAGATATTAAGGGTGGGAAGTTTTCAAATTGACACCCTGTATATCATCAATAGCATAATTAAATGGCAGCACTGCCCGCAATGCCATAAGCAAGCAGATATTATCCTGATACTGAAACCGGGGAAATCCGATGCAAAGGTCGAGAGCTACCGCCCTATATCACTGCTCAGTACGGTGGCCAAGGTGGTGGACCAAATCCTTCTCAAAAGATTCAGAGATCTTGAAGAAGAGCTCGAACTCATCCCGGCGGAGCAATTCGGCTTCCGAAGGGGACATTCAACGGTCTCCCAGGTGGCAAGGATTGTCCACGAGGTGATGGAGGGATTCATTCAGGATCTCAGCACAGTCATGATCCTGCTGGATATCCAGAAAGCTTTCGACACAGTCTGGATAGAAGGTGTTACGAGCAGGCATGCCTAGTCACTTGGTAAAGATAATGGACTCGTATCTAGTCGGCAGGACCTTCAAGGTTAGAGTGAACGAAACAAGCTCCGAAATGAAGAAGGCTGAAGCAGGAGTGCCGCAGGGGTCCAGCCTGTCGCCACTTTTATACTCGCTGTATACGCACGACTTTCCAATGTTCAGTAATACGAGCACGGCTGTATATGCAGATGACACTGCAATATATGCTCATGCACATTCCTGCAATGCAGCCGCGGCTCGGTTAAAAGTGCATCTGCAAAGGAAGGTAGTGCCGTACATGGCGAGTAATAAAATAGTGGTTAATCCGGCCAAGACAGAGCTCATGATATTCACCAAGAGAAGGAAGCTCGTATGCGCCGAACTCTCTGGAGGATTCATGGCTCTGGGTAACCGGATTGACAGATCAGAATCTGTGCGTTACCTGGGGGTGCAGCTGGATAAAGGATTAACACTTGAGAAACATGTCAGCTTGGCAATCCAGCGAGCTGCGGGAGCAATAAGAAGGACATATCCGTTGATAGCCAGGGGTTCCAAGCTGTCTATGGAAAACAAGGTGTTAATCTACAAGCAGGTCATCAGGCCAACGATGACATATGCTTGTCCAGTACTCTGCAGCATCGCCAAGACTCACTTGTTAAGATTGAAGAGGATGCAGAATAATGTGCTCCGTATCGTCACGGATAGTGATAGATACATTCGGCTAGACGCATTGAGGGAGCTAGCCGATATTCCATCCATCATAGAATTTATCAAACAACAATCTGATAAATTCTACAGACACTTTATCCTTGGAAGTACGCTGACTAGAGACATAACAGCAGTCAGAGCCCACGGGGCCAGGTAGCCGAGTGGTTAAAGCGACATGGTTTAATCACTTTGGCCAGTCGGCGATGGTTCAAATCACGGCGACTGCAGAATTTTTTCTGATGGCCCGAGAAAGTGCTAGGAATCGCACGTAAAAAGGTAAGACCTCGGTAATCCTTGGCTCGCACAAGTTTCGACTTCTGAGGGCTGCCGTTCGTAAGGGAACGACAGCTGGTTAACGGAAAAACAATTTTAACAATTTTAACAATTTTTAACCATAACAGGCCAAAAAAGCATAGGGGGCTCATTTACCAGGAGATGGATATTTTCCAGGAAAATCCAGAAGAGGAGTGAACAAACACTCATAATCCAATGAAGGCTCAAACCCGTTTTTTTCGTTATTTTTCCGGGTGTTGATGGAAAACTCAATGATGAAAGTTACTGTCCTGATAGCCTGATGCCTTACATATAAGCATGTAAGAACCCCTACATAACTTGGAGGAGGTAGGGAGAGTCAAAGACTCGGGTAATTTTAGAACTTTATCCTTGCTGATTGTCGCATATTAGGTTTTCGACTTATATACAGTCATTTTCAGAAAAGTTATAATAAAATATCCATTATTTGGAAACATAGATTGTATAAGTTAATTAAATTTGTATGTTGTTTCTACGCGTTGTGAATTCTTCAGCGATAAATTTCATTGCTAACGATGTTCCCCTCGAAAATGAAGTTGATCTAACAGATCGGTTTATTTTTAACTACCCGAATAGCCATCAGTTTCGTTTTCAACTGGCTACTTTATATATTCGACACTTTTGAATCCCACAACAAAACAATTATCCTCCAAGGTGTATGGCAACACCGCTGTCTTATCATCGGACTTATTATTATTTCAATTATCAGCATCCTAGGAGACCACGTAAATTTCACTCCCTTAACAAATGTTTTACTCACAATTATAGCGGTGGTCACTCGCATATTGATGTTACAAATTATAACTAGCTACTAACGATTCTAAGGGTTTACCCCTCTATATAAACCATAAAAAGTTGCGCAATATCATCCGGAACCAATCATTTTTGACCCACATTGAAAATTTTCGAAATGCGATGACTGAACTAGAAGATGTTATCTAATGTATGGACGGTACGTGACAATTTCATCCTCAGTAAATTCAATATAAAAATTTCGCCATTTCAATAATAATCCTAACCGCAAAATGGGATATCCGATCAAGCGAGAAGCTCTGCCCACACCTTTAATAGTTTAAAATTTTCAGCGAATTTCTTTTCAAAGTACATCGATCTTCATTTCTTATATTGCGGTTAGGTATTTTAGTAATTGAAATGACCAAAAACAAAACGAAGAAATTATTTTATTGCACTTTGCTAAAAGTTTTTATATTCCAAATATTCGTAGTCACAAAAGTTCCAGTCGGCTGATTTTATTCATAATCTAATTCACCATTCTGGACATCGGAGGTAAACTACACCAAGTCCTAGAAGCTAGTTTTTCAGTAGGAAAACTGTAGGTAATGAATTTCAGTGTGTTATTCCTCTGTCAATGCAATAACATAATTACAAAATGAAAAAATTTGTTGGATCACATCATTTCGAATATTGATAGGAAGTTGAGTTTCTATGCTGGGTCTTGACCTCTCCGATCACCTAGCACAAATTTATTTTTGTATTAACTACGTAAAATGAGTGTTTTTTCAATGGCCGAGACCGCAGATAGGGTCCAAAAATTCTCTTGAATGTACCATAAAAATACGAATTTTATACTTACACGAAATACAATAGCTATTTATGATACAAGTTCGTAAAGTAGGACTTTTTTGTATTAGCGTGAAGTTTGTTGAATGAGGCGCAGCCGAGTTTCATACAAAGTTTTTTAGTCGACAGTTATTATATTACCAAATTGTAGCAATTATATCATTGATTTGAATGTTTATGTCGTCGTATCATCAAATCAAGTTATATTTGACGCAAAATACTGTATTTTCCAAAATTGCATAAATGTATGAACAGTGTGTAAAATAGTATATTGTACAACAAGTGAGAAAAACGACATATTTCTCACGAGCGCAGAAGTTTGTTGGCACGAGCCGAAGGCGAGTGCCGCCAATCAAGCGAGTGAGAAATATGTCATTTTCTCACGAATTGTACATTGTACTTTTTCTTCGGATGCGTTGTTTTCAAGTATTGAAAATTAAAATACATATATAATATACTTGTATATAACTCATTTTTATATTTTATTCAAAATAGTAATTAACAGTTATATTTGAACTATTTTGTAAAGTAATTCCTGGTAGGTTGTTTTGTTTCAACATGTTTTCGGTAATTGAATTATTAGCTGCGGTCGAAGTTGAAGTTGATGGGGAAACGTACTGAGCTTCCACAGCATTGTTGTGTTCAGGTTCTAATGGCACTGGAGGCTGAATGGATTCTACTATACTTTTTGAAATCTTCATTTTGTTAGCTATGGAGTTGTCGATATAAGATTCAGCAACATTGCTGGATTTCCAACCCCTATGGCGTTTTAAAGTTAAAAGATCTGCCCCTGCATTAACTAAAATAGTCGCAGATGACCTTCGGAAACAGTGGCCAGTATTTTCGCTATTTCTTTCGCCATGGTGCCAAATTTATTTATCCCCACAGGCTATTTCGTATATTTGCTATTTTTGTAATTAAAAAAAAAACGTGTTTCATTTGTGCATGGTCGAAGCTTCACATACTTTTTGTAAATTTGGTAGAATTCTCCTGTGACTGTGAAATTTCTAGGAACGGAACCTTGGATTTAGTATCGGGTAATTTTATTAAAAGGGCCGAATTAAGATCTTCCATCTCATCAATTTTTTATTTTCGAAGTTCATCACAACGGCATTCCCCTGTAAGGCCAATAGCTAAAGCAATAACAATTTAAAAATTTTCAATTCATACCTTTATCAGCAAATACTTTTCATCAGGTGCATCTTTTAAAAAATGTTGAATTTCTTCAGAAGTTAATGTTTTTGACTGATTTGGAACATATTTTTCAGATTTGCGTTTTAAAAATGCACGTAGTTTTACGTATTTTGATATATTAACACAGTTTTTAATCATTTAGGTACTCCTCAGCATCGAGTACTGAGACCATAATGTTGATGATTTCAATCTTCTTGACAACTCTTCAAAATAAACTACAGATCGACAAGCGTAAGGATGCCTCTGAGATACGCAAACGATAGAAAGCATGAGTAGATGTGCGACAAAGATCGACTACTGTTGAATAAGGCAGAGCGATTGAGCTCCTGCCCCACTCCAGGGTTTTGTCTACTGCGCAACCAATTCTCGGAGGCATCCTTACGCTTGTCGATCAATAACAAGGTATTTTCGGAAAAAGAATTTACCTTGGCTTTCATTTTCCAGTCCATAAAGTTTCTGTGAGCGATTTCATATTTTCCTCTTGATGTGCTTGGTAGCAAATTATTGCAAACATCTGTTGCTTTCTGAATAATTTCTGGAGGTGTAATTTCCGACTCTAACAGCCGTATGCATAGTCAATTCCAGCGACTCGCCAGAGTTTCGCCGCTCGCTACACAAGAACTATAATGCACAGTCGAGCTCCAAAAAAGTGGTACATCGCCAGCGTTTCTCCAAAATGTGACTTATCACATAGTTGCCACTTTTTTGGAGCTCGACTGTGCATTATAATCCTTGTGTAGCGAACGGCGAAACTCTGGCGAGTCGCTGGCGATTGACTATGCATACGGCTGTAAATCTTCGTTTTCCATCATATTCAATATTTAATGAATCTGAACTGTTTAAATTATAACCAATAACAATAAAACCATTTTTTCTACGGATGCAATACAATGTGTGCCACTTCTCTCATCGCTTTCATACGTTCAAAACGAAAGATTTTTCACGCAGTGAGAAATATCCGCCAATACAGTGAGAAATAATTTCTCACGGTGAGAAATAATTTCTCACTCTAACCCAAGTCAGTCATGAATTGTTACATGTCAGATTGATATGACACGTTCTCCACGTTGACAACGCTACGCCGACGATTCGCGTGCAATATCCAAGTAGCCCATTGTTAGCGTTTCTATAACAACGAATCTGAAGCACTGCATAATTATTGCTGTCAACTCACCCAACGAAAATTACTTTACACGCAGTTGATGATTTTACGCACAGGTCAGTACTACTTTACGCACTGTCAGCAGTGTGTAAAAGCTTAGTTTACGCAACATCGTAGAAAAATATTTTTTGTACAACTGTGAATTTGAATTTACGTCGTCTGAAATATATTAAAAATAAATATTTCCAATACAGCTTGACGTGGTTTTTTGTCCTGAAGATCGCTTAAATGACTGTTGTCTAGAAATTATTATTCAATGTTTTCAGTAAAATCGTATTCAAACATTTTTCCTGTCTGAAAAAAATAACTAAATAATACTTCTCTTTTCCATACATGTTTTCAATGTTATCAATACTTCCAATACAATATAACAGCATCCAGTGGTCTTTCTGTGTAGTTACTATAGAAACGGTTTGTTGCCACGCGGTGTGTTTGACTGTTTGACTGTGTTTGCTCGTAATTGCTTCAATTTCAAGTTATTTTCAAATAGATGGTTGATGTAGATGTTGATTATGATAGTGGTAGTGATACCCCATCAGATATTATCTGAGAAAGCAAATGCAATAGACGAGGAAAGTGTGTCGTCACAAATGTCATACCTGTCAAAAACTGATTCCAAACAAAGAATTTTAGGAGACATTCTCTGTTGATGATTTGCTGCTTTGCTTATTACTTTCTGTTCGGTTGGTTGGATTTTGTTTTCTCAGGCAAAAGAAGTTGAAAAACCTTAACGGAAACAATATCGGAGTTATCGGACAAGCTGGTTTAAATTCGACGGAGGTTTGTTTGGAATCAGTTTTTGACAAGAATGACATTTGTGACGTCATCACTTTCCTCGTCTATGTATCTAATATGTTACCTGCCAAATCCAAGTTAGTATATGAGGAAAAATATGACCAATTTCGTGAATGGTGCGACAAGAAACGTAAAAAGGTTTCAGAAAATGTGCTTATTGCTATTTTGAGGAAAAATCAAAAATTATGAAACCTCCTACGTCATGGAGTGTCAACTCAATGTTGAAAAGTAAATTGAATGTTAAGGAAAATATTGATATATGGAAGTTTTCAAAATTGGTCCGGCTCATTAAGAACAAAAGCGTCGGATACCGAGGAAAGAAATCTAAAGTTTTATCAAGGGATGATATCAATAAATTTATTCAAGATGCTGATAAGAAAAAAAATTCACTTAATGAGGTACAGATATAATCATATTTTGTAAGATTAGTAGTAATTTCAATATTTTTTATTTGTAGGTTGTCTTAATTTTGGGTATCGCGGTGCCTGTCGCCGTGAAGAATTATTACATATAACTTTACTATTGATGCCATTGAATATGCTGAATCTACTTATATTTATTGTCAAAATATCTGAAACGAATAGCTATTGCCCAAGAACGTTTACTGTTTCAAATTCCGATTATATTGAGATATAGGTACCGCAAGTATAGAGCACTACGGCCGCCTCATACAAAAAGTAACAGATTATTTTTGAAATATTCGAGAGGAAAATATGTTAACCAACATATGGGGATAAATAAAATAGGAGAAATTCCCAGTTTTGATTGCAAAATGGCTTAGAAAAGGCTTGTATAAGAGCTACATAGGTCACTGTTTCAGGAGAAGTGTGTAACTCTTCTGGCCAATGCAGGGGGCACCATTACATCCATAAATCGTCACGGTGGCTGGAAATCTGCCTCCGTAGCAGAAGCATATATAGAATAACAAAATAGAGATTTCTTACAAAATATTGAATTGTCCAAACAAATTAAAATCAACTCTTCAAGAAATATCTAACGTTTACGATCAGCAGCAACATGGAACATCTTCGAGAATTTATGTTGGAAGTAATTGTTCAAACTTGTTAAAAATAAATCCTTCTAAAAGTAATATTTCATGTTTACTTTGTGAATTATTTTGGCAATGAAAAAAAGTAAACATTCATGCATCAATAGAGATGCAGAAATGTCAAGTTTGTACAAAAAAGTTATATTCTTTAATTTTTCAATCAACTCGAAAAAAAACACCTACTAAATACAGAGAACTCAGATCATTCAAATCACTCTTATATAGAAAACAAAGGCTGGAATAATATTTTTGCAATAGAATGAGTTCAGTTAGCATACCTTTATGCATATTTTTCAAAATCATTCTGGAATGCTTCGAGCAGTCTTTCCACTAGAATGAATCAAATTGGAAGCTAGCTACTCACACCAAACCTGTACTTGTAAAAGTTCTTTTTAACGGACCAATAAAATCTATCTATCTATCTATCATGAAAACACCCTCGTATCTTCCGTAATTTTTGACGTGGAATCATGATACACTAGAAATGAATTCAGTGAGAAATTCTAATTTCTTTCACTTCTCATGGAAACGCCCCCGTATCTTCCGTAATTATCAAAGTAGAACAATGAAATTTCCAGGACTGATAGATAAACTGAAAATGAACTCACTGCACTTAAGGGGTCATCCTACGTGATATACACTGTTCGCCACCAGCGATGGAAACATGGGTGGAAAAGTGTATATTACTAAGGATGACCCCTTTTGTGCAATTAGTTAATCCTTATTGTATGTATCGATCCTGAAAATTTCATGGTTTTGCGTAGTAAATTACAGAAGATACGGGGGCGTTTCCATGAGAAGTGAAACAAATTAAAATATTTCAGGACTGAAAAATTTTCAGGGGAGAGGTGAATCAGTAGTAATTTGGGGATCTTGAACACGAATCCGAAGGAATTTCGGGCCAATTTTGCCCCCTACTATAACTTTCCGTTAAAATGGGTGGTTCCATCGCTGCTGGCGTGCAGTGTATATCACGTAAGACTACCCCTTATGTATAGTGAGTTCATTTCTATTGTATCTATGGAAATTTCATAGTTCTACATCAAAAATTACTGAAGATACGAGGGTGTTTCCATGAGATGTGAAACACACTGTATACATATGGTTCTAGTCATATCATAAAAACAGAAAAATGCTCACTAAATTACAAGTTTTCATATAAATTATTACACAATCTGAATAAAAATACATTGTGTGTTATTCCATCCATCTCAATCGTCAACATAATTCAAAATTGAGACAGACAAGGGAGCGATATCAATTTTTTAGAGATGGATTTATACCGGGTGTAACAAGATCATGGTACACCCTCCATATCTCCGTTAGTTTCGAAGGTAATTTATTGAAATTTGGGAAATACCATATACATAATAAGCGGCAGTTTTTGACCTACAAATGTTTTTTTTTTTTCAATTCAGGTTCCGCCAGAAGTGATACCAACTTTCGATTTTTAAATGGAACACCCTGTATATCATCACATTTCTGAAATATGCATAATTAATTTTCTGAATCACATGAGTGACATTTCAAACTTAAAAATTGATCACATAGTTTTGAGACAAAAAATTCACACGCTTGATTTTTCAGAAAAAAAAATGCATTGCCTTGGACGCATTTCAACCAATGTGATGAACCTCCTACCATGTCGTTGTTTCCACAATATTCCGAACAAAAGCTAATCGTTTCTTAAATGAAAAGGTCTGTAAAGAATTAAAGAAAAGATTTTCTGGATTTTTTTTATAGAGTTCGGCAGTAACTCGAAAGTTGTTGGATCCCACATTGATGAAATTTTATGTTCATTTGTCTAGTTATATTGGTGGCAGTGCTAACTTAATATAGAGTTAGACAAATTCTCGACAATTACTGGAATAGGTCTAATTGGTTTTCTGGCAAGTGGCTTTGCCAACTTTATACAGGGTGTTAATAAGAAAAAATGTTCCCATAAACACATGTCCGTTATTCGTTTCTAAGATACAGAGTATCAAAGTTTAATTATTATATTTGTTTTTTTGTGAATAAATGCCAAAATATTTGTGATATTCGAGTAAAGTTTGGTATCTGGGATGATTTTTCAATGAAAAATATCAAATTTTGTGTTAATTGTGAAAAAACTAATTTCTAATTGAATATATTTTGAATTAAAAAATCTTGTCATTCAAAATCACTTGCATCGATTATTTCAAATCTCAATAACTCGAAAACAGTTGCTCGCAGTTTCCTCTACCAAGAATATATTTTTTACACCAACTGAATAATAAAGATACCCAGATACCAAACTTTACCCAAATATCAAAATTATTTTGAAATTATTCACAAAAAATAAGAATTCAACTTTGACATTCTGTATCTCAGAAACGAATAACTTGTGGACATATGTTTATGGAAACTTTTCTTCTTATTTTGATGTCAGTAATACGCTCCTAAATTTTCTACACGTACTTAAGAAACACTCTGTATACATCAATCTTTTATTGAAGGCAATCAATGCCCGCCATCTCTCGTACAATTACTACAGTTAAGACTTGGCTTGTCGAAGGAGTTTCAGCAATCAGCATTGTCAAAGCATTGTTAACCTTTTGCGGTCCTTTGGTGGGCACCCCCACAGTACAAGAATATAAATGAGCCGCAAAGGGTTAAATACTTTAAATAGAAGTAAGATAGTTAATGCCTGTTGAAAAGGTATTGGACACAAACGCGAGTGTCATCTGGCGTGATTAGCTACAAACTGAATATTTGACGTCATTTTAATGCAAATTTCTTCAAAAAAACATGATTTTAATGCTGTCCCATTGTTTCATTCAAGTTACGACATGACTTGGAGGCTAAATCACTTAAGTTACGACATGACTTAGAGGCCAGACTACTGACGCCATCTACATGTTGCCTCCATTTGAATCCAATATCAATTAATCAGGTTGGCTAACTATCTCAGTATAAACAATGGTTCTATTTAAACAATTATTGTTACAGCATTCTCAATGATTTCACCAAACTCGCTTGTTCTCCAAACTCTCGAATCAAGAATGTTTATATAAACAATGGTTTAGACAACTAAACATAAGCATGATGGCATGAGGTTAATGAATGAGGATAATATTGAAACACTTTTTAAATAGAACGTAGTTAGTCAATGCCTGTGGAAAAGGTATTGGAGACAAACGCGAGTGTCATCTAGCGTGATTAGTTAGAAACATGAATATTTGACGTCATTTTAATGCAGGTTTCTTCAAAAAACCCTGATTTTAATGCTTTTCCATTGTTTTAATCAAGTTACGACATGACTTGGAGGCCAGATCACTGAAGTTACGACATGACTTGGATGCGAGCTCACTATCGCCATCTACATGTCGCATCCATTTTGATCCAATTTTAATCCCATAAGGTTGACTATCTTCTATATAAACAATGATTGAAACGTTGTATGATGTAATCCTCATACAACGATTGAAATTATATTAAATTTTTAGCGATTCGTTGGCCATCTCGGGGTCGATAGCTGAAACTTGTCCAATAAAATGAACTGGGTGTGAAGTTGAAGAAGAAATTTGTTTATAAACTTTTGCTTTTCTAGAATTCTGAATCAGAATTTTGTGATTCGTGGGAACTGGGAAGTGGGAACGTGAGATTGTGAGAACGAGAAGTGAGAGTCAAAGTGAAAGGATCGAAAATATTTTAGAATGACATTTCATGGTTTAATAATAGAGTAAATAGGTTTATTCCTATTTTGAATTAAAAATTACTTCTCCTCAATATGTAAAAGCAGCAGGAATAAACAAGGTAAATCATAATTTTCCATTAGTACATAGAGGTTATATTTTGATAAATTTGTATGCTCAATAAATAACAACAAATAACAAATTTATTTGCATTTCACGTTGCACTTAACATTCTGTGATTTGATTAATAAACTTATTCTGGTCGCGTTTTTGTATCGTATTGCGAATGCACAATGTAGATACAAACACAGATAAAACGGTTTATCGTTATTTCAACAGAACTGTGTTTGCAGAGTAGGTTTTAATTCAAAACTGTTTCAGAATTTCACTAGTTCAAAGAGGGTAGGAAGAAACAAGTGATGTATTTACAATGTGACTATCTACATGAGAACAATAATGAGATCCTGGAAAAAGGGTGCGAAGAAAATGGCAAGAGTCTATGTTTTCTGTGAGTTAGGAATCTGGAAACATAGTAAATGGAGGACTATCGATAAAATTAAATAATCAACCAAAATTCGTCATAAAAATGTGTATATAATTTACATTCCTTCAGTGTGCCATAATTGACCTTATAAAATCACAAAAAATATATAACCGAAGTCAATAGTATTATTATAAGTTAGAAGTGAGATGTGGAAAGATTCTCAGCCCCTCTTGGGGGGTCCAAACCAACCACCCTCCATAAGACATTTTCAACAAAGGATCAGAAAGAGAACCAGTTGGATATTGAAGCCTTCATCTCTTAGGAAGTGTGTGTTTGCTGTAATATTTTTCTCAATTATATTGATAATTATATACTCCAGGCAAACCCGTTCCCCTTATTTAACCACGTAAGTACCTAACAACTTTTAATTTTATGTTGTTGAAACCTGCCTAACTACAAAAGGTTTATTTTTATTATGGTTAAGTGAGAGAGAGAGAGATATATATATAAATTTAGTATATTGTCCAAGAAATCAACTTCTTATTGACAAAGCATTCTTAGGATTTAAATAAGTAAAAAACAATCGCATTTCGCATTATCAGTTAAAAAATCAACACACCAGATGCAAAATCAGTGGGTGTGTAAAACTAACAGAAAATATGACAAAAAAAAACAAATAAAATGTAAAATAATACTCTTATTAAAATCACATGGAAAATAAAATCATAGCAGAGTTTCACTGGAAATTCCTCAAGATTATACCTAAAATGCTTTTTTGAGTAGAGTTCCTTTCATTATTTTTCTGAATTTGTAATACACTTTCTGATTTCGGAGGGTACATGATTGAATATTTTTTTGCTTTCATAGATCAGAGAGTCTTTGGCCAAAGTGGATTTGGGAATAGGGGGAAGCATTTTATTTTCTGATGTTTGCCTTGTTACATATTTCGTTTGGTTTTTAGGGTTTTGGGAATCAACTGTATTATGTTTTTTGTGTATTAGACATACAGAGTCTAGAATGAAAGTGCAGGTGAGAGTTAGAATTCCACTGCTGATGAATAATGGTCTACAGGTTTCTCACATTCAAGCCTTTCAAAGGTATCAAACTGCTCTTTTTTGTAGAACAAACACTGATTGTAATAATTTTTTACTGCAAAATCCCTAAAAGGCAATTCCATATCTCAAATGAGCCTCAATCATGCCCTGAGTGAGTAATATTCCACTGCTAGTCTCTAATATGCTGCTCAAATTTCAATTTGTTGTCAATTAATATTCCCAGGAATTCTTAATGATTTTTGTTTTCTAAAGTGCAAAGTCGAAAACCGATACCAGGTGTTTTTCTGAAAATGTTATTTATTTCATGAGGATTGACTGGAGATTTGTGGAAAGTAATTACACTCAATAAGAACACTAAATATAGTAAGTAAACATACAAATTTCAATTTTCTCTAGATTCTCATTTTTAATAATGATAAATGTTTTTTATACAATAATTTAACCATGTCAGCAGTAGTAGATTTTGACTATATGTTTTAATACTCCTGGCTTAGTAATGACTTTTTTGTCTATTGATTATGAGACAAGGTGATTTTCTCAACAGTTTTTGTCGACCCCATTTGATACCTTACACATAGTTCATTTCATTAGTGAGAAGATATTCACAAATGCTGAAAGTACCTATTTGCCAAATTTCAAGAAATATTATTAGTTTTATTGCGGATATTATAGTACCATGAATAATAATAAATTCTTTGAAAATATTAAGTACCCATAATAAATTATGGTTATTTTGGAGGATTAAAGAGAGAGAGAGAATTAAATGAGCTTTTAATTGATGTGCCACTTAACCCACCTTCCCAATTAAGATTTCCAGGGTAACATCTACCATCTAACATTTTTTACCAAAAGTGTTCCCCTTGAAAATAAAATTAACGTGTCTTACCGATTTCTCCAATTCCTTACTGAATTATGGGTTGGAAATTGACACCCTGTATTATTGTTTGTATTTGAAAAAGATATCAGATTTCCAGTTTTCTCATAGTGTTCTTTTTATTGAAATTTCAACCACCCTGTACTTTATATCTAGTATTTCTGATGATAACATTTTCAGAAAAAATTAAAGGGTGTTCTGAAAATGCTTATATACCTTATACAACGTATAACAGGGCTGAAATTTTATGGGGTGTCCTATGGTGGAATATAAAAAATTTAAATACAGGAAGGAGCAATAGGGCGACAGAGTCGAATTGTTTGAGTTCTATGATAGCTAGGAACATGATTTGAAAACGAAAATTAACTAGATTATAACCAGAAATTGTTGCTAAATATACAGGGTGAACCGAGAAAGACCTATGGGGTCGAGTGCTTGTTCAAAAATGGAATACCATGTATATTAGCACGTTTTTTAAGACATTTTAGTGACCTCTACCTTACCTCCAATATTTTCGTCCATTTGATAGACTTGATAGACAGATGTGTGATATTTCTGATCCATTCGTATGCATTTAAATAATACATGGTGGTTATAGGTAATGATTTTCAATTCGGAACTTTTTAATTGAATCTTCTCGTGTTTTTTAAATGAAACACCCCGTATATTTTTCGATCATGATGTACACGAATAATTTTTGTATGGCTATTTTTAGGCGTTTTCAATTTTTAATTTTAATAATTTTCAGTTGTTCATTTTCACTGGCACATTTCTTTGTAGCATGAGAACATCTGATTTCAATTATTTAAGTGACTCCCAATACAACTTCCTTCATGTACACTTGAAAAAACATTGAAAGTAAACAAAAACAAATCACATGCGAAATACTCACAAAAAAGTACAAAATCGAGAAACAAAAACATGAAAAATCAAAATGAACCAATTCATTTAGTTCTGCATATGTCTAGCCGTCTTCGAAATGAGTTTTCCACTTCTCTTAGAATTGCCGGTGCTATATAAGCATTTATTATCCTTTCCTTCATATTTTTATTGGTTGTTAGTGTATCTCTATACATGATTTCTTTCATGTATCCCCATATACTTAGTGAAAATCCATTTCAATGAGATCTGGGAATTTAGCAGGCCATCTGCTCCACACTTATCACAGAGTGAAGCTTCAAGATTCGTGTTTTACTGACTATAGTATACCATTGAACAATAAGTCAGTTTTCATGAACCCGCTTTGTGAAAATGATCTTCTGCTCTTAATAACCAAACTCAAAAACACTAATTCTGCAGGACACGATCATATTTCCAACAAATTGATAAAATATTGAGTTATGTAAGCCAATATTGTACCTCTTGAATGCATCGCTGGAAAATGGTATATTTCCAACAAAATTGAAACTAGCGTTAACCCCTATATATAAAAAAGGAGACCGCAATGTGTATGGTAATTACCGGGCTGTCAGTGTTATGTCGAATATTTCCAAAATCTATGAACTCAAGATGAAAGAACAAACAGTTTCTTAGTCACTCTTTATTATCACCTTCACAACATGGTTTTACTTGTACCTCTAGCACAGAAACTGCACTGTATGAATTTCATAGAAAGTTAGTATCAGCTCTAGATCAAAGACTACATGTAATGGGACTTTTTGTTGATTTCTCACGGGCCTTTGATTGCGTAGATCATGAACTATTGATTTATAAATTGTCTCGATATGGAATACGAGGCCCTTGTCTGGATTTGATGAAATCATATCTGACAGGTAGGTCTCAAGTAGTAAAAATTGGAAATTTGCTGAGTACTGAGAAATGTGTTGTTAGGGGTGTTCCCCAAGGATCACTATTGGATCCATATCTCTTTATAATCTATGCAAATGATCTAATAGTTTCTCTAAATAGAATGTCTCCAAATTCCCGAATAGTGTGCTATGCGGATGATACAAATATTCTTGTTGCCAACACAACTTTAGAACAAGCTAGGACTAATATGTGTGTATCACCATATTTCTGAACGGTCAAAGAAAAACAGTCTGATCCTAAATGCAACAAAAACACAAGCAATTCATTTCTCATTGCGAGCGTCACAACAGATTTCTGAGCCCCTCTCCACTGATGATTGTGAAATTTCATTTGTGGAAAATACTAAACTGTTAGGTATTGTAATTGATTCTAGTAGTCAATGGACACAACATATAGAAACTTTATGTCGTAAGCTTCGTGGTGGCTGCTATTCACTTAATTTTATGGCAAAACAGTGCAGTAAGCAAATACTTTTTACTATTTATTATGCCAGTTTTCATTGTCACCTGCGCTATGGTATACTCAACTGCGGATGTTCAAGCAACATAGGGAGAGTTTGTATACTACAAAAATATGCAGTTAGGATTATAGCCAAACTTGCATATCGAGATTCATGTAGATTAGCATTCAAAAATCTGAAGATACTTAGCGGAAATTTATATTTATGAAATATGTACGTATGGGTACAAATAGAAAAGTTATTGGGTATAACCCTCAAAATGTTGTGCAACCGTAGACACGTGTTTCGAGCTTAAGCTCTCATCAGTACAGTAAAATCAAGTGCGAAGATGTACAACACTTGGATGTAAACATGGAAACAAAGGAAGTCAACAACAGGAAGCCAACCACACATTTGTGGCTTCGGTTAGAAGACCTTGTGCTTACAAGGCAACAACTAACGTCGCCACGGAGGCAGCGTGACAATCCTACCCAGGAAAATACAAATAAGGATGGATGTAGCGAGGGGCAATATAGGAGGAATATTTTAATAGTTCTGAATTGTAAATTTCAATTTTATTAATTTTAAATTTGTACGTTTTATCTGTTATGTAATTTTCCACACTTGTCTTTGACTTTTTCTTTCATTATTGTGCTATGTGTACTGTTTGTATTATATATGTAATTATATATAAGTCTATATATTTTTTTGTAGGCCTTCATCTATTATTATTATAATAGACTATTGGGGAATAAATATTAACTTTTTCAACTTGACTTTTATTTCTTCTTGTCAGAGTATATTTCAACTTGACAGACAACACATTCTTTAGTAAATACAAAGTGTACAAATCAAAACCTAAAGCAAATTTTGTTCTTTATAAGTAGTAAAATGGTAAATGATATATTTTGCCTCTTATTATAATTTTTCGGAAAAGTTGGTGGTTCTATCACCACAGGCATGCTATTCTGTGTCAAAAATTACTGAAGTTACGGGAGAAGTTTCCATTAGAACTGTGTGCTGAAAATTTCTGTCTACCCTGTTTCAAGGTATGAATGATTGTATATGTTTGACTATTTGCTCGACTATTTGGTAGAACAATAATATTGGAAATGATTTCTTGAGGTCCAGCAAAACCCCGGTACATTATTTTAATATGGTTCCGTCGTTCTTATCGCCCATTGCCCACACACAGTATAAATGTTGAAAAAAATTATTTATTCATGATCTGCGTCTGTCAAAGACCGTAAAAATTAAATTATTATTGATCTGCGTCTGTGACCTCTAAGACCCCCAAACACTACTTACGTCCTCCTTTTTAAGTGATTTCCGATTTGCGGGATTTACAAGCTCATAAAATAGAGCGCCACTATTCAGTCACGCACTTTATGTTACTATTACTTCCGTACCTAAAGTATCTAAGTTAACAGTTACAATATAATTTATAATATGAATATCATAAAAATACTTTTTGAACATAAGTATATTATATAATAATGATAATAATAATATTCATTTATTTCAGAAAACATTGAGAAAATATAATATCAAATGACGTTTTAGAAATATCGTCAAAAAACAAAATGATTTCATATGTATAAACATACACACAAATACAAACATATAAACAAGTAACTTGGAAAATACAATTAAGCAATAAATCTCTTGGGATATTGTGGAAGATTTGAAATATCGTTAAGAAAGTTATAAAAATTATAAAATTTAAACAAGGTACCTAATGAAACCACATACCATGATAACATCACAAACATAGTTCATGGAAAAGAATTTAAATTATGTAAAAAAAAAGTCATCCATCACATACTTAACAACTTTTGTTAACAAGTATATCTTTCAATCAAATTGTGCATATTTAGTGCTTATTTGTGTCGTGTGTTATGAATTTTGTGCCCTTGTAGCTTTAGAGATATTCAGAGTTTTTGCAGGTCACCAACTCATGAAAGGAAATTTCAGAATTTTCTTGTCCACAAAATTGTGTACCCATTATATGATGAAATTTCTGCTCGTTTATTTTTAGACATATTTCTTGTTTTTCCTATTTAACCTATTGGAACTCTCAAAGAACAGTTTCCACAGTATTTCCACCAATAATTAGTGGAATCATCGCGTGTAATTAATGTGTTCAGTGGAATTCGATATAGAGCTAGCTTATTCAAATTCTCAATATTTCTCTAAATCTGCGGATATAATTTTAACATCACACGATGAGTTGTTTGTGATATAAGTTTTTCAGTTTACATTTATATCACTATAATGACCATAAAATTAAAACTGTTGTAGAAACGTGCTAACTGAATCGCCCTGTATAGTGAATCAAATACATTATCTGAAATCTCAACGCCTTGCTTGATTCTCATTTGTTTACGGTCGTGATAGCGACGATTATTGACAGCGTCAGCGACAGCGGAATAAAAATGTGTTTGAAATCTCTCTGAAAGACACGAATTAATCACGGCAAATGCCGCTCTTCAGTAAAACTCTCGAAAGCGCAGATCTCAGTATGATTGGATGATATGGAACAATACTTATATGAAGAATTGTTATGGTCCTTCGTTATTGTTAATGTTTAAAATAAAACTTCAAAACCGAACCAGTGGATTTGGAATCACATTTTGTGTACAGGGATACTTATTACCAGATTGCTTGGAACCCCTGAAGACTATCCCTACAAAAACTAATTCAGAAATAGAAAAAAGTATTGAAAATCTTTTCAAAAATAGAACCCATAAAGGCGGAATATAATGTTATCATTTATTCTCAATATTTCCTCTTTAGGTTGGAGAATGTTCTCTGAGGAGCACTTCCATTAAAGTAGACTTTGAAATGTAATAAAAAGTGGATCTAGCAGAATTGTTGTGATAAGGTTTGTTTTTTTTTTTATTCTGCAGATTTTGACGATCCCAAATATTTAGGGTGTCATTTCATCATTTGAGATTATTTTCTATATTGCGTCTAAGATGACCTTAATTCAAGGAAAATTACAGATCTGTATTTCAAAATGCATGTTCTCAGTGTGGAAAGATACGAATTTACAATAAATAATTATTTGATTTTTTTTTTTAATACTTTTCTAAATCGTACTAAAATTATCAAAATAAATTCACCGCACTTATAGATTAATAACCCCATTCAGATTCCTTATCCCATATATTTTATAGCTATGAAAATAGTAGTAAGATTTAAAACGAATAATGTGGTGCGCATGCAATATAATTAGTTATTCACTAATGATATTAACTGTTGAGTAAATTTCTCAACAACAGCTACTTCCCACACTCCTTACTGATACCGATTGTATGCGCCTCACGGTTTTCGTTTTACATCTTATAAGTATTTTTATAGAATAGAACATTCAAAATAACACATTTTCAGAACAATCTGTAGGGGATTAGTAACCACAGGAGTGGTGCTGTAGGTTTTCCTGCAACTGAAAAATGAATACACCACCAAAAAATCAGTGTCTCGCCCCGGAGCACCACGGCAAATAATAATAATAGCCGTCATATACCCGCACAGTTTATGTCTTTGGGTAGTGTACCCAAAGGCATAAACTGTGCGAGTTGATGACGTTTGCATAAGGGGGTATTATTATAAACCTGTCTGTCTCCTCGCTCAACTCATCTAAAAAAATTAAGGTTCCTTTTTTTTCAGTAAATATAAAATAACATGTAGGTTGAACTATATGAGTGTCCTTAGAAAAACAATTATTTCTGATATTAATTGCAACACACACGTTTGAAAAAACGTTAAGAGTGGCATTCATTGGATGAAACTTATTATTCAAAATATGACCATCCTGAATCAAAGTTAATGTGAAACAGAATAAAAAAATTTCTGAATATTCATTACGCTGTGTTGCTTGAAAACTATTAAATTTTTTCCCCAAATATTTTTCCACTTTAATTTATTTTAGTGACATTTTTACGAAGGCGTAGAACGGACATGCGATATTTTTTTTCTTAATTTCGAGTTGTAGCTCGAAATTAGCATAATTTCAAGTTGTCGAGTCACAGCGTCAAGTTTGTGACGCACAGGAAAACTCTAAATATTTCAATAACAACAGGGTAACAACATCCATAACATACGGCACAAATTTGCATGAAATGGGCACAATTTGATGTGATGGAAAAAGAAAATTTTGAAATTTTCCTATATGAGTCACATCGTCAAGTTCGTGACCCACAGGAAAACTAAATATTTCGATGACAACAGGGTCACAATATCCGTAATATACGGCACAAATTGGCACAAATTTCCATATAAGTCACAGTGTCAAGTTGATGACTCATATAAAAAACTCTAAATATCTCGAAAACTACATGGGCTCAAATTCGTAACATACGGCATAAGTTGGCATGAAATGTGC
Organism: Chrysolina oricalcia; assembly: GCA_944452925.2. Taxonomy (NCBI): domain Eukaryota; kingdom Metazoa; phylum Arthropoda; class Insecta; order Coleoptera; family Chrysomelidae; genus Chrysolina; species Chrysolina oricalcia. The sequence continues at coordinate 52,662,139 of OX101810.2, forward strand.
ACAATTTGATAGAACAAGAAAATTTTGAAATTTCCGTATGAGTCACAACGTCAAGTTGTTGACTCACGTGAAGAACTCTAAATATCTCGAAAACTACATGGGCACAAAATTCGTAACACACGGCACAAATTGGCTCAGAATGAGCACAAATTGGCTCAGAATGAGCACAAATTGGCTCAGAATGAGCACAATTTGATGGATGAAGAAAATTTTAAAATTTCCATGTATGAGTCACAGCGTCATGGTGGTGACTCATATGAAAAACTCTAAATATTTCGAAAACTGCATGGGCACAAAATTCGTGACATACGGGACAAATTGGCACCAAATGGGCACAAAATACCCAGAACATTGAAATACCAAAGTTCCAGATATGGATCACCAGCTTGACGCACCTGACTTCGGATGACATCGGACGCACTTTGAAGCGTTTTGATCAACTTCCAGTGACATTTTCAACACATTGCCCACCTCTCAGGTGAACATCCAAAATATACAAATTGTAGATATTGATCTCTACTTCCAGATGCCGTTTACAGAATTTGAATACGAAAATTTCCCTTAAATCGACGCATTTTGCAAGATGTGCCCTAGAATTGTTTATACGCGATTTTGCAAAAACTACACATCGGACAGAAAACACCTTGCGCACAATTGAACCAAATATTATTATCATTAGTTTCCGCAATATTATTTTTAGAGGTTTTTCTGGATTTTCTCAGTGGAAAATGCACCGATCCGGTATATAAGATTCACTACCTGAATTACCACGACTTATAAAAACAACTTGAAATACCTACTTACATGCAAACCACTTGTTCACAAAAAAAAAATACAATTTCGCGAAGTGTCAGTGAAAATGAGCAACTGGAAGTTTTCAAAATTTAATAAGTCAAAAACGGCTGAAATACTCATTTACGTACAAAAAATATTCGTATCCTAATCCTGCATCAAATGGTCGAAAATTATATAGGTTGTTCCATTTAAAAAACACGAGAAAATTTAATTCGAAAGGTACAAATAGAAAAATTATTTGCAGCCACCCTGTATAATTTGAGGGCACGAGAATGTATCAGAAATATCAATCTGTCCATCAAATATCGCTACAATTATTTCCTACTAAATTCCATAATCGTGACGACAGTACTTTTTTCGATATGAATTTTGCAGGTGGCATTATTTCGTAGAAAAAAATATATATCTAATTTTCAAGTGGTTGGGAGATAGTCAATTATATTGAAGGAATCAGAGGATGGAGAGGAAAAGATGTGCTAATTTAAACAAAATGCAATAGTTTCTGGTTATAGACCCCGTTGTCATAGAACTAGAGCAATTGGACTCTGATTCACTATTGCCCACCCTGTATAAATAATTCTAGTTTAGTGGATAGTGACTGGAAGTTGGAAATATTGCAGTTGAAATGTTCAAAAGAAAAATCTCATTATAACATAATGTCATCATATTTTGTGTGATCTTTCTAAATGTAACTCTCGTTGTAAAAAACCAAATGCCAGCTTGACCTTGCATTAACAAAGTGAATTGATGCATGCATCCAGTGACGGAATACGAATTCCTTAATCATATTCTGGTTTTGGTACATATAATCAAATTAATCAGAATTCAGAAATTCATATCAGTTGAATATTGCAGAATTTCAAAATAGAAATTGCAATGTGCTGACTGCACCTAAATAAGTATTTCCATTGAACTTTGAGCTTATAGTAGCACACATTTTGTAATATGCGTACACTATTAATCTATGAACGATTCGTATTATGTGGGGGAAATTGGGAACAGTTGATAACCAGAACTAACTTGCCTTGAAAATGGAAAATTGTATTTCATTTTCAACAATTTACTTGCTCGTGTATATGACGTAAAAGAATGTTATCAAACACCCAGGTATTATAGAACTGAGGAATGAATTCAAAATGTATAGAAATAGATTGGATGGTCTGCTAAATATGAATTTTACAGAGGGGAAGTAGAAAAACATGGAAACTGTCCAATATATGGCATTTTTTGAAAAATATTGAGAATAAAAACAATCATGTAGGAATAAAAGAAATAAAATATGGGGGTGATATAATACGGGATAAAAAATATATAGCTGAACACTTTAATGAACTTTTCACTAATATTGGTTAGAAATTGGAAAAAATAACAACACCTCTAGGAACATGCATTCAATATACATGTATCGGGCTGAGGTAACTGAAGTGATGAAATTTATAAAAGAGCTAAAATCAAATAAGGCTCCCGGCTTAGATAACATTGGATCCAACACCCTCAAGATTTGTGCTGAGCACATTGTGAAACTGCTCACTCATTTGATAAATATGTCTTTGGAAAGTGGTATACTTCCAGAATCTCTCAAAACAGCCGTTATCAAACCGATTCACAAGTCTTACGATAGTCGTGAAGTTTCAAACTATTACGACCCATATCGCTTCTCTCAAATATATCCAGAATATCAGGATTCATCAGAAAATATAACTTGATATCAGAGAAGCAGTTTAGATTTATGGAATGGAAGTCAACACAGGATGCTAGAAGAATTAATTAAAATAATTTACAATTCTTTAGATTCGAAAAAAACGGCAATAAGTCTGTTCGTTGATCTTGCTAAAGCGTTTGACACTGTTAGCCACCCAGACTTATTAGAAATTCTTGAGTGCATTGGATTCTGGAGCAGCAATAGAGTTGTGAATTTTGAAGTCCCTCTAGGAACTGTTCTTGGTCCTATTTTATTCATTATTTATATTAATTCACTGTTCAACCTACACATTCCTGCTGAAATAACTAGTTTCGCCTATGACACAGTCTTATTTTTTGAACACAACTTAAATCAAAAGATTTCCATCATGATTGAATATTTTATAAGTAAGTTACTCACAATAAACTTGATAAAAACTGTGTTCATGCCGTTCAGTAGCTACGAAACGAGCCTACCAGATTATTCAACCATTGATATCCCAACCATTGTTTATATAGAAGATAGTTAGTCAACCTTATGGGATTATAATTGGATCAAAATGGATGCGACATGTAGATGGCGATAGTGCGCTCGCATCCAAGTCATGTCGTAACTTCAGTGATCTGGCCTCCAAGTCATGTCGTAACTTGATTAAAACAATGGAAAAGCAATAAAATCAGGGTTTTTTGAAGAAACCTACATTAAAATGACGTCAAATATTCATGTTTGTAACTAATCACGCTAGATGACACTCGCGTTTGTGTCCAATATCTTTTCCACAGGCATTGACTAACTATGTTCTATTTAAACAATGTCCCAACTGATGATGTTGGGATACAAATAACATCATCTAACACAATTAAATATTTATGCATCACGGTTGTTAGTAACCTGAAATGGGAAGTGCATATAGCTAACCTTACAAAAAAGCTCCGATACCTAGTTAGTAAGTTCTTGGACTCAGACATTTGAAATTCATTTATAATGCATTGGCAAACACACCTATCATATAATATCATTGCTTGGGGAGGCGTCACAAATTATTCAATGAATAATTTGGAATAAATCATACACTTATCCAATCAACGATCTGTACAATGAGATCGGATCAATGGACCAAATATTTGCGATGACACGGATTGTGTGTCAGCGCAAACATTTTACAGAAGCAAAACTAATTGATCACATAAATAATACAAGGTATAGTACCAATTATATTAATATACCAAGAATGATGAAAACTATCGGACAATGCTCTAACAGCTACCTTGCACCTAAGTTATATAGTATCATACCTAGTCATTACAAACTATTCAACTCCCTTTCACTCTTCAAATATGAAATAAAATTATGGATAGATACTAGGGATTCCTAGAATAAAAATACATAGGTTGATTGATTAAAACCACTGAAGAAGGTTTTAGACCCATTTGTTTTGTTTGTTATTAATTAAGTATGTTTGTTTTTTATTGAGTAATTATTGTTTTATCATGTAAAATATCTATAATACATCTATTAATATAAATCAGGATGGATTTACCGAGGGGCAATATATAAAAATATAAATAGAAAAGTTATTGGGTATAGCCCTCAAATTGTTGTGCAACCGTAGACACGTGTTTCGAGCTTAAGCTCTCATCAGTACAGTAAAATCAAGTGCGAAGATGTACAACACTTGTATGTAAAAATAGAAACAAAGGAAGCCAACCACACATTTGTGGCTGCGGTTAGAAGACCTTAAGCTTTCAAGGTAACAACTAACTTCGCCACGGAGGCAGATATAGCTGCCAGCGTGACAATCCTACCCAGGAAAATACAAATCAGGATGGATTTATCGAGGGGCAATATATAAAAATATAAATAGAAAAGTTATTGGGTATAGCCCCTCCATAAATCAATCCTGATTTGTGGGCTACTGTGTTTTATTCACCAGATTTTTGATCTAAATATTTACAGAAAAAGTTTCTTGTTTTTTATAATCTTTGGATATAATTTACATGTATGATTTTTAGTGAATACATTTTATTTTTATTATTATTCCGTGTGATGAAATAGTAAATGTCCCTGTAATAGTGGTGTAGCATTTTATCAAATAAATAGAGATAATTAGTATTCATTTAGATATATCACACAAATGTTTACACTTACTAAAGCTAAAGCTAAAGAAAGGCCATGACCTCCTCCTATATCATCACCAGCCTACCAAAAAAAATTTGAAGATAAAGTAGACCTGTAAAGAATCGAACAGTACAAGAAAGATAAAAGAAATTAATCAAACAAAGAACTGAACGGAAATTCGGAAAAGCTTGAATGCATACGGCCAAAAAAAGGAACAATGAAGATAAGAAAACTGATGAAGAAACAACAAATCATTTCAATGGAAAATCCCACGTGAAAGCTAACATTTCATATTCTACAACTTATAAGTTGTTCTAAAATTGCGAGTTAGTTGGTTTGTCATATGATAAAGTGATGAAGAGAGATCCCACTTTTTCTTTATCATTGCTTATTGTTTTAAAATTGTTTTAATTGTTTTTTCCGTTAACCAGCTGTCGTCCCCTTACGAACGGCAGCCCTCAGAAGTCGAAACTTGTGCGAGCCAAGGATTAACGAGGTCTTACCTTTTTACGTGCGATTCCTAGCACTTTCTTGGGCCATCAGAAAAAGTTCTGCAGTCGCCATGGTTTGAACCATCGCCGGCTGGCAGCCAGTGACTAAAACAATGTCGCTTTTACCACTCGGCTATCTGACCCACTATACCTGACAAATTTCAATATTTATTTTTTGGGGCAAACTTAAATCACAAAATTATTTAGTGTTTTTAAATAATGAGTTTTTTTTTTATTTCTCTCGTGGATTACCGCTGCATAGAAGAAATTATATTTTTTCCAACAAGACGCCTATACATAGTACTTTTGAAGTCAGAGTGTGACTTATCTAACATTTTCCTCATACACATAGCGGGCGATATTCAGAAACTCCATGGCCTACAAGATCCCCAGATTTGACGGATTTCTTTTAAATTATTATTTTATTTTCTTGGTAATTCAAACATCTTTTATATCTTGTACACCATGTATTTCACAAATGTTGCAATAGGAATATTGATTGGACATTTAGCTGCGAATAGAAAAAAAGTCTATGTTATAAGTTCAATACTCGTTTTTAATGAAAACCCTATTTTAGAAATTGAAAATACTATAATTGATGGTGTGATTCCTTAAATCTGTTAGCTGTACTAAATATAATTTTGAAGTTTAGGGTGTTAAATATTGTTCAAATATTTATCCTAACTACACGAATACTGGCTCATTTAGCATATCAGTCTTAACTGGATTTTTTTTGTAGTTTCGAATTTAATGCCATTAAGAATGAATATTACATAATATAAATACATTGAACAATATACAAAAGCAAATTATCCCATAATTTTGTAAAAGTAATGTATTATTAATCTCTATTCTATACTTTCTTCCCCTCTCTCAAGATCCATGCGAGCCATAGAAACTAATTTACATTTATACTGAATAAAGTGTTAGGGATATCCTGGTAGAAGGTGGAATATTTGTAAAGAGAAATATTCTCAATTGAAAATTGAACCAATACATGACTCCTCTGGAAATGGAAAAAACCTACGATAAATTGAAGTTACTTTTTTGTAATATCTAACAGAAAACAACTACTTCCCCGGCTAAAGCCACGCTGCACATTAAACTACATCTGATAGATATTAAGAAAGACCCTATATAACTTGAGAGAAAAAAAAATCTGAAAGTGAAAATTTGCATTTTCATTCAGATAGTTGATTATTTATTAAATGTCCAGTTTCCATTGGAGATTGTTATCTATAAATGAGATAATAAAATTGAAGTTACTTTTTTGTAATATCTAACAGAAAACAACTACTTCCCCGGCTAAAGCCACGCTGGACATTGAACTACATCTGATAGATATTGAAAAGGACCCTATATAACTTGAAGAAAAAATCTGAAAGTGAAAATTTGCATTTTTATTCAGATAGTTGATTATTTATTAAGTGTCCAGTTTCCATTGGAGATTCTTATCTATAAATGAGATAAGGGAGAATGTTATTCAGAAGTATCACGTACAGAAAATCGCTCATTCCATTGATGCGTCAATTGCATCTCTTTCGCTAGGCCTCCAATACATTTTGGTCGACAACAACATATTTCACTCTTCTAAGATCATCAGGGAGGCAGAAGCAATTTCACATTGTAATGATGGAATTGTTGGACTATTTCTTATGCGGTGAAACTTCGAAACAATTTTTCTGACATAAAACCTGTCATGGGTATGGCATGCTGATTTTATTGAAAATATGAACAAGATGTTCAAAAAGTCAGTCATGGAATCATCTGCGACTGAAAGTTGGAATTTAGTCGCTATTTTCCATCGTACAAGATAACCTCTCTTGGAAGGGATTCATGTTGTAAAGAGAATGTAACAATTAAAGTATATACAATTTGCTAATTAATGACTTTGGAACTAGACCAGATAAATGCTAGTCGGTGTGCTCGAAAAACGGAGAATATCGTGGCTTGAGAACTGTAGACTGACTAACCCTCTTCTCTCATCTTTCAAACTCCATCTTTTCATTGCAGGCCAGAAATAATGAAAAACCCAACCTACGTCATTCCGAATTGTCCGGCTTACGAAAGCGTAGTCATAAAACTAATTGTTTGCTGGCAGGATTTCGCATCGTAGGTAATCCGATTACCAGAAATCTAACTGTGGAATTCCAAGTTCTGAAACTATTTTAACGGATTTATAAGTATTTCCCAATAAAAAACATTTATAGTCGGACAAAGGATCTTTGAATTTAAGAAGGAAAAAGAAGTAAATATAAAATATTTAGAATTGATTATTTTCTCTAGGAATAAAAATTGTGAGTTTTATTGTTGATAAAACCCCTACAAGTCAAATGAAATCTGCCAATAATTTCCTTAGGGTGACATTTGCTATCTTGATACATATGGTGTTCGGTATCAATCAATCACCATTCTGTTATTTCTTACTTCTCTGAGAAGAGGTAACCAGGTGCTATTCATTTCTACCATAGAAAAACAAGTCTTCAATAGAAGAATGCAGACAATTCGACTTCCTACTTTCTTGATTTGATTTTCTCATTAAATTTTTAATAACACTCCATTCCTTCATATGATCGCACCCGGTTACAAAATTTTCATTGATTGATACTGAATACCCTCTGTATCAAGTAAGATGTGTAAAAACCCTGGTGTCTCTACTCATATGCCTGCAAACTGTGGGATCAAACGTGAGACATTCGCCAACTTGATCAAGAGAAAACAAATGCGTTACCGCCTCGGTCGGTTTTCTTGTCAGGGGAAAATTTACAAGAACAGAAGTTTTCAAGTATTGCCCACGATAGAAACGAATAAAACAACATAATTATTGGAATTTACTGAATCAGTTTTATTTGTTACATTTTCGACGTATTCATATTAATCGGAACATTATTAGATTGACATGATTAGTTTGATGAGATTAGTTTGATGAAGATATATATCTTCATCAAAAGAAGACTGGTTCATGTAAACGTAAGGTAAAGCAAGGTGAGGTAATGTACGGTTCAAAAAAACGCACGGTACAATTGACACGACTGACAACTTTATCCAATTTGTCATAAATACGAGGGAATAGTTCGATTAAACTTTTGATTTAAGTATCATCCTCATTTATTCAGATTTTTACACTTTTCAATTTTCGAATCTAGATGTTCTAGTTATTACGATCCACCAGTGGCGGCGATAAGGGGCCCGCAGAGCCCGCCGTGCGGGGGTCCCAGCTTCAGACCTCTTTGCTACTTCCAGATTCTATTGCTACATGTAAGGAATATCCTAACAAAATTTGGCGGGGGGTAGGCGAATCCTTATCGCCGCCACTGCGATCCACACCAGTCATTTTTATTCGGAATACATCGTTTCTAAAAGCCCTCTGATTGGCTAGACATAAGAACGCAACGCAGATAGTTAAAAGTAGATCAACTTTTGTATTACCTAACGTTTCATACCTTACCTTGCGTTTTATCATGAACGATGTCTACACGATTCCAATAGTTGCGTTACCTTGCGTTTACATGAACCAGCATTAAAGGCCGAGTCAATCAGAAAAATATAATTATTGAATGAAGAAACACGTTGATAATATATTTTTTTTTTTGGAAAAGAGAAGTATTTTTTAGTCAATTTGAACTTATTTTGTTCAGATGGAGAAATTCAGAAACTGACAGAAAATTTATAATTTTTCTCAAGACAACGGTCTTTTAAACGCAGAATCTTATCGGGGCAAATTGATTCATTTGCCCTTCTCCACTTGTTTATATTTTCTTAAATTTGATTTTTTTTTCCCCTTTTTTAAACTGTGGAAGTTTATAAGACACTCAAAAGACCATTTATTAAATTATATCGCACTTCAGTAAATAATCTACTATTCAAGTTTCAGATAAACTTGCCCTACCTCTGGTCTCCAATTCCCCCTAGTTCTGTGAATCAGAGCTCTGAATGATGTATACATATTGATATTGACTTTATCAGTTTGAGAAGCAAATACCTAGCTAGATTGCCAATCATTTAAAATTAGATACATATTTATTTGTAGTAGTTTAGAACCAGATGTTCCCAGTCCTTGATGTACATAAGGAAAAGCTGAAAAAATAAACTATCTGTGTATATCAACAAGAAGCTTGTAATGAATCCGATTAGTGTTATTTATAAACTAATTCATTTAATCACGTGCTTTTGGAAATGGGTTGGAGACTGACTTCTTTTTTGACATAAGAGCTATCCAAACAACAAAAATACAACAAAACTCCTAGAAAACAAACATTCTGCCATAAGATCTGTGTTAATAAATTGTTGATTATTTCTTTATCGTTCTATATTTGGTTCGATTTTTCTTACTTATAGACCAAGCCATAGAGGTTTTTTCCCCACAAAATAAAAGACGCAAATGGCCTATACTAATTTTTATGAGATAGTCCGTTAATGAATACCCCAGTTTTGGCCTCAGCAAAATCTCTTTGTGGAATTATTTAAACAAGCAATAGTGAAAAAAGTTGCGACTTTTTGGTTTTTTGAAAACATCTCGGAGATTATTCAAGGAATCGTTTTACAGTCAATGGAAATTTTGTAGAAATTTATAAAACCTACAAAATGGATTTCAATACGATCGGATTAGTGCCTTTTCCACTGAGAAAATCCGGAAAAACCTCGAAAAAGAGACGGGTGTGAAAGCAGCAACGGTTTTTCCAGCAACGGTTTTTTTTCTTTTTTTTTTCGCTTCAAGTATAACCGTTGCTCCAGGTTTTTCGACGGAAATGAACGAAATGAACTATTGTGAACCTTCTGAATATGTTCCATGGGGTTAAATACTTTGTGAATCAAAAACTACCCCTCCACACCCCTCTAAATTAGAAAAATCTTGAAACAGTTGAACTACCCGTTGCTCGAGGTATTTTGACGGAAATGCGTTATTCTACAGCTACTGAACACGCTCTGTATAGGGTGAAATAATTTGTGAATCAAAAACTACCCCTCAACAACCCTTTGAAGTTGAAATATCCTGAAACAGTTTATAAACTCGTTGCTCGATGTTTTTTGGCGGGAATGCATTATTCTACAGCTACTGTACACGTTCTAGGGGGTAAAATAATTTGTGAATCAAAAACCACCCTCAACAACCCTTCGAAGTGGAAAATTCCTCAAACAGTTCAAAAACCCGTTGCTCGATTTTATTTTTGACAAAAATTAATTATTCTACAGCTACTGAACTCGCTCTATAGAGTGAAATAATTTGTGAATCAAAAACTACCCTCAACAACCCTTTGAAGTTGAAATATCCTGAAACAGTTTAAAAACCCGTTGCTCGATGTTTTTTGACGGAAATGCATTATTCTACAGCTACTGAACACGCTGAACTGTTTGCGGATTTTTCCACTTCGGAGGGTTGTTGAGGGTAGTTTTTGATTCACAAATTATTTCACCCTACAGAGCGTGTTTAGTAGCTGTACAATAATGCATTTCCGTCAAAATACCTCGAACAACGGGTAATTCAACTGTTTCAAGATTTTTCTACTTTAGAGGGGTGTGGAGGGGTTGTTTTTGATACACAAATTATTTTACCACATGGAACGTATTCAGCAGGTTTGGAATAGTTCATTCCTTCGAAAAACCTCGAGCAAAGGTTATATATTAAAACGAAAAAAAAAACAAGAAAAAAAAACCGTTGCTGGAAAAACCGTTGCTGCTTTCACACCCTTGAAAAAGAGACAAGTTTTCAAAAATTTATAATTTTTATAAATCTAAAGGACAAACAAAATTGCGGAAACTGATAGATGATAATATGTGGTTCAACTGTGCGCAAGATAGTATCTGTCAGATGTGTAGTTTTTGCACAATCGCGTTAAAGTTTAAAGGCACATCTTGCAAGATGCGCCGATTTAAGGGAAATCGTCGTATTCAAATTCTGTAAACGGCATCTGGAAGTAAAGGTATTCAACCTACAATTGGTATATTTTGGATTTTCACCTGCGAGGTGGCAAATGTGTTGAAAATGTCAGTGAAAGTTGATCAAAACGCTTCCGAAGTCACCCGGAGTCGCACTGAAGTTAATTCGAGTTGAGTTCAGGCGACTTCGGGTGCACTTTGAAGCATTTAGAGTAACTTCCAGTGACATTTTCAACACATTTCCCTCCTCTCAGGTGAAAATTCAAAATATACAAATTATAGATATTGATCTCTACTTCCAAATGCCGTTTACAGAATTTGAATAAGATGATTTCCCTTAAATTGGCGCTTTCAGAAAGATTTGCCCTTAAATTGTTTATAAACTATACATCGGACAGAAACCATCTTGCGCACAGTTGAACCGCATGTTATTATCTATCAGTTTCCGCAATATTGTTTCTCCAACATCAGATTTATAAAAATCATAACCGGGGTTTTCATTTACGAACTATCTTATAAAAAGTAGTATAGGGCGTTTGCATCTTTTATTTCGTGTGAAAAGAGCCTCTTATTTGTATATACAGCTTGGCCTATTAATGCATAAAGCATATTTTTGATATGACAAATAGGTAAGTCAATAAAATGTGTTCAGTGCCGCAGTGCAAGAATTGTTCATCTGCCAATGTGTCCTTGTACTAATGTCCCATCAAGAACCAGAAATCAGCTAAAACATGTGGAATCACATTGGAAATCAGATAGCCAATTAGTCAATACACAATTTGAAAACGAACAGCGTTCAATAATTCTGGAACTAATGACACTAAGAAAATTTGGCAAAACACGTTGATTTACATATCAAGGGGGACAACTGTTGAGGTCTTTGTTGGTGTATTACATTCAACTCCCTCACCCCAAGGCACCTACTCCTAAAATTCTAAATAGCAACCCCCACGTATTTCGGATTTTAAAAAATTCTTAGTAATTCTAGATAAGTTATGTTATTTCGGTAACGGTAAGAGATACGATGATGGTTAAATTGGAGCAAAATTGCGACATTCCTTGCTGAGTTAAATGGTGGTAAATAATCTACGATAACTATCGCCAATTTCAAGATATTTGAATTTTCGAATTTTTGTTTTTATTGTTTTTCGTTCGTATCACTGAAGATATAGAAAATCGAAGAGCACTTTGTCGTCGCCACTTCCGGTGACCTACAAGATGTATGCAATTTACCGATTTAACGTTTCATCTCTTTGAGACCAATTGACTACATTTATCTCACAATTTTGGATCCGCTCAAAATGGGTTTGACTTGACTGGATCCGATACACCTAATCGATATATACAGTGTTCGGATTGGATCAAGTCAATTCCATAAAATATAGGATTGGACCCAACCGATCGCCTTGAAGAGAAGTGAAATTACGAGATAAACGAGTTTGAAATTGACAAATGACAAGTAAAAGTAGCCAAATTCAGATTAGTGTTTATATTGACAATTGTCTCTCTCAAAATGGAAAGCAAAATAATAATTAAGAAAAGAAACGTATGGTCCAAAGAAGAGAGCAGATCCACAGAACAACGATTCGTGATTTAATTTGCAGAACACAAGAAATTTAAAGTTACGAAATTCGACATTTTGCTGTGAAGTTAGCTTTTTTCAAGAATAGGATTCTTCGATCCACTTAAATATTGCGATATAAACTGAAGGGTGTTTTCACTCGACTCAATGCTATTGAATTTGAAGCGGATAGAGATCGTCCAGATAAACGTAATCATTATCAATCCCATTTTATTAAATACATGAACAATTCAATGGTAGGTAGCATTTACGAACAGTATTTAGCCCAGCAACGAAGCAAAAATAAAAATAATAAATCCGAAAGTTTCGCAATTTGGTGAAAAATATGTTTACTCACACTTGAAACTGTCAAAAGTACTGACCAATTAAAGGTCCGCATTCGCCGCCATCTTGAAATAAACGTACTTTTTTATGGTTTTTGGTCTATAACTCTTTATTTATCATCTTTATCCAAAAAGTTAAGGTGATCAAAATTTGTGAACATTTGATTCTATACAAAAAAGGTTCAATTCAGTTTTTTCATAAAACTAATTTTTTCCGTGTTAATGTACGATGAACTTAATGCAGATCGGAGATTCGCTATGCCTGTAGGTTTAGCAGCAAAATATGAATTCAATGGCGCGTAACGGTCCATATAAATCTCTGTGGGAACTCTGCAAACAGAAATTTATATTCGTTACGTAAAATTCAATCATTGTTATCATATGTTCATTTTCCACATATTTTTTTCCTTTACTCTTTTTATTATTAAGTTTGAGTGATTTGTTTTCGCAGTCTAACTGGTAGGTACTGGGGATTATCATCGACCACATCAGCATAATCCGATAAATCAATGCTCCCCGCATAGTAAGATCGTCTCGAGCTTGTGGTTGATAATACCCTTTCTTAATTCGCGTTATCGTCTCCGTCTTCATTTTCATCATCGACTATTTTCGGTCCATTGAAGCAGCCTCCATGACAACTATTGCAAACCGTTGTAAAAATCAATCCTTGCTTTTCTATACCCACACAACCCTGCTCAGCCAGTTGTACATTTGCAAAAATCAGATTTAATAAAGCATCGGGTGCAATGGAGTCCATTGTAAGATCGGTACAAGATCTTTTTTTGCGAGTGCAGCTCTTATACTATTCGGTCGCGTATAGTTCTTTCGAACAAACGACATGAACTGCCACAGTTCTTACATCTTCAAGCACTAAGTGTTTATTATCCTTCCCTTCCATACTAGTTTTTTTTGTTCAATAATTCTCTTTTCTTTCACTTCTACATTATCGCCACTACGAAGATTTTCAACGCAAATGAAACACTTCTCACGTACAGCCATCGTAACAAAGTCGGACCCTATCATAGAAATATAATAACCGCTAGAACGCTAAACCCGCTGTCCGAGATTCAGTTTAATGACCCCTCACAGGGAATGATGACCAACCTTTGCACTTGCGCATTATTGCTGTTTCTGGTCACGTCGTTGCCAAGTTTTCTTTCTTTTAGGGCAGGTTATTGTGGGAAGTCCAGTAAACTTGGCAACACCGCCTTAAAATCCTATCGTGGCGTATCAAGCGAAGAAAGATAACAGTGTGGGTTTCTGAGTTTTGGCATTGTTAGGTTTTAGCAGTTGTTTAGGAAAACTGTGTGAATCTGGATAACACCAATATATTGGCAACGACACAAAGGCAAAAAAAAATTATGCAGACTTGAATTTGGATGTCCATTATAAAAGAATATGACGTTGATGTTAACGACATGTTAATCGAAGATGGGGAATCTTATCATTTAATTTCATTTCTCCCTTTTCTTTTAGTACTCTGACTGAAAATGTGGTTACACATAATATAAGGATTTGTTGTTAAATTTATAAAAAAAATTATCAAATGTAGTGTTATGTTTGCAGATGCAGAAAACTTTAAATTATTGAATAGAAAAAAAAGGTGGTCTCATAAGGCCATCACAAACTGTTATAGATATCTGTATTTTGCATGAGAGAAAAATCCGGCAGGTTCTTGCATTTACTGATAATTTTATGCCAAATGAAACGAAGTTTTTGGAAACTTTCATACACCAAATAACTTCATCAATATCATTTCAGGATGAAAAATTATTCAGCTCCATAATAAACCACATTTTCGATATATCTCCCTGTGAGGTGAGTCATAAATTAAAAATGATGAAAGCAAGAACAAGAATTTACACCAGAATTAGATTTTTCAATATTGCAATGTCGCAAACTGAGAAAATTGGAGGTGAATTGAAGTGAAGAACACTTACTAAATTTATGATATTTTCCCCTCAATAGATTTTGAAACAAAATTTTCGTTTGATAGAAATAATTTTGTAACATTACAAAATAAAATGTGTTGAAAATTATTATAGTCCTTTTTCCTTCAATCCTACCATTTCTCCTTATTTAAAACAAAATGAAACAAATATCCTGTAACAATTTGAATTTTTGGATTTTTATATTTATTTCTCTCAACATTCGATAATTTACTTCTTATTACAAAAAATGTGTTTTGAATCTAATACGATTCGGTAACATTTACAATGATAAATGAGAACCTCTGACCAAATGCAAAAATGTAGTTTCTTACCCGAGAAACTATATTTGACAGATTTTTTCCCAATTTTATATCTCCAATCAATGACATTTTTGTTTTTCAACATAAATGGTGGAAAAGTGATAACAAGATTCAACAAGTGGTTTGAACTCCTGTAAAAAAATTTGTAATGTCTTGTCAATAAAAGCCTTTGTTATTATTATTATTATCACATACTTCTTGCGTTAATAACTAATTAATCAATCAATCGATTTGTAGAAGTGGAAAACCAACTTCAATCTCCAGAATTTCGAAAATAAAAAATACGACTACATAAAGAAAGTGCTTCCTCACTCTGATATGGATTTCGACTATAATAGGCTCAACAGATTAAAAAATTGAGTTTTTTTTTTTTCTGATTCACAGACTGAGTGGAATCAATTCCCATCAAATTTGAATTTTTTGACGATCACAATAATTTCTCCCTACTTGTTCGCGAGAAAGCACAAAATAGAAGACCTACACTCAATATTTCTATTTTCAAGAAGTCAATTATTGATTTACTGTATACAGGGTGTTCCAAATTAAGTCGGCACCATTGCCAACTCCGTTATTATTGATGCTACGAATTCGGTTAAATGGGCAAACTAGTAGCATTTTTAATGGCCTCGCGTTTTCAGAATGTTTCATAAAATGATATTTTTTTCAATGGAACACCCTATATCTTTTCATGCATTTCGATTCGTAATAACATTCTCAACAACAAATCTTATTTGACTTTTTTTCGTAAAGGTGAAAATAAGACAGTTTTATTAAAAGGACACCTCGTTTTTCAGAAATCCCCAAAAATAAAAATCTAGAGGCGTCATGTCTGGTGAACGAGGGGGCCACTTAACAGGACCATTTGTAGTAATCCATCTGTTTCCAAAACAGCCTCGCAGCATTCTTTTTACACCACCATGGCAGAAAAATGGACCAATAATTCTCCCTCTAAATAAACCACACCAAACATTAATACTAAATCGTCTTTGCGGATGGTCGGAATGGACTAGAAATGGATTATGTCTACTATAATGAAAATTCTTTCTATTATACAGGGTGTTCCTTAAGTACGTGTAGAAAATTCAGGAGCGTATTACTGACATCAAAATAAGTTCCTATAAACATATGTCCACAAGTTATTCGTTTCTGAGATACAGAGTGTCAAAGTTGAATTCTTATTTTTACTTTTTGTCAATAATTTCAAAATGATTTTGATATTTGGGTAAAGTTTGGAATCTGGGAATATTTATTATTTAGTTTGTGTAAAAAAATATTCTTGGTAGAGGTCACTGCGAGCAACTGTTTTCGAGTTATTGAGATTTTAAATAATCGATGCAAGTGATTTTGAATGACAAGATTTTTCAATTCAAAATAAATTCAATTAGAAATTAGTTTTTTCACAATTAACACAAAATTTGATTTTGGCATTGAAAAATCATCCCAGATACCAATTTACTAGAATATCACAAATATTTTGGCATTTATTCACAAAAAACAAATATAATAATTAAACTTCGACACTGTGTAACTTAGAAACGAATAACTTGCGGACATGTGTTTATGGGAACTTTTTTCTCATTTCGACGTCAGCAACATGCTCTTGAAGTTTCTACACGTACTTAAGAAACACCCTGTGCATCCCACGATTTGAAAAATTAGCCTCATCGCTCCATATAATATTTCTATAGAAGTTTGGATCTTGTCTGCATTTATTCATAAACCACCGCTCAATAGTCTCTCAGGATCACCAGGTTCTAGTGTTTGCCCTGGTCTTATAAGGAGAATTCTTATGTTTCTTCAGAATTCGTTGAATACCAGACAGTGGAACACCTATTTCTCTAGATAAATCTCTGATGGAATTATTTGGATATACCTCAAAGTAGGATTAAACGTCAATTTCTGTATCTTCAGATATTACAAAACGTTTTTTAGGTCTCCTCTTTTCAAAATTTATTTCATTGTTCCGGAATCGACGATGAAGCACAGCAAAAAACGCCGATTAGGTAATTCACGATTGTGGAACGAATTGCTGTAGTGTTGGAGTGCTCTTACACTATTTTTCTGGTAAACCAAGTAGGATTCTAACATATCACATTTTTCTTGATGGGAAAATGGCATTTAGAAAAATATTCGAACAGTAGTTGACAGTTACAATAATTTATGACATTGTCATGATATACTTGAGAATATTTGACAAATAGTATTTCAACAAAGTTTCAAGGCAACTTGATTACTCATAATAATTATGTTTTATCGAATCAAACACATTTTTTCCAACCACATTCATATGACCCTCCAGTATTTTCTGCTCTGTACAAAAACGGCTTCAAAGTTATCATTATAAATAAATGCGACTAGCAGAATGGCTTTAAGATGCAAGTTATCGTTTTGTACATTAATACCAAATAGCTCAGTGGTGTCAATTGAGTGGTGCGACAAATTGGGTGTTTGGAGAATCATGAGGTTTTATTCGCCAAAACAAAAAAAAATTTTGTACTAGTGAAATAAATAAATATTTCCAAATAAATCGCTCATTTGTAATGTCTTGTCAATAAAAGCCTTTGTTATTATTATTGTCATCACATACTTCTTGCGTTAATAACTAATTAATTAATCAATCGATTTGTAGAAGTGGAAAACCAACTTCGATCTCCAGAATTTCGAAAATCAAAAATACGACTACATAAAGAAAGTGCTTCCTCACTCTGATATGGATTTCGACTATAATAGGCTCAACAGTTTAAAAAATTGAGTTTTTTTTCTGATTCACAGACTGAGTGGAATCAATTCCCATCAAATTTGAATTTTTTGACGATCACAATAATTTCTCCCTACTTGTTCGCGAGAAAGCACAAAATAGAAGACCTACACTCAATATTTCTATTTTCAAGAAGTCAATTATTGATTTACTGTATACAGGGTGTTCCAAATTAAGTCGGCACCATTGCCAACTCCGTTATTATTGATGCTACGAATTCGGTTAAATGGGCAAACTAGTAGCATTTTTAATGGCCTTCTCGCGTTTTCAGAATGTTTCATAAAATGATATTTTTTTCAATGGAACACCCTATATCTTTTCATGCATTTCGATTCGAAATAACATTCTCAACAACAAATCTCATTTGACTTTTTTTCGTAAAGGTGAAAATAAGACAGTTTTATTAAAAGGACACCTCGTTTTTCAGAAATCCCCAAAAATAAAAATCTAGAGGCGTCATGTCTGGTGAACGAGGGGGCCACTTAACAGGACCATTTGTAGTAATCCATCTGTTTCCAAAACAGCCTCGCAGCATTCTTTTTACACCACCATGGCAGAAAAATGGACCAATAATTCTCCCTCTAAATAAACCACACCAAACATTAATACTAAATCGTCTTTGCGGATGGTCGGAATGGACTAGAAATGGATTATGTCTACTATGATGAAAATTCTTTCTATTATACAGGGTGTTCCTTAAGTACGTGTAGAAAATTCAGGAGCGTATTACTG
The DNA here is from genome assembly GCA_944452925.2 of Chrysolina oricalcia. Taxonomy (NCBI): domain Eukaryota; kingdom Metazoa; phylum Arthropoda; class Insecta; order Coleoptera; family Chrysomelidae; genus Chrysolina; species Chrysolina oricalcia. Next base: position 52,680,747 of record OX101810.2, read on the forward strand.
ACATCAAAATAAGTTCCTATAAACATATGTCCACAAGTTATTCGTTTCTGAGATACAGAGTGTCAAAGTTGAATTCTTATTTTTACTTTTTGTCAATAATTTCAAAATGATTTTGATATTTGGGTAAAGTTTGGAATCTGGGAATATTTATTATTTAGTTTGTGTAAAAAAATATTCTTGGTAGAGGTCACTGCGAGCAACTGTTTTCGAGTTATTGAGATTTTAAATAATCGATGCAAGTGATTTTGAATGACAAGATTTTTCAATTCAAAATAAATTCAATTAGAAATTAGTTTTTTCACAATTAACACAAAATTTGATTTTGGCATTGAAAAATCATCCCAGATACCAATTTACTAGAATATCACAAATATTTTGGCATTTATTCACAAAAAACAAATATAATAATTAAACTTCGACACTCTGTAACTTAGAAACGAATAACTTGCGGACATGTGTTTATGGGAACTTTTTTCTCATTTCGACGTCAGCAACATGCTCTTGAAGTTTCTACACGTACTTAAGAAACACCCTGTGCATCCCACGATTTGAAAAATTAGCCTCATCGCTCCATATAATATTTCTATAGAAGTTTGGATCTTGTCTGCATTTATTCATAAACCACCGCTCAATAGTCTCTCAGGATCACCAGGTTCTAGTGTTTGCACTGGTCTTATAAGGAGAATTCTTATGTTTCTTCAGAATTCGTTGAATACCAGACAGTGGAACACCTATTTCTCTAGATAAATCTCTGATGGAATTACTTGGATATACCTCAAAGTAGGATTAAACGTCAATTTCTGTATCTTCAGAGATTACAAAACGTTTTTTAGGTCTCCTCTTTTCAAAATTTTTTTCATTGTTCCGGAATCGACGATGAAGCAGCAAAAAAACGCCGATTAGGTAATTCACGATTGTGGAACGAATTGCTGTAGTGTTGGAGTGCTCTTACACTATTTTTCTGGTAAACCAAGTAGGATTCTAACATATCACATTTTTCTTGATGAGAAAATGGCATTTCGAAAAATATTCGAACAGTAGTTGACAGTTACAATAATTTATGACATTGTCATGATATACTTGAGAATATTTGACAAATAGTATTTCAACAAAGTTTCGAGGCAACTTGATTACTCATAATAATTATGTTTTATCGAATCAAACACATTTTTTCCAACCACATTCATATGACCCTCCAGTATTTTCTGCTCTGTACAAAAACGGCTTCAAAGTTATCATTATAAATAAATGCGACTAGCAGAATGGCTTTAAGATGCAAGTTATCGTTTTGTACATTAATACCAAATAGCTCAGTGGTGTCAATTGAGTGGTGCGACAAATTGGGTGTTTGGAGAATCATGAGGTTTTATTCGCTAAAACAAAAAAAAATTTTGTACTAGTGAAATAAATAAATATTTCCAAATAAATCGCTCATTTTCCACTTTAGGAAGAAAGGTGATATGAGATTTGCTGTTGATAATGTTATACGAATCGAAATGCATGAAATAATATATGGTGTTCCATTGAAAAAAATATCATTTTATGAAATATTCTGAAAACGCGACTGTCAATTTTTTTTGTTTTCGGCATCGAGAATGCCATTAAAAATGCTACTAGTTTGCCCATTTAACCGAATTAGTAGCATCAATAATAACGGAGTTGGCAATGACGCCGACTTAATTTGTAACACCCTGAATATCAGTAAAGGAAAACTCTGTTATATTACAAATGCTATTACCGACAACTTATACCAGATTCAGGAACAGGAAGTCAAAAATCCTAAGACCGTCCCTAGCAACACTCTAGCTCTAGCGACGCTCTATTGCGCATTCTCATAGGTTGGTGTATCTGCCGTAGAGGGACCACGTTATTCTGAACTAATTGGCGTTCTATGTATTATATTTCTATGGACCCTATACAACTTTCCCCCCTCCGTGACCGTAGCTCGTGTACAACTGTCAAACACCGTCCATACGGCTATACGAAAGATTACTCTTGACAGGCTGTAACAGTAGTATGTATACCTGACCCAAAACGGTCGATATTTACACAAGACATTCTTAATCTGTGCTTAGATTGATTGTTTGGAGCAATTCTCCGATCTGCTCCTTCGTCGTCCATTTACTCGATAAATATTGGTTTTATGAAAAAACTGAATTTCACCTTTTTTGTAGAGAATTGAATGTTATCAAATTTTGATCACAAGTTTTTTGATAACGTTGGTAAATAAAGAGTTATAAACAAAAAAACAAAAGATGACGGCAATTGCGGACCTTTAACTGGTCAGGACTTTCAACAGGTTCAATGATAAACCCTAATTTCAAAAACTTCGGATGTGTTATTTTTATTTGCTGAAATTCGGCCATCGTTAATTGAATTAATTGTTTTATGCTGACTGCAGTATATATCATATGGCATGATTCAATGACGGGAAAATTAACCTGTACTGGGGTATAAAAATTCATTTTACGATAAATTGAAATAAGAAAGATCATCTCAATCACATTATGTTCGCGGAAACTAACTGCCACCGTCAATAAATGTAATGTATATCATTCATCATCATTTTGATTATCTGGAATTCAGACGATTCTATTCTCATTGCTGTTTGCCGCTCAATTAAAATGTTAGTGTATTCTGTCAAATTGATGTTGATGTACTGGTAGATTATTTATTTACTTTGTCTACAAATGGAACATTCTTGCATCTACTGACCCAATTAAAGTTTCTGAAATGCAATCGTCATACAGGGTGGGACAATTACGAGTCCGATTGCTCGAGTAATATGATAGCTAGAAAGATGATTAAAAAATGGAAGTAAACAGTCTATAACCGAAATTTGTTGCCGAATATACAGGGGGAACCAAGTGAAATCTACAGAGTTGAGTGGTTTTTAAAAATGGAATGCCATGTATATTAGAACATTTTTTCAGGCACTTTCACGAGGAGGAAACATCTATCAAAAATGTGTACAAGACTCAAAATATTTGAAAGACCCAAAATTTGAGTATGATTGAAAGGCCTCGAAATCTCAATGTTGGGAATGAAATTACTAAAATCCAAATCCTATTGATTGAATCACTCAAGATTTTGACTGAAAATACTCAAAACTAAATATCAATGATTCAAAGACTTAGGATTTGGAATGAATGACTGAAAGCCAAATTCTAAGATGTCTAAAAACCCTGGTGTGTAGACTCATACGTGCAAAACTGTTGGATAAAACGGGAGACAATTCGCCAGCTTGATTAAGAAAAAACAAATGAAATCGTGGTCTGTTTCCCAAATATTCCGCATTTGCTTGTACCGCCACGGTCGGTTTTCTTGTTAGGGCAAATTTGTTATGAAAAAATACTTCTCACGAATTTTAGGAATGTCTAGTCTCACACAATATTGAATATAAATGAAATATTGATATTTTTTATTCAACTGAAAATCTCCAAAAATCACAAAATTAATGATTTGGCGCCCTCTACCGCCGAATCTGGTCATACAATCGAGTTGGGCTATGTAGACTTTTACTCAGGATGGCTGCAGCTACAACATATAAAAAATCCAGCCATTTTCACCGAACAACTTTTTCCCAAAAGATGTGTGCGTGGTCCTTTTATTTAATCAGACATGTTTCGCCTGCACACTAGCTTTTTCACTGTCTGTTTAAAATAAAGTTTGTGGAGATCGAATTGTTTTCAGTCTAGTTTGTACAATTACCATGAATCTTCATCAAGTAAATGCCGAGACAATCAGAAAAATTAAATTATTATTGAATGAATGTCTAAGAAAATATACTGCAAAATGAAGAAACACAATAATAGTCATCAATACAAGGAAAATGCACTATGAAATTTAGATTCCGTCACAATCATTCACTTTTGAATTGTATCAAAGTTTGTTAAAATTTCATAAAATGACAACAGTCATCAATCACCATATCCCTAGAATATTGACAAGACTAAAATTCTATAAGGGCGCCGACTAAAGAAGCAGACCACTATTTCATTTTTTTATTTGTCTTCTGAAAAATCTAAACAAAATCGAATCACTTGACACACCAGGCTTTTTAGGCATCTTACCAAATTCCATTGACTGAAAGGCTCTGAAATATGATTGAAAGGACTCAATTGCAATTCCAATGACTCAAAAGGATCACAAATCAATCAAGTGATATGAACATACTAATCACTCAATTGACAATTTGAAAATATTTCTTGAGTCGTGACAGGTGTTATAGGAATTTTCTGATTGGTTTATCGGAGAAGTACTGTTTTTTGATGAAGTCGGATATTGAAGGGATAGTACCGTCACAATATACACCTTTGGGCTGAAGAAAATCCTTATGAAATATTAATATTGCGATTAATGTCTGGACAGGAATAATTGGAAATTATTTGATACGGGCACTTAATTGTTTAATTGTGATAGACAATCGCAGTGCAAAATTTACAAGAACTTTAAAACAAGAGCCAATAAGTGGGACATGCATGATGGACCTGCCCCTTTTCATTGTCCTGCTTAGAAGCATTTTGATTAGAAGTTTGGCCTCCACGGTCTCATGATCTTAACCCAATGGGTTGTTTTGGTGTATAAAACACCTGTAGAATCCAAAGTTATTGAATAAAATACGTACTTATCTGAACTGATACGAAACAATGCCAAATGCTATTTTATGTCTAGCATTCTTGTCTCCGTCGTCTAAGAGAAAGCAATTGTTTGAGAGATGCTCACATAGATTATTCGATTTAAAATATTTGCCTCACAATATTAATATTTCGTTTGTGATATCAAATGTTTTTTTTCAATGTAAAACCCATACCACTTATCTCTGGTTTCATTGGCCCTAAGGAATAATGTGTTTTATGTTCAATTCTTACTCATTTATCATATTCTTTATAGAGTCTGCTGGAGTGGTGGAGACGTCCCATACGTGGGGAGGTAATCCATCCTTTTGAACTATTATTTTGTAGCAAACTGTAATGTACTTATTTCAATCTGTAGATGTACGTATAATTATAAATATACCTATTTTTGTTTGTTTGTTTAATTTGTGATTAATTCAATTAAACAAAACTCCTTTTGTTTAATATCCATTAATCGTCTTACATACGAGAACAATTACAATAACACTGATTGCATAAACCCCAAAATGACTTTACATAGTGAATCATTACTATCTGTTATGACTAGGAAGTGAATGACTAAACTGCTCTTCTCACTCGAAATATTGGGATGGAGCAAAGAAATATAATAAATACTAGTACGCCAATCAGTTCAGAATAACAAGGTCCCCCTACGGCAGATACACCAACCTATGAGTTTGGGCAAAAGAGCGCAAGTGTCTTAGGATTTTTGACTTCCTGTTCCTGAATCTGATATAAGTTGTCGGTAGTAGCATTTGCAATATAATAGAGTTTTCCTTTAATGATATATACAGACATACAGTTAACTAATTATTCTGGAAAATAGAAATATCGAGAGTAGGTCTTCTATTTTGTACTTTCTCGCGACCAAGTAGGGTGAAATTATTGTGATCGGCAAAAAATTCTAATTTGATATTTTGATGGAAATTGATTCTATTCCACTCAGTCTGTAAATCAGAAAAAAAAACTCAATTTGTGTGTCCTAAACGGTTCAGCCTATATACTCGAAATACATATCAGAGTGAGGAATCACTTTTTTAAGGTAGTCATATTTTTGATTTTCGAAATTCTGAATATTGTAGTTGGTTTTCATGAATATTTGAGTAATTTGGGTATAGTGGCCTTTGTGTTCAAGATATTACGAATGCTTTTGTTATGAATGATGTGAGTTGAATCAATCAAGAACCCAATATATGTTTTGATTTTGAATCATATTATGGGATGAGATAATCTATTTCTACAAATTGATTGAATAATTAATTAGTTATCAATGCAAAAAGTACGTAATAATAATAACAAAGGCTTTTGTTGACAAGACATTACAATTTTTTACATCAGTTTAAACTACTTGTCGACTCTTGTTATCTCTCTTCCACCATTTTTGTTGATAAAACAGAAATGTCCTTGATTGGAGATATAAAATTGGGAAGAAATCTGTCAAATATAGTTTCTCGGGTAAAAAACTACATTTCTGCATTCGGCATTTTTTGTAATAAGAAGTAGATTATCGAATGTTTAGAGAAATAAATACAAAAAGTCAAAAATTAAAATTATTACAGGATATTTGTTTCACTTTGTTTTAACCCATTAGTGTATAATGTCCGTTTAAAGGGACGCACGTTTATGACGCTATATCAAGAAGTTCTGCATTACCGACCGATAATTTTACTTTGGAGGTTAGGTTTGATGATCATTTGATCGAGTGCTAGTAGCTAGTTTTGTAATTAACCGAAGTGTTTTGTGTTGAAAGTGTTATCAATTCATGATGGATGCTAGTCAGTATATTAGCAGGAACAGGGGGTAAGGTTTTATTTTTTCTTGACATCAATTTCTAAAAATTATTCGCATTGAATTATATCAATCCACTTCAGAATGTGTATTGAAGTGATACGTCATTACACTGGTCGACAATATTTATGTCAGTGACTTGGAATTGCACGAAAATATGCCCGTCCCTTTAAACGGACATCATACTCAGTGACTAAAATTGTTTCAGATTATCCTTACATCAACTTCTACAAATTATGGAAGATTTACAGGAAGGTGATATTTATATAGCGCCACCAGTAGACGGTGAAGAGACTGATCAGGATAGCGACTTGTCCGATGATGAAAATGAAGCCAACGTCAATCACCTGGGACCAGCTACACTACGTACTGAGTGTGTCTTTGAACCAACACAATCCGTTGCTACTTTGGATAGTGATGACAATTTCACTTCGGAAGATGATATGCCTCTATCTATCTACTTGAAATCAAGTGACAGTGGGTGTACCTCTCAACCTTAGAAAAAGTTCAAAAAGTCGAAATCGTCAAAGCGGGAATATAATTGGCAGAAATCTAATGAGACCAATTTCAAAATGAATAAGACCTGCAATTCTGAAGAGACTGCTGTAGAGAAGAAGTCTCCCAATGCCACACCAGTTGACTTTTTCAAATTGTTCTTTGATCAAGACTTTCAATAGTAGAGCAAACAAATCTATATGCTCTACAGAAGAACCTTTCTTTGAACCTCACTGAAAATGAACTATTTGTCACCTTTGGAGGCCTCTTATTATCTGGATATGGGAAATATCCCAACAAACGGATGTACTGGTCATCAGATAATGATGTACCAACAATTCTTTCAGAAAGTATTCGTCTGCACAGATTTGAAGCAATCTTGAAACATACACTTGATAACGACTATAGATTTTAACAGTTGAAACGTCGTGATTAAAAATTGCAGAGAATTGAATTTTTCTTTGTTCTTTTATAGACAATCAAAGTCCAGAATAACCTTACTCAATCTTGAAACATTTGCACTTGAATGACAATTCGAAATTAGATTCAAAGGACAAGTTGTATAAATTGCGTCCCCTCATCAGTAAATTGAATAGAAATTTTCGTGAATTTGGTGGTCTAGATGAGAATCTTAGTATGATACCCTATTATGGAAAACATTATGCTAAACAGTTCATAAAGGGTAAGCCGATACGTTTCGGCTTCAAAAATTGGGCCTTATGCACGAGCAACGGATATATGCTGGCTCTCGAAATATACACTGGAAAAGGAGATGACAATGATGTTATGGAAGATGATTTTGGTGTTGGTGGTAACGTGGTACTGAAATTGATCAATTTGGCCAATATTCCTGCAAGAATGGGATATAAAATATTCTTCGACAATTATTTTACATCTATTCATCTACTGAAAAAATTGGCTGAAGAAGGATATTGTGCGACCGGTACCATTCGGGAGAATAGATTGGCGAACTGCCCACTAAAAAATAATAAAAAAAATTGGAAAAAAGCAAAGCGTGGAGAATATGATTACAGACTTTGTGAAGACGTTATAGTATTTCAATGGAAGGACAATAAAATTGTAACCATGGCGTCGAATTTTGGAAGTACAGAAATCAAGTCAGCCATACGATATTCGCGAGAGGCTAGAGCTAAAGTGACCGTGCAGCAACTACTCATCTACCAAGAATATAATCGAAGGATGGGGGGCGTAGATAAAATGGACATGCTAATAGCCTGCTATCGAACAACGTAAATGGTGGTGGCCAATTTTCTCTTACTTGTTCGATGCAGCTGTAGTCAATTCCTGGTTGCTCATGCAAAAAATATATCCGAAAGATCCTAACTGTAAGAACCTGTTGTCATTCAGAAGATATTTGAGTGTCTCATTCTGGAAAACTCATGGTGTCAAATCGAAGAGAGGCCAGGTTCACCCACCAGTTAACCTTGAGGCCAGATATGATAAACTCAATCACCCAAAATATTGTTTCATTTCATTCCATACTCAGCAAGAATAAACATAAGAAGACAGAAATCTTTGGGAGATCGTTTGCTAACGAACAGTCGTTACCGATCGAAGATAAACCCTTTACTCCCATAAACACCTACTACGTAGGCTTATTATGGCAAGTACCTGTCAGAAAACAACTACTCCCCTGGCTAAGACCACGCCGGGTATTGAATTAAATCTAACAGCTACTTAACAATACCCGTCGTGGTCTTAGCCAGGGGAGTAGTTGTTTTCTGACAGGTACTTGCCATAATAAGCCTACGTAGTAGGTGTTTATGGGAGTAAAGGGTTCATCTTCGATCGGTAACGACTGTTCGTTAGCAAGAATAAACATGTTATCAGGTGTACAACGTCCGTTTTAACGGACACTTAAATTTTTTTTTCTAATAAATGTTGGTTCATTTTTCATCAAAAAGTGTATTATTCATCACGGAAATGTACTTTCTGCAAGAAGAAAACTTCAAAACAATTGTTCACCAACTTTGTACATTAATGGGTTAAATAAGGAGAAGTGTTAGGATTGGAGGAAAAAGGACTATTATAATAATTCTCAACATATTTTATTTTGTTAAATCACAAACTTATTTCTATCAAACGAAAATTGTGGCATTTTGTTTCAAAATATATTGATGGGAAAATAGAATCAATTTTGTAAGTGTTTTTCTCTTCAGTTCACCTCTAATTTTCTCAGTTTGCGACATTGCAATATTGAAAAATCTAATTCTGGTGTAAATTCTTGTTATTGCTTTTATCATTTTCATTTTGTGACTCACCTTATAGGGAGATATATCAAAAATGTGTTTTTTTTTATGGAGCTGAATAATTTTTCATCCTGAAATGATATTGATGAAGTTTGGTGTATGAAGGTTTTCAAAAAATTCGTTTCATTTGGCATAAAATTATCAGTAATTGCAAGAACCTGCCGGATTTTTCTCTCAAGGAAAATACAAATATCTATAACAGTTTGTGATGGCCTTATGAGACCACATCTATTTTTTCTATTCAATAATTTAAAGTTTTCTGCATCTGCAGAAGATTCTGTAATGTCTTCAAGAGTAGACAATCGTACTCTACATTTGATAATTTTTTTATGGATTTAACGACATATCCTGATATATGTGTAACCACATTTTCAGTCAGAGTATTCAAAGAATGGTGAAATGAAATCAAATGATAAAATTCCGCATCTTGGATTAATATGTCGTTGTCATCAATGTCATATTTTTTTATAATGGATATATCATCCAAATTCAAGTCCGCATAGATTTTTTTTGCCTCTGTGTCATTGTCAATATATTGGTGTTATCCAGATACACACAGTTTTCCTGAACAACAACTGCTAAAATCTTTCTTCGCTCGATACGTCACGATAGGATTTTAGGGCGGTGTTGCCAAGTTTACTAGACTTGCCACAATTACCTGCCCTAAGCACAGATGATATTCCGAACTTCGTTTGTAACACGAAAAAAAAAAGAAAACTTGGCAACGACGTGACCAGAAACAGCAATAATGCGCAAGTGCAAAAGTTGGTCATCATTCCCTGTGGGGGGTCATTTAACTGAATCTCGGCCAGCGTGTTTGGCTTTCTAGTGTTTATTATATTTCCATCGCTGAAATTTTCAGAAAATATGGGGTTATTAAGAATAATTATTAATAAATATCTGTAAAACTGAGTATATTGACTTTTTGAATAATTTCATTGATGACTGGGTTGGAAGTGGGGGAACATGTAACCTTCATAGTCGAAAAGCCTATCTGAAATAGGAACAAATTGAATAGTCATATCATTTCGTGTGGAAATAATTTGATTTTTTAATTGATCATTTTCAATATGAAGTTCTAATGAATGATTCAGTTGTGGCATAGAAGGCCTTCCGTTAAAATGGTATTGCAATAAATTTATTTCCCTTTATATAACAAATATGTTGAATGATTCAGAATGTGAGAAATTCGAACCAGAAAAATCGGACCGTTATGCCCAAGAACTCAGCAGACTTCAAATGATAACAAAAGTGTTAACAAAAATTACATTAAAAAACGCATAACAACGGAAATATCCCAGCAGTTGAGGGCTGCCAAACTGGACTTTCTTGTTAAATTGGTATATAAAATTCAGTACCCAAATTACCTCAACTTATAAAATGACAACTTGAAATAAGTTGCTGGCTCTTCCTCGAATAGTTACTATACCTACGCTATCTATACAAATATCTGCTCTCATAAAATTACCGTATGTCTATATTGAAACTGGATACCTAATTGTTAGTTTAAATTGTTTCTTAGAACAATTGGCCGTGGTGGTCGGCTGGTAAAAGCGTACGCCTCGCAAGCGTGGGGGCGTGGATTCGATCCACCGATTCAGCGGTCTCGTGCATGGCACACGTTAAAAGGTAAGGGCTGCGTCTTCCCTAGCTCACACAAGTCTCTCGAAGACTTCCGAGGGTTGCGCGTAGGGGTGCAATCGGTTGACGGAAATAACAATTTTAACAACAAACAACAATTCAAAAAGTTTATTGTAATTGATTTAGTTGCCAAATGCCATTAATATAGATTAATCCAACTACATTAATTGCAATGTGCAATTTATAGTTCAATTGCAATCACTTCTTAATTTTAACGTCAATCGAATTGATCGTAATTACTTTTTTATTCAATTAATTAATTTATTCGCAATTTAATTGATTAATGCCCAATACTGCTGTGCGGGTAGATCACAGCTATTATCATTATTCACCATGGCACTCCGTAAGTCAGTTTGAATTAACCAAACTGATATCTTCCTTATAGTTTTTTGAAGATTATTCCGAAACCTTATGAACATACTTTATCTTAGTATGTTTTATTTTAATTATTGACGAGTATGTATCAAAAACACCTCATAACCTGTAATTACCTTAACCAAACTTTGTCAACAAGAATTTAATTTCTTATGATAATAAAGTATATTCTCTCTCTATCTCTACTTGTGCTCAGTTATTCAGTTGAGTTGCCTTTGAGAACCAATTTAATTTCCAGATTCATACAACGGCCGAAAAGACCAGAACCCAACATCAGATGTGGAGTAATGAATGGCCCCAGAATTCTTCAAAACCACGATCACAAAACAGATGCAAGACTGCGTAGTTACCCTAAGGTTTTAGTTTTTGTAGAGACGATGTATTCCAAATTAGGAAGGGATATTGCTGAACTGCTAGTTCACACGAGAATAAAGTAAGTGATTTTTCTTCTTATAGTTCACCAATTGTTTTGAGTATACGAGGGTTGCTATTTTTGTATTGAGAATCAAGAAACAAAACCAAGCAACCAACCAAAACAAACCAAATTAATTTAAAAATTGATTATGAATTTTTAGAAAAAGTTCGGAAAAAATTGAAAATTTACGAATTTTTGGCATTACCATATTAACCCTCTCCACTCCCGCTTTCACCTCCTCTAAATTTTAGCTATTCCCTTCAACAAAATTGAATAAGTAAGGAGGTTATGCAGCACCTCGTTCGAAAGGGAATTTGATTCTCTATCACCAGCACCAGGGACTCCTCGTGAAGCATCCATCCTACGGCTTGTCCCCCCAGTTGTATTCCATGCTATCTAACTTTCTCTCGGAATAATGTAAATAATGTACCATTTGGTTAATGTCTGTTAAACTCTATTATACGCTAAATTACTGGTTTTAAAGAAGAGTTGAAACTGGCCTATAGGTATTGTTATTACAATAATATTATAATAATGTTTTCATTACAATATTATACCCACCATATCACTTGAAGTGCATAAAATAAAAAATCTTTGAATTCTTGGATAACATTTTATATGACTGCTCGTCTTATTTTGTGAATTTCTCTCTAGGATAACCTATTCTTTAAATGTGCAATGTCCGTTCGATTGACATGTACATTTCATTTCCAAAGGCCCCATAGAAAGTGTTCAAGAGGGGTCATATAGGGAGACCGAGGTTTGCCATGAAATAAATGCACACATCTCACAACCCACCTGTGAGAAAAACTTGGATTAGAGCACTTCTTAATATACTTGAAAAATCTCGGATAATTAAATCAATCCTGAAAATTTTATGATGTAGACACTGAGTGGTTCGTCTAAAATTCTAGATAAACATCAAAATTATCCGTGCTTTCAAAAAAACTATCCACCAATAATGTGACAATTATTAAAACAACAATATGTGCAGTTGCTACTTTCAAGAAAAAGACTGCTTTTTCTCCCAGGTAGACGGACTACCGATGGGATCCCCATTATCGCCCTTGGTAGCAAACATCTATATGGAATGGTTTGAAGCTTTTGCTATAGAGACAGCCCATAAGAAACCTCAGATGTGGTTGAGATATGTTGACGACACGTTTGTCATATGGAACCACGGAGACGAGGAACTTGACGTCTTTCTGGAATATCTGAATAACATCAGAAAGTCCATAAACTTCACGATGGAAAAGAAGACCCAAGACGGTTTACCTTTTCTAGATGTGAAAGTTCAAATGAACAATCATAAGTGCCAAACATCAGTGTACAGAAAGCCGACTCACACTGGACAATACCTGAACTTCGAATCGAACCATCATGGTGCTTCAAAGAGAGGGGTTGTTCGATCGTTGGTGGACCGTGCCTACAACCTGTGTAACACAGATAAAAGTCTTACCATCGAATTCGACAATATCAAGAAAGATCTGCGACGAAATGGGTACCCAAAAAAACATCCCGCAGGGGAGATAAGAGCAAGAAACCAGACACAAGCCACCCTGTGCGTTCCGTATGTTAGAGGTCTATCGGAAAGAATAAGGCGAATTGGGTCGAGAATTGGGTCGAAATACAAAATACGGACATGTTTCAAGTCAGGTAACACTATTCGCAGCCATCTCACAAAGACGAGACCACGTAACGCTGACATTGACTCCAAAAACTGCATCTACCGCATCCCTTGTGAATGCGGTGAAGCTGATCTTGGAGACACTAAGAGACCACTTAGCGTTAGACTCGCTGAACACAAGAGAAACACTCACTGAGGAGAAACATCGAAGTCAGGGATAGCGGATCACGTCTGGACGACCCAACACAACATAAAATGGACTGAAGCCGAAGTCATCCATAAAGAAGAGGGCTAGTATAGAAGGAAGTTTAAAGAGAGTGCATATATTATGAACAACAAAGTCTTCAGTCAAGCTAGTATAGAAATCCGTAATGTGTGGAAACCCTTAATTAGTGGCATGGATCAATTGAAATTGCGATAAGAATTAACAATGCTGTACCGGAGGGGCCCGGCACTGTAATTAACAAGCTTACCTGAACCTGAAGACAAAAAATTACCCATAGCATATATAAAAAGCATCCTTGAGATTGTCGCATTTATACACTTGATAACCACTGTAGATTTAACAGTTGAAACGTCATGATTAAAAATTGCAGAGAATTGAATTTTTCGAAATAATATCTCAGTTGAGTTTACAAGATATTAACAAAGTATTATATTTTCGAAATAAATTGTCTCGGTTATTAATCTGTCAAAATTATAGTTATTCATTAAACTAGTGTATTAATGAAGGCGATTAATGATCGAGATATTTTAACGCGTGTTAATTTTCGAGATCATTAATCGCATTTTAATATAAAAGTTGATTACAATATTTTTCCGTCTACCTCACTCTTGTTGAAATAAAGAATTTCTAATTTTCCATCCAAGTGTTGTACATCTTCGCACTTGATTTTACCGTACTGATGAGAGCTTAAGCTCGAAACACGTGTCTACAGTTGCAGAACATTTTGAGGGTTATACCCAATAACTTTTCTACTTATATTTTCATATATTGCCCCTCGCTAAATCCATCCTTATTTGTATTTTCCTGGGTAGGATTGTCACGCTGGTAGCTATAGCTGCCTCCGTGGCGACGTTAGTTGTTGCCTTGTAAGCACAAGGTCTTCTAACCGAAGCCACAAATGTGTGGTTTGCTTCCTGTTGTTGACTTCCTTTGTTTCTATTTTTACATCCAAGTGTTGTACATCTTCGCACTTGATTTTACCGTACTGATGAGAGCTTAAGCTCGAAACACATGTCTACGGTTGCAGAACATTTTGAGGGTTATACCCAATAACTTTTCTACTTATATTTTCATATATTGCCCCTCGCTAAATCCATCCTTATATATATATATATATATATATATATATATGTGTGTGATTTTCGAAATTAATGTTATTATTATTATTATTAATTTATCGTCAAAATCCATTTTAGCGTCCATAACATCTGAATTCGTATGTTTGGTTGCCTATGCAACAACCATGCATTCATAGAGAAATCGACCATTAATGACAAATCGTTCATTAATAGGGGTCATTAATGGACGATTTCTCGAAATTATGCATCAATAACAAATCGTTCATTAATGACCCCTATTAAGAACATTAAACAGACATGTTAATACGAGGTAGGCGGAAAAAAACCTCAATATTACTGAACAGGGATGAAATTCCATTTCGAACAAAATGCCGCACGTCTCACTAATTGCAAATTTTTGTTGGTAAAGTCATAATTTAGAGGGGATGAAATCAGGAATTGACCTATTTTATCAAGTATATTTTTGTTCATAATTTGAAACGAATCTTTCACACATATGGTCCGCACTGTATATGAACTCACCAACTAATGAATCTTGTTACACTTCTAGGTACAAAATCGAAGTTACTGGCAAAAGCGTACCTGTTCTAACAAATTTAGATAAAGGACGTTATGGCGTAATAGTTTTTGAAAATTTTAATAAGTACCTTCAAATGGACAATTGGAATAGGGAGTTGTTAGATAAATATTGCCGAGAGTATTCAGTTGGCATCATTGGTTTCATCACGCCAGAAGAAGAAACCTACGTTGGTACTCAGCTTAAGGGATTCCCCTTATTCATTCATACCAATCTAAAGTTGAAGGTAAGAAGGGTTTCAAATGATTGAGACCAAGTTATTACAAACTGAATGATAATCACCAACTAGTTATTTAGTTTTTTAGGCATTGGTGATATATTACTTGATGTTGATATCAATTCTTGTGTAATATTATCGTTAATAACCTCATTAACCATATGTCTGCTATAAAAAAAGGAAAAAATGTTTGTTTCACTTACATTTTTGTTAGAACCTGAGAACAGTAATGCTTGAGCTAAGTGATTAGAAGACATTTAACAGTTATGATTCTAAAAATATAAACTTTCCAAACACCAAAACTACGTTAAAGGACCCCGCAAACTCCTTATGGAATTTGGGTCCCTGTGAATTTTTTTTGAATTTTTGGTATGATGTAGTCCATGTAATGTTCTACCAATGTTTCCATTTCGTCAACCCAAAAAATTAATAGTTTTGCTGCAAGGGGGCGTTGAAATGACCCCTTGCGCAGATTAACTATTTATTTTTAAATCCGGTAACAATATTTTCACTCGTTTCATTGTTGCTAATGTTGCACAGTATTGTGCTGTTTTATAAAAAAAAATCATACCCTCCCCCCCTTATTCCCCCCAACTCCTATTACAAAACGCAAAAAAAATATTTCTCGAGTATTTTTAAATTTATCGTTGAATGATTAAATATGCATGAATAAGGGAAATGGCAGTTTTTTATGATTATCCCCCCTCCCCTCAAAGGGCACAAAATGAAAAAATTCGGTGGATATTTCTGAATTTTTAATGATGCGGTTCAAGTTATTTTGAATAGAAATTATTTGGGTGACAAACCCCAAAAATGAATAGTTTTGATGCTAGGAGGCGTTGATTGAAATCATACTTTGCTCAGAATAGCCTATTCATTATTATAGGCGGAAACAATATCTCTACGTATTTTAGTTTAGATTATGGTGAACGATGCTGTAATTTTTTTTATAAACCTCCCCTTTGCCCCCACCCCTATTTTAAAACAAGAAAAAAATTTATTCTCGACTACTTGTAAATGCTTTATTAAAATTCAAATGTCTAATTTTTGTTTAATTCAAAGGTTTTCGCCCAATTAATTGATATTCAAATAACATGAACTACGCCCTAAAGTCAGCAAAATCCACCAATACTTTTTTGAAGGTAGGGAAAGGTGAAATTAAACAACTATACGATTTCCTTAATTTGAGCTGAGAATTAATTTTTTTCGTGTTTTAAAACAGGGATAATGGGGAGGTTTTAGATTTTTTTTATAAAAAATTACACAATTGTTTAGCGTAATCTAAACTAAAATACGTAGAGATATTGTTTCCGCCTATGATATTAATAATGAATAGTCTGAGCAAAGTATGATTTCAACGCCCCCTAGCATCAAAACTATTCTTTTTTTGTGGTTTGTCACCCAATTAATTTCTATTCAAAATAATTTGAACTGCATCTTATTAAAAATTCAAAAAAATCCGACGAAATTTTTTCGTTTTGTGTCCTTCAGGGGGAGGGGGGATAATCATAAAAAACTGCTAAATCCCTTATTCAGGAATATTTATTAAATCATTCGAAGATACATTTGAAAGCACTCGAGAAATATTTTTTTGCGTTTTGCAATAGAAGTTGGGGGGTAGAAGGGGGGAGGTAAGATTTTTTTTATAAAACAGCACAATATTGTGCTACATTAGCAACAATAAAACAAGTGAAAATATTGTTACCGGATTCAAAAATAAATAGTCCAATATGCGCAAGGGGTGATTTCAACGCCCCCTAGCAGCAAAAAAAACTATTAATTTTTTTGGGTTGGAGCAATGTTAACATTGCTTGAGAATTACATGGACTACATATCAAAAATTCAAAAAAATCCACTGTTACCCAAATTCCATGAGGAATTTGCGGGGTCCTTCACATTCGACGCGCGTTTCGCGAACAAAGTTGGCATCTTCAGGAACTGAAACTTTACTCTTACTCTCTTTTTTTTTTATTTTTTTTATAAGTGATCATTTCAATTGTTGAAATGTCTACAACCCTTATATAATATATAAAAGAATACAATACAATATTTCATTTTAAAATGTAACAAAAAAAAACCAATTGAGTTCTGTTCATAAAAGAGCAGATATGCCTTTCCACTCACAACGGATTTTGAAGAAATCGTGGAAACAGTCCAATTGTTGTAATTATGCCAAGTATACCGACATTTTCCGCAGCGTAGTTGCTCATATTTAATCCTTCTAAAGGAAAATCAATTGAGACGTTCAATTTACTTCTAAATCCATATTCTTGAAAATACCTTTTCAAATGGATTACTAAAATTTTGGGGAATTTTTTAATCGAAATCCTTCTTTCTTTGCACTTTGAATATGTCGATTTCTCATCAAAGTTTCTTTCCTAGTGAATTAATCTAAAATTTTTGAGAGTCTAATTTGGCCTGTTCCCTGTGAAATCGGACGGGAAAGGTCCCAGAAAGTATCAAAATTGACTGAACAGTGACCTCAAGAAGAACATTTTAATGTTGATTTCAGCTGTCCAACAAAGTTTTCCACTATCTTGGAGATGTCCAATCTCAAGTATCTTAACCATGACTCTCTGGTCTTTCCACTGTTGCTTAAGTTCACTACAAACTCGTTCTCAATGAGTTTGGGCTTATCCGTTACTCTATTCACGTCTTTATGTAGTCCCTCCAGCAGGTATCGTCAAAACTCCTGGGCATCATGCTAATTTCTCAGACAATGTAACCCTTCAAGTTCCCCATTTTTTTTAAACAATCCTGTAAAAATTAGCTTTGTGGTAATTGATTTTCAATACCCCCGTATTTTGGCATGTTTGGGCTGTCGGACTCGACAAAGGCAGACAAATTTTTGTCGGGCAAGGTTACTCGTTATCTGAAACAAATTTCCATCTCTTTTGATAAAAAATTAAAAAATGTGGTGTTACATTTACAATACCCCGGTAAATCGCCATGTTTCAGAGTTTTCCGAGCGAAAAAGCGTTCGATTCGGGGAAACTGGCAGAGGAAAAAGTTGTCGGACTCGTCAAGGACAGGCGCCTCACAAAGTATAAAATATGTGGTAATCATCAAATAAAAGTGGCCATGGACTGGTGACTATAAGCTTTTAGCTCCTGACGATGCGTAGAGTGTACATTTCACGTAGTTTTTATGTTTGGACAGTTTCTATTTCTTGAATTGTATTCACACCAAAGGTTCCAAATATTCATTCATTCGATAACAGTTTTGGTCCTCTTATTTATTCTGTTCTCATATGATGGTACCATTCTAGATATCTATCACTCAGATAGTTTTTTATGAGATCTGGCATTATTTGAAAACCAGATAAAAATTAATTCTTTTCACATCTATACTGATAAGCTCTACATCTCGCGACAGATTTTTTTCAAGAACAAGTCAAAATTATTCTTGTTGCGAGAACTCATAGAAAACAAGTTTTTTATTCACCTTTTTAGGACGCAGCTTTGAATGCAGCTTCCCAAATTCTGAGGTTGACTAGGGCGGGAGAGACAGCTTGGGGAGAACTTCCAGGCAATGACTGGACAGTCTTTCAAGCCAATCATTCAACCTACGAACCTTTGGAGTGGGCTAATAGGAATGACCATTTCCAGCTCAATGATAGTAAGAAGTATAAAATGTCTTTCCGCGTTTCAGTTTTCTAACATATATCCTTTAATTCAGGTGGTGCTAAAACCCCTCTTCCCACTGTTGTCCAAGACCACGGCTTGTACGACAACATCCAAAGGATCATATTTGGATCAGGCTTGAGATTTTGGTTGCATCGTCTTTTATTTCTGGACAGCTTGAGTTATCTCAGTCACGGGCAACTAAGTTTATCGCTGGATAGAAAATTCCTTGTCGATATTGATGATATATTTGTGGGTGAAATTGGCACCCGAATAAGGCCCGAAGATGTCAAAGCTTTAATTAATACTCAGACGAGGTTGGCTAGTATGGTCCCAGGATTCAGATTTAATTTGGGTGAGTAGATAATAAAAAAAATGAGATTTTTCTTCGACAACCTCGAAAAGTGATCATTTTATAAGCATAACTTCAATCTTAAATAAGCCCATTCTGTGCAGAATATCATTTTTGCATCGGTTGCCAGGCAACTTGGTACTAAGTAACAAATGCAAAATATTTCGTGTTAGGTCTCGATCCACTCTCAGATTATGTCCAGCGACAAAGTTATGAAATGTCAGCAGATCGTTTCTGTCAAAGTTTTAGTAGATAACGAGTAATTTTGTAGTTGTTTTCTATAAAATCGTTATTAATTAAAATGGAAACTGATAGTGATATTGACTTAGATTGACACCGCCGAACTTAATAGAAGCAGCGAAGGTGACAACACTGCATTTATTACCGGAAACATCGAAGAATATGTATCAACACGCTTATCTTTTTTTTTGGAATGGAAATTAGATCAAAAGTCAAAATTGTTTTCCGAGAACGTTTTAATGGCTTATTTTGGCGGCAAAAAAGCTTAAAAGTTCTGCTTTTTGGTCACACTTCTCAATACTGAGAACTACTCTTAGTATCTACATACTAAAATAAAAAATATAAAAAGAAAAGTTATTGGGTATAGCCCTCAAATTGTAGTGCAACCGTAGACACGTGTTTCGAGCTTAAGCTCTCATCAGTACGGTAAAATCAAGTGCAAAGATGTATAACACTTGGATGTAAAAATTGAAACAAAGGAAGTCAACAACAGGAAGCCAACCACACATTTGTGGCTTGGGTTAGAAGACCTTGAGGTTTCAAGGCAACAACTAACGTCGCCACGGAGGCAGCTATAGCTACCAGCGTGACAATCCTACCCAGGAGAATATAAATCAGGATGGATTTATCGAGGGGCAATATATAAAAATATAAATAGAAAAGTTATTGGGTATAGCCCTCAAATTGAAGTGCAACCGTAGACACGTTGGCTTCCTGTTGTTGACTTCCTTTGTTTCAATTTTTTTACATCCAAGTGTTATACATCTTTGCACTTGATTTTACCGTACTGATGAGAGCTTAAGCTCGAAACACGTGTCTACGGTTGCACTACAATTTGAGGGCTATACCCAATAACTTTTCTATTTATATTTTTATATATTGCCCCTCGATAAATCCATCCTCATTTACTATAATTAATGTAGATATTGCCAAGTGCTGAGAACTACTCTTAGTATCTACAGACTATAATAAATGTAGATATTGCCAAATATTCAAAACTGAAAGTATTCCTCAAGCGACAGTTTAACGGCTACAAACCCAAAAAGTCTAAGATCTTTAAACCAAATGACATCGGTAATTTCATTAAAAAGGGCTTCAGATGAAATATATTTGGTAACAAAAGTAAGTTTTTCTACATTCATGCAAAAAGCAAAACTTTATTGAACTATATTCAGTGGAAAAAGAAGTTCTTTATTGCACTAGTGCAATAAAGTTTTTATTGCACTCATCTGTCATTCTACTTCAACGTGCTGTCATCATGACAAACATAAACGTTTAAACCTACTACATATTTAGCAGATATTCTGTGAGATTGGCAATAGGTACTTCACTACGAAATATTCATATTGAAAATTGCACCAATTGTTCATTCACTTTTAACATTGAGGGTAAAAATAAAGTTTGAGTTAAATTGTTCGTAACGTATTAGTTCCTGTTTCAATGCAAATCGATATTAATAATAAAGTATTCAAGTTGCGCTTTTCATTTTCCTACACCTAGTGCCGCATCTCAATAAATCATTTTTTGTTTTTTGCATGAACGTAGAAAAAATGTTGTATGCAACTCGTGCAAAAATTGTTTATTGCACTCGACGTGTTGTCCAACTCGGCCTAACGCCCTCAAATTGAAGTGCAACCGTAGACACGTTGGCTTCCTGTTGTTGACTTCCTTTGTTTCAATTTTTTTACATCCAAGTGTTATACATCTTTGCACTTGATTTTACCGTACTGATGAGAGCTTAAGCTCGAAACACGTGTCTACGGTTGCACTACAATTTGAGGGCTATACCCAATAACTTTTCTATTTATATTTTTATATATTGCCCCTCGATAAATCCATCCTCATTTACTATAATTAATGTAGATATTGCCAAGTGCTGAGAACTACTCTTAGTATCTACAGACTATAATAAATGTAGATATTGCCAAATATTCAAATCTGAAAGTATTCCTCAAGCGACAGTTTAACGGCTACAAACCCAAAAAGTCTAAGATCTTTAAACCAAATGACATCGGTAATTTCATTAAAAAGGGCTTCAGATGAAATATATTTGGTAACAAAAGTAAGTTTTTCTACATTCATGCAAAAAGCAAAACTTTATTGAACTATATTCAGTGGAAAAAGAAGTTCTTTATTGCACTAGTGCAATAAAGTTTTTATTGCACTCATATGTCATTCTACTTCAACGTGCTGTCATCATGACAAACATAAACGTTTAAACCTACTACATATTTAGCAGATATTCTGTGAGATTGGCAATAGGTACTTCACTATGAAATATTCATATTGAAAATTGCACCAATTGTTCATTCACTTTCAACATTGAGGGTAAAAATAAAGTTTGAGTTAAATTGTTCGTAACGTATTAGTTCCTGTTTCAATGCAAATCGATATTAATAATAAAGTATTCAAGTTGCGCTTTTCATTTTCCCACACCTAGTGCCGCACCTCAATAAATCATTTTTTGCTTTTTGCATGAACGTAGAAAAAATGTTGTATGCAACTCGTGCAAAAATTGTTTATTGCACTCGACGTGTTGTCCAACTCGGCCTAACGGCCTCGTCGGACAATTTCACGTCTAGTGCAATAAATATTCACTTTTTGCACTTGTTGCATAAATAACTATTTATAGTATTTCCATTTAATGAAAAATGTGTATAAGTAAACTAATTTACATTGTAGGTCGGCAGTAGTTACGGGCGTAATGAGTGCATGTAGAAGACATGAATTACATAAATGAAAATTACTTATTTGAATGATCTTGATTCAGCTGTTTTAGTAAGAATACCAGACAGTTAAACCAAAATTGTACGAAATTTTACTGTAACCGGCCTACGAAATATATAAAAAATACACAAATCTTCGGCCTCAAAATGCTAATGGTCTGTGGTTTTTCATTATCAAAAATAAAAGTGGACGATTCATCGGTAAACAACACCTTTTTCAAAAAGTCATCATTTACATGAAATGTCCCTTTGCATTTATTTACCATAGTTTCACAAAACTCTTCTAAAATGTTCTTCAGGAAAAATTTCTTGTGTGGTTTCGACTTTAAAATAATTATAACTGTCTCTCTTCAAAATATTCCTAACCAGTTCTGTCATTCAAATTAACTTCGTCAGCGATCTGACAAATTCTGACAAGATGCAAAATGTGAGCGGTCACCGCGTGGCTTACATATAAAAAAATCGGTTTTCATTAAAAAATATATGTGTTTTGGGACGATTTTATCGCCGCTGCCATGTACACCCATCATTGGCATGTTAAGATAGACAATAGCAGCGAAAAAATTGTAGGCATAAGGGTTGCACGTGGCCAAAGGGTTCCAAGGATGGCGTAAACTTGTGAATTTTTTTAGACATATTTCTCGTTGCTGCCAATTGAAATAATGGAAGTTTCCATCATGAATGTCCCATAAGAATATTGGCATAAGGTTTGCGGAGCTCGAAGTGAGGTTAAGTGCCGGAATTGAATTTTTTATATGAAAGCCACGCAGCGACCGCTCAAATTTGTCATCATTTTGGTTAGAATTTTCATATCTTTCACTGGTCTCAAAGGCATAAACGAGAAAATCGTCACCTGGAATCTGTCACCATCTCCCTGTCTATATCCTTTCTTACTGATTGTGGGTGTGGGTGAGAGGTAAAATTTCCGAGTTCGGAGAGGGAGATTTGTTATTGTTATGATATTCGGATATAAGCTCAGAACTAGTGGCAAGCTCATACATTTCATCACGTTACATTTTCAATTAAAAATATGTATAATTAGACACGTTCGGTGCAGAGAAATTTGTTCTCACTTGTAATGGTATAGACTACCACATGCCTGGTTGGAAAGCACGTGTGTTGTCAATCCTGACGTCTAATGCTTGGCGGAAGTGCTGTAGGTTACCCTACAGTTGAAAAGTGAATGTGCTACTAATAATTACCAAGTTGTCCTGGAGCGCCACGGCAAATAATAGCACTGGCTTTGCCGTTGGGTACACTCTACGAGTGTTGTCTGTAAATAGTAACAGTTCAAAAATAAGTGATGATTGTACAAGACGTGAGAATTGTCAAAACGCCATGTGTACTACCATAGCATACAATATTTTTCTACTACCTTTAAAAAATTTGACTTTTATTTCTCAATTGTGAATGCAGAAAGGTAGTGATTATTGCTGAGTGGCAATAGAAATTAAATTGCTCTGAATCAATGAGCACTTATTTTTGTTAAGGGTTCAATCAATCAAAAATACTGTATTGTGCAAAGAAAGAGATTATTGCTGATGAAGCATAGAATAAGGTCATAAAGTGCTGAAATAAAAAAGTAAAAATATTGAAATCGTTGAATCACATTAGTAAACTATACTGTACACTAAATATACGATATACGAGGATATATTGAAAAATTCTCAGCCTACCATAGAACCAAACAAAATTTCAATGTCAAAATATTTTATTACTCAACATATTCTCCTCTTAATTGGATACATTTATTACAGCGAACCTGCAACGTCTCTAGACCTTTCAAAAAAAATGTTTCTTCTTGCTCTGCAAACCAGACCACAGCGTTTATTACAAGAAAATTTGCGACCTTTCAAACTTTTTTTCAGTTGAGGAAAGAGATGATAGTCGGGCGGAGCCAAATCTGGTGAATAAGGGTTCTAGTAATTCAAACCCTAAATCACGAATTTTTTGCATGGCAACATGAGATTTGTGTGCAAGGGCGTTGTCCTGCAAAAACAAAACACCTATGGATAGCTTTCTGCGTCTTTTCTCTTTAATTTTTTCCCGTAGAGTGGTCAGTACTGTCGAATAGTAATCTCCAGTTATTGTTATACCCTTATCCAAAAAATCAATCATGATTACTCCATGGCAATCCCAAAAAACTGAGCAAGAACTTTCCCAGCAGATTTTTGGACACGAAACTTCTTAGGTCTTGGAGAACCGGAGTGTCGCCATTCCATCGATTGTTGCTTTGTTTCTGGATCGTAGAAATGTACCCAAGTCGCATCCATAGTAACAATTCGGTTTAAGAAGTCTACATCAAACATTTGGGGATCCATTTTGCAGCAATTTTTCTCATGTCCAAATTGACGTGATCTATATGATGAACGCGTTCGTATGAAAAATTCAGTGCTTCAGATATCCGTTTTAGCCCAGTCTGTTAAAATCATGTCATGAACTGTATCGATATATTCGGGGACTGACACAGAAACTGGCGAGGGGGAAGTAACTAGCCATTTTTTGTACACCTAATGAAAATAATGCAGTAATTAACTCTAATGAAAAATAATTACCATTAATGATGTTATACTATTAATCGGAAAATCACTGATTAAAATCCGCGTCTGCTCAGCGATCACCGAGGCGATCACTTACCGATTGTCAGACGGCATAAATTTGCCAACTTGGAACCGAAAAAAATCATATCACGGATCCCCAGAAACATAGATTTCGATTTTAAGTTGAATATGAAATGATTAATGAAGTAATGAAAATGTTATGATGTACACCTAATGAAAGAGTTACTTACCCCTCGGAAACTGGCCTTCCCGATCGGTCATCATCTTCAATGGAAAATTTACCTCTTTTGAAGCTTGCAGTCCAATTTTTCACGGTCGCATACGAAGGACATTGATCACCAAGGGTATTAAGCATATCTTCGTAAATCTGCTTACCTCTTAACCCTTTTAAATACAGGTACTTGATGATGGCTCGATACTCCAATTTTTCGATTTTCACAATTTCGGTGGACATATTTTTTCTATTAATTTATTGCGTAACTCTGGTTTACTTTTTTGACGTGCGCCCGCACGGAAAAATCCCTTTTCAGTATGCTAAATAAGCATGTAAATATAGTGTTTTCAGATAGGTATAATGAAAAGTAATTTTTCTACAACCTCTCACCAAAGTAGCCTTTGACGTGTTAGGTTTTTTTTTTTTTTGTGGGGCCCAGGAACTTTATATTGATAATGCACCTAGTTCAGAAAAATAGAATCATTTATTGAAACAATGCTGGCTACGAATTTATTTACACACATATACATAAATCAGGACATGGTTTCTTCCAGCGGAATGATCAAATATCAATAATCCAAAGAATTATTGGGTAGGCTTCAAAAAGGCTGATATCATGAGCCAAAACACAATGGATTCTCTTTAACAATGCTAGAGCTTTTATTTTCAAATCAAGCAAATCTCATTTTCAATAAAATCATAAAAGTGAACTGATGAGTCAACACTTTGACTTGCAACTTGTCACACAGGCACGTGCAAGTCAATGTACCTCATCTCAGTACTGTACATATAATAACACGTACCTTCTCACACAGGCACGTTGGTAATTATTATATTTCCAATACAGTTCACAGACATGTAACTTCTCACACAGGCACGTTACAAGTCCTTCGCTTCTCGAAAATCCAACAAAAGCAGGCAACTCCTGATCAAGCCACGTTGCAAGCCAATAAACACTCAAATCAGCCTAATAATAGGTAACTTCACACACAGGCACGTTACAATCACCAGGCTGAAATGAATACAACGGTGATATGCAACTTCTCACACAGGCACGTTGCAAATCACCGAATGACATGTAACTTCTCACACAGGCACGTACAAGTCCTTGGTTTTTCGAAAATCCAACAAAAGCAGGCAACTTCTCACTAAGGTACGTTGCAAGCCAATAAACACTCAAATCAGCCCAATAATAGGTAACTCCACACACAGGCACGTTACAAATCATCAGGCTGAAATGAATACAACGGTGATATGCAACTTCTGACACAGGCACGTTGCAAATCACCGAATGACATGTAACTTCACACACAGGCACGTTACAAGTCCTTGGTTTCTCGAAAATCCAACAAAAGCAGGCAACTTCTCAGAAAGGCACGTTGCAAGCCAATAAACACTCAAATCAGCCCAACATTAGGTAACTTCACACATAGGCACGTTACAAACCATCAGGCTGAAATGAATACAACGGTGATATGCAACTTCTCACACAGGCACGTTGCAAATCACCGAATGACATGTAACTTCTCACACAGGCACGTTACAAGTCCTTGAATTTTCGATAGCTAAACTGAATATATTCACTCAATTCCAATGTGCTGAGACTCATGTACAACCAATAAATACCCAAATAAAACCCCTTTTCAAAACATTACTTTTGTAAACTTCAATACAAATATCAACAAGTATAAAATATTCAGTATTGAAGGAAAGCTCCGTACCAATGATCGTAAGAGCAAATAACAAATTCTTCAAAATGTTTATGCTGCCACGAACGGAACTCCCACATGATTTTCTTTGTTTAATAATCAACAAGCAATGGAAAGTACATCCAAGAAAAATATAATGAAACATACTGATTCTAAATAACAACCTGCTTTTCTTTTATTAAAAGTAAACTCCAACAATTACTCACTCAAACAGGTATTATAGCAATTTGTCGAAGATAATTCCAAGCAATTTCAAATAAATTTAACTCCTACCTTTTATTCCAACCATAGGTATCACTTCAACACAAATGAATATATTTAAACAATCACCCCAAGAACAATGATTTCAGAAACTCCATACCAACTCTCGAGTCAACACCAACTTTCTTCCCATTCCCATGCTATTTTTCTCTCCTCCCGCCAGCCAAACGTTTTTGTTGAAGATCCCTAAAAACCGGCATATGACGATGCGCGGCACATGACTAATATATACTGGACGTACCATCATAGGCTGGCGTTCGGCAATAGAAAACTCCTTACAGACGCTTTCAGATCTCAACGCAAAGTTGACGTTTTCCATGAAATGTCATTCTGTGACAGCCTTTTCGATCTAGAGCGACAATAATAAAAAACGCTCGCATCTCCAATGCTTTTGTGACAGCTTTTTCGCTCTAACATAGTTTTTTAACAGCTATTTCAACAAATAGTGTATTTTTATCTCGAAATCGGGATGAAAATGGGCAAATTCAATAAAAATCATCTTAATTAATACCACTAAATAGGTCAAATATGGTTTATGTCATTATTACCATGCAGCGACGCCTATGGTTCGATTTGACAAGACGACAAATATGTCGTAAATGGACGTAAACAAGCCAAGTTAAGATATAATACGGAATTCCAACCTGATCACCGAGGGAAAACGGATATATCCGACAATGCCCATTCTTAACATGATTCGGGCTGATATGTTTGTAAACAACGTCGGGTATGTTGCTTTCAAGAAAGAGACTATATCTTTTATTGCTCGGAGATTCTAAACGCTTAAAATAAGAAAAAAAGTAACAGGACAGGTGGAGAATGTTGTCGAGGTTCCAACTTTAAGGGGAAAAAAATAAACAAGAAAACACTGAAAATGGTGCAGTTTAGGGGGTTGAAAACGATTTTTTGGGATATGCGGCGAAACGTGACCTCTTAGCGGAAAATGTTCAACGGCAAAGTTGTAGATATTAAAGTATTCGAAAATGTTTGTATTGAACACTTTTCGACATAACCTCAAATTATCCGTTGAAATGGCGAAAAGCCGATTTTTCAGTTTTTAATTTTTTTCTGTCGAATGAATGAATTCATTTACATGAACATTTGTAGGAATATGTCTTTTTTGGTGTCGAATGAGCATTATTTTTAGACAGTCCAGAAGACGACTAGTTTTCGAGTTATGAATATTTTTCGAAAAAAATACCCTTATCTTCCACCAACAATTATTGTTCTGGTGTTTTTTTTTGTATTTCGAAGGTGTATAAGTGATCATTTTAAATTTCTGCTTTCAAGTCTATGTAACTCGGTGGTTTATTGATCGTTTAACCGCCTAAAATTGAGAAAAACCGACAAATCTCTCTGAATCATGATTTTCTCAACATTTTCAATGATTTTCAATAGTTGTAGACAAAAAGGAACAGGCAAGTACCAGGTGGATATTGTTGTTGAGATTTCAACTTTAGGGAAAAAATATTCAAACACGAAAACACTCAAAATGGTGAAATGGGGATGCAGTTTAGGGGTTATAAACGGTTTTTTGCGATTTGCGGCGAAATGTAACCTCCTAGCGAAATATGTCCAAAGAAAAAGTTGTAGATATTAAAAAAATCAATAACTTCTTTATTCAACACTTTTTGACATAACCTCAAATTAACCGTCAAAATGGCAAAAATTATCTTTCAGTATTTAATGTTTTTTTTTCGCGAATATGTAGATATGTCTTTTTTGTGTCGAATAAGAATGATTTTGTCGCAAATGAGAAGACTTCTAGTTTTCGAGTTATTTATATTTTTCTGAAAAATACCCTAATCTTCCACGAAAAATTGTCTTGTTATTTTTTTGTATTTCGAAGGTCTATAAGTGAATTTTGGAAATGTCTACTTCAAAATGGTCTATGTAACTAGGTGGTTTATTGATCTTTAAAATTGAGAAAAAAAGTCTCTCTGAATCATGATTTCATCAATATTTTCAATTATTTTCGTCTTTCTTCATCATTTTTATAACCAAAAGTAGTTTATATTAAATTATCCATAAAAAAATATTAAAATACATAATTATACTACAAAATTAATTTAAAAATATCATTTTTATTCTTTTCTACAAAAACGTTATTGAGAAAATATTGAGAAAATCATGATTCAGAGAGACTTGTCGGTTCTTCCCAATTTTATGCTTTTTAACGATCAATAAACCACCAAGTTACATAGACCATTTGAAAGTAGACATTTCAGCAATTAAAATGATCACTTATAGACCTTTGAAATACAAAAAAACACCAGAACAATTGTTCGTGGAAGACAAGGGTATTTATTTCGAAAAATGTACCTAACTCGAAAACTAGTCGTCTTCTGAATTGCGAAAATATCATGCTTTTTCGACACCAAAAGAGACATATTTCTACAAATGTTCATCTAAATTAAATCATTTATACGCGAGAAAAAATTATAAACTGAAAAATCGGTTTTTCGCCATTTCAACGGATAATTGAGGTTATGTCGAAAAGTGTTCAATACAAAAGTTTTCGAATATTTTTTTATCTACATTTTCCGCTAAGAGGTCACGTTTTGCCGCAAATCCCAAAAAACGTTTTCAACCCCTAAACTGCATCCTCATTTTACCATTTTGAGTGTTTTCGTGTTAATTTTTTCCCTTATAG
Organism: Chrysolina oricalcia; assembly: GCA_944452925.2. Classification (NCBI taxonomy): domain Eukaryota; kingdom Metazoa; phylum Arthropoda; class Insecta; order Coleoptera; family Chrysomelidae; genus Chrysolina; species Chrysolina oricalcia. The sequence goes on from OX101810.2 coordinate 52,710,433, forward strand.
AACATCAACAACATTCTCTACCTGTTCCTTGCCTGTTACTTTTTTCTTTTTCTCAAAAATTATAGGCACCAGTCTATTTTCCTTTCCTGGGTTATTTGTCTCGTACTGGGTGGATTTGTGGGACATTTTTTGCAATCCATAATTCTCAAATTTATTAATAATTGAAAGTAAAGTTGCTTCCGTAGTTATAGGTCTATCTGCAAAAGCCACCATGAATAGATTTATAGTGTCTTTTACAGAATAACCTCCAAAGTATCACTTAACGAACTGTACTCTCTGCGGTTGTGTAAATAGTCGGCATGTTTCAAACGGTAATTGAACTTTCTTTGGTTTTCGAAATCCCAGTCCGGCATAAAATAAGTCGCTGTCTAGCGTTGCTACGATACTCAGTAACTGGCATAGTGACGTCGTCAGTTGAAGAGTCGGGTGGGGTAACAGGAGGGGAGAACTCTTCTGGAGTTCTGTCTATACCCAAAATATATCTTTTCCGATACTATAAATATGAGTTCATTTGTTTTTTTTTTCAATTTCATATACCTTACTAAAATTGTAGGTTTTTCTGGAAAGTATTATCATCATGGGAATAGTGAAGAAGACAAAGGCGACAACCTAATTTTAGAGAACATCGATAAATTTATGTGGTTTTCCCACATGTGGAATCATCAGCAGCCTCATTTGTATGATAATCTTACTCTGCTCATGGAAGATATGGTGCTGAATAAGAACTTTGCCAAAGAGAAAGGTGGGTATCAGAAATTATCAATATATTTTCATGAAATGAAACATTTACAACTAATTTCAGGAATACCTGTGGACTCGGGATATTCAGTTTCCCCCCACCACTCGGGGGTTTACCCAGTTCACGAACTGTTATATACCGCTTGGAAAAAAGTTTGGAATATAAGGGTCACTTCGACTGAAGAATACCCACATCTGAGACCGGCTAGATTGAGGAGGGGGTTCATACACAGGAATATTATGGTGCTACCCCGTCAAACTTGTGGTTTGTTCACGCACACCATGCTTATAGATAGATACCCTGGCGGAAGGGAGAAGTTAGATGAGTCTATACAGGGCGGAGAGTTGTTTCAAACCATTGTGTACAATCCAGTGAGTTTCATTTTTGCAAGGGGTTCTTGGGACATTGGATTATTTTTCTTTTTAATTTTCCAAATTGAATTATCTTTTTCAGATTAATATTTTCATGACACACATGTCAAATTACGGAAATGACAGGTTGGGTCTGTATACTTTCGAATCAGTCATCAAATTCATCCAATGTTGGACAAATATCAAATTATCTTCAGCACCTCCTCTACAGCTGGCCGAAAATTATTTCAAACTATATCCTGGTGAAGCAGATCCTGTTTGGGGGGTGAGACACTTTTTTTATTTTGAAATATACATACTTGACTTGAATATATTAGGAATTTGATGAATTTCTTATACTTCCATGTAGGTATACTTTAAAAAAACGTTTTTTTTCTTCATAGAATCCCTGTGATGACCAAAGACATCAAAAAATCTGGTCCAGAAATAAATCGTGTGATTCTCTGCCGAAATTTTTGGTGATTGGACCTCAAAAGACTGGTACTACGGCGCTGTACACATTTTTGTCTCTTCATCCAGCTATAGCTAGCAACTTACCTAGTCCTACAACATTTGAAGAAATACAATTTTTCAATGCACATAATTATCTGAGAGGCTTGGATTGGTGAGTTTGAAACGGTTTCGAAAAAGTACAAGTTGGTTTTTTACTTCAAAATTTTATTTTTAGAATATTTCCATATACCTACTGAATTCGAATTGAAATTAAGTAGGAATAGTTGGTTTGGTTTCCTAATAGGGAAGATTTCGTATACATTTTTATTTCACCAATTAAAAGTGATAACCCAAATCTCCAGGAAATCTGATGTAATTTTCAAGCAATATGTACTAGTAGCAAAGAGTACACCAACAAGAGGGGAATTAAAGCGGTTTTCGTGATCACAAATTTGAGAGCGCATGCGCGATTTGAATAGTTTAACTGTCAGTGTCAATCAGCCACTTCCGGTCTCATGATTGTGTCGCAGTGTTGCCAGATTTTGAGTAATTACTGGTATTTACCGTTAAACTAAGAGGAAATATCTGAGCTAAGATCCTTAAAATAAAAAACGAAAATGTTATAGGTACATACCAATATAATGAACTCATCAAAATCCCAAACATAACACGAAATGCTATCCTAAAATTATGCATATAATCAACTCCAAGTTTCTCCAGTAATTTCATATTGACCTGTAGACAACATTGTCTATTCATACAAAAATAAACATTGTCAAAGATTAGATTATGACATTTTGTTTTAATGGTGAATTTGTAGTTTATTAAAGTTCCTAGTTTATCAGTAAACATTCTTTTGTGTATTTGGATAATTTGGATTGTGGTTATATAACAATAAGTTCTCGCAAAGGTGGATTTTTGTATATATTATTATGCCGCGGCTGTAACTCCAGAACAGGCGGAGGTTTAAGCCTTTTCACAATACCCAATAATCGTGTTAGGTATGTAGAAAAATTGTTGATATTTACTGAAAACTCATTTATTTTTATTTTTCTAGGGCTGAAGTTTTTTAGAAAAACTACATTACACAAAAATTACAAATTGTGCGAGCTTCAGTTTTGAGAAAAGTGTCCTGGAACCATATCCTACTCTGTTTTTACATCTGTCTCACAAAGATCTACTTTAGATCCTATATTATTCCATTTTTATGTTGACGATCTGGATAAATCAATCAAAACATCTATAGCCATATTTGCAGATGATACCTCAATTATTGTCTCCGACAAGAATGATTCGGACCTTGAGGACAAATGCAATAAAGTTTTTCTGGATTTAAATAGGTGGTTTGCTTCGAATTATATTTACTTGAATGTAAGCAAAACGGTTTCGGTTCGGTTTCACAATCGTCAGAAAAGTTGAAACACCATTAGTTTTCAAGCGAACGAAAACTCCGATCTTGTCATCGCAGATATTGAAGGCACCAAAGTTTTGGGACTCTCCATTAATCAATGATTAGGGTGGTATTATCACTGTGGACTCTTGATAAGAAAACTGAATAAAATATCTTATCAGATCAGGAACTTGAAACAAGTTTTGGACTGTGATCAATTTCCGACATTATGTTCGACAAGAATAAAAACAAATTGTGGAAAACGATCTATTTCTTATGATGGAATTGAAATATACAACTCGGTGCCTACAGAACTAAAAAGTATTAGGACAATTCTGAAATTCAAGAACATACTTAGAACATGCTACAGTATTTACAGATTTGACTAGACATTCCATATATTTATAAGATGATACATACTTTGGCTTATATATACTATATAAATGAAAAAAAAACTTCTTGTTCCCTGTTATAAACACAGGTTGTTTTTAGGGTTGACTCCAGACTTAGGTATGGTTTGTGTTTATGGAGCTTATCTTCTTACTGGAAACAAGTCTTCATTGCTCAAAAAAGGTCATTACGAGCAATGCTAGGTATTCCTATGAATGAATCTTACAGAAACGCAATTATTAAGTAGGTATAACATTGTAACGTTACCCATTTGGTAAAGGTAAACTGGCCTACAATTCTCCTAACCTCATGACTCCCAGAATGTGCAACTTGATGCCAGTTACTATGAAGAACAAAACATTGGATATTTCTAAGAATAGATTAAAATACTTCCTCCTATGAAATTGTTTTTATAGTATAGAGGAATATATGTCCATTCAGCTTGTAGGTCAATATCGACGATTCGCATATAATATGAAATGTAATTGTTAAAAGGAAAATAAAGTTTATTTATTTTGTTGTTGTTTTTTCAATAATCTAACAAATTAACAAAATTTTAACAGCTTCTTTCTTTAGTGTTAGTTGACAATTACCTAATGATGATTCCATTTCTATACTATTTGGTAATAGTTATTAAAGTAGACAAATTGCTTCAGTTTTACTGCCTAAAATAAAAGAAATGTTAAATTTCATTAAAATTCTTACAATACATTATATGTTGCTTGAAAGACTAAAATCAAGCATCGTTTTTGAGTTAATTAAAGTTTATTTGTTATTCTACATATATATTTTAGCTCTAAATTGTAGCCATTTCAGTTTAGCATTTTTGATGTGGTTTCAGGACTACTGATGGAACCACTACATTCATAACTTAACAGAAATTTTCGCGTCTGTATCAATTTCAATGGTGGTATAATTTAGATACTTTAATAGATAAGTTTTATGTATATGAAAATCAAGATTTTATATCAGAGTGCAAAATTTCTGTTAAAATATTAGCGAATTTGGATATCAATTATATATTTACAAAATTAAATGATAAAAGTTTGCTATTAACTCATTTCGTCAATTCTAATAAATGTTTAGTCACAAAAATTATGTTTATCTACAGTATTGTTTTTCTTAGTGTAGTTCGGTTTTGTTAAAATGTTAATCACTACTTGTGGTACTTTTCTCGGTGTATTAGGTAGTTTATCTTTCAATGTTGTGACGTATTTCCGTTCAAAATCGTGTCTACTCAACATCAAAGGTTCCGACAAAGCTTTCGCCTCTTGTTAGTTGGTGTACTCTTTGCTAGTAGTGACAATACACCTTTAGGATTACAGAAATTAAGGGTTGATTTAGTCAACTTTAGCATAAGCATTATAATAAACATAACGGTAACATCAAAGGTTTTTAGCATAAACTTAACATTGTTGTATAAATGGCGTCATTTGATATAACAGATTGAACTTTCGCTTTTGACATATATTTAAGCACAATTTTAAAATGATGTTGACTAAATGCATCTTAACATAGAAAAATTGTAGAACTGTTCTTGAGTTTTGAGAACCCAACTAAATATGCGTCCTCAGTTAAGTACGCGATGACTGAAAGGGCTAACTGTTTCATTTACCCTTCTATACATATGATTATCCAAACGGTTTGCAGAAAATAAATACAGGGTGTTCCAAACTCGATGGCCTATTAGACGTTTCTGGAAAAAGGGACTTAGGATTATTTTGAAAATTTGGTTTCTTGAATAATCAGTTCTGCTCTATCGATCTAAAATATTTTAAACGCTGCTACGTTGCGGCTTCTATCAAAAAGTAGCAATAAGTTTGATATTTTAAATGGAATACTCTGTGTATTATTGCATTTTTTGCTTTACTATTGTTTTGAGATTACTTCTATATAATACTTTCCTATACCTATTAATGATTTTCTCGAAAACCACTTGAGATAGGTATAGGGAAATATTACATGAAAATAATCTTAAAGCAATTGCAAAGCGAACGAAAAATGCAATAATATACAGGGTATTCCATTCAAAATATCAAATTTGTTGCTTCTTATCGATAGAAACGGCAACGCCGCAGCGCTAAAAATGTTTAGGATCGATAGAAGAGAACTGATTATCCAAGAAACCAAATTTTCAAAATAATCCTACGTCCCTTTCTCCAGAAACGTCTAATAGGCCATCGAGATTGGGACACCCTGTATATTTAATTAATTTTTAGGTATATGGATTTTTTCCCAACCGATGCAAACTCCTCGACGAAGTACTATTTCGAAAAGAGTGCCACATATTTCGACGGAGAACTGGTACCAAGAAGAGTGCACGCTCTGCTACCTCACGCCAAACTCATAACGATTCTAATATCGCCTGCCAAAAGGGCCTACTCGTGGTACCAGCATACCAAAGCTCACGGTGATACTATTGCTAACAACTATAGCTTCCATCAGGTTATAACTGCCACGGATACAGCGCCCAAGCCTTTGAGGGATTTGAGAAATAGGTATTTTTAGCATTTAAGTTTTTCAAAATTGAAAATATTCATTTTAACTGATTTTGTTAGCTTGGTGAATTTAAAAATTTCATAGCTCTTATTCAGGGTGTCTGGTAAACCTCTTGCGTTTATTTCAAGAATATAGTCTGGTTAGATCAAATGATATAACTATAAACTTACTTGAATAGTGAAAATGAACTTGTACAACTTTTGAAGGAGAAAGATACAATCAAATCCAAGAATGAAAAGATAATTAATTCTCACTGGACAGGTAGAGTTTCAAACTAAAGAATACGACAAATTCATTTCTGAGCACAATGAAAGTCAATCAATGGACTAGTTTTCATTTTTTTTTATTATAGAATAATTCTAAAAATTTAAGTAAAATGAAAGAAAAATGTGAAAGAATCATTGAAATATCTCTAGAAATGAAAAAGTTATGGGACTTTGAAGTTGCGCTTGGAAGATTAATATCATAGTACGCAGCGCTCTACTGTGTGACGTCACGCCACATGAACGAGGCGACTGGTATTCGCAAAGTGCTCACAAATTTATCGGTGTACAATCACTTGCACCGTTCGTGTCGTATATTGTTTATTACACGATGGCTGAAATTAAAAAAATATCCTACAAATATTGTATTGTGCCTATGTCAATTAAAAACTCCAATAAATTGTTTTTTCATGTACTAAATGAAATGAATAAAAGGAAGAAGTGGTGCAAACTAATGAGACGTGACTTAATTGGACCTAAAAGTACTACACATTTGTGCCTTGGCGCGGCTAATTATAATAAAATACGTAATTATTTGTGGTGAGGCGATCTCATACATGTGGCGTGACGTCACAGACGAGATGGAGGCCAAAGACGTTCCGCGCTAAAATACGTAAATTTAAATAATCTATATCTCAGTCATTTATTGATGGATTAAAATAAAAAAAACACTGATTTACTAGTTCATATCTATATTTCAATTCCATCGCGTCAAATATAGTATTTTCAACATCACTAAGCTAGTCCATTCTGAATTAATCAACTTTTTTGAAAACCATAATAATTGATCTAATAGCAGAATCAAAGACGACTAGAACAGAGAAATTTAATGGTCCACACAATTTCTCTTCATTGTTCATTAAACCTAAAAAACACCAGACATACCAAAAAACTAAAGAAAAAATCAAAGGTCAATCCAATTTTCGCAAAGGCAAGTTTTACTAAAATACAGGGTATTAGAAAAGGGGGTGTATTACTGAAAACAAATAGAAGAACAAGTTAAACGTTTCTTAGACGTGACCGAAACTTAACGAAACTGAAATCATCCAGGGTTTTTTTTTGTCATTGGACCAAAAAAGTTTGAAAATACTGATGATATCAACGAAGAACTACGCATTTTCAACTATATTGATGAAGTTTTCTAGGCAACAACAAAGGTCGGTATAAACTTAGAATGGGAGATTATTTCAAGATAATGTCATGCTCTAATGTAATGATTATGGTCATATTTACAAAGACTGTAGAAATAAATTATTTTGCTCTATTTGTGCTGAAAACCATTTCACCAATTAGTGCAAGAACAAAAATAATCCATGTTGTATTCACTGCAATTGAGAAGTTGAAATTGAAAAGTAGCTATAACCACACTTTTAATAGTGATAAATGTACAATTTTCCAGAAAATAATTACTTTAGCTAAAGAAAATTATGAAACAACTAACCTTGCAAAACTGAATAATTTCAATATTATTTATATGAATATAAGAAGTTTATTAAAGTAATTTAACGAGATAGAGATTTTACTAAACAAATATAAACAAACACATATGTTATGACAGAGGTTTGGGTCTAATAAAATGAAAGTGTTTATTTTAATATCCTCAACTTTTCGACTATTCATCATTGCCGTGAAGATTAATAGGTGGTGGTGTAGCAATATATTTGGGAAGAGAATTGAAATATCTGAAAATTGTTAAAAATGTAAATAAGGAATATACGAAAGCGTAGAAGGGCCACATAAAATAAAAAAATTATAATTCCGACTTCACAACTCGGAATTAGTATAAATCTGACTTCACAACTCGGAATTAGTATAATTCCGACTTCACAACTCGGAATTATACTAATTCCGACTTTACAACTCGGAATTAGTATAATTCTGACTTCACAACTCGGAATTAGTATAATTCCGACTTCACAACTCGGAATTAGTATAATTCTGACTTCACAACTCGGAATTGGTATAATTCCGACTTCACAACTCGGAATTAGTATAATTCTGACTTCACAACTCGGAATGAGTATAATTCCGACTTCACAACTCGGAATTATACTAATTCCGACTTTACAACTCGGAATTAGTATAATTCTTACTTCACAACTCGGAATTAGTATAATTCCGACTTTAGAACTCGGAATTAGTGTAATCATTGCGATTCCTTTGAAATTATAGTGAAAGTTTAAACATTGATCTCTAATGTCCAAACTCGTCAATTCATGTGCATTTGTGAATATAGTTATTACTCAATATTATAAGAACGTATCTTTCCCGCACGCCACCTCGGCAGGAGCGTGCGGGAAAGTATAACTTTCTGCACTTGTTAAGTATTTTTAATGGAAAGAGTATACAGGTCCACAAACGTAAGGATGCCTCCTAGAATTGGTTGCGCAGTAGACACAACCCTGGAGTGGGGCAAGAGCTCAATTGCTCTGCATTATTCAATCAGTTAACGTCGTGAGTGTACAGTCAGCGGAATAAAATTATTGTGGCGTTATTCTGATTGTGTGTTGAATTTGAAATCCTTGTGTTGTGGTTGTGTTGTGTATAGTTTTGAAATATTATTAGATAGGTTATAGTGTAGTTTGTTGTGTTTGAAAATGCCTTCAAAGAGTAAAGTGAGAAATAAGATTCTGAGTGGACAAAGTAGGGAAATTGTCAGTAATGTCATCAAATTTATGCAGGCAGAAGCAATGATAGGTGAAACCAGTATTCCTCTTGTGAAAGTTCAAGAACGAGTTGCTGCCGCAACAGGAGTTTGCGTTAGAAGCATTAGGAAAATTAATTCAGAAATGAATAAAATTGAAAAAGGTGAAATGGAACAATTCTCGACTCCAAATAAAAAGAGAAACAAAATCAAAAGTTACCATGGACAATGCTGATTTGGCAGTGGTCAGAGGTCATGTGATATTGTTAGTTAACTTCTGTAAGTATGTTCCTCGTGATCTTTATTATATTTATTTACCTATTTCTGATATTGTGTGGCGATGCATTCTTTTTCTAGTCGTACTTTATTTACACTTATGGCTTCGGGAAAATTATGCAATTTTCATAAACGTTTCAGTGATCACAGACAATTATATTATTCGAACATTTCATTAGGAATTAATAATTTAATAAGAACCTACGTTCCTACGTGTTGCAGAAAAATTTCTCTCCCGATTGTACATTCCGATGATAACCAGCCGTAAACAGTAGTCGATCTTTGTCGCACATCTACTCACGCTTTCTATCGTTTGCGCATCTCAGAGGCATCCTTACCGTTGTCGATCTGTACTTTATTTAGAGAAAATCGTAAGAAAAGTACTAGTTTTATGCTTAGCAACTTTTCTACTTAGCAACACGTTTATTATTGATCATTACATTATTTCATCTTGCTAATCTGACAAATCTTTCAATAAATTGATGCGTCATTAAAAAAAAAGAAAAAAACATGCTGGATCCACATCAAACCAAAATAACAGAACAAAACATCATCTCAATGTTTTTCAACAATTTAACAACAAATCTGAAACTTTTCTTCAACAAAAGTGTTGTGTTTTTGGATGCAACAAACTTTTCGTGTTCCCGTTTCCATTAAAAAAAGGACAAAAACACGTTTTCAACTTTTAAACAGAAACATTCTCGATTGAAAATTGAATCAATACATGACTCCTCTGGAAATGGAAAACCCCTACGATAAAATTGAAGTTACTTTTTTGTAATATCTAACAGAAAACAACTACTTCCCCGGCTAAAGCCACGCTGGACATTGAACTACATCTGATAGATATTGAGAAAGAACCTATATAACTTGAGAGAAATAATCTGAAAGTGAAAATTTGCATTTTCATTCAGATAGTTGATTATTTATTAAATGTCCAGTTTCCATTGGAGATTCTTATCTATGAATGAGCTGTATTAAATCTTCAAAGTTCTCGCTGGACGGTTCAAGTTCACATTTTCACATAACTCCAGCCAACTCTTGGAATCGTAATGATTACACATTCCGAGTTGTGAAGTCGGAATTATACTAATTCCGAGTTTCGGAATTATACTAATTCCGAGTTGCGAAGTCAGAATTAGGCTAATTTCGAGTTGTGAAGTCGGAATTAGGATAATTCCGAGTAGTAAAGTCAGAATTATACTAATTCCGAGTTGTAAAGTCAGAATTATACTAATTCCGAGTTGCAAAGTCAGAATTAGGCTAATTCTGAGTTGTGAAGTCGGAATTAGGCTAATTCCGAGTTGTGAAGTCGGAATTATACTAATTCCGAGTTGTGAAGTCGGAATTATACTAATTTCGAGTTGCGAAGTCGGAATTAGACGAAATACTTTTTTTTATTCATTGTGGCCCTTCTACGCTTTCGTAGGAATATAATACAATTGAAATTGAAATATGCCAATTATAAAGTAAACTAAAAGTTATTGCTTTATACCGACCTTCAAATTCAAAAATTGTTGGATTCCTACAAATTGAATTGAACTAAAAATCAATTTTGATTGTACATTTCAGTTTAAATTTATTAACAAGCACTAGTGATGTTATAAACTATAAAAATATGATAGTAAGCAATGGATTTCAAATTATGAATTAAATTAAGAGGCCAAGAGCGCGATCATATTTGGGGCGCTTTTTGGGCTAAAATATTCTAGGTACGTCCTGTAATGGAAATTGAAATTTCAATCCACATTTTCAAAAAAAAAATCTCAAAAATGTCCCAAAAATGCAATTACTTTGAAGCAATTTTTTGGAAGATGAACAAATAATTTCATAAAAAACATTACATCACGTACATAGATCTACGTTTCACCTTTCTTTTGATACCAAATTCATTTCGATTGGATAAAGATTGTTTCAAATTTTAATGGAAAAGAAATACCATTGCAGCTACCTCGATTATTTGTGAAAAGCATCGTGAGGTGCTGCCGCAGACGTAGGTACATAGAATCGAACGTCCTCTAGAAGCCTGTCCTTGTTTGAAATTGATACAATGAACCGTTTTTGAGTTTTCGACTTTTTGTCAAAAAAACGTCTCAAATATGATCGCGCTCATGGCCTCTTAACACAAATTCTTATACTAGAAAACAAAATAATTGTATAAGAGGATGAGCGCATGTAACTAAATGAGAATAAAATAACAACATTAACGCTCATAATAATGACCCCTTTATTTCTGCCAGTACAGCCGCAACACTAATTCATTTGTGCTCATAAAATCTATTTCGAACCAGACTGTCTATGCTGAACTCGTGTATCTGCCCTCTATGATATTGGCTGTCTATATCCTAGAAAGTCTCTTTCGAGGTGGTTCTCGCTATTCGCCTGCACGATTCGAAACGTCGGTGAGGTGAGCTACGCAAATGAGACCACAGGTCCGTCTCCAATTCGTTACACTATGATTTAAAGAGCCAAAGCTGAACATATAATAAAAAATTTGAGTCCGCTCAAGGTAATAACAAAGAAATTCAGAATACAATAAACTGTTGCCTTTGAAATACTTCAAAATCGAATTAAAATAGAGATATTGAAGTAATAAATTCAAATGGTAATATTATTTTGGATGATTTGAAAATAGCTGAGGTGATGAATAATCACTTTTCAACTATTGGTGAAAATATAAATAGGGAAATAGTTACATACTACAATATTCCAAGAGAATAATATCCTCAAGTAAATAATAATACATCAATGCTTATCTTTCACTCTAGTGAAAAAAAAATGCTTCTCTTTCCCTATGATGAAAAATAAATTTTAGATATAATAAATTCTATAAAAAACTTTTCTTGATCCAGATGTCAAGCCTAAGTGAATAGTGATGTGCTCTAAATTCCAAAAATGTCCATTATCTCGAAAACGGTCAAATTCTGATGTGATGAACTGTCATGACCTGGTCTATCACCAGTTCCAAGATTGTGCAAGGTTTACCGGACACACTGTATATGTTTAACAAGAAACATTTTTCATGAACTATTGTCAATTATAATACTTCAATGATGTCATTGTAGGTGCCTCAATCCAGGAAAGTATGCTCAACATTTGGAAAGATGGATGAATTATTTCCTACCTCAGTCGTTGCATATCATCGACGGCGAAGAGCTGAAGAGTAGCCCTGTAGAGGTGATGAATGAGTTGCAGAAATTTTTGAAAATTACTCCTTTTTTCAATTATACTGAACATTTGAGGTGAGTAGAACCTCTGTCATATCTCAATAGAGGACTTCGGATAAGGATGCAGTCATACCACCACACAACTTTTGGCTATAAAACTACTGACACGTTTTTCGGCAACTCTTTGTCGTGTCAGGATTCCTGGCAGCCTCAGGAACCCCCTACTAGGATTAAAATTGTTCATGACGGCGGAAAAATATTGATTTTTCATAAAATACAAAACACTAGGGACTTTAATTTTATTTAGGGTTTTTTCTTTCAAATTGGCGCTAAATGCAAAACTATACAGCTAGAGCATTGTTATTGAAGGAGGTATTGTGTAATGTAGGGTCGTTTCTTTATCAGTGTACATTTGTTCCACGAAAAAATTATGCCTCATCCATTTTAACCAACTGTTATAATTAAAAAGTAACATGTACCCTACAGGGCCGTAGCCAGAAAAAAAATTCGGGGGCGTCCGTTGACTTGAGCTTGAGAAGAATATTGCGGACCAAGTTTGACCAATTTTAGTATAATTTGTATGTTCAACACAATTTTGTAATTTACCCAGGAAAGATCACATTGGATATTCGGTATTAACCATGTTACATTTTTGCAGATTTATTCATAAAATAATATTTGACACTGCTTGCAATCATATTTATTCAACAAAACAAAATTAAATACATTAATGGGAAACATGAGTCGTCAGATCCACATTACAGAATAATATTGAGCCTCTTGATTTTTTTGCTGCAAACAAATAAAAATTGTTATTGTTATAAAATTGTTATTTCCGTCAACCGATTGCACCTCTAAGTGCTACCCTCGGAAGTCTTCGTGTGAGCTAGAGAAGACGCAGCCCTTGCCTTTTAACGTGTGATGCCATGCACGAGACCAATGACCATGCGAGGCTTTGAACCCTCGACCCTTCGCTCCAAAGGCGAACGCTCTACCACCATGGCCACCACGGCCCACATCAATGATCTTCTTGTTGTCAATGTATACGTCTCGGTGAATTGACATCAACGCCAATCCACTCAGTCTCTCCTGACCTGTGGAATTCCTCAAATATGTTTTGAAGCGTTGCGTTGCTAAAACTTTCCAAAGTTTTTTTTATACAGTATGAAATCGTCTTCTTCAACACTGGGCTGTTTTTCACAACAAACTGACTGAATCAAAATATATAAAGATGATAGAGTAGATTTATGCTTCTGGAATCTTGAGTGGAGTTGATCAATAAAATCATCCAGAAGTAGAATCATAATACTTATTCTAAAGTACTCTTCTGCATCTTCGGTTCCATAGTTTTCCCTGTGACACTGTCGCGACACTCTTCGTGGAATTTTTATTTCTTTATTTATGGATTTGAGCTAACCAAGAATACTCTTATAAATGTTGGCGAATTTTGATATGACATTTTTTCGATTATCATTGATATTATCTATGATCAAATCAACATGTTGCAAAGCGGCTAACCAAATCACAGAGAGGTGACTGGAGTATTTTACAAAGTGGAAGTATGAATGAAAACAACATGGTCAAGCAACTCAGACTCACTACAAATTCACTAGTAATCATAGACCTTAAAAAAGAAGTCGCTCTTGATAAAGTTTCAAAATCCCTTTCTTCACTCAGTTCTTCAAGAGTTTCGAAGGTAGCCTTAAAAATTTCCTTGAATCTAATTAAACCATCATGATTCTCAAAGCGAGTTTCGCACATTGCTGTGAGATTTTGCCATCTCACTTCGGGATAGTTTTTCTTTATTTTTTCTTTCAAGTTTTTCGTTTTTCTTGCCAATGCTCTGAAGAAATTCCTCACTGATTTTATAATACTGCTTGTATTTCGGATTGGCTGAATTTGACAAGAGTGACTCGAAGCTGAACTCAACGAATGCGAGATGCAATGAGCGTATAATGCTGCTGGATAAATTTGGCGGATACCTGCTTGGACACTATTAAAACAGCCTTTCATCAAAGAAGTGTTGTATCAGCCAAATAATTTCCAGAAGTACTCTGTACTGAGACAAATGTTAGAAAATCTTCATGTAGTATATTATATAAGTTTTCTCTGGGCTCAATATATCTCACACATATGGTCATCTGTTCCTGTCGTGAAATATCAGTAGTTTCGTCTTTCGTCAACTAATATCGAATAACATTTAGAAGAATTTGTGGGTACAGTACCCACAAAACTGATACAAGTTCTGTGATGTAACATCACCGAATGAGAGGCCGAGATCATTTTAATCAAAAAGGTACTAAGGTTTATTTATCCGTGAAATTCACCAAGCTCAGAATTTTTCTAGATCGATTAATTATTTGGCAACTAGGAAAAGTGAAATTCTTTAAATTCTGGAAAATCATATATTTTGAAATTAGCGCCATTTAGAAAGAAAAATCCCTAAACAAAATTAAAGTCCCTTGTGTTTTGTATTTTATGGAAAATCTCAAGTTTTTCGCCGTTATGAACAATTTTAATCCTATTGACCATATTTCACCTGAAAAAGTTGAGGCATTTATCGTTATGTGTTTGGCACCACTTGCTGTCGAGTTCAAGTCACCAGTCAATGTCACTTGTCAAAAATTTGAAAATAAATGGAGTAATTCACAATTTTCAAGTTATTTCCGTGTTAGATTTGAACTGTTTGCTAGTGTATGAGCATCGTTCATTTACTTTTATTGTTTATTTGTGGTTTTCAACTTTATTGATTTATAAAATAATTGATGCTTCCCAAATGGTCCCTTAAGACATCCACGGGCAAAGTGTTCTGCGCCCCAATGGAGAAATAGGATAGGTGTTGGCACAGACAGGTAGCAAAACACTAATCAAACTCTATCAAAACCAACAAAAAGTAACGGAGCACTAATTATTCACTACAAAACAGCCAAATTCAATAAGAGTAACTTGATGTTATGCATAAAAATATAAAAGCGCACGCTACTACTTATGAATAAATAAAACAGGCTTGTACTATCACAGTACCGCAAGGGGGCGAAGGGATCTATTCCTGACCGTTTGGGATCTCCAAAGGTCTGACAGACCTCTCACTACTGCCCTAGGGCAGCCCTACGATGTTTGTAGGTTTATGCTAGTAGGCAGCTTTAGTCATGGCTTTGGACTAACCCTGTCTCCTCCATGTTATACGGGTGGATTTAATATATTCTCTGTAGGACATCAAATCATCCTTATCAAAGTTTTCAGTTGATTCCCGAAAAAGCAGCAAAAAAACCGGATCAGACATGCCTTACTGTTACTGTCCTTAGGTATAAGGAGTCATCTTATGGTGTTATGAAATTTCATGGAAAAGATCCAATGCCTGGTTTATGAACCCACCGTGCTTCCATTGCACGTTATGGTGGGCTCTTACTGCCGTGATGTTCCTGGCCAAAGGACTTCCAAGAATGAATTACCGATAGAATTTGTCAGCCTCTGTAGCACACCTGCTCCGGACGGCCTCATTGCGGAGCTGGTTCCATTGATCCTAACCCTGAAAACCTTGTTGACCAGGTACGAGTCAAGTAATTTTACCATGTGTAAAAAAGGCATGCCTGCCCTTTGCATCTTCATGACAAAACTACTATCCGAATAGAGTCAAATGCTTTCTGAATTTCCAGCAGGACTTGATGAATGTGAATTACTTTAAATCCTTTATTTATTTTCAAATTTAATGACAAACATTTGACATTAACAATTGACAGGTGACTTGAAATCGACAGCAAGTGGTGCCAACCGCATAACGCAAATCCCTCATCTTTTTCAGGTGAAATATGGTCAATTAGGGGGTTCCTGAGACTGCCAGGAACCCTGACATAACGAGAAGTTGCCGAAACGTAACAGTAGTTTTAAAGCCAAAAGTTGTGTGGTGGCATGACTGCATCCTTATCCAAAGTCCTCTGTTGACAATATTCACAGACCTAATAAAAGAAGTAGATGTATCATGCTAAAATTCTGATGGCACCTTCATGTTCGTCGCCATATGCAATCCTTATTATGTTGGTACTACTGAAAGTCAGGGTCGGTGTCTTGTATTTTATGATTTTTGTTGTCATTACTTCAAATTCTATTCGAATTTCGGATCATTGTTCAATTTGTTCTATTGTAGTTCATGTTCATTGTCCAGTGATTCTTTTGGTTTTGGATGCCTTAAATGTATAGTTGTTTCATGTATTTTATTTTAATATTTAAATCATGTATCATACACAAATTCGTATAAGTATCTATGTATTTTCATTGATTTTAGTTTATTAGAATGCGCCTAATTAAATAAAGATCTATCTATAGCACACATCTAATTTATCTGAAAACCACCCTCTTATCAGGGTATTAAATTCTATAACCATCTACCCACATACATCAAAAATGAAAACAATGTTCATGCTTTCAAACGAAAATTGAGGATAGGATTGGAAGTTTTTATTATCTAGAATAATAAATATGTCTCGAAGACACCCTGATTCATTTTAATATGTTTGTTGTGTTGAACAAGTCCCACAGGTTTACTTCTTTTTTGTTGGTGCATTGGCCTGACTGTTATCACTGTTGTGATCTTGAGGATGATAAAGTATTAGTTCAAATTAGAATTTCAATAATGTTTCATGTTATTTCATATCCTTCACTTAGGGTGAAAAATTTTCAAGAAATTTATACTTGTATAGGAATTGTTTCTATATTTTCTTTTTAATTAGGACTTTGTGATGCATCACCAATTTACACTGAACAGATTACCCTGGGATTTTAATATAATGTATACATGAATGCTAAACATCTAATGAATAATAATCCCAGATGTTATGTTAAATTCTGATGTGAATCTGTCTTTTGAATTCACTTTAATGAAATGTTGAAAATCTTTGTATACTCATTTACGACTGAAAAAAAATGTAAATAATTAGATGTCCTTCTGATTCCATTTCTCAAGACATGGATTTCCGGACAAGTGTAAAAATTGAAAATCAGCATTTATTGAAATTCACCAAACAGAAAAAAGCTCTAGATCTGTCACATAGTAGATTATTCTGTTTTCTTTTTAGTGCATTTGAATAACTACTTGTTTTTAAAGTTTGTTGTCTTGAGAAAATTTGATGCTTTGTCAACGGAATGATAGGCATCAGCGATTTTGAAAATACAATTTCATTTATTTGCGGTATATTATTATATTACAAGTATAACTTTTCATATTTTGATTTTATGTATTCTTGATTTCCACAATTCCAAATTTTTTATGTTCGTCCCACAGAACTCTGAGGTCAATAGTTCGTCCGCGAAAATTTAGGAAAGCTGGCCCTGTATTTTGGGTAATACCAGAGATCTGAAGTATGTGGCTGTCAATCCACGAAAGTAATTTACATCTCGCTTTGTTTCATTCGTTAGAAGTGTACAACCGATTATAAATCAGGTGTGCCAACGTAACGAGGAATCAACATGGCGGCCATGGATTAGGGGCTATTTTCTTATCATTGGAAGAGCGGCCATGTTATGTCTACTTCTTTTTATGAGGTCTGTGACAATATTCCACAGGCTATCGGTGATCGTTTTTTTGCTGTTAGGTTGGTAATATATTTTGTTTTTAAATGTTGGAAACACTGATTCAAGTAAACTATAATTGTCATCTGTCAACTTCAAAGAGTTGTTTAGATATTTGGCTTCGCAATCTTCGCATTCGCATATCTGAAAGTTAAAATATAATGAAAAATTGATCGAATCAAATATCCTCGGTTTTTAGAAAAACATCGATACATTTATGCATTGCCCTGAGTTCACACATCTATGAGTACGTAGATCATGAAGTAGAGAAATATTAAGGTATTTGGAACGCTAGAGCAGTTTTCTTGCAAATACCATGAAAATTTGGTATGACATTTCTCGACAGTGGCTAGCTACATCAGCTGAATTTTTTTTAGAATTTTCGTCCATTCAGAATCGGAGATAATTGTACTCAAAGTTGTTCCCCAATATACTTTTAAATCATAGCACCATAGGCCAGATGCAATCATTAGTTATATTCTTTTTATCAACTTCAACTAAGATCTACTAAGATTCTCAGCACAGCAATAGCTCAGTTGTACTACATGTTTTATTTACCAAAGTTTGATGAGATTTGTCTTAGAATTAATTAAGACAATTTCTTTCCCCCTCACCCCAACTGAGCTTGCTATTCATCTAGTGTTGTAGTGAGCAGAATGTAAGACTTGAATAATATAAGTATTCTGTGGTCCTGTGCTGGAAATTGTGAGGTTAAAGTTTTGTTTTGAGCTTTGACCACTCCACCACACAATCCGCAATCGTTCAGGTTATAACTTATATTGTTTGTTAATTTCTTAATTTCCAAAACATGCAGTCCAATATTCGTGGGTTTGAGAAAATCTCCAAGTTCTAGACCACATTCGGATGATGAACTGCTTGACCAGAAACATGATGTACTGTCAGCACAAGCCTATTTCTATAAAATAAGTAGGCATTGTAGTTTTTCAACAATTATTAATTGGATATTATCCTCATTACAATAATATTTCTATCGTCGTTCATTTCGAATTCAGTTTTTATTTTATTGATTGGTAAGGTTAGGTTTCCTTTCCCTTTCTGACACATAAAAACGTGTTCTTTTATGTTCACAAAAACTCAGTTTTGTCTCACCTACTTCTGAACTCAATTCGTCTCAGTGGTGAGAATGCAACAAGGTAAAAATTATATAGCTATTGTTTCAAATAACACGCTGTACAGAAGAATCGCGACTTACAAATTTGGTGGAAAACTAACACATCAATAAATCTGAACAAATTCGTCCATCTAATTATCGAAATACAAGCACCCAAAGTCGGCAATGTTTTGATCGATGAGGGCATAAAAATGACCACGTCAAGAGCAATGGCAGCAACGCGCTGCTAAGGAACATGAAAATATATCCCGAAATAGACCAGGAAATATAGAAAATTGAAACTCTAGAGTTGGGCAGCCTCTCTGCCCATATTGTCGTCAGAATACAATTACATGAGAATTTTGGAAAAGATTAGTGGAAGTGGAATGGAATAATTTTCTGAACAAAATGGTCAACGAAAATTTGAGATTACTTTTTTGGTTTCTCTTTCTAGTTTGGTCCGATTCCATTTGCGTTGGAATTCATGATTTGTTTTCCTGAAGTTCTGCACATTTGCATAAATCAAGAACGATCATCATATAACATTCCAGTTTCCATTTTTAACTTTTTTGCAGCCAACATTGCTGCGACTGCATTGCGTCTTTCTTCAAATGGCTTTCTTTAATGAACCGTCTCTTGTGAACTAAATTGGTTCGAGCCATTGCGTTAACAATTCATCACTTTTCAATCACTTTTAAGCAATCTGATCGTCGGGACTATAAAAGCTACAGCTACAGAGCAGTGTTGCCTAGCGCCTCCGACACTAGATTGTATAGTTGAAATGTTGTGGAAATCGTACAGTCGGAACACCAAATTTACTTTTATGATCGACGGATGTCTAATAGGCCGCAAATAGGCGCATACTGTACCGTTCCAAATACCTTAATTACTCGAAAAAAATTGAGTTGGAATTTGAAAAAATCAGTATTTGGGACTAGAACAAAAAAAAGTTTTAAAATTGATGTATACTTTCTAAACCATAAATCTTGATATGAAGCAGTCGTTGCTCTTTCAATAGGCTTTTCACGATATAACAGAAATCTGGTAACAAATTTAAAACACCGATTTTCAGAAAGAAGAATTTTATTTCAATAAATATTGACAATCACAACTTTTATAAAAATAATGAATGCAGCAATAAGAAGGAAATGATGAAATAAAAATGTTTCATATCTCCGGGGCGGCTTAAATTGATTCAAAGTCAAGCCAAAGTCAAAATATACTTTAATGTCAGAAGTTTTTCAACTTATCGACAAAGCTTTCAAGTAGAAAACCAGGGAAAACCTGCAACACCACGTCATTTGAATAGTTGGAATTAATCGAATGAAAACTCCTGCTGAATTATGAATAGCGGTAAAATAGCCCAGGTAGCACATCGTATCGGCTGAATCTTGGTTCCATATTGGGTCAATATAGATATATTGTAAATGAAAAATCAATATTGGTCCAATATGGGTGAATATTCAAAAAACAATATTATATTAATAATATTGGTGGAATATTGGTTGAACTAGTTTTGAATGTAGATTACCAAACGAAATATTGGGTCAATATTGGTTGAATAATTTCTACCAATATTGATAGTACAATATTGGTTATACAGGGTGTCAATTTGAGAACTTCCCACCCTTAATATCTTCCTTCCAGTAAACAATATGAGTAATCGAAAAAACAGGTCAATTTTATTGTCAAGGGGGACACTTTCAAGGACTATTTGTAGCCCTCGTGGTTCAACCCTCTAGGAGGGGTAGATGTTACCCTTAGAATTTTAAATGGGAAGGGGGGTCAAGTGGCACATCATTTTGATGGGCGTTCAATTCTTGTTCCAATGGTACCCTGACTTATTATTTTGTGATGAGCATTTTCCGAAAAATTGCGTTCTAAACTAACAGAAGTAATTATTAGAACGCCTATACTGAGATGCATTATTGTATTGACTCCCTTTAATAAAAATGGTTAGAAGAGTAGGTGGCACCGCTCCAACCCTTGAATGACAGGAATAAATTTATTACGCATGGGATTTTTAATTTGGTGGTTATTTTCCTTCTACACAATAAAATTTAATTTGCGAGAAAGACATTTCCAACATAAAATCTACTTACGCTTATCTTATTAGCTGTTCGAAATGTTGTCCATTTTGCTCTAAACAGTAATACAGTCTGTTTTCGAACTCCCCTCTAACATTACGGAAAACTTCACTAGGAATTGACCGGCATGCTGCTGTAATTCGTCTTTTAAGTTCGTCAATATCAGAAGGTTGTGTTTTATAAACAACGGATTTAAGATGCCCCCAAAGAAAGAAATCTAAGGGTGTTAAATCCGGTGATCTCGGAGGCCATTCAACTGCTCCCCTTCTGCCAATCCATCTACCCGGAAATCTCTCGTTTAACCACTGTCGGACGGGAAGAAAATAATGAGGTGGAGCACCGTCCTGCTGGAAATGTAACAGATCCTCCTGCAAAAGTTCATTACCTTCTGCATCAATTTGAGTTTCTAGCTCGTGAGTTATAAGAGGATCGATAGTCTCTTCAAGCATATCAAGGTACAGATTGCCAGTCAAGTTTTCTTCCAGAAATAATGGACCAAGAATGGCATTTCCAAGAATACCAGCCCAAACATTAACTTTTTGTGAGTGTTGTGTATGCCCTTCCCGAAAAATATGTGGGTTTTCGTCACTCCAATAGCGACAATTTTGTCTATTAACATTGCCATTCAGAAAAAATGAACACTCATCGCTGAAACAGATGTTTAACAGAAGATTAGGGATGGTATTGACTCGATGAGATATGATTTCACAAAACTCTATTCTTCTATCATAATCATCCTCGTGGAGCTCTTGAAGAATCTGCATTTTATATGGATGAAATTTATGCATTTTCAATGCTTTTCTTATAGTCTCGCGTGACATTCCCGTCTGTTCTGATACTGATCGTAAGGAGCTCGTGGGCTCTGCAGCAAATGTTCCCAAAACTTCAATTTGAGCTGCTTCATTTAGTACTCTGGGGTTATTTCTTTTTTATTTGTCACTGAACCAGTTTCGTAAAACTTATTCACCAAATCAAGCACATACCGGTGACTTACATTACAATTTGGATGTCTTTCGTTAAAAAGACATGCCGCCCTTCGTGCGCACTTTCCAACTTCGCCATAAATTACAATCATTTCAATTCTGTCTTGAAGAATGTAAACCATTTTTACACTTTTATACACTTATTAAAGTAATTCCTAAACAGCCCAACAGGTACAACGGTATTCACAATACTACCACATTGCTAACCAATTTTTTGCCGGAAAACAGAAACTTTTTACAGCAGAAGTAGCAAAAAAGGAAGGCTATCTGTACAATTTCTGCGATGACACTTAAAAATTCAGCATTTAATAAACACAACTTTACTACCATCTACGTTTTACTATTAGACTACTTTTTTATGTAAAGTGTTTGGAGCTAATGGCTAATGTTACCCCTAATAAAGGGTTGGAACGGTACCACCTAATATTCTAACCAGTTCTGGCCAAACCATGCATCTCAGTATAGGCGTTCTAATAATTACTTCTGTTAGTTTAGAACGCAATTTTTCGGAAAATGCTCATCAAAAAACCAGACTGTATTACTGTTTAGAGCAAAATGGACAACATTTCGAACAGCTAATAAGATAAGCGTAAGTAGATTTTATGTTGGAAATGTCTTTCTCGCAAATTAAATTTTATTGTGTAGAAGGAAAATAACCACCAAATAAAAAATCCCATGCGTAATAAATTTATTCCTGTCATTCAAGGGTTGGAGCGGTGCCACCTACTCTTCTAACCATTTTTATTAAAGGGAGTCAATACAATAATGCATCTCAGTATAGGCGTTCTAATAATTACTTCTGTTAGTTTAGAACGCAATTTTTCGGAAAATGCTCATCACAAAATAATAAGTCAGGGTACCATTGGAACAAGAATTGAACGCCCATCAAAATGATGTGCCACTTGACCCCCCTTCCCATTTAAAATTCTAAGGGTAACATCTACACCTCCTAGGGGGTTGAACCACGAGGGCTACAAATAGTCCTTGAAAGTGTCCCCCTTGACAATAAAATTGACCTGTTTTTTCGATTACTCATATTGTTTACTGGAAGGAAGATATTAAGGGTGGGAAGTTTTCAAATTGACACCCTGTATATTGTTTTCCACATCTAAAATAAATATTGCAATCCAAATATTCCAGTCATATCGATTATAGGGGAAAAAAACTATATTGTATTTCCAAGTTTGTTAGAATATTGGTTGAATATCATTCCCACTTTATTTGACAAATTGTATTAACTCATATTGAATCAATGTTGGTTGAATGATATTTACCAATATCGATAAAACAATATTGTCTTCACATCGTTTTTAACATCTAGAATAAATATCGCAATCCCAATATTCCCCTAATATCGATTCTAGGAATAAAAACTATATTGTATCTCCAAGTGTGACTACACATTGGTTGAATATCATTTCGCCAATATTCAACAAATCTTAATTATTAATATTGGGTCAATATTGGTTCAGTGATATTTATCGATATCGTTAAAAAAATATTGTCTTCATATTGTTTCCTACATCTAGATTGAGATGAAATTTGAATATTGGCCGAATATTCAATGGAACATATTGAAATTATATCATGATCAAACCTGGATGAAAATCCGTTAGGTGGCTCTACATATACAACGTCTTCTAAAACCTACGAAAGTATATTAAATACTTGTCATGACTTGTTTTCTCAGACAGCTCACTCAGTTGTTATGGCGATCAAAAGGCAGACTCTGGTGTCACCTTCATCAACTAAAAGACATTTAATAATTTACCAAGGTATATTGACATCCAGCAATATATCCAAATGATATTGTACCAATATTGATAAATATTGTACCAATATCGATAAATATTTTGAGGCCATTATTGCTTCAAGAATATTTCACCAATACTATTTCTAAAATATTCAAACAATATTCGACCAATATCGCAAAATGTTCACATTTTACTTATCGACAATATAACTTTTGAATATTGTGCCAATATTGTATCAGCGATATTGTACCAATATCGCCAAACATTTTGAGGCCAGTATTAGTTCAAGAATATTTCGCCAATATTATTCAAGAAATATTGGACCAATATCGCCGAATGTTCACATTTTTTTTCTCGCCAATATTGCGTTTCAAATATTTCGCCAATATGTTCACAATATTGTACCAATATTTTACCAATGTAGGTGTGCTACTTGGGAGGATATATGGTGTCACCAGAAGCTCCAAAAAGCCCAATTCGATAGAAAGCATTCTATTTAAGTAGCTGTCATCAAAATTGGTATGTTCTGGCCTTGCTCCAAAAGGCCCAATTCGATAGAAAACATTCTATTTAAGCAACTGTCATTAAATTTTACCGTTATGTTAATCTGGCCTTGACCAAAAGTATGTAGTAGTGGCCATAATCGAATCAAAAATCACAGTGAACGATGACTGTACAAAGCTCATAATTGGATTTGAAATATTCAAAATAGAATCTTGTTATTACTGGTACAGGATCTAAAACCCAGACCACAAGAATCTAGTCCTGCTAACAATCCCTTACTGTTGTCAGGAAATACCCCTGTTATACACATTGTTTTACAGTATTTGTTTTTTTTTAATCATCAACAAATGTTTTCATTTCCATTAAATGGTAGATATTAATACTGGTATCAAAAACAACTCTGTCGGGAGACGTTGCCAAGAAAGGGATTCCTGGATTAATAACAACATTTTCTGTTTCATATTTAGCTGGAGCAGCATCCCCATTACAACCCAGCTTTCAAGGCTCCTGTTATTTGTCATTTAGGCCAAATTAGGGAGAGAAAATGTTCATTGACTGGCGCCTTATGTTTAATGATGGGTCCAAATTTGAAAGATGTAATCCTAGGCATAGTTTTCTTCTCCAAATTTGAGAAGCACAATGGATCATTTTCAGATAATGGGGTCTAGAAAGTAAACATGATGAAATTTCGAATAATATCAAGAATGGAACACAACAACATCACAGAGTTTTGACATAAACGGTGCCTTCCGCTTCTTCAATCTTGATCTCCAAAAATTCTTTTACGATGAAAGAATTCTAGTTCGTCGATGTGAACATTCAAATGGAACAACCATTTTTGCGCAAGTTCTTTAGTTTTCGGGAATCTGTGAAATGTTTTTTTTTTTGTATCTTCGAACACATTCCAGCAAAATGTAACAGCAACAGGCTCGATTTTTTTGTAAATATTATTTTAATAAATTCAAATTTAAAAAAAAATTAATTGACACTTGAAAGTGTTGACATATGTCAGTGTAAATTTATTACCAACTGACAGCAAAAAAATGATCACTGATAGCCCATGGAATATTGTCAATTAGTTGAAATACACATATCCACCCTTAGATTAAAGAAACCGGAGATGGAATATGATTAACTGCGCAGCCTGCCGATTTCCCCTAATATCCCTACTCCTGGGGAAAGCCAAACAAATCGTTTATCCCTTCTAACGTACCTACTTCGAATTATGTTATTACCTGTCAAAGTTTGACTTTTTGAGGTTATATTTAGTTTGAAGTGAAATTTTGTTCATCAGTAAGTTTTATTTTGTGTTTATCATTAACTGTTTTAATAAAAAAATATGTCTCGGTATGTTTGGAATCGATACAAATACTCCTGGAGTGCAGTTAACAATATTGATATGAAATATGTTCATCTATTACCGTAAGTTTGTTATGGATTTATGTAGTCAGGGTGCTAAGGGAGTGGTCAAGGTACCAGGGCGGTATTTCTCTCACTGTCGAAGTTATCAATTCATATTCCATCCCCCTACGTACCCAAATGAATGATACCCAACTGGATATACCGCGGTGATATTTTCGTTTCGACCTTTAGGGGAAATTGTATTCCATTAGAGACTATTTCAATCATGACACATAGTAAAGTAATAGGTAATCATGTGCAGTGAAAGGATAACGGAGGAAGACGGTGACATAGAAATAACAGATATTTTCCATGACAATATATTCGGTACCAATTTGACAGAGTATAAAAAAGAAGGAGTCATATACCGGGTGTCCGCGGAAAATGGCACGCCCCCATAACTTTTTTGTTTTTGAAGATAATGGAATGAAATTTGGAGGATCTGTATAAGACAATAAACTGCATCTTTTTACAAGTAACTCAACTTCATTCAACTTCCGGTTTCACCAGAAGTGACATGAACTTTAGATTTCCAAATGAGACACACGATATATTTCCACTTCTCTTGTCTCCTTGTGACATACTGAATACAACCATGTGTTACTTGTCACTATTTGTAACCGAATTTTATTTTTATTTCGAAATTTATATTTTACTATAGAGGGCAATGGAAATCTTCGAATTACTAATTTCAGTCCTAAAATTTTGATAATATACAACTTTACTATTTTTGATCAAAATGTAACAGTAAAAAGTGATAAATGATACATGTTTGAATTCAGAAAAACATGTGGAGACAAAAGAGGTGAAAATATACTGTGTCATGTCGGGGCGTGGCGCAGCGGTTAAAGCGTCCGACTTTGGGTCGAAAGGTCCGGAGTTCGAGCCACAGTTACGGCTGGGATTTTTTAATTTAATTTGACCGATTAAATTATCTAAATCTCGTGGCTGGAGTGGGGTGAGTCCTGCACGATTCACTGTTGCGTTCCAATTAACAGTGCTGCTCCTAAGGTGGCGCATGGAGTTCGTAACAAGGCCTATCCAGAACACGTGGCTAATGACCATAGCAGTCGATGCCGAAATACCAAAAAAAAATATACTGTGTCCCATTTAATAATCAAAAGTTTGAGTCACTTCTAGTAAAACCGGAAGTTGTATGAACTTGCATTATTTGCCAAATAACGCAATTTTATGTCGTATGTACGAGGATATATTGAAAAATTCTTAGCCTACTATAGAGCCAAACAAAATTTCAATGTCAAAATATTTCATTACTCAACATATTCTCCTCTTAATTGGATACATTTATTACAGCAAACCTGCAACGTTTCTTCTTGCTCTGCAAACCAGACCTCCACAGCTTTTATTACCTCCTCGTTGGAAGAAAATTTACGACCTTTTAAACTTTTTTTCAGTTGAGGAAAGAGATGATAGTCTGATGGAGCCAAATCTGGTGAATAAGGAGGGTGTTCTAGTAATTCAAACCCTAAATCACGAATTTTTTGCATGGCAACATGAGATTTGTGTGCAGGGGCGTTGTCCTGCAAAAACAAAACACCTTTGGATAGCTTTTCGCGTCTTTTCTCCTTAATTTTTTCCCGTAGAGTGGTCAGTAATGTCGGATAGTAATCTCCAGTTAATGTTCTACCCTTATCCAAAAAATCAATCATGATTACTCCATGGCAATCCCAAAAAACTGAAGCAAGAACTTTTCCAGCAGATTTTTGGACACGAAACTTCTTAGGTCTTGGAGAACCGGAGTGTCGCCATTCCATCGATTGTTGCTTTTTTTCTAGATCGTAGAAATGTAGAAAGTCCCATCGATAGTAACAATTCGGTTTAAGAAGTCTGCATCGTTTTCAAATCGAGCACAGATCGAACGCGATGCTACTACCCTTGCACGCTTTGGTCAAAATTCAAACATTTGGGGATACATTTTGAAGCAATTTTTCTCATGTCCAAATTGACGTGAACTATATGATGAACGCGTTCGTATGAAATATTCAGTGCTTCAGATATCCGTTTTAGCCCAATTCGACGGTCTGTTAAAATCATGTCATGAACTGCATCGATATTTTCGGGGACTGACACAAAAACTTGCCTTCCCGATCGGTCATCATCTTCAATGGAAAATTTACCTTTTTTGATGCTTGCAGACCAATTTTTCACGGCCGCGTTCGAAGGACATTGATCACCAAAGGTATAAAGCATATCTTCGTAAATCTGCTTACCTCTTAACCCTTTTAAATACAGGTACTTGGCTCGATACTCCAATTTTTCGATTTTCACGATTTCATATTTTTTCTTTTAATTTATTGCGTAACTCTGGTTTACTTTTTTGACGTCAAACTTTACACTGACACTTCTAAGAAGTTATTGTTCGTTGCTATGGTAACGCAATATTTTGTTTATGCAGGGAACTAGATATCAATACATCCTCGTCGAGCTTCCAAATTTCATTTAATTATCTTCAAAAACAAAAAAGTTATTGGGGGTCTCATAGGAGATAGAGCTGACTTCTTGTTGCCGTTCATCAACCAAAAAGAAAAATGTGCCTCGTTGGTATATTGTTGTTAAAATTCTTATTTCCGTCAACCGATTGCACCCCTACGCGCAACCCTCGGAAGTCTTCGAGAGACTCGTGTGAGCTAGGGAAGACGCAGCCCTTACCTTTTAACTTGTGATGCCATGCACGAGACCGGTGAATCGGTGGATCGAACCCACGACCCCACGCATGCGAGGCGAACGCACTACCAGCCGACCACCAGGGCCATATCCCTCAGAAGATGTAATTACCATATGCACAACTGCAGAAAAGGTTTTGCACAATAATTTTAATGAAAATAATCCCGCATGCTTTGTGAACTTCCTTGTCATAAAAGTATTGAATATGTTGTTGAGTCATAATTTATTTAAATCTCTTGAGGAACACTTCAGGGAACCAACTTTTTTCTCTTCCCATTCCAGCAACTTGATAAAACTCATATGCTCAATATACACGAACACTAGGGTGCACCATTGCAACAAGTTTTGTTTTGGTATCGACTGCTATGGTCATTAGCCATGTGTTCTGGGTAGGCCTTGTTACTAACTCCATACGCTACCTCAGGAGCAGCACAACGCCATAGTGAATCATGGAGGAATATTCCCAGCTGGCACGAGCTTCAATCATTCAGACTTTCACATCTCAAAATGAAAAAAGGCCGCACCGGCTGGGAACCGAGCCTGGGACCTCTCCGTCACCAGGCAGGCGCTTACCCATGCGCTAATTTCCGCCAGAAATTTATATGATGAATATAAAAGTGTTAGATCAGGTTTTATTAAAATTATACTATTTAAAGGTCAATAGCACTTAAGTTTCATTTTATTATCATACTCTAATAAATTAATATTTGGAATCATTGGTGATAATACATTTCAGAAGAGGTTTTTGGTAAAGGTGGTTATATGAACTCATATTCCTTATGACGCCCACTCATCCCAAATGGAGATAGAACTTGGTGAAATATAAACCGACATTTTTCCTGAATACGAATCTGTGCCGCTTCCCAGTCAGGAATAACTCGAAATATTTGGAAGGTTTCGCGCACGCTAATTTGTATAGCGCTAATTTGTATAGCCGTGTTCTAGCTCCTGTTTCTTTAATCTAAGTATCCGCCCTTTTTACAATTGTCAAAATACATTCAGTTATTTTTTTAGGTTTGATCCTAAGAAGGGATTCTATTGCCAAATAATAAACGGAGATCACACAAAATGTTTGGGGCGCAGCAAAGGTAGACAGTACCCCCCGATGGAAGAAAAGTCTCTGAAGTATCTACAAAGATATTATTTGAGTCACAATACAGCTTTAGTAAAATTGTTCAAAAAGAATGGGATACGGACCATTCCAAATTGGCTGAAGGAAGATTTGTCCGATAAAACAGATAAGGATAATTATTAATTTATAAGTGTCGTGTTCATTATAATTTTATTTATTTTTATTTTATTTGTTTATGGAGAACTATCTATCTTTTTGGAAGTTAGATATTTTTTCAGTGTAAATATGCAGAATATTATTTTTGTACTTACTATTTTAGTTATTTGATTCAAGGGGCAGTAACAATTTCTCATAATGAATATTTTCATGTAATGCTTCATTCTAAGCTAGCTAAAAACGTTGGTGTACACAATTATTCTCAAAAAGATTTACTACTCCACTCTTTTTGTGTTCGGAGGTAAAAGTGCAGCTCATAAGAGTTTAATAGCTTTCAGAGTGCATCTTATTTGAAATTTAATTGTTTGAGTTCAGGAACCTGGAAAAATTAAATGAGCAATTGTGATATATTTTTATTATGAAAAGTGATTTTAATGTAATATATTTTATTTACAATTGTAAGTATCCATTATCATCATTTTCACGAAGACTTGGAATGTTATTGATATCAGATTTATAGTGGTGGTGGTCCCTCTCATCTGGGCTAATGTGCAGACTATCACCTTTGTAATTTATAATTATTAAGTTTTAAAACTACTGACAGTAAAGTATATTTCTACTTTGCAATATCAGAATTATTTGATCACTTTTATTAATTGTGGCTAATTTTTTGTTTATTTATTTATTTTTCTGTCCTCTTTCTTTCTTTTGAGAGGAGTGACTTTTACTAATTATATGTTGTATTGAAATGTACTTATAATGCAGTTTCTTGACAAAATATGTGTCTGTCAGTCTGTCCACACAATTTACATAAAACTATTATATTCAAGTAAATGTGTCCACTGGCGTTTTTGGATATCCCAGGTTAATAATAACCCCTTTCCGAAATTCTTGGTAATAAGAGCAATTACGATGGTATGCTACATGAAAAAATGGCAAATAATAAAAAAATTTGAAAATACATATCATAGAACGGTAGCAATATACCTTCTTAGTTGATTTTTGGGAAAATCTATTTTTGTTGTAATAATTTATAAAAATACTTGAATATTTCGGAATTTAAACCTTATTGAAAAACTGATCAAACTTAGCAACTTCTCAATTCATGTTCGAAGTAGCCAAAAGGCATTCAAATTGTTACTTGGGTGAGCGTTTTGCCAAAAAAATGTTATTTCTCAAGGGTTATCTATATTATAACATCATTAATATTATTTAGCCATTTTGTTCAATAAAAGCATATATCCCCACAAAAACGGATGCTTCCTAAATTTTCGCTACAAAGATCGATTTAAATTTTGCAATGTTGAATATTTAGTTAAATGTTCTGAAGGACCCTGTTGACCAAAATCTTATTGTTTTAAGTTGGCGAACTATTGAAAAATGACAGTTGAATTAATAATAAATATTGAATTATGTGGGATATTTTTTGTTGTAATTTCTTTGAATTACTAACCACAGAAGTGATGTTATTGCATTTAGTAGCACCAATAGTGATGTGGGTGTATACCATAGAAATATAATGTGTTTATTATATTTCCATGGTACATATACAGGGTGTCCCATCGAAAACGTACCGCAAGGCATTACAGGCTGGGAAAGAACTTTTCGATAAAATCCGAAAACAGGTCAAGTTTG
The DNA here is from genome assembly GCA_944452925.2 of Chrysolina oricalcia. Lineage (NCBI taxonomy): Eukaryota > Metazoa > Arthropoda > Insecta > Coleoptera > Chrysomelidae > Chrysolina > Chrysolina oricalcia. The sequence goes on from OX101810.2 coordinate 52,741,557, forward strand.
TTTGTCAGGGGGACGCATTTTGACGTAACAAGCATAGTAAAACCTTCAACCCCCTAAGTAGGGGTGTCACCCCAACATTTTTTTCAAATGTGAAGGGGGGTCAAGCGATACCTCTTTAGAAGGGGCTTGTCATTCCCTACACAGTGCAGCTTACATTTTCAAAATCGATCCACTCTTTCAGAAAATTTGGAGCGTTGAAACTCCAACGATAATGTGTGACAACAAATGCAAAAATTGATTCAATTGTACGTCAAAACTCATTTATTAGTCAAGTAAATGTTCGAATTGCTGTCCGTCAACCTGCATACAGTGGTATAAGTTATTTTCAAACCGTTGTCGTACATTCTGGAGCATTTGGGGTGTCACTTCGCGACATACGTTAATGATTCTTCGTCGCAACTGTTCTAATGTGTCTGGTGTTGTTTTGTTAACAAGGCTTTTGATGTGTCCCCACAAAAAAAATCTAAAGGACTTAAGTCGGGTGACCGAGGTGGCCATTCTATTGGGCCCCGTCGTCCTATCCATCATCCTGGAAATGTGTCATGTAAATAATTGCGCACATTTCGGGAATAATGAGGAGGAGCTCCGTCTTGTTGGAAAATCAGTTCCTGTTCATGGTATGCGGGATCGTTCTCAATGATATTTGTTAGAGCTGAGTCGATGGCATTTTGTAGTAAATCCAAGTACATATCGCCTGTTAAATTTCCAGGAAGAAAAAAATGTCCTACAATGGAATTTCCAAAATTATCAGCCCACACATTTAACTTTTGGGGGTGTTGCGTGTGTGTCTCGTGGAAAATCCTTGGATTGGTGTCAGCCCAGTACCGGCAATTGTGGCGATTCACTAAACCATGGAGGAAGAAGGAACACTCGTCCGAAAAACACACATTGAATAGAAAATTACCATTGTGTAACGCTCGCTCACTCATAATTTCGCAAAATTGCAAGCACGATCAAAAAGTCGTCTTTATTCAGTTCGTGCACTAAGCGAATTTTGTAAGGATGGAATTTGTATTTTTTTCAATACCGGTTGGACACTGGTACGAGACACACCCGTCGCAGTGGCCAATTGTCTTGTACTGCAACTTGCCCCAATACTGCTATCTCCGTAGGTTCATTTAGTACTGGATTTTCAAGCTCTTTCTTTTTGTTATGAACTGAACCTGTTTCGCGAAATTTTTTCACCAAGTCGCGAACAATTTTTCCAGAGGCATGTTTTTCAGGATGCCGTTGGTTAAACAACTCCGCGACCCGATTTCCACATTCATCGTTTTTGAAAAAAAGCTCAATGATTTCCACTCTGTCTGCAATTGAATACACCATAATAATAAATTTTAAAGTCAACAATTCGTAAACACTTCAACCACGATAGGTATCTAGCAACTACTTGACCTAATTCAAACGTGAAGAAATGAATCCTATTCATTTTTTACTCTCTAAAATGAGCCTAAAAAAATCTGTGCATCGGCAAAAACAGCGAATCGGCAAAAACAGCGAATTCATTTGAAGGAACTTATTGCAATAAAGTACAATTGAACCGATTTTTGTATTTTTCGTCCCACATGATGGTTGGAGTTTCAACGCTCCATATTTTCTGAAAGAGTAGATCGATTTGAAAAATCTGAGCAGCACTGTATAGGGCATGACAAGCCCCTTCTACAGAGGTATCGCTTGACCCTCCTTCCCATTTGAAAAAAAATGTTGGGGTGTCACCCCTACTTAGGGGGTTGAAGGTTTTACTATGCTTGTTACGTCAAAATGTGTCCCCCTGACAAACAAACTTGACCTGTTTTCGGATTTTATCGAAAAGTTCTTTCCCAGCCTGTAATGCCTTGCGGTACGTTTTCGATGGGCCACCCTGTATATGCTTTTAAACAATGAGCTGTAGATACAAAAACAATAATTTTAGATGTCATCCCGTTAGAATACCTATACCATTATGTATGTTCAATTAGGAAATTGATGTAATTAAAATTTAATTTGTATGTTTTTAATAGTTTTGATTTGTTTCAACTGAATTTGGAAAAAGAAACAAAAAAATGAATGTGCAATAGTTACACTTGCGTCCGATAATAGAGCTTATCTCTTATACAGCATATTTTTGCTCTGTGAGTAACTTTTCTGTAAATTACATTACTGATAGTACAATTTATATTTATTATTTTAGAATCCATTGAACAGATTTTGAATGTTGAATAAAAATATGAAAAACTAAACCATGCTCCGTTAAATATATAATATTTATTTGTGTATTTAGAGCGCAAAGTGATAGATTGGAGGGTGACAATGACGTTGTGCTCGAAAGACACACAAGATTTTTTCTACAGTTGTTGACAAGAAAATGTTCGATATTTCATTCAACATAGGCACAACACTCAATAGCTATCATACATATTTAGGCATATAAAGCGTTATCCAAATGTCCAATAATTCACATCTCTAACAAAAAAGGGGGGAAGATAACTCGAACCTAAGAAAAAAAAAGGACCGCCGGTAGATCGAACCAGCGACATCTGCTTAAATCAAATTGATACGCTGCGAGTCAAACCTCTACACATTGTTTCCTCAGCATGCTTTGAATTAACTCACTTTCACTATTTTCCATCATGCAAGAAAATGTTCGTTTTTAACAAAAGTGGTCGAGATTGAGCGTTTTTTTCAATATGACCGCTTGAGAGATGATGGCATTTCTCGGAAAACGTCAGCTTTGCGTCAAAGGCTACTTTGGTAAGCTGTTATAGAATAGCTATTTACGATACAAGTTCGTAAAGTAGGACTTTTTTGTATGAGCGTGAAGTTTGTTGAATGAGGCGCAGCGCATAAAATGAGTGATTTAAAAAAAATGCTAGTAGGAAACCGACTGTTCCATCACGTGAGATGTTCCGTGCTAAAATACGTAATTTAATTTTCGTTACGCAAACACATTCGCGGGGTGGATTGAACCCCATTTACTTACACTCAAAGAATACACATTCTTCGTTTTTTTAAAGAAAATTTTCATTTACCTTATAAAATATATCTATATCCTTTGAATATATCAATTTTTATAAAAAAATTAAGCACAGTCAGTTTGATTTCGTTTTATTTAAAATTCATTGACATTTTCGATAGTAACATGTCGGTATCATGTTTCATTGAATATTTGAAAGAAACATTTGCTATATGTTAGCTAAGTGGTTATTTTTGAGAAAATACAAGATTTCGAACATGAAATAACAAAAAAATAATACTTTTCATTTATCATTATTTTTAGTAATTTCGTATAGTATTTCTTCTTCTCCGTGAAATTGCACCCGAGACAAAGAACAAATACGTCCACGCGGCGGCACAAGAGCGTAAATACTGATTGCCCTTGGTCATTCGAAGGGTGGGGTGGTGACTGAAAGGTATACAGAGTTTGACATTCGGCGAAATTTCATTCCACGTTCTATCAACTAAAAACATAACACCTGGGTGGAATCCACCCCAGCGCGTGTGCTTGAGGGTTAAATAATCTATATCTCAGTCATTTATAGAAGGATTTTTAAAAAAACGCTGATTTACTAGTTCTGATCTATATTTTAATTCCATCGCGTTAAATCTAGTATTTTCAACATCACTAAACTAGTCCATTGAAATTTGAATTTTTTTTGCACTATCTCATGGATGCTCTAGTGATAGTCCAATTTCATTTTCTCAAACAAATGTTGTATGTTCTCATTTTGCGCAATTCGGGAGATGAGGGGTAGCGCATTATCACGTAACCTGTTCGTTAGAAGAATTCCCCACATGCTAACATAAAATACACATGATTCAATACTTTCATGAGAAGGGCCAATCCCAATCCAACTTGAAAATTGGCGGAGTTAAGAATTTTATTAAAAATCGCATAATTTTCCGATTTTTCCAGTTTTTCTTAGTTACTAATGATCCGATCGGGTCGTAAGAAATCTCATTTTGTACCTATTTAAATTCTCTACAATTTTTCTCTTCGGAGCAACCAGACTGATGTATTAGTTTTCATTTTACAAGCAATACACTAAGAAAAACCGAGTTCTTTCGTATTTCAATGTTTATGACAAATTAATAAATAGCAGTTGCGAGTCCAAAACAACAGAATATTACTACGGACTATCTTTCATATGATGGCGCAATCGGTTTCCTACTAGTATTTTGGTTACGAAAACATACTCTAATGAGCCTATCTCTGGTAACGTTATGGTGATTTTTTTTTCTATGACAGTGACTAAGGTTTCACGCACTGTTCATCATTTGACTAGAATTGAAAACTTCATAGGATAAATCATTCAACAATTGCTATAATTTGTCAATTTAACTGTCGTAGAAAAAACTTTGTATGATATATTTTCGAAAAGAGCTTTTTTTGCTCGCGTGTTTTGTTGAACTTAGCTTCGCCTCATTCAACAAAGTTCACGCTCACAAAAAAGTCCTACTTTACGAACTTGTATCATAACTATTTAAGTTCAATATCCTTATGAATGTTTTTTTATTCCACCCTCCGATTTCTCATCTATAATCACTTGGTTTCTGATTCTTTCTGAAATATGATGATCAAACTCACTGAAGGTAATTGGCATAGTCCTTTCCCTACTTGTTTTCATATTTCCTTATCTGTTCAATGATATCAAGTAAGTGTACTGTATATAGCTAATAGCTTAGGAATCATTTAAAACAATATTACAATTCATCTTTCTTGCAAACATATCCCATCGACTGAATGTAGCAAAGGAATGTATATTTGGCTGATCCCCAATGATGAACATTAATTTCATAATGAAATAACATTGATTTTCCGTCGGGGTGATGGAACGGTGAGTAATCAATTATTAGGTCAAAAACTTCTCAAAAAATTTAAAATCTGTTTCAAAGATTGTGCACTGAAAAGTAGTTCAGATTCAGAAAAAAATTATCAGGATTTGAAATTATATTAATCTTTTTACAAAATTCCTGTATTTTTTAAAGTAATTCATATAAACCTGTGGAATTTGGTGGGCCTCGTAAACTAGCAATATTCTTTGGGGATCAGATGCATAACCAAATTTAATTTTTATGAGAAGTATCATCTGTACATATTTGTGCCATTTTGTAAATATTCCTGTATTTATGTCATTATATGATCATAAGCATCACACTGACACGGTCTAGTCCTCTAGCCCTATACCGGAAAAAAATTACCTAAACGCTGAGACTTTGTATATCTGTTATTTAGGCCCCGCAAACTTTTGGAAAAATTTTATCGGACTGTGTTACCACTGAATTTTTTCTCTTCCGTCATTGGTGCCCTACATAATGGCGGACTTCGGAAGAGTACGTTATCCGGGGTTGCGTTCGAAAAAAATCAATTTCCTTCGTACTGGAGTCGGCCCTGCCCGATTTCAAAAATATTTGGAATTTGTGGTTTCTGAGGGATGGACTTTCATCTCGCCAAACGAAAGACATATCTTCTCATCCATCGCGGTTTTAGACCCGCGGCTCTCTAACTAAAAGAGGTTTCATTGCTCAAAAGCGTCTAAAGCTGAAGAAATAGATTTAGAAAGAAACGAATTCTAACTGTTTTAGGAATATTCATTTTGATATGCCTAACTTTTATTAAGAGCAACATTAATAATGTGCTCCAAAAACATCATGAGTATCAAATACGCCATATTGACTTGGACGTAAAACTGCAACGTTTCAGAAATCGAACACACACACACAACTGATAAAACAAAATCATTGAAGAGGTCGACATCTTATTTTACCTAGCTTCTGCTAATGTAAATTAGGTTATTGTTTAAAAACCACGTCAATAATAATTTTAATACAAGGGGGTATGTTATTAGCTTTTGGATAATTATTTTGTTTTATCCGTTGTGTAATAAGTTTCAGGTTACTCGTTGCAATTATGTCTTATTTTAATCTCAAAAGATAAATTTTGTAACAGTAAAGTTGTATTTTTTCCAAAATTTCAGAACTGATATTAGTGATTTGAATGTATCCATAGCCCTTTAGAATAATGAATAAATTTCAAAGTGAAAAATAAATGTTGGTACAAAAAGTAATGAGTTGTTGTATTCAGTATGTCATATGGAGACAAAATATATGAAAATATAGCGGATGTCTCATTTAAAAATCGAAAGTTTATGTCACTTCTGGTGAAACCGGAAGTTGCGTGAAACTGAGTTACTGGTCATAAAATCCAGTTTTATATCGTGTATAGATCTTTTAAATTGAATTCCATTATCTTCAAAAAAATTATTCAGGCGAGACACTTTTCGCGGACACCCGGAATTGTTAAGGCGTATCAAAACCAACGTTTTGCCCAAATAACTGCCATTTCGATTCTTTATAGCCGATTGGCAAAGTTATGACGTCAATTTTGTGGGAATTCTAGTTGTCGGACGGTACCAAAACTTTGTGGGGCCCCTATCTAGAAATAACATGTTTTACTAGACAAGAGGAACAAACATACGAAGTCGCAACATTTTGGTAATAATTTTTTAACCGGTATTGGACCCAAGGCCTATCAACTGCAGCAATGAAATGTATGTTGGAATTAAGATGCAACTAGATATCATTTTCACCGTACATAAGTAAACAGAAGTAAAGTCACTCGGTAAAGTCACTCGCCGCCATATTTGGATTTTACGCTTAGCCGACTTACGCCGTGACCAAATCAATCTGATTTCCGAACACCGTACGTAATACCAAGTGAGACAGAAGAGCTTTCAGCCGACCCCTGTTTGCTCCACCGAATGCCAGAAAAAAAATTAAATCTCAATCCGATACATCAAAGGAGCCGACTAGGAGTGCACGTACTTCTGTTTACCCATGTATGGTGCCATTTTAAAAAGTTTTGTTTCAGTAGATAATTCTCCTCAATAAGTTACTAATCATGTAATCATACATCTAAATGTAAGCACTACCTAGTTTGGAGAAAATCGCATGGTTTTGTTTTGGTGAAATCTCTTTGAAGAGTTTCATTGACAAATCGTCGGTCCCACGCCAAAACTGCGAATGTGCAAATTTCAGGGATTTGACTTCAATGTGAAAATACCAAGTTTCTACCAAAATTTTCTATGCCAAACTAACGAATGTGCTATTAGGTTGTCTACTGTTAACGAGAGTGAATTCGCGAATGTGAAAACTAACCAAGGTTTTCGAAGCAAGAAGCACGAATATTCTTAAAGCTCTTCTCATTCGAAATGACAAAGGACCCCGCACAAATCAAATAGGAAATGGATCCCTGTCGAATTGGCTAAAATTTGGATGTTGTAGTTTATCCCCTTCTGATCAAGTCTCCATTGGCCCGAGACCTAAATATGAACAGTTATTTAGGTATCGAAACTCAAAAGTTGCAACTAGTGCAAATCTCCCAAGCGATCACATTTGATTTTGCCTCTATGTAATATGGCGATGACTTTGTTCAGTTCTGACAGAAATAAAAACAATTTATGAATTGTCAATAAATGTCAAGTTTCTACAAAAGCTAATGTTCTGAAGACGCATGACTCAAATAGATGGAGAAGAAAATGCAGCAAATGTAAAATCGCCATACGCTCCCGGGTTGAAAAGACCACCCAAAGTAAGAGATTCAAATTCTTTTTCGATCGCGTGAGAGGTCTGCACGAGTCGCAACTTTTGACCTTCGATACCTAACAAACTGTCCATTTTTTAGGTCTCGGGCCCATGCAGATTTTTGATCAGAAGGGTATAAACTACAACATTATCAAATTTCAGCCAATTCGACAGGGATCCATTTCTCATTTGATTTGTGCAGGGTCCTTTGCATATTCGTAGTTTTGGCATGGTACCGACGAAATGATAAAAACGAATAATAAATAAAATGTGGGTTCCTAAAGGGTATCTCAGAACAACAACAAAAATTTTGTCTTCAGATTTTTGTTTTCCTACAATAAATTTACATGATCGCCTACATGATACATTGAAAGCCTTGAATAGAAATTATGATCAACAATAATAATATTTTCAATAGTTTAAATACAAAAAAATTGATGGGGCTCTCATTTTCCAATTAGTGAAAATGACTAATCAAATATAACCTCACTGTGCTGAATTATTTCAAAATTTATCGACTTCTATTTTTTTATGTAAGTAACACTCAACAGAAAAGCAAAAACGTTCATAAAAATGAAGTTTTTGACTATAATAAGAGAACCCGAGTTGATTGTTGCTATCAAATATTTTGAATTTCATTCAGAGTTTATACATTTCCCAGTCATGATTTTTTGTCATGATTGGTATTGTTCCATGAATAATCAGAATATAATAAAATAGTATAGACAGACTAGTGAAATTAATGAATGTTTGTTTACTTAAAAATGACGTAACAAAAATACAGCGAAATATGTTTGAACACTAATCCCAGATGTTTCTCCAAAACAGTGATACCTGAACCTGAAGAAAAGCATTATTGTATCACAAATTTTCCAAACAAATATATTTCTATCATTAAAATTTAACTGAATTTTTGTATTCATCTGTTGTGCCACTGTATTCTTCACAAGAACTGAATGTTTTTAGATGTGTTATTTGCTGTAATTAGATATTTCACATTTGTAAATATATGTCACTAAATGATTATTGTTGAAAAAGACGTAAATATGACAATAAAAATACATTCAACCCACTTTGTTTCATTTTGTAATCTATAAGTGATATAATCGTAGGTAATATCCCAAGACGATGACTATTATTTTCTTCATAATTCTATCCAGAGTACCTTGTATTTTGAAAATTTAATGAGACCATGAACATTAATAATCTGAATAACTCCCGAGAGCTTTAGCTCGAGGGAGTTATTTATACAAGATCTTGTTAACAAAGTGAGGGCATAAAAACTAACCTTAAACTAAAGTAGAATACACAAAAATACATAAAATGGAAAAAAAACGTCACTGATATAGTATTAAAATGTCTATAAATCAATATAAAAAAACAAGCACCTGAGAAACACCTTACAACATATTAAAACAAGTTTGAGTTAAAATAATATCATCATTAAATTGTTGTATACTTTAATAGGGTTTATCCAACAAGAGTGCTTTTACTCCCTTTCTGAAACTTTCTATGGATCTAATTTCTTTAATATATTTTGGTAAGTGATTGAACATCTTACCTCCACCATAAATCACTGAATCTTTAATTAGTGTCAATGATGGAATCGGGAGTTTAATGTTGCCAGCTTGACGGGTGGCATGATGTGGGTATGTAGTGTCAAATTTGTGAAAATGTTTTTTAATTAGACACACCGTTTCCAAAACAAAAATTGCAAATACTGTTAATATTTTGTGTTTAATAAAAAGAGGCTTGCAGGAATCACAATTTTTGCTTTGCACATATACTTTACTTTCCAGAATATACTCGTATCATCCGCAAACAGCGTTATTTTGCCTGAAATGTTTGTTCTGGCCAAGTCATTTATCTAGAGTAGGAAGAGAGTTGGTCCGAGTATTGACCCCTGAGGAACACCACATTCTACAGACAACTCATCGGAGTATGTTGTCGTTTTAACAACTTAGCTTCGACCTGACAGATATGATTCACGCCATTCCTGAGAGACACCCCTAATGCCATAGTGGTAAAGCTTTCGTAACAGTATTCAGTGGTTCACACAGTCGAACGCCTTAGATAAATCACAGAATACCGCCGCTGTAACTTCACCTCGATTTATCTCTGTATATACGTCGTACAGAAAAGAAAAAATTGCATCATATGTACCTTTATTCTTTGATTATTAATGTGCATATGGTCGAATTGAATTTTCACAAAATACAAGTTACTCGAAATAATAGTCGCTATTTGTCATCGTTGAGTAATATTCAGGAAGATTATTTTATGAACAGCATAAATCATCCATACACTCGTTCATAAAGTTTCAACATTTAATTCAACCCGTATTTTAACGACCACCTACCGTCTCTCTAAAACATAAATTCCGGACAATATTACATAATTTTTCTATTTCGGTTCAGTAACAAATTGTAAACATTAAAAAATCTATAACTATATCATAAGTTAGGGATATCTTCTCCTGAAACTAAATGTCTAAATGTATGTAAAGACTTAAGACTGCATCTTTTGACAAGTTACACAGATGCATGCAACGTCCGGTTTCACCATAAACTTTCAATTTTGAAATGAGACATCCGGTATATTTTCACAAATTTTTTCTCCATTTGATTTATTGAATACAACCATTGTCACTTTTTGTAACCGAATTTTATTCTTATTTTGATATTTGTTTTTTATTCGAGAATGCAATAAATATCTTCAAATCACTAATTTCAGTCCTAAAATTTTGAAAACAATACAACTTTACTGTTTTTGATCAAAATGTGTCTACTACAAGTTATGCTGAAAAAACCGTAATAACGGTTTTTTTGGCATAACTCTGGACCTTGACTTCGTACACGGGTCAAACTTGGCAGAAGGTATGTTCAGCACCATATCTACCGAAATGTGAAACCAGCTAACAGTCACAAACTGACTGGTTTCCAAGCCCCCCCTCCCCCTTCTTGACCTGGAGACATTCTAAAAATACGTCTAGGCGACTTCGGGGCAACACCAAGAATGCTATTTCATGCCCAGCAAACGGTTTCCTTACCTGTTAGTAAATCACATAGGCAGCTCTTGAACTATGAATTATTCGTCAAGAAACGCAGTTTTATGCTTATGCAGATCCTCGGAATTTCATTCCTTTATCTTTCAAACAAAAGAAGTCATAGGGGTGAGCCACCTTCCGCGGACACCCGGTATATGTACCGTTTCACCGGAAGTGACAATAACTTTCGATTTTCAAATGGGACAGATACTCGCGGTATATTTTCACTTCTTTTCAACCTAAAATTTCATATAAAACTCCAATCACATTTTTATGCATTTGGTCTCTTGAGTGAGCAAAGTAATTTTTTCAAATAACAATGCGAACATATACCCTATTCTCAATCGGCTCTATTTTTAGAGTTTTCTCCTAACTGTTAGAGGTGTATAGCTGTAACAAGTCATCATTATTAATACACCAAGCAATATAGAGCATTAAATGCGTGAGTTTTTAACAAAAATACTAGTAGGAAACCGACTATGCCATCAAATGGGGGGCAGTCCGTAGTTATATTCTGAAATGTTTTCGATTCGCAACTGTCATTTATTAATTTGTTATAAACACTTAAATAACAAAAAACGTGTTTTTAAAATTTGTTTCGCTTAAAAAAAGGAAAACTAATGGAGCAATCTGGTGGCTCCAATGAAAAGATAATTGAAATACGAACAAAATGGGATATTTTTATAACCTGGTCAAATCATTAGTAACGGAGAAAAACCGGAAAATTTTGCAATTTTGTGAAAAATTCATAACTCCGCCATTTTTCAAGAAGTAGGATTGGCCTTCCTCCTGAAAGTATTGAATCATGTGTAGTTTTTGTGTTCACGAAACAGGCGCTGTCGGATCGTTAGTTTTGGCACAATTGCAATTTAAATTTTTTTTGCACTATCTTTCAGCGTGCCTGGATGCTCTAGTGATAGTCCGATTTCAATTTCACAAACAGGTTATGAGAGTAGAAGTATACTACTACAAAATGTATATTCTCATTTTGCGCTACAATGCTGCGAAATGGGTGAAAAATGCATGCAAACATGACTGAAAACGGCCGAGCGCGCGTTAGCTGCCGAGTGGAAGGAGAGTCCGGGAGATGAGGGGAATTCTTCTAATGAACGAGTTACGTGATAATACGCTTCCCCTCATCTCCCGCTCACTCCTTCCGCTTCTACCAGCTCAGCCGTTTTGAGTCATGTTTGCAAGCATTTTTCACCCATTTCGCAGCATTTAAGCGCAAAATGAGAATATACATTTTGTGGTACTGTACTTCTACTTTCAAAATCTGTTCTAAGAATTGAAATCGGACTATCACTAGAGCATCCAGGCATCAGAGCCTGTTTCAAGCACCAATAAAGTACATATGATTCAATACTTTCATAAGAAGGGCCAACCCTATTTCTTGAAAAATTACGGAGTTATGAATTTTTTGAAAAATGTTCAAATTTTCCGGTCTTTCCGGTTTTCCTCCGTTACTAATGATCTGATCGGGTTATAAAACATCCCATTTTGTTCGTATTTTAATTATCTACAATTGTTTCCATTGGAGCAACCAGATTGCTCTATTAGTTTTCATTTTATAAGCAAAACAAAGTTTTTTGTTATTTAAATGCTTATAACAAATTAATAAATGACAGCTGCGAGTCGAAAACATAACAGAATATAACAACGAGATGTCTTCCATGTGATGGCACAGTCGGTTTTCTACTAGTATTTTTGTTAGGAAAAAATGCTCTATTGATTGGCCTATAAGTTAAAATAAAACGATGTAGGTATTTTCCATATAGTCCTGATCTTAGAAGTGGAGACTGCAAACATACATATTTTTTATAAAAGATTTTACAATCTTGAGCACCGTCTTCCATTCGCTTTCTATCACCAAGAGGAAGTTTTTGAGGACTGATATCTGAAGTGCATTAGAGGAACACTTCGATTCAGAACAAAATTTCCACGATTTGATAGGTACGGTTTTATAAAAATTTTGTATGTTTATATTCACTACAGTTTACAAACGGTCTATTCTAAGCACTTTCAGGTGTTATCTGTTCAAAAAACTTGAAAACTAAGAAATGAAAACAAGTCATTTTACACGGCAAACAATGGGCTATTGTTTGTTCTGCACTCTTACAGTAGTTGGTAGAGTAATTGTTAGATGGCGTAGACTTCGATTTTTTGGTAGGGTCACTGAATCTAGAAGGTCGTGCCATCCTTACGGGTATGGCCAATGGGCGTGGTCTAGTACTTGAAATAGATCCGGTGTTCCAATAACCCACAAAACCTTCTCTCTAATTGGTGATTTTGTGGGTTATTTGAATACTGGAACTATTTTAAGTATTGGACCACGCCCATTGGCCATACCCGTAAGGCCTTCTAGATTCAGTGACCCTATTTTTTGGCCTATATCGGAGCTGTTTCAAAATACACGTAACAGAGCTCGAGTATGACATATTTGTATTTATAGAAGAAGAAAATGGTTCGCTGTCAAACTTAACCTCTGAATATTTTGGATGATGGAAGAAACACTTCAAGTGGAAAACTATGATGATGATGTGTTAAATGGCTTAAGTTCATAGAATCTGAAAATGAAGACGAGTAAAAAACTGAAAATTGCTTTCATACATCCCGACCTCGGAATAGGGGGTGCTGAAAGGTTAGTTCTTGACATAGCAAGCGCCTTATCCAGTGAGGGTCATCAAGTGAGATTCATCACTAACCACTTTGACAAAACACATGCATTCGATGAACTCAAGAGGGGCGAGTATCCTGTGGAGGTTTACGGAGACTGGTTGCCCAGAAGTATATTCGGAAGATTTCATGCCCTGTGTGCCTATGTACGAATGATATACCTCTCCATAGTTTACATTTTGTTCGTAAGAAATAAGGATAAGTCTGACTTATACTTTACAGATTTAATTCCAATTGCAAACCCATTTCTGAAACTGGCTAATGAAAGAGTTATTTACTATTGCCATCACCCTGACTTGTTAGCTAGCGTTCCCGGCGGTGAGCTAAAGAAAATCTACAGAAAACCTATTGATTGGCTCGAAATGAAGGCTACTGGTCAGGCTGATATGATTCTAGTCAATAGTCAGTACACTGCCTCTGTTTTTCGTAAGACATTTCCTCAAATCAAAAAATGCATTCACATTTTGTACCCTACCATAGCTAACTCTTACCAAAAAAATGTGGAAAAACTGAGAACGGCAAAACCCATAGAAAAGTTAGTTCCAGAAATCAAATGTAAAAGTAAAAACAAAGTTGTGTTTTTGTCACTGAATCGGTTCCATCCTGCAAAGAAACTTGAATTGGCCATTCTTGCCATGACTCAACTGAAGAAAATCACATCAAAAGAAGATTGGGATAGAATATTTCTTCTAGTCGCAGGGGGGTATGATCCACAGTCACGGATCAATGCAGAGACTTTCCTAGAACTTGCTGACTTAACCAAAGAGACAAATTTAGAGGAGAAAGTTATATTTCTAAAATCTCCTGATGATATTCTCAAGGCCGAGCTGCTCAACTCGTGTACTTGCCTTGTTTACACTCCAGTCAAAGAGCATTTTGGAATAGTGCCTCTTGAAGCTATGTTGGTATCAAAACCTGTGATTGCTGTTAACAGTGGGGGTCCTCGTGAAACTGTAGATCATGGTGTTACGGGATACCTCAGCGAGCCGAATGCAGATAGTTTAGCAGAATTCATGTATAGAATTTTAAGGGATAATATCAAAGTAATGGGAGCAAGAGGGAGGGAGAGATTGGATGATAGGTTTTCTTATAGTAGTTTCAAAATGTGTCTGAAGAAAATTGTAGAAAAAGTTGTTAATGATGAATTATATAAAACAAGTTAGTCATCAGTATATTAAGTATTTGTTATAGATTATTAAAGAATTTTGTTTGTATATAATGAATATATTCAATGAATCAGAGAATTTAAAATACTACATTCCTCAGTTGGATTAGGAGACAAAAATTATTGTGCAATCTGCTGAATATTTTTAGACATTGACTGTAAAACTTATGTATAAAGTGAAATATCAACAAAATAAATTAATGATCTTCTTTTATCATCATTATTTTGCTCAAAATGTAATATTAATTAGGTAATTTGAAAAATCAATTAACTTTATTACCGCAAGAAACATTACATGTTTATGGAAGGGCTAAAAACCATACAGATAATGTGATAAATAACTAGGTACTATCAAAAATAATTCTGACAAGTTTGCTCAAAATAAAATGTGTTGAATATAAATGTACGTCTTATACCCATATGAAAAAACAAAATTTCAAGTGTTCAAATTCAGTAAATGAAACACATACAATTTTCTTCAATATATAAATGGTTATTTTATGATTCAGTTGTAATAGGTCATGATGAAAAGATTTTTAAAATTGCTAGCAGCTAACAATTTTGTTGCTGGAAAATGAAATTCGAGGTTTTCACTCTTTTGATTGAGGAGATGAAACAACTAATGTTCAGCTTATAGACTTCTTATCACGCAAACCAAAAAAATAAGATAGAAGCACAGGTGGGTCCAAGAGGGGAGGGGGCAATTGTCCCCCCTCTTGACCCCGGATAGAAGAGTTGAAAGCTATAGACTTAAAAACAACCCTGGTGACAAAGTCTTTAGTCTATATTGATAGATATCGTTAAAACCCTAGCGATGTAGTTCAATATCCAGCATGGCCTTAGCTGGGAAAGTAGTTTTTCTGTTGAATAATACCAAAAAAAATCATTTCATTTTAACTATCTGAATGGAAATGCAAATTTCCATTATCGGACTTTTGTTTCAAATTAGGGTCTTTTCACAATATCTATCTGATGTAGTTCAATGTCTAGGGAGGCTTTAGCCGGGAAAGTAGTTGTTTTCTGTTAAATATTACAAAAAAAAACTTTATTTTTCATTAAATTTTTTCCAATCTCAATTTTCAATCGAGAATGTTTATCCTTTCAATCTGATATAAATAATCAACAAATTCTTCAAAGTGGGAAAATTAGTGAAAAAAAACGATCAATGAACGAATCATTTATTAATTTTTTGGATTATATACAGAAAAACTTTTTTATCTTGGAGTGTCATTAGTATAATGTACTATTATTAGAGATGGTCAAAAGGTACTTTACCTAACCAATAGTAACAAAAGTCACTATTGATGAAATTTATTCAATCTTACAACATATCATGAAACTAAGATCAACAAAATATTACCATTATAACAAGAACAAAATAGGTACCATTATTTTGTCCAAGAAACTTTGGGAATATCGAAATGTTCTGTAAGACTGTCTAGATGTTGATTGAATTTTTCCACTCTTTCTTTATGGGTTTGGGATGCCTTGTCAAGAATTCGTTTGGTTTTCTGAAAAAATAAAAAGTGACTAGAACAAGAATCCTTCACTGAAGTGACTGAGCTGAGTATCAGGTGAATACTAACCATTTTTTCTTGCTGTTGTAGGAAAGCCAATTCCGCTTTGGTTTTATTCTGTTTAGATTTGGATTCATCAATTTCTTGAGGTTCATGTGTTTCCACTGTTTTGGCGACTTGTTCAAGAAGTTTCAGATTTTTCTTTTTCTTCTTTTTCCTTATGGTGCTGTCCGTCTTCAATTTAAGTTTCCCTGTTGTAACTGAAGCATACGGGTCTTTATCAGATTGACTCATATTTGAAGAAATATTTGCAAACCAAAGTTTTCAAGTTAATATAATAAAAACATCTTGGCAGACAATAGACACCATCACAAATCAAAACACTATTTTTTTTTCTTTAACAGCCTAACCTAAAAAATAGTAAAGTACTTAAATAAAAACAAATCGAATGGTCCTTCCGTTTGCATAAACGTGTAGCTCGTTCCTACACTCGGTGTAGGTCACAGACCTCTATGAGGTCTGTGGTGTAAGTACACCTTATTTTAGAATTATTTTACACATAATTCATTATTTAGTCTCATTTATTTCTTTGTATTACTGCAATGAACTAACTCAACTGTATTCGATTCAAAATGTGGTGTAAAGAACATGTTATTTTCTCTTCTTCCTGAAAACGTAAAATAAGTCAAAGAACCGACAATTCTGTCGAGAGCGGAGTCAGCGGATACAGCAGATGTAACCATTATGGTGTATTTATGCAGCAGTCATAAGTTTTAAGTCAGAAAGAAGAATATTCGTCAATAACGGGACCAACCAATCATTGACGAATATTCTTCCTTATGACTTAAAACTTATGACTGCCGCATAAATCCACCATAAAACGTCGTTGAGTCAACTCTCATCGTAAGGTTTTGAGCATGTTCAATAAGGACAAATCAAGGACAAATATTACTGAAATGAAAGAAAACAAATAAGAACGATAAAATACCTTTCTTGCTATACCGGGCGTAAATAGGCAATCCTCTCAACTTCTGACATTTATTTCAATTTTGTTTTTTAATCATTGACAGTGGATATTCATGGAAAAACGTTGCACATGGCCAAAGAGACTAAACTAACAAGGAGGGTTTAATAAGCTGTAGCCAATCAGAATCTTGTAGCATCAACGCGTCATAGTGACGTACTTGGACATAAGTACAGAGTCGAACCAAGCAACAAAACTGTCAGCAGTAACTCTCATATACCAAGAGCTAGTCCGTCACTGTCTATAGGGAACGGCGGCCATGACATGTCCAACTACGTCATGTAACAAATGTTCTTTCATCTCTTTCTATCAGTGTCCCCATTGTCTTATGGGGATTAGACTCTCCTGTTAAATAATGTTTAGGCTGTGTCAAGTCACCGGTCGGACAAGGCACGCGCGTTCAGGATGAAGTATGACGATGAGTCGGACCGATCAGATGATTGAAAATATTGGTCACATACATACAGTTCTAATTAGGTCGTCAAGTCAACCAAATGACTGCGCTGGTCTAATCATGTTGGTCAGACCGGAGACTTGACTCAGCCTTAGTCTCCTTGGCACATGGCCACATGAGATACATTGAAGTCTCTAATATAAAGTTCCAAATATATTCGGAAACTTACTTGGGGAAAGCAACTGCTGATTTACCAATCCGACGGCCCAGGGTTGCCATCAATGTCTAATAGAGAAAAATTCCGCAAGAAGGTTCGAGAATTTCCGAAAAAATCCCGAAACATCTGATCGCTTTTCCCGGCAAAAGAATATAAACCATAGAAATATAATACACTAATACGCCAATAGGGAATATGCAAGTGATTTAAATTAACTTGATTTTTTTACCTCATATACTTTATTGTCTTGAAATTACACCTAAACCATTAGTTTATTATTTAGTTTGTATTAACTTTAATCAAAATCAAAAAGTGCATAATAAGCGCGCGGAATTCAAATTTGCGAAACGCATGACCATTGGTCGAAGCGAAGAATGACGTCACATGGCACGTTATGAAATTTATCTGTGTTGATATTCATATTGTGTTAGTCGTCTTTCATAGAAAATTTGTTTTTATTTATATATTTGTAGCGTTTTCCATTACATATAGTTCGATTTTGGTCTAGTGACAATTGTAAATTATCAAGAGGAATGACTGAAAGCGGATTTGTCAAAGCACAATCCGACAATACCTGAACTGATAAGTAGTAATAGTTTATCAAATGATAGTTTTCCTTACATGATGGTTCTTCGGGTTGTAAGGCCTACGTATGTTCTGAGAAGGTCTCGACGTTTCGCCAACACGAGTGGTTAGCATTTTCAAGAGTTATTTTGCAAATTTCAGCATTCTTAAGTTGCTGTCAAATGTTTGACATTTGTTATACGTTGTCTCAATAAATACCTGTGATTTGACGTTCTTACATCTGATTGGTCCATAGCGTTAGCAGACATCATAGAATCGTTCGTACCGTTATTTTGTGGGTAGGGAGCTAATTGAGAATTTTTGAGAACTGGAAGCCAAACCTTGTTCAATTGTAGTCCTTCATCGGTTCTGTTGAAGTTGCTGTGGTGTTTCTGAATTTCAATTGCTCCCCGGAAGAGTCTTGGGTAATAGGCAGATGTTGAAGAGATGACTTGGGTTTCTTCAAATTTCACTCTATGGTTATCGTTGTTGAGAGTATGTTCTGCGACAGCGGATTTCTGTGTGTGCCCTAACCGACAGCAAGCCTTGTGCTCTTTGATTCTTGTTTTAACGGAGCGTTCCGTGGTTCCGATATAAACGCTGCCACAGAAACATGGAATGCGATAAACCCCAAAAAAACTGAAAGACCACTTTAGATCAGCGAAGGACAAACGAGACGCACTATGCTCTTCTGAGGTTTATCGCATTCCATGTTCCGGTGGCAGCGTTTATATCGGAACCACGAAACGCTCCGTTAAAACAAGAATCAAAGAACACAAAGCTTGCTGTCGGTTAGGGCACACACAGAAATCCGCTGTCGCAGAACATACTCTCAACAACGATAACCATAGAGTGAAATTTGAAGAAACCCAAGTCATCTCTTCAACATCTGCCTATTACCCAAGACTCTTCCGGGAAGCAATTGATATCCAGAAACACCTCAGCAACTTCAACAGAACCGAAGAAGGACTACAATTGAACAAGGTTTGGCTTCCAGTTCTCAAAAATTCTCAATTAGCTCCCTACCCACAAAATAATGGTACGAACGATTCTATGATGTCTGCTAACGCTATGGACCAATCAAATGTAAGAATGTCAAATCGCAGGTATTTATTGAGACAACGTATAAGAAATGTCAAACATTTGACAGCAACTTAAGAAAGCTGAAATTTGCAAAATAACTCTTGAAAATGCTAACCACTCGTGTTGGCGAAACGTCGAGACCTTCTCAGAACATACGTCGGCCTTACAACCCGAAGAACCATCATGTAAGTGACGATGGCCGCAAAAGTCTTTCACGATAGTTTTCCTTTTGTAATTTAGGTGAGGCAGGTATATACAAAACATTTATGCACACAAAACTTACTTCTGATCAATTCACTTCATGGTAACTATCGAAATACAATGTACTCACATTGAAATGATCTTCACAACAATGGAAATGTGATATTGGAGATACTACGCCTCTTCTCATAACCTTACACCATTGCTTACGTATTTTCGCATCTCTTGGAATAGAAAAAAATACTTTACTTGGTGTACTTATAATTGTGTTTTGGCATTCCGGTACTCGACAATACCTATAAAATGGTTTTTTAGCATTTTCCATTATCGTAATAGCGATTAAAACTGCAAATCTCTAACCTAATTAATAACTGTCAATAGTGTCAATGGCCATAACTATAGAAAGGCTTGTTCATTGAAGACTGCTCTGGTTGATCGAGATCACTTTCACATATGTTCATCTCTCTCTAACATTTGTACTGCATTTGTCTTACTCTTTTGTAAAATATCAACTTCAAGCAAGTAGAGCAATCAGAGTATGTCTCAACGAACGACAATGAAGAAGAACAACACTAATAGCGCCATGTGACGTCATCCACAGCGCGCGAAAATGGAGGCGTTCAAATAGGTCAAATTCAATCGGTATTTTATATATTATTTTAAAAATTAATTCCAAGACTTTCAACCGTATTTATATTTTTTACCATGTTGTAACGAAGTAAAAAATTGATTAAACAAATAAAAAAAATTATGCATATTCCCAATTAGTTCAGAATAACGTGGTACGGCAGATACACCAACCTATGAGTATGCGCAAATAGAGCGCAAGTGTCGCCAGGGACGGTCTTAGGATTTTTGACTTCCTGTTCCTGAATCTATGGTATAAGTTGTCGGTAATAGCATTTGAAATATAACAGAGTTTTCCTTTAATGATATTATACATCAAATCAATAATTGACTTCTTGAAAATAGAAATATTGAGTGTGGGTCTTCTATTTTGTGCTTTCTCGCGACCAAGTAGGTAGAAAATTATTGTGATCGTCAAAAATTCCAAATTTGATATTTTGATGGGAATTGATTCCACTCATCAGTCTGTGAATCAGAGAAAAACTCAATTTGTGTGTCCGTCGGCCTCACGCCTAAACCGTTGAGCCTATTTATATAGTCGAAATTCATATCAGAGCGAGGAAACACTTTCTTTATGTAGTCGTATTTTTGATTTTCGAAATTCTGGATATTGAAGTTGGTTTTCTACTTCCACAAATCGATTGAATAATTAATTAGTTATTAATGCAAAAAGTATGTAATAGTAATAATAACAAAGGGCTTTTATTGACAAGACCTTACAATTTTTTTTACAGGAGTTCAAACTACTTGACTCTTGTTATAATTTTTCCACCATTTTTGTTGAAAAACAAAAATGTCATTGACTGATGGAGATATAAAATTGGGAAAAAATCTGTCAAATATATATATTAATTCATCAGATCTCATTAATATGTCCAATTATAGCCTTATTTATGAAAGTACATTAGGGTATAAACGGGGGATAGTAAAAAAAGTTGTATTTCAGGATTTTTATTCTAGCACTATTCTACAACCAACATTATAGTTTTAATCTATCCTGACTGATAAAAACGTGTTTTGTTTCTTGATGACTCTCTTTGCTTTTGGAATATGAATTTTTGAAATTCTCCGTATACTACAATACGGCCCTATACTGAAAATAATCTTATGAAAATTCTTATCTTAACAATTTAGTGGTCGTTTTTTACTACAAAAATAGCTATTTATATGATACAAGTTCGTATTAAAGTAGGACTTTTTTGCGTGAAGTTTGTTGAATGAGGCGCAGCCAAGTTCAACAAACCTGCGAGTACAAAAAAGCCCTTTGGGAAAGTGTTTCATACAAAGTTTTTTCTTCGACAGTTATTATATTGCCAAATTGTAGCAATTATATTATTAATTTGAATGTTTAATGATATGAATTGTCGTCGTATTATCAAATAAAGACTTCCGAATTATGTTCGACGCAAAATACTGTATTTTCCAAAAATGCATAAATGTATGAACAGTGTGTAAAAAATTACTTTACGCACAGGTGATTTTCTCAGGTGATGCTCGCAGGTAGCCATCCACCTATAAATACCAAAGTGCAACAAACATCAGATCGTCTTTTTGAGATCTAGGAGCAGGCAGATAGAGACCTTGTTACCTCATTAGACCACGACACGAGGAGTAGGCAGATAGAGCTAGGCCTCGTAGTAATTCTCTTGAAAATGGCTACAAAGCATGAACTCAGTAATGTACGAATATACAGGGTGTTAATTAAGTACGTTGACAAACTTCGGGAGGTGATTCTTTGAAGGTTTTCAGGACGAAAAGTTCATATAAGCATATGTCCCAAACGGCTTGGTTTTCGAGATACAGGGCGATAAAAATACATTTTTTTCAAGATTTTTTAGAGTTAACTTCGACATTTTCGACAATAATCAGTTCAAATTAGGCAAGTACAATCCATTCAATAGGGCGCACGATACAAAATAATGCATTTCTTAAATAATTCACAGGGTCCTCCTCTTTTCAGAGTCAAGCTTTGTTCAACCCTTCAGAATTTTTTTTTCCGCCGCCAATGACATATTATGAGAAAGGAATAATCAATGTTGTTTCATTTAACATCTTTTTGATATCTTGCATTTTTTCATTTACTTGTACGGTTCAGGGGCTATAATGAAAATATTAATTTAAACATTTTCCAGTGTGGCATAACATTAGAAAATTTGAAAATTAAACATTTTCAATTATTGTAAATTGATGGAAATATTTTTTCAGAATTAGAAAAATCTACGATGAATAAAAATTATACAATAAAAAATATAAAGACAAGCTTTTATACAAATGCACTGAAAATGAAAAAATAATTTGTTTCATTTTTTGTAGGTTATTCTGTGAGTATCAAAATCTTTCTGTACAAGATTACCTAGATCAAACAATGAAATGAATTATTTTTTCCTTTTCAGTGTATTGTATAAAAACTTTAAAATGTTTTCTTTTTATAATTTTCATTTTTAACATTTTAGTTTATTTTTTATGTGAAACTGAAAATCTCCAACCCAAAAACCATCACATACCAATTTTGAACAGAATCGGATCATAATCACAAAACTCGTCCGCCATATTGGAGCCGCCATTTTGTTTTTTAACAAACATTTTTTTAATGCATTGTCACCGGAATTACGGAAAGCTGCCAAATTTCAAATTAATCGGAGTATTAGAAGTGGGTCAAATTCAACTTTTATTAAATTGTTTGTTAGTTAGTTACAAGTGAAGCTAAATAAAAGCTTGTTATTGTAAAGATGTGATTTCTTTTTGTGATATCTAACAGAAAACTACTATCTCCCCGTCACTGCGGTACGCTGGATATTAAACTAGATCTGACAGATATTGGGAAAACCTTAACTTTCAACCTGAAGATTCTGATGGTAAAAATGTGCATTTTCATTGAGATATTTGATTAAAAATGTTTTTACCCATCAGTCTTGATAGAGAACTCATACAAATTTTTTGTTATTTTAAAAAAAGATATTTTTTAGTTTTCAATTGAACGTTTCCTTTTCAACATAAAAAACTTCCGAAAGGTAATCCTGTAATGGAAGATAGTTAATAGGGTTTATCTAATAGTCACAGATCATTACACATTTGATTTTCATTTATGAATGTCTGGTCATAACTCCGAAAAACTAAATCAAACAAATTTTTGTTTCCGTACGGAGTACATTATTTTATCAGAAATTTCGGTTTGTTTTTTCTTCTGCAGTAACGCAGAAATTTTGTAATCAATTTGAATTCATAAAATTGGCAAAGTGGGCTTTGATATTAATTCATTTATTTAAATATCAACAACTTGACAGTTATCGAAAGTTGAGAAACTGTCTCATTGTTAATTCTTCATTAGTGCAAGCTATAAAGCAGATTCATTCAATATTCCTTTGGATAAAATGGTTGAATATACAAATTCAGAAATGGCAGACATGCACTTAATGTATGGTAACGCTCGTGCCGCCAGACGAATGTATCTAGAAAGATTTCCACAACGTCATATTCCCAGCACACAAATGTTCATCAATATTCACTCCCATCTTCGTGAAACGGGTACTTTCAAGAGGTCTGCTGTTCTCATAGGAAGACCCAGGAGAGTTAGAACAGTTCAGATAGAAGAAGCTGTACTTAACGAAATTGAGCAGCATCCAGACACTAGTACAAGACAAATTGCGGCACAGTTTAACGTAACCCATGTATTGGTATGGCAAATTTTAAAAGAGCAACAACTTTATCCCTATCACATACAGCGTGTTCAAGCTCTTCTGCCAAGGGATTTTCCAAAGAGATTAACTTTTTGCACTTGGATTCGAAATAAATTGTTGGAAAATCCATGGTTTTTATCTCAAGTGTTATTCACCGATGAGGCATGCTTTTCCCGTAAAGCCATTATTAATTTTCACAACAATCATATGTGGGCTGATGGAAACCCACACGCCGTGATTGAAAACCATTTTCAAGAGACGTTTTCTGTGAATGTTTGGGTTGGAATTGTAGGGAATTTCCTTATCGGGCCACATTTTCTGCCTCATAGACTCAATGGTGACCATTATCGACATTTTCTTGAATTCATCTTACCTGGACTCCTAGAAGAGATCCCACTGAGGGAAAGAATTGGAATTTGGTTTATGCATGATGGTGCTCCAGTACACTTCAGATTGGTTGCACGCCAATATTTAGAAGAGAATTATTCTGATCGCTGGATTGGGCGTGGTGGGCCACAACTTTGGCCACTAAGGTCACCCGATATGAATCCACTTGATTTTTTCCTCTGAGGGCACCTTGAATCATTAGTGTACCGAACTCCAGTTCAAAGTGAAGAAGACCTGAGGAATCGCATACAGGAGTCATGCGGAATTATAAGAAACACTCCTGGTATTTTTGAGCGTGTCCGCCAGTCTATGGTTAGGCGCATAAACGCATGCATTGAAGTTGGCGGTGGCCATTTCCAGCAGCTGCTCTGACATATCAATTTCAATAATGGTCCTTTTCTGAACTTAATTTTATTCCTAGGGAATTTATGTTACTTTGCTCTAGTATTTGATAATAAAGTTATTCACTATTGAAAATGTCCAAAATTATTTTGCCATAATTAACTTTGTGCAATACATATTCAACCTGAGTTATGGTAAAAAATGTATGGGAGCTCCATAACATTACATTTTCTCTACACGAGCAGAAAATAGCTATTTGTGTAATGAGAACAAAATGACGTATTGCGTCACGCGCTAATCTTTGGAGAGTGGCAATGACACTTTGAGAAATGAATTATTTTATATCATGCGCACTATTGAATGGATTGTACTTGTCCAATTTGAACTAATTTGGATCGATTATTGTCGAAAATTTCGAAGTAAACTCCAAAAACTCCTAAAAAATGTATTTTGATCACCCTGTACTTCGAAAACCAAACCGCTTGGGACATGTTTATATGAAATTTTCATCTTGAAACCTTTCAAAGAATCACCCTTTAAGTTTGTTAGACTATTTGCTTCTCAAATTTCTTTATGTTATGCGTTACTGGAAAATGTTTGCGTTAATATTTTCATTGTAACTCCTGAACCGTACAAGTAAATGGAAAACATCAAGAGAGCAAAAAGATGTTAAATGAAACAACATTCATTATTCCTTTCTCATAATATGTCAGTGGCGGCGGAAAAAAAATTCTGAAGGGTTGAACAAAGCTTGACTCTGAAAAAAGGAGAACCCTGTGAACTATTTGAGAAATGCATTATTTTGTATCGTGCGTACTATTGAATGGATTGTACTCGCCTAATTTGAACTGATTATTGTAGAAAATGTCGAAGTTAACTCTAAAAAATCTTGAAAAAAATTTATTTTTATCACCCTGTATCTCGAAAACCAAGCCGTTTGGGACATATGTTTATATGAACATTTCGCCCTGAAAACCTTCAAAGAATCACCTCCCGAAGTTTGTCAACGTACTTGATTAACACCCTGTATATTTAAAACTGGTCCTCCAATCGGTTGCTCCGATCATGTCACAGTTACGTGTAATATCCAAGTGATAACAGACAAAGATCCTCGAAACACCATCTTGAAACACAGAAGAATAAACCAGAATGATCTATCTACCACTTTGAGTACATTCAACTGGGAGGAACTTTATCAATACCCCGATGTTGACTACAAATGGAAGTTCTTCTGCAGTTCACTTCATGATGCCATCAATAACTGTTCCTACGTTTTTTCTAAAAAAACCAACAGCAAAAAACCATGGATTGATGAGACTTTTATCCACCGCTCCAATAAGAAACGTAAGCTCTGGAAGAAATACCTATCAACTATAAGTCCGCTGAAGATTTTGAGACCCACCGTTCTCACTCCTCTAATTTGTCTCAAGACCTAAAAAGGGCCAAACAGAACTATGAATCAGATCTCGCGGGGAAAGGTTCCATCCATCTTTTAAATACTGTAGAACTAAGCTGTCGTCGAAGGTCTCTATATCCCAATGATTCGCGACAATAATGGAACCGTATGTGAATCCAATGCTGCAGCTGCGGAAATGCTCGCTAAAAGTTTCGATAAAATCTTTCTCGCCAGTTCAAAATACGGCGTTACCCCAAGTAATGTCAGCAAGATGCCAAAACTCTTTAACCCATGTATATTTTCCATCTGAAATAGTGGAGGAAAAACTAAAAAATATCAGAACAGGTGTCTCACCTGGGCAGGATAATATACCAGCATTCAATTTGAAAAGACATACATCCGTTCTCGCAAAACCCCTCAGCCATATTTTCGAATACTCTTTTTTCAATTCCTGCCTTCCCACCCAATGGCGGTTATAGCGTCTGTCACCACTATCTACAAAAAAGGAGATAAACTCGATCCTGGAAACTACAGACCAATTAGCCTGGTATCCGTATGTGCCAAAATTATGGAAAGAATAATTGTAGATAACCTCCTACCTTTTTTGCTTTGAAACGATGTGATTCCCCGTTTGTTTGAAAGTGGTTGACAATGTTTCACTTTGAGTAAGGTTATTCTGGACTTTCATTGTCTAAAAAAGGAAGAACAAAGAAAAATTAAATTCTCTGCAATTTTTAATCACGACGTTTCAACTGTTAAAATCTACAGTCGTTATCAAGTGTATAATGCGACAATCTCAAGGATACTTCTTATATATGCTGTGGATAATTTTGTGTCATTAGCCTAGGGGTAATTTGGCGGTATTCAGGTAAGCTTGTTAATTACAGTGCCATGCCCCTCCGGCACAGCATTGTTAATTCTTATCGCAATTTCAATTGATCCATACCACTAATTAAGGGTTTCCACACATTACGGATTTCTATGCTAGCTTGACTGAAGACTTTGTTGTTCATAATATATGCACTCTCTTTAAACTTCAGTCCATTTTATGTTGTGTTGTGTCGTCCAGACATGATCCGCTATCCCTGTCTTTGATGTTTCTCCTCGTTGAGTGTTTCTCTTGTGTTCAGCGAGTCTAAGGCTAAGTGGTCTCTTAGTTTCTCCAAGATAAGCTTCACCGCATTCACAAGGGATGCGGTAGATGCAGTTTTTGGAGTCAATGTCAGCGTTACGTGGTCTCGTCTTTGTGAGATGGCTGCGAATAGTGTTACATGACTTGAAACATGTCCGTATTTTGTATTTCGACCCAATTCGCTTTATTCTTTCCGATAGACCTCTAACATACGGAACGCACAGGGTGGCTTATGTCGGCTCGTCTGGTTTCTTGTTCTTATCCCCCCTGCGGGCTAGAACCTCTTCTATATGTTTTTTGAGGTGCCCATTTCGTCGCAGATCTTTCTTGATATTGTCCAATTCGATGGTAAGACTTTTATCTGTGTTACACGGTCCACCAGCGATCGAACAACCCCTCTCTTTGTAGCACCATGATGGTTCGATTCGAAGTTCAGGTATTGTCTGGTATGAGTCGGCTTTCTGTATACTGATGTTTGGCACTTATCATTGTTCTTTTGAACTTTCACGTCTAGAAAAGGTAAACCATCTTGGGTCTCCTTTTCCATCGTGAAGTTTATGAACTTTCTGATGTTATTCAGATATTACAAAAAGACGTCAAGGTCCTCGTCTCCGTGGTTCCATATGACAAACGTATCGTCAACACATCTGAGGTTTCTTATGGGCTGTCTCTGTAGCAAAAGTTCATTCTATATGGAATGGTTTGAAACTTTTGCTACAGAGACACAGCCCATAAGAAATCTCAGATGTGGTTGAGATATGTTGACGACTCGTTTGTCATGTGGAACCGACAGAATCTTCACGAAGTGGAATGCTCTACCTCCAGAGGTCGTAACAGCACCAAGTACGAACAGTTTCAAGAACTGGTTTCCTTAAAAAAAATAAAACATTTTGCATTATGAAAAGGCCCAATGAAAGACCTGCTTACGAATGGCACTATATACCTGTATGATGAGTGTGTTTATTGACACATTGTATTTACTATTCACTTGTACAGAAATTTATATGCAAACGGTATGAATCGAAATATGTTCCTAGTGTGAACTTTGTTAAATTTAGATTTTTACTCTTCATATGTTTTCAAGATGTCTTTCAACTCTGTTAAATAATTTTCAATACATAATGATCTCAGAAACTGCAAAACCATTTTTTTAAATTAATATAAATAAAAGCTAATTTCATGTAGTTGAACCTACTTACGTTTTATTTGAGAATGTGTGGTTTTTCATGAGAATCATGTTTTTCAAACTCCATTTTGCACCACTAATTTTATGAAAGTTAAATCACACATGATAATATGTATTATTATTTTTTTACAGGTACCTACTTGTGTGAATTCAAGAATCCAACACCAATACAGTTTCAAAGAAGTTTCAAAAAGCTGCTTTCATTGGGTTACTTCGAACAAACTGAAGGAACCAACTGCTGAGAGGAATTTGATGAAATTCTGACCCATACCACACCTGAAGTAATCAAGCGATTTGAGTTATTTGTACCTCAAACTTGTACAAACCAAACATTTCGCATAGACACTACTGATTACACAAGATTGGATATGACACTGACAAATGCTTTCACATATACCGGGTGGCTACGGAAGTATTGCCTACGGAATATCTCAGTTATTGTATGAAGTAGGTTTGTGAAATTTGGAGCGTCGATATAATGACATAAGAGCTAGAATTTGAGCATATTGACATGTCGAAGTTAACTTCCGGTCTGACCGGAAGTAACATCAACTTTCTTATTTTAAATGGAAACCCTATTTTTTTTCTTTTCGCTTCATTCAGCATTCAATTCTCTTTCTAATGACATATCACATGTTGGTATCTAACCAGAAACTAGATCAGAAAAAAATTATTATTGAAATTCACCGAGTAGGCCGTGGAAGCAAAATGAAAGCCAAAAATTGAAAAGTTGGCTATGGAAACCATACGTCACTTGGTAACAGTTGCTACTACTGTGATATTTTATTTTCATTCGTCGGCGTTATAAAAAGCCGCCAAAAAAAATATTGGAAAAATTGGGAAAAAAACAATAATCTGTAGGTCCATAACTTAAATAGGAACATACAACTTTTTCTTGCCTGTACTATTCAGCATAACCATTCCTTTCTAATGATATAATAAAAAGTAATTTTTTGAAATGAAATACCAAAAAATCCAATTATTATTCTTCAAATAACGAAAAAACAGATTTATCGAAAAAAAAATTCAAATTGAGAGGATTAAAGATAAAATAAATTCAAAACAAATGTTAGAAATGCATTCCCTCAGCGTCAATACATTTATTGACTCTGGTGATATTTTCATGTAAAACGTTTCTCAACATTTGGGGCGTGATATCTTGGAAAGCTCTACGAATTTTTACTTCTAGCTCATGTAGAGTTGTAGGCTGTGTGGAATACACCCTATTTTTAAGATGCCCCATAGAAAAAAGTCGCACGCAGTAAGATCAGGTGACCTTGGTGGCCACCTGACTGGATCATGGGTTGTTATAAGTCTCTCTTGAAAGCGATTTTGAAGATAATTTCTCGCTATTCTTGAATTATGCGGAGGGGCGCCATCTTGCTGGAAGTACATTCTCTCAGTTATTTCCGCTGGTAGGTTGTTAATGAATTCCGAAATTTCATTCGTAAAAAATTAAAGTATCTCTCTCTGGTTAGTTGGCCTTGAAAAAGAATGGGGCCAACAATATGAGTTCCAACTATTCCTGCCCAAACATTCACACCAAATCTCTCCTGGAAGCCGCCTTGTCGAAACCGGTGCTCGTTTGCTATCGCCCAGTACCTGGAACAAAAGACCGTTCACACTTTCAGCACTTTACACTTCGACTATCGACAATAATCCAAATAAAGTACAGTACCTACCTTGTATTATTCCTGTTAAATAATCCATTGTTGGTAAATCTTGACTCGTCCGTAAACAAGATATAATAGTTAAATAGGTGATTCTCAGCATTTTGTCGAAGAAACCAATTACAATATTCCAGGCGCCTTTCACCGTCATTTTCATACAAATGTTGATGCAACTGATACTTGAAGGATTTCAATCGATGTTTTTTCAAAATTTTCCTAGCAGAGTCCTTACTTATAGCTAATTCGGCGCCAATCTGCCTTGAGGAAATAGTGTATCATATTGTACTAAAGCTAATACATTAATTTCAGTTTCCTCATTAATAACAAATGCTTCTTGGTCTTCGTGAACATCAGGCTCAGTTCTTAATTTTTCTTCAAGCCACTGGAAATACCTTCTTGACGGTTGCTGCCTCCCTGGATATCGCTCTAAATAAAATCGTTCAGCGGCATAAGAATTTTTAAAACATTCACCATAAATGAGAAGCATGTCAATTTGTTCGGTTCGTGAATAACGGGGCATTTTTTGAATATTCCACTAACTGATTTCGATTTCCAAACCCTTTTAAAATGGCAGAATCAAAAACACTACTTCGAACGTCAAAATAATATGGATAGCAGCGTTCGTGACAGCTCTCATTTCTTTTTTGTTTCATTCTAAAATACATCTTAATCAGCCTACTTGTTAATATTTTGGTTCGAATGATTATTGCAATGGAATGATTATTCTGAATAGCACAAACATCGTCCATAGGTAGATATTAGAATATCTACAGGATATAATTTATCATTCCACATTATTTTTAATTTTATTTTTGCGTATGGCAATAATCTGTTTTGTTATTTGAAGAATAATAATTGGATTGTTCGGTATCTCAGTTCAAAAAATTATTTTCTATTATATTATTAGAAAGGGATGGTTATGCTGAATAGTACAGGCAAGAAAAAGTTGTATGTTCCTATTTAAGTTATGGACCTACAGAGTATTGTTTTTTTCCCAATTTTTCCAATATTTTTTTTGGCGGCTTTTTATAACGCCGACGAATGAAAATAAAATATCACAGTAGTAGCAACTGTTATCAAGTGACGTAAGGTTTCCATAGCCAACTTTTCAAATTTTGGTTTTCATTTTGCTTCCACGGCCTACTCGGTGAATTTCAATAATAATTTTATTCTGATCTAGTTTCTGGTTAGATACCAACTTGTGATATGTCATTAGAAAGGAAATTGAATGCTGAATAAACCGAAAAGAAAAAAAAAATAGGGTTTCCATTTAAAATAAGAAAGTTGATGTTACTTCCAGTCAGACCGGAAGTTAACTTCGACATGTCAATATGCTCAAATTTTAGCTCTTATGTCATTATATCGACGCTCCAAATTTCACAAACCTACTTCATACAATAACTGAAATATTCCGTAGGCAATACTTCCGTAGCCACCCGGTATATGTGGTTATTTTATAAATAGATGGTTAGATAGGTATAAGTGTAATATATGTTTAGAATTTGAAAAGGAAAACAATACCCTCAAAATGGAAAATATCTATTCCCATTTCAGAGCATATCCAAATTCTAAATAGGATATTTTTGGAAATTTACAGTGTCCCAATACATCTTTTGTTGTGTTTATTGATTCGTTAGAGAATAATTTTAGTCATCTCTTCCCACATCTATTGGTGATGCAAAATGGAAAAATGATTAATCACATTTTTACACCTTTCAATTCTTTGAAGGATTTTCCAATGGATTATTTGTTATCGTTGTTTATAAAAGTGTGAATAATTTAGTTTATAAACCGACAGTTTCGACAGTTTCGAAAACAAATGAAAAATACAATCAAAACTACTAAAGAACCCCACACAAATTAAATAGGAAATGGATCCCTGTTGAATTGGCTGAAATTTGGATATGTTGTAGTTTATACCCTTCTGATCAAAAGTCTTCATTGGCCCGAGACCTAAAAATGGACAGTTATATAGGTATCGATAGTCAAAGGTTGCAACTAGTGCAAATCTCCCAATAAGCGATCACGTATGTTTGGACCCTGTATAATGGCGATGACTGTTTAGTTTTGACAGGAATAATAACAATTTCTGAAAGATCAATAAGTGTGAGGTTTCTACAGAAGCTTATCTTTTGAAGATTCTTATACTCACATTATTATGAATAATACGGGTTTTAGAAACATTCTTACTTATTACGTGAGTAATGGGCCATTTACCCCCAGACTCATGACTCGAATAGACTCGCCATACGTAGACGAGAGGGGTTGAATCACGAGAGGGGTGCAATCACCCAAAGCAAGAGAAGCGAATTCTTATTCGATCGCGCATGAGAGATCCTGCCCAAGTCGAAACTTTTGACCATTGATACCTAAAAAACTGTCCATTTTTAGGTCTGGAGCCCATAGAGACTTTTGATCAGCAGGGTATAAACTACAACATATCCAAATTTCAGACAATTCGACAGGGATCCATTTCTCATTTGATTTGTGCGGGGTCCTTTACAACATTTATAAATATAATTTTCTCCCATTTCACAGATGTAGGTCAAAAACATAATATAAAATTGTACTGATCAAGTATATCAATAAATCATCATGAAATTGTTAATGACTACGATGATCTTGCGGATGAAGATACGGTGGTCACGAAGATTTCATCACTTTGAAGAGTAAGTAAATTCATTTCTTATCGCTATAACAGAAACCTTTGGCGCGCCGAAGAACATTTATGAAGGGTCAAAAGTCACGATGATTGAAGAAAAATCTACTCTAACTTTGAGTTTTATATTTTGGATATTAGCCCCTATTGGTGAAGTAAATTTACACTAAAAGCACAAGTAATTAGAAATCTTGCTGATTTTTTTATAATTAGTTTAGAGTATATTGGTTGACACAAGAAAAAGTTCATTGGTCAATCGATTTCCTAAAGTAAAAAAAAAATTGGAATAAATATTTTTATTTTAAAAATCCTAGAATATTTTGGGCTGGGATCAATATGATGAAAAACAAAAAATACCATCTTGTAGAAGAAGTTTTTTTCTACCAAAAAGATATACTGCAATTTTATTGTCAGAGTTATAGTTTCTCGGCAAAAAAATCAATTATGAACTTATGCATACTACGCACGGGATGACTGGTCAGCCGCGTGAGGACTTATTTTTTAGATCCGTATTACATTTTAATCTGATACGTAGTTACGAGATCTTAAATTGGAAATTCAAATACCAATTTTTCAAGTAGCAAATCTGAACTTTCTAATGGTATAGTTTATTTTTCGTTTTTAAAAAAACATTGTATAGAAAAAAACGCGTATATATATTGGAATAAAAAATTGAGCGTTCAGATTATAAATTTTAGCAAACGTAATTATAATTCGGAATTTTTTTTTCATTTCGGAAAATTATTATTTAGGTGACCTAATTCACGAATAAAATTTTCCAATCATTAATTTTTTCTCGTTATGAAATATGGCTCTTGTGATGATTTTGATTTTTTTTGGAATCTAAAGATCATAACGAATACCTGCATTGGTTTCTATTGTATTTCTTACCTGTGTTTTTTCTTACCTGTCCATTATACAGGGTGTAACTAAATAAGTGTAAAACATATGAGATGGTGATTCCTCATCGAAAAAAAGATAGGATCTTTCATATAAAGAAACTTCATTGGAGCATTCCATGTTAAGATACAGCCCCTTGAAGGGGGTACATAATTTACATAATTACATAATTTGTTTAACAATTTTTTTCACAAGCACTAAAAAAGTTACAGTAATTAAATTAACCTGACATTTTCTACTACCAAAAAGACACTTAGCCAGTAATTTATTTGGTTTATCCCATGGTTGTAATGGGTGGAAAACACAACCCCTAAAATTTATTTCCAATGTAACTTTTTGTCTTATTATTTGTTTACCATTTAAAAATTTATTTCCGATAGCCTGTTTCATTCTAAACAAAAAAATGTCCTTTGAATTTTTTGCCCA
Organism: Chrysolina oricalcia; assembly: GCA_944452925.2. Classification (NCBI taxonomy): domain Eukaryota; kingdom Metazoa; phylum Arthropoda; class Insecta; order Coleoptera; family Chrysomelidae; genus Chrysolina; species Chrysolina oricalcia. Next base: position 52,775,403 of record OX101810.2, read on the forward strand.
AAATAAACCAGTGCGCAGCAAAAAATTATTTTACGAACAAGATACATATCGCCATAAAACGAAAATACGAAACTAATTTATCTAGTAGGCAGCTATAGGCTATAGTAATTGTGTATTGTTGTTCTATTCTTAATTTGTTACTTTAATAATTCACTTGTTATTAAAATGGCATACACAAATGAGCAAATGGCTGATATGCATTACGTTTACGGAATGGGTTAGAAGCTTCTAGAAGATATGCTGAAATGTATCCTCAACGGCAGCATCATTCACATAGAATATTTTCCCGACTTCATCAACGATTACGAAAATATGGTTCATTCGACAAAAGATCGCAGGATTGTGGTCGCCATCGAGAAGTAAGAACACCACAGCTTGAGGAAGCAGTACTTAATTTGATTGAAGAACAACCTACTACCAGTACTAGAAAGATTGCTTTCCAGCTAAATGTTGATCATATGACGGTATTTCGAATTTTAAAGGAACAACTCTTATATAACCTTACTATCTGCAACGAGTACATGCACTGTTACCGCGAGACTTTCCGAACCGTCTTGAATTTTGCAATTGGATGCTGGAAATGATTAGAAGAAATCGTGACTTTCTAAAAACGATCGAATTCACAGACGAATGTAGTTTTTCTCGGGAAAAGATTATTAATTTTCATAATTACCACATATGGGCTGATGAAAACCCTCACGCTATTGTCGAAACTAACCATCAAGAACAGTTTTCTCTTAACGTGTGGGTCGGAGTTATTGGGGATTATTCAATTGGGCCTCATTTTTTACCTCCTCGATTAAATGGTGAGGCATACGTTTAATTTTTAAGAGAAGTGCATCCCGTACTGCTGGAGGAAGTTTCTTTGGGCGTCAGAAGGGATATGTTTTTTATGAATGACGGGGCTCCCGCCCATTATAGTCAAGTAGCACGTCAGCATTTAACTGAAAGATATGCCAATCGCTGGATAGGTCGAGGAGGACCACAGAATTGGCCCGCTCGATCCCTGGATCTCAATCCTTTCGATTTCACTACTTGGGGCCATTTACAGCATTTAGTTTATCGTACTCCTGTTCGCGATGTAGAGGACTTAAGAAACCGCATCATCGATGCGTGCAGGGTAGTAAGAGAGACTCCAGGAATATTTGAGCGAATACGTGGCTCAATGCGAAAACGTAATGTCTGAAGGTAGACATATTGAACATTTACTACAGTTCTACATGTTGTATGTTTTGTTATTAATAAATTAGTTTTGTTTATCCCCCTTTAATCATTTAATGCAGGTATAGTAACTACAAAGTAACAATAAATCCAGTTTGCATTTATGACGATGTAACTCTGTAGTTGTTCGTAAAATAATTTTTTGCTGCGAACTGGTTTATTTTGGGAAAAAAATTCAGGGGGACATTTTTTGTTTAGAATGAAACAGGCTATCGGAAATAAATTTTTAAATGGTAAACAAATAATAAGACAAAAAGTTACATTAGAAATAAATTTTAGGGGTTGCGTTTTCCACTCCTAACAACCATGTGGTAAACCAAATAAATTACTGGCTGAGTGTCTTTTTAATAGTAGAAAATGTGAGGTTACTTTCAACACTGTAACTTTTTTAGTGCTTGTGGAAAAAATTGTTAAACAAATTTTATGTACCCCCTTCAAGGGGTTGTATCTTAACATGCGATGCTCCAATGAAGTTTCTTTATATGACAGATCCTATCTTTTTTTCGATGAGGAATCACCCCCTTAAATGTTTTACACTTATTTAGTGACACCCTGTATACATTCTATTCTTTGAGTATTCATATGTTTAGTATTGAAATTTATTTTCAACAATACGAAGAGATAACAATTAGAACAAAAAAAAGTGCCATTTTCTTGTAATACACAAAAAATTATTATGATTGAAAAATTCTTCGCACTGAATACATTTATGCTTAAAGATTCTTAACATGTATTTTTTAATATACATTTTAAAATTACTTTGAGTCAAATAAGTTTGTTTTTAATAATTTTGCAGCGGCCTATATATTTATGTCTCTATGATCTTTAGATTCCGAAAAATTTCAAAATCATCGCAAGAGCCATATTTCATAACGAGACAAAATGAATGACCGAAAAATTATATTCGTAAATTAGGTTTAATTTTTTTTTCCGAATTATAATTATGTTTGAGAAAATTTATACTCTGAACGCTCAATTTTCAATTCTAATATCTATACAGGGTGTTCCAAACTCGATGGCCTATTAGACGTTTCTGGAAAACGGGACTAAGGATTATTTTGAAAATTTTGTTTCTTAGATAATCACTTCTGCTCTATCGATCTAAAATATTTTCAGCACTGCGGCGTTGCCGCTTCTATTGAAAAGTTGCAACAACTTTGATATTTTAAATGAAATTTAAGTTATTGCATTTTGCGCTTTGCTATTGCTTTTTGATTATTTTCAAATAATACTTTCCTATACCTATCTCCGGTGGTTTTTGAGAAAATCAATAATTTCCTCATTTTTTGTGCGAAACATAGCTTCAATTAAACGTTTATTACTGCAGTTTTTGAATACGTAGAAAGCTGAAATTTTGGATGTAGTTTGACAATGTCCTGTGTATCAATTATGACTAAGGGAATTCGTACTTCATTATACAGGGTCGTTGAAAATTTGTGATTTTACTGATAGATACATAAGTGGTGAATAGTGATTTTTTCAAATGGAACACCCTGTATATCAACAAATATCCTGAGAGAAAATTTAATTTTCTTTCAAATGATGTATCATGTTCCTATATCTAAAGAGTCAGGTTTCCGAAATGCAAGTTTTCTATAAAAATTGGATTATTTTGTCATATTTTGGATTGGTTGGATATGAAATGTCATGGAACATGTCATTATGAAAATTCGAAAATTAGTGCACTAATAATAAAATGTTTGCGCGTTTATTAACGTGAATTTGATTAGAAAAGAATCAAAATGGAAGACAATAATTATTCAGATGTGAATCTGATTAATTTTTGCTAACGAACAGTCGTTACCGACCGATGATGAACCCTTTACTCCCATAAACACCTACTGCGCAGGCTTATTATGGCAAGTACCTGTCAGAAAACAACTACTCCACTGGCTAAGATCACGACGGGTATTTAAATCTAACAGCTACGCATCAGTGCAAGGGCAGGTCAACACAGACATCACTGAAGCCATCTGTTCCCCGTCCAAATCAATACACACTCCGCTGATTAGTCAATTCTGGTTCACGAGATGGAAGCAGTTTCTAGGCCGCTCCACCTAGTGAGCAGAGGAAGAACACTCCGAATCTCCGGGTTAAGAGATTTAATCGAAGAAAACAGAAATCTTTGGGAGATCGTTTGCTAACGAACAGTCGTTACCGACCGATGATGAACCCTTTACTCCCATAAACACCTACTGCGTAGGCTTATTATGGCAAGTACCTGTCAGAAAACAGCTACTCCCCTGGCTAATACCACGACGAATATTGAATTAAATCTAACAGCTACTTGTTCAACGTTCCTCAAAGCATCAGAGGACGCAATTGCAAGTGCCCTCTATGACCACAATCAGCAGAATTATGTTTTGATTTGGACAGGGTGACCACCTGCAGACTAGTTTCGAGGTTGTTGCCTCTCATCAGTGCAAGGGCAGGTCAACACAGACAGCACTGAAGCCATCTGTTCCCCGTCCAAACCAATACATACTCCGCTGATTAGTCAATTCTGGTTCACGAGATGGAAGCAGTTTCTAGGCCGCTCCACCTAGTGAGCAGAGTAAGAACACTCCGAATCTCCGGGTTAAGAGATTTAATCGAAGAAATCAGAAATCTTTGGGAGATCGTTTGCTAACGAACAGTCGTTACCGACCGATGATGAACCCTTTACTCCCATAAACACCTACTGCTTAGGCTTATTATGGCAAGTACCTGTCAGAAAACAACTACTCCCCTGGCTAATACTACGACGGGTATTGAATTAAATCTAACAGCTACTTGTGCAACGTTCCTCAAAGCATCAGAGGACGCAATTGCAAGTGCCCTCTATGACCAACCAGCCGAATAATGTTTTGATTTGGACAGGGTATCACCTGCAGACTAGTTTCGAGGTTGTTGCCTCTCATCAGTGCAAGGGCAGGTCAACACAGACAGCACTGAAGCCATCTGTTCCACGTCCAAACCAATACACACTCCGCTGATTAGTCAATTCTGGTTCACGAGATGGAAGCAGTTTCTAGGCCGCTCCACCTAGTGAGCAGAGGAAGAACACTCCGAATCTCCGGGTCAAGAGATTTAATCGAAGAAAACAGAAATCTTTGGGAGATCGTTTGCTAACGAACAGTCGTTACCGACCGTTTGCTAACGACTGTTCGTTAGCAAACGATCTCCCAAAGATTTCTGTTTTCTTTGATTAATTTTTGTCGAATTTGTCCCATATTTCTAACTGTTCATTGGATATTGATATTTTGTATTTTTTTCACAACAGTCTTCTCCAAAACTAATATTGCATTAACCGAGAAATGCACTGACTCGAAATTTTAATTCAGATTTGAACAAAGTATGCTTGGTTCGGTTTTTCATCTCCATGATAATTTTATCTCCCATTGAGGGTATCTGAAAAACGTGTGTCCTCAAGCAGAACTCAATTTTATTTCAATCAATACATTTTTTTTCTATTAATTCTTGCTAAATTTGGGTGAAGGTCATTGAATTTTCGGTACGTTCTGGAAACATTTCTTTGGCACTCACTATGAATATAAAATAAATTTAAAATACCTGCATTTGAATATGCATTATAATCCATTTTTCCGCCGACCTCGTATTAACATGCCTGTTCAATATGCTTCAATGCAAACGAAATCGACCATTAATGACCCCTATTAATGCTCAATTTGTCATAAATGATCGATTTCTCTGTAAATGCATGATTTTGCGCGTTGCATGGCAACCAGACATCAACGGATTCAGATTTTATGTGCGCAGTAAAATTTTTACACGTAATTTTTCAATCTAAATAATGAATATTGAAGATAATTTCACGTTGACACCGCCAGATGTTGCGGAAACCGCTTAAGTGGTAGCTTTAAGTTTATTGCCTGAAAAAAGCAGAAAAATCTATGAAAAATTAATTATTTTCATTATTATGTACAGCAAGTAATTTTGGCATGTCGGGGCGTGGCGCAGTGGTTAGAGCGTCCGACTCTGAGCCGAAAGGTTCGGAGTTCGAGCCCCAGTTGCGGCTGGGATTTTTAATTTAATTTGACCGATTAAATTATTTAAATCTCGTGGCTGGACTGGGGTGAGTCCTACACGATTCACTGTTGCGTTCCAATTAACAGTGCTGCTCCTAAGGTGGCGCATGGAGTTAGTAACAAGGCCTATCCAGAACACGTGGCCAATGACCATAGCAGTCGATGCCAAAACACCAAAAAAAAAGTAATTTTGGAAAATCTATCAAATACTCAACTCATCAAAACGCGACATTTTATACATGGGCTCCGAAGCGCAGAGGTGAAATGCGAGTGAACGAAGACAATCCGGATGTATAGATCGGGGGTTCGAATCCTGAACCACAAAAATTTCTCAACTTTTTTTTTATTTTCTTCAATTCATATACTATCATTAGGTCGACGGGAAAGTATTGTAATCAACTCCTATATTAAAATACGATTAATGATCTCGAACATTAATCGCCTTCATTAATACCCTAGTTGATTAAATAACTATTTTATACTTCTTCCTGGCAGAAACAGGTTGTTTTGCTCTTTTCTAATCACGGCATACTACAGATTATTTCGATTGGGCAATATTACCTATTTCGAATCTGGTAATTGGAAATGATAGTAGTGTGCCGTGACCACAAAAAAGCGAAGTAAACTTTTAGTTTAACAAGCCCTAATTTTCATGGTGTTTCTGTAAGAAGAAAGTATTGAAAATGGAATATCATGCATATTGAAATGCTGATATTTCGAATCTGTTTTATATTCACGGTTAGTGCAGAAACATTATTTCAAAAACATGCAGGAAATTTAATGAACTTACCACAAATGAATAGAAAAAATTTAGAAGAATCGAACGGAATTAGTTTGTGTTTGGAAATGTTGGGGCGTCCTTGAGGTGATCCTTCAAAAACGTGTTGATTTCTGTGAATGGATTTAAGTATGGTCTTATGAAAATCCAAATTTTCTTCAGAAAATTATATGGAAAAAATTTGAATAATATGAGAACAACAGTTAGGAACTTTTTGGCAATTTGCCGCTTCATGTATATCGAAGTTGTTGGTAGCAGTTGAACGGTGCCCCCTCACTGTAGACAAGAAGTGAGCAGAGAACTGACTACAACTTTTGAAGTTCGGTAGATAAGACACTTGGGTCCGCCGCCTTGGCCACCGCGATCCTCAGATCTAACTTTTCTAAAGGACCCCGCAAACTCCTTATGGAATTTGGGTCCCGGTGGATTTTTTTGAATTTTTGGTATGATGTAGTCCATGTAATAGACGAGGAAAGTGATGACATCACAAATGTCATTCTTGTCAATAACTGATTCCAAACAAACCTCCGTCGAATTTAAATCAGCTTGTCCGATTTGTTTTCGTAAAGATTTTTCAACTTTTTCTGCCTGAGGAAACAAAATCCAATCAACCACACACAAACTAATAGCAAAGCAGTAAATCGTCAACAAAGAAAGTCTCCTAAAATTCTTTGTTTGGAATCAGTTTTTGACAAGAATGACATTTGTGACGCCACACTTTCCTCGTCTATTCTCAACCAATGTTACGATTGCGCCAACCCAAAAAAATGAACAGTTTTGCTGCTAGGGGGCGTTGAAATCACCCCTTGCGCAGATTAGACTATTTATTTTTGAACCAGGTAACAATATTTTCACTTGTTTTATTGTTGCTAATGTTGCACAATATTGTGCTGTTTTATAAAAAAAATTCTTACCTCCTTCCCTTTTTCCCAAAACTCCTATTACGAAACGCAAAAAAAAATTCCCGAGTTCCTTCAAATGTATCGTCGAATGTTTAAATGTGCCTATATAAGGGAAATAACAGTTTTTTATGATTATCTCCCCACCCCTCAAATGACACAAAACGAAAAAATTTCGGTGGATTTTTCTGAATTTTTGATATGATGCATTGCAAGTTATTTTGAATAGAAATAAATCAGGTGACAAACCCCAAGTATGAATAGTTTTGATGCTAGAGGGCGTCGAAATCATATGCCTTGCTCAGAATAGATTATTCATTATTATAGGCGGAAACAATATCTCTACGTATTTTTGTATTATTTTATGCCGAAAAATTGTGTAAATATTTATAAATTGAAAATCTAAAACCTCCCCCTTACCCCCAACCCCTATTTCAAAACACGAAAAAAATCAATTCAGGAACCACCTCAAATTCAAATTGTGGATGTCTAATTTTTATTTATTTTCAAGATATTCGCCCAATTAATTGATATTCAAAAATCATGAACAAGCTATACTAAGAAGTCAGCGAACTCTACTAATCTTACAAAATAATGATTATACTGTACCTTATAAAGTAAAGGACCCCGCAAACTCCTTATGGAATTTGGGTCCCGGTGGATTTTTTTGAATTTTTGGTATGATGTAGTCCATGTAATTCTCAACCAATGTTACCATTGCGCCAACCCAAAAAAATGAACAGTTTTGCTGCTAGGGGGCGTTGAAATCACCCCTTGCGCAGATTAGACTATTTATTTTTGAACCCACTAACAATATTTTCACTTGTTTCCTTGTTGCTAATGTTGCACAATATTGTGCTGTTTTATAAAAAAAATTCTTACCCCCTCCCCCTTTACCCCAACTCCTATTACGGATCGCAAAAAAAAAATTCTCGAGTACCTTCAAATGTTTTGTCGAATGTTTAAATATGCCTAAATAAGGGAAATAGCAGTTTTTTATGATCATCCCCCCACCTCCCAAATGACACAAAACGAAAAAAGTTCGGTGGATTTTTCAGAATTTTTGATATGATGCAGTTCAAGTTATTTTGAATAGAAATAAATCGGGTGACAAACCCCAAAAATGAACAGTTTTGATGCTACGGGTCGTTGAAATCATACCTTGCTCAGAATATACTATTCATTATTATAGGCGGAAACAATATCTCTACGTATTTTTGTATTATTTTATGCCGAAAAATTGTGTAAATATTTATAAATTGAAAATCTAAAACCTCCCCCTTACCCCCAACCCCTATTTCAAAACACGAAAAAAATCAATTCAGGAACCACCTCAAATTCAAATTGTGGATGTCTAATTTTTATTTATTTTCAAGATATTCGCCCAATTAATTGATATTCAAAAATCATGAACAAGCTATACTAAGAAGTCAGCGAACTCTACTAATCTTACAAAATAATGATTATACTGTACCTTATAAAGTAAAGGACCCCGCAAACTCCTTATGGAATTTGGGTCCCGGTGGATTTTTTTGAATTTTTGGTATGATGTAGTCCATGTAATTCTCAACCAATGTTACCATTGCGCCAACCCAAAAAAATGAACAGTTTTGCTGCTAGGGGGCGTTGAAATCACCCCTTGCGCAGATTAGACTATTTATTTTTGAACCCACTAACAATATTTTCACTTGTTTCCTTGTTGCTAATGTTGCACAATATTGTGCTGTTTTATAAAAAAAATTCTTACCCCCTCCCCCTTTACCCCCAACTCCTATTACGGATCGCAAAAAAAATTATTCTCGAGTACCTTCAAATGTTTCGTCGAATGTTTAAATATGCCTAAATAAGGGAAATAGCACTTTTTTTGTGATTATCCCTCCACCCCCCAAATGACACAAAACGAAAAAATTTCGGTGGATTTTTCAGAATTTTTGATATGATGCAGTTCAAGTTATTTTGAATAGAAATAAATCGGGTGACAAACCCCAAAAATGAACAGTTTTGATGCTACGGGTCGTTGAAATCATACCTTGCTCAGAATAGACTATTCATTATTATAGGCGGAAACAATATCTCTACGTATTTTTGTATTATTTTATGCCGAAAAATTGTGTAAATATTTATAAATTGAAAATCTAAAACCTCCCCCTTACCCCCAACCCCTATTTCAAAACACGAAAAAAATCAATTCAGGAACCACCTCAAATTCAAATTGTGGATGTCTAATTTTTATTTATTTTCAAGATATTCGCCCAATTAATTGATATTCAAAAATCATGAACAAGCTATACTAAGAAGTCAGCGAACTCCACCAATGTTTTTCTGAAGGGAGGGAAAGGTGAAACAACTTTGATTTACAAGTAGTCGGGAATTTTTTTCTTGTTTTAAAATAGGGGTAGGGGGTAAGGGGGAGGTTTTAGATTTTCAATTTACAAAAAATTACACAATTGATCAGCATAATCTAAACTAAAATATGTAGAGCTATTATTTCCGCCTATAATAATGAATAGTCTATTCTGAACAATGTATGATTTCAACGCCCCCTAGCATCCAAACTGTTCATGTTTGGGGTTTGTCACCCAATTTATTTCTATTCAAAATAACTTGAACTGCAACAAATCAAAAATTCAGAAAAATCCACCGACATTTTTTCATTTTGTGTCATTTGGGGGGTGGGGGGATAAACTTAAAAAATTGCTATTTCCCTTATTTAGGCATATTTAAACGTTCGACGATTCATTTGAAGGCACTCGAGAAATATTTTTTTTGCGTTTCGTAATACTAGTTGGGGGAAAAAGGGAGGGGGTAATAATTTTTTTTATAAAATAGCACAATATTGTGCAACATTAGCAACAACAAGTGAAAATAGCGTTACCGGGTTCAAAAATAAATAGTCTGCGCAAGGGGTTATTTCAACGCCCCCTAGCAGCAAAACTGTTCATTTTTTTGGGTTGGCGCAATGGTAACATTGCTTGAGAATTACATGGACTACATCATACCAAAAATTCAAAAAAATCCACCGGGACCCAAATTCCATAAGGAGTTTGCGGGGTCCTTTTCACATTGAATCAAATTAAACATCACTTCGATAACATGAATTAGAGATTAATAGGACCTTCATTTGTTTATTGATTTTTCATCAAACACACGTTTTTCAGATAACCTGAATGGGAGATAAAATTATCATGGAGATGAAAAACCGAACCAAGCATACTTTGTTTAAATCTGAATTATAATTTCAAATCACTGCATTTCTCAATTCAGGCAATATTAGTTTTAGAAAAGCCTGTTGTGAAAAAAACACAAAATATAAATATCTAACGAACAGTTAGAAATATGGGACAAATTCGACAAAAATTAATCAGATTTTCATTTGAATAATTATTGTCTCCCATTTTGATTCTTTCCTAATCAAATTTGCGTTAATGTACGAGGAAAAGTTATATTATTAATGGACTATTTTTTGAATTTTCATAATGACATGTTCCATGACTTTTCATATCTACCCAATACAAAATAAGGCAAAATAATCCAATTTTTATAGAAAACTTGCTTTTATTTCGGAAACTTGACTATTTAGGTATAGGAACATGATACATCATTTGAAAGGAAATTCAATTACAGGGTGTTCCATTTGAAAAAATGCACCTTTCACCACATTTGTATCTATCGGTAAAATCCCAAATTTTCAACGACCCTGTATAATGAAGAACGAATTCCCTAGTCATAACTAATGCACAAGACAGCTTTATACGTATTCAAATACTGCAGTAATAAACGTTTAATTGAAGCTGTGTTTCGCACAAAAAATAAGGATATCATTGATTTTCTGAAAAACCACTGGAGATAGGTATAGGGAAGCTTTATATAAAAATAATCAAAAAGCAATAGCAAAGCAAAAAATGCAATAATATACAGGGTATTCCATTCAGAATATCAAAGTTGTTGCTACTTTTCGATAGAAGCGGCAACGCCGCAGCGCTGAAAATATTTTAGATCGATAGAGCAGAACTGATTGTCCAAGAAACCGAATTTTCAAAATAATCCTACTTCCCTTTTTCCAGAAACGTCTAATAGGCCATCGAGTTTGGAACACCCTGTCTATACAGTGACCGCCAAAAAGTATGTACCATATGGGAAAAAATTTTATTATTGGAGTATTGGAAAAAATATTCTGGGGAAAAGTTTGTGCATGTCCGATAACCTAAAAATCGATTTTGACACATGTCACGTGATCGTTAGAATGGCGGCAAAATGAAAAAAATTGTAATGCAAAGGCAAAAAAAGGGGTAAGATGGCAAGATATCAAAAAAATTTATTTGAAAAAGTCACTTAGAATTCAATTTTATACACATAAACGAAGTTTCAAGAGATAATTCAAAAAAATTGAAAATAGCAATTTTTTAAAAATATTTTCCCATCTATGTAAAAATATTATTTTTTTTTCTTATGAATAGCTTGACTATACTGAAACATTTGCATTTTTAATGATAATGACAAAACTTTCTCATTTTCTCCACACCAGAGGGCACTAAATTGAAAAAATGGGAATTTGTCAGAACCCTTGCTGTTACATCGGTTCGTATCTAACAGTTATATCCGAATTATCATCTAGCGTGATTAGTTACAAACATGTATATTTGACCTCATTTTAATGCAGATTTCTTCAAAAAAACCCTGATTTTAATGCTGTCCCATTGTTTCAATCAAGTTACGACATGACTTGTAGGCCAGATCACTGAAGTTACGACATGACTTGGATGCGAGCTCACTATCGCCATCTACATGTCGCATCTATTTTGATCCAATTATAATCCCATAACATTGTTTAAATAGAACATAGTTAGTCAATGCCTGTGGAAAAGGTATTGGACACAAACGCGAGTATCATCTAGCGTGATTAGTTAGAAACATGAATATTTGACGTCATTTTAATGCAGGTTTCTTCAAAAAACCCTGATTTTAATGCTTTTCCATTGTTTTAATCAAGTTACGACATGACTTGGAGGCCAGATCACTGAAGTTACGACATGACTTGGATGCGAGCTCACTATCGCCATCTACATGTCGCATCCATTTTGATCCAATTTTAATCCCATAAGGTTGACTAACTATCTTCTATATAAACAATGCCCATAAGGTTGACTAACTATCTTCTATATAAACAATGGTAATACGGTTCTAAAAAATAGGTCCTCACCACTGAAATGAAATTACAATTCATCATATAATTTCATTTCAGTGGCCCTCACGCGGCTGACCAGGCATCCCGTGCGTAGTATCAGTGTTTATAGAGAAAGAATGCACGTGTTCCTAAATTATTTTTTTGCGGACAAACTATAGCTCTACAAGATAGTATCATTTATTTTTCATTGTATTCATCCCAGCTCAAAATATTCTAGGATTTTGAAGAGAAAAATATTTTTCGAATTTTTTTTGACTTTAGGAAATCGATTGACCAAAGAACTTTTTCTTGTATCAACCTATATACTCTAAACTAACTATAAAAGAAAAATCAGCGAGATTGCTAATTACTTGTTCTCGTGATCTCCGCCAACTGGACTATATGTGAGCACTTGTTTCTCTAGTCGAATTTTAACCCAAAATTCACTTCTCGCCTTCAATCCTACAAGAAGGATATAAGGCAATATTTGAGAGACTTTCCTAGCTAATGTTATGCATGACATACATTGAGTTTTGTCTGACATATAGCTGTGCAGAGGAGAACACTATCGCAACTGGAATCGGATGGGGATCAGACTGCTCCAATGTCTACCTACGGATGAACCTACCCCTGCACTTGAACTGATGAAGGGCAAGATCATAGAAACCGGAATTTTCAAACTTGAATACCGCTCTGCCAGCGCATGCGTATTTGGCATAGCTTTATATTGAATAGTATTGTAGTCTTCATCGAATTATACATCGAACAAAATAAAACTGTACAATAAAGTAACTGATGAATAGAAACCGTTTTATATTTATAATTTTTGGTTACTATTGGTACCTACTGAAAAAAAATAAATTTGCGTAGCATAGCTTATATACCTAAAATACACTCCTATCTGATTTTGAAAAATATACTATACACGGTTAAATTATTGGAGGTGATATCTAACCAATCAAGCTTTGAAAACAAATGAATATCTACCAAATATGTTCAGGGGTGGGATTATGAACACTCGATCCGTAGTGAGTTTGACATATGTCAGATTTTAGCAATTATGAAAAAACCCATACAATTCAAAATATGTTGCAACTTGAGTCGATAGCAATGGTCTGTATGGTAGATATAATTCCATTCTATCTCTATAAAAAGAAATTTCATAATTTCGATTTCGTTTCGAATCGAGAACATAGGTACATCGTTCTAGCCCAAGAAAGTCTTCTTGGTTCTAGCCCACGTTTCGTGACAGAGCTCTCGTATCGAGTGTTCATAATCCCTCCCACCACTGATTCTAAGTTTTTGGCGTATTTTCGTTTTTGTTTTCGTTTTGTATGTAAAATGGGTCCGATTGGAGTAATCCAATTTCTTGAATTCAAATATTATCTATGGCGAATTGAATAAACCACAATAGCCATCTACCGGCCAAACCTATAACAAGTCGAGTTGAAGTAACGTTTGTTGCATATCTCACAGGTATAATTTCTGTCTACGGAGTAGTGTGTTTTTTGCGCCATTTCACCACAGGATTTGAATAACGATAAAAACTTGTGTGCGCCGTAGTTTTTACTGAATGCTGGCGAGAACATTTTTTGAGAAGCCACAGCTCATAGCGATCGAAACCTCTTTAAGCGTCATTATTCATCAGTTCTATTAAAATTGGGAATTTGAACATTTGGGTACCTATATTTTCAAAATACGAAAACCCTTCATTTTCGTGATCTAGTCAACTTTCAGGTAGAGGTAGAGGTAGAGTATCATATTTTTCACGTGCTCTCAAGCACATAATTAACCCTTAGGGGATGTAGTAAGAGTGCTTGTGCTCAAAAGTTATTTATTTCTCAAATAGCTCTGGTGAAGTCACTGCGTGACAAAATATTTATATGGTCAACTTTCAGTTTTGTAGAGACTACAGAACTTCACGCTGTATATCGTGCCCTCAATAAAACGGACTGGTGGATTGTTGCAAACTTGAGTTTTTCATTGATGCTTCCTTGGAACTCCAACACGGCCAGAACCCAAGTAAAACAACCTCTGAGATTTTTGTATCACTGCAACCTTTTAGCAAAATTACTCTCAGGGGTCGAAACATCAATTGTGATTCTGTAATGACCAGATTTTTATGAAAATAGTAAACTCGGAGACTGACAATTTAGAAAAAGGTGTAACTATACAATAAAGTGAACATTGTCGCTGGAGAATCCAAAAATGCAATGAAACTAAGAATGGTAAATTTGACATAATGACAATACAAAAACAAATTGAATTGTTAATAACAATTTGTTATCGGCCCTAACGTGAAATATAAAAAATATCTTTGGTTCGAATAAAATGTTCTTCATCAAAGAAGCTTCAATATTTGGTCATTATAATGGCATCATTACCTAGAAAGTGATGATGTAATGATTGACTGATGCAGGTGAAATGGCTGGCTCTTATTTACCACCACAGTCGTGAAACCATTTGTGTGTAAAATATTGAAAGCTGATCCATAAATCAGACCATATTCTGGTACCAAAACCGCAATCTGAACTTTCATACTAGAAACAATGACAAAATATTTATGCAAAAATAACATTGTTGAGGTTTTCCTAGTAATATTTGAGGTTATTTAGATAGGCACATAAGATGCTGCTTTTCCATGTTCTCACTGCTTAAAAGATGTTTTTTTTTCACATTCCGTTTCATCTTATTCCGAAGATGATGTATCTTTCTCGTATATATCATGTATTCTGATTGAAGAGGAATCAGTTGAACTGGAAATTGAAACTGTATTTATCAGCTGTTTGTACTGCATCGTTGTCTTTTTGACTGTATAGGTCTTTTTCTGCTTAAAATATGTTTCTTCAGTGATTGTTGCTTTATGGCCTACTTTATTTCTCAATTTTACTTGCACAGCTTTGTGATTTGTAGACTTTTTTATGCTCTTTTTATCTTCTTGAAAAGCAACAAATACTTCCTCGGGTATGACTGACGTTAAAGTATTATCTTTGTGTGGAAGTTTCTCAATAAACTTAATTTGGTTCCGTTTATGTACTGCAGACCTGTCAGACTTAACGTTATTTGGTTTTTGACATTCAAATTTATGTGGAACAACTCCTTTCTTAAGTTTTATTCTACCTCCAACTAATCTATACTTCAGGTAGCTTTCCATGTCACTTTCAATCTGAAACAAAGAAAAAATATACAGGTAAACCTTGTACAATGTTGGAACTGGTGGAAGAATTTTACCTTAGTAAGAATATCACTGTTCTCGAGTTATGGACATTTTTAGAATTTGGGGAAAATCGCTACCTCACCTCGGTTTATTGAGTCATGTCTACAGTTCAAGACTTATTTCAAAACTGTGGCAGTATTGACTGAAAAAACTATAATCACGTGAAGGTGGACAGTTATTACAAAAAATGCACGTTTTGTCCAGATTTTAAAATAGTATAAAGCTCACTATAATTATTTTTGGTTGGAGTGACGTTTTCATTAAATTAGAGTGTGGTGTTATTTCGGGCCAACATCAACTCTTATAATTAAGGCCAAAAGTATTTTTTTTTTCAAGATGAAGTGATGAAATAATTATTATAAATAAATCAATTGCTTGATAGTATTAAGAAAATTTAAAAAACTTAACATTTGTGTGATTAACGAACCGGTACAAGAAAAAAGTTAGGTCAATAAATTTTCAGTTATTTTGAAAGGAATGAAGCAGAAAAATTTATCTATATGAAGCAATTCAGTAACGATAATATAATCCGCACTTTATCACACTCCTCTTACCATTTGTCAGGCCTTCAGAGGGTGCTAGTGAGGGTGGTTTCTGAAAAAAAATTCAATAACTTTCCCAAATGAAGGAGTACCGCTTTCTGCTTTCAGGATGTGTTTCATGAAGGGAACAAGAATCGAATGACATCCCTCATATAGTTTGTCAGGCCTCCAGAGGGTAGTAGGGGGGTAGTTTATGGAAAATTATTTAATTACTTTCCCAAATGAAAGAATACCGCATTCAGTTTTTAGTATGTGTTTCATGAAGAGAAATTGAATTGTTCGACGCACCCGATATAGTTTGTCAGTCCTCCTGGGGGTAGTAGAGGTGGTAGTTTCTATAAAATAAATCAATAACTTTCCCAAATGAAACAGTACCGCAATCAGTTTTTAATATGTGTTTCATGAAGGAAAATTGAATCGATTGACATCCCCAATGAAGTTTGTCAGGCCTTCAGAGGGTGGTAGAGGGGATAGTTTATAAGAAATTATTCAATAACTTTCCCAAATAAGAGAGTACCGCTCTCAGTTTTTAGTAGGTGTTTCATGAAGGAAACTTGAATCGATTGACATCCCCAATGAAGTTTGTCAGGCCTCCAGAGGGTGGTAGAGGGAGTAGTTTATAAGAAATTATTCAATAACTTTCCCAAATAAGAGAGTACCGCTATCAGTTTTTAGTATGTGTTTCATGAAGGAAACTTGAATCGATTGACATCCCCAATGAAGTTTGTAAGGCCTCCAGAGGGTGCTAGAGGGGGTGTTTTCTGAAAAAAAATTAAACAATTTTCCCAAATGAAGGAGTACCGCGTTCTGCTTTCGAGATGTTTTTCGTGAAGGAAACAAGAATCGAATGACATTCCTCATATAGTTTGTCAGGCCTCCAGAGGGTGGTAGAGAGAGTAGTTTATAGGAAATTATTCAATAACTTTCCCAAATGAAAGAGTACCGCAATCAGTTCATAGTATGTGTTTCATGAAGGGAAATTGGATTGATCGACGCACCCGATATAGTTTGTCAGGCCTCGTGGGGGTAGTAGAGGGGGTAGTTTCTATAAAATAAATCAATAACTGTTCCAAATGAAACAGTACCGCATTCTGTTTTAGGTATGTATTTCATAAAGGAAACATGAATCGAATGACAAAATATATATGGGGGATGTTCCATATATTTTGTAAGGCCTCCAGAGGGTGGTAGAGGGTATAGTTTATAGGAAATTATTCAATAACTTTCCCAAATGAAAGAGTATATAATATATATGAGTAGTTCAGGGGAAGAATGATATTGTTACACAAAATTTAAAATGAGAAAATTCTGTGTTTCACTATGATGTACGCAATAATATTACACATTGATATGGTTATGATAAATGTTTATAGAACACTCAGATTATTGATAATCGATATTGATGATGAAAACAAAAAAAATTATTTAAAAAAAATAAAAAATCGGTAGGAGATCAATTGTTCGTTTCCAAATTCTGTTTCTTCATTTTCGTGATCGTTTCCAAACTCTCGTTGAAAAGTTTCGAGGTTTCATTGATGGAGTAGAGGAGTGGAGATAGTGAAAGCGTACGTAGTCAAAACTCGTACTTATAACATTCAAAAAATTGGTCATACCTATACCGGGTGTCCACGGAAGGTGGCTCGCTCCTATAACTTTCTTGTTTTTGAAGATAATGGAATGAAATTCGGAGGATCTGTATAAGACATAAAACTGCGTTTTTGACGGATAACTGAAGTTCATACAATTTCCGGCTTAACCGGAAGTGACTTAAACTTTCGATTTTTAAATGGGACACCCAGTTTATTTTCACCTCTTTTGTTTCTACATGACATTCTGAATACAACCATGTATCCACTTTTTGTTATCAATTTTTTTTTCAATCTTGAATTTTATGTTTCAATCTAGAGTGCTATGCTACTCCCAGGAGGCCTGACAAACTATATCAGGTGCGTCGAACAATTCAATTTCTCTTCATGAAAACTGAATGCGGTACTGTTTAATTTGGGAAAGTTATTGATTTATTTTATAGAAACTACCCCCTCTACTACCCCCAGGAGGACTGACAAACTATATCGGGTGCGTCGAACAATTCAATTTCTCTTCATGAAACAGATACTAAAAACTGAATGCGGTATTCTTTCATTTGGGAAAGTTATTAAATAATTTTCCCTAAACTACCCCCCTACTACCCTCTGGAGGCCTGACAAACTATATGAGGAATGTCATTTGATTCTTGTTCCGTTCATGAAACACATCCTGAAAGCAGAAAGCGGTACTCCTTCATTTGGGAAAATTATTGAATTATTTTTCAGAAAACACCCCCTCTAGCACCCTCAGGAGGCCTGACAAACTTCATAGGGGATGTGAATCGATTCAAGTTTCCTTCATGAAACATATACTAAAAACTGAGTGCGGTACTCTTTCATTTGGGAAAGTTATTGAATAATTTCTCATAAACTACCCCCTCTACCACCCTCTGGAGGCCTGACAAACTTAATTGGAAATGTCAGTCGATTCAAGTTTCCTTCATGAAACACATACTAAAAACTGAGTGCGGTACTCTTTCATTTGGGAAAGTTGTTGAATAATTTCTCGAAAACTACCCCCTCTACCACCCTCTGGAGGCCTGGCAAAATTCATTGGGGATGTCAATCGATTCAAGTTTCTTTTATGAAATACAAACCCGAAACAGAATGCGGTACTGTTTCATTTGGGAAAGTTATATTGATTTATTTTATCGAAACTACCCCCTCTACTACCCCCAGGAGGCCTGACAAACTATATCAGGTATGTCGAACAATTCAATTCCTCTTCATGAAACACATACTAAAAACTGAATGCGGTACTGTTTCATTTGGGAAAGTTATTGATTTATTTTATAAAAACTACCCCCTCTACTACCCCCAGGAGGACTGACAAACTATATCGGGTGCGTCGAACAATTCAATTTCTCTTCATGCAACACATACTAAAAACTGAATGCGGTATTCTTTCATTTGGGAAAGTTATTAAATAATTTTCCCTAAACTACCCCCCTACTACCCTCTGGAGGCCTGACAAACTATATGAGGGATGTCATTCGATTCTTGTTCCCTTCATGAAACACATCCTGAAAGCAGAAAGCGGTACTCTTTCATTTGGGAAAGTTATTGAATTTTTTTCAGAAACAACCCCCACTAGCACCCTCTGAAGGCCTGACAAATGGTAAGACGGGTGTGATAAAATGCTAGATTATATTATCGTTACTGAATTGCTTCATAGGGATACATTTTTCTGCTTCATTCCTTTCAAAATAACTGAAAATTTATTGACCTAACTTTTTTCTTGGAGTATATCTGTGGATGTGGATAACTTCACACCAGTGATTAACGAATTGTTGTAAATAATGTCGCAATTTTCTAACATCAAGATTTTTTCCTGTAATATACTTTTTTCCTCGTTTCGTTTTTCTTGCGAATGAAGATAAAAACTAGAGGTATTTGTTTTGTTTCATCTGGCAGTATTTATTTCACCATCATGCCGTACACACATTATAGTCCCCGAGAATATGCGCAAATGCACTACATTTATGGTGAATTTAGAGTACATTACGCAGAACAATATCCAAGTTCTCATGTTTTCATAAGAATTTGAGTCTTATTTGGAAGGAAGAGTTCCTGAAAATCGGGGTGGAGAAGATACGATTACGACGAAGGACTACTGGACTACTGCAAGCAATGGATGAAGACCCAAGTATTTCTGTAAAAGAAATCGAACGACGGACGGGTATTCCGAAATCTTCGGCTCATTCCATTATAAAACGGTATCAATATCATCCATACCATGTATTAAGCTAAAATGTACCCAAGGCGATGGATAGGACGTCGTGGTTCAATCCTGTAGCAGCCCAGGTCACCGGACTTAAATCATTGGATTTTTTTACTGAAGCTATTTGAAAGAATTAGTTTACTCCACACCTGTAACTGACGTCTAACAACTGAGACAGAGTATTCACACTGCTGCTCTGACAATAGACGAGGAAAGTGTGTCGTCACAAATGTCATTCTTGTCAAAAATGATTCCAAACAAATAATTTTAGGTGACTTTCTCTATTGATTATTTGCTGATTTGCTTTTTAATTTGTGTATAGTTGTTTGGATTTTGTTTTCTCAAGCAAAAGAAGTTGAAAACTTTAATGGAAACAATATCGGACAAGCCGATTTAAATTCGACAGATGTTTGTTTGGAATCAGTGTTTGACAAGAATTACATTTGTGACGTCATCACTTTCCTCGTCTATAGCTGATTCGAAAGCCATAACACCGAAAACACACACAAGCCATAACACATTTGAAACGGTCCTTCTTGAGAGTGTCTTCTCTGGATAAGAGCGCAGGGTGAACAATATACGAGGAAAGTGATGACGTCACTAATGTCATTCTTGTCAAAAACTGATTCCAAACAAACCTCCTTCGAATTTAAATCAGCTTGTCCGATAATTCGATATTGTTTCCGTTAACGTTTTTCAACCTCTTTTGCCTGAGAAAACAAAATCCAAACCATCAAACACAAACTAATAAGCAAAGCAGCAAATCATCGAAAAAGAATGTCACCTAAAATTCTTTGTTTGGAATCAGTTTTTGACAAGTATGACATTTGTGACGACACACTTTCCTCGTCTATTCTAACATTCATTATAGTATTATTCGGTTCGATGTTGAATAATCGATACTGTGGTTTACATGTTGTGTTAATTAAAGGAAAAGTTGACTTGGTATTTGCATTTCCTTGAATGCTCTTCAGCAATTGATTCGTTATTTTTTATAATGGATTCATCATTTCATCTTGATGAGAAAAAACAAAACACATTTTGGACAAAATTGGAAGAGTTCTGTTAATAATAATAATAATATAATTGTCGGGGCGTGGCGCAGTGGTTAGAGCGTCCGACTCTGAGTCGAAAGGTTCGGAGTTCGAACCCTGGTTGGGCTGGGATGTTTTAATTTAATTTAACCGATTAAATTATCAAAGTCTCGTGGCTCGAGTAGGGCGAGTCCTGCACGATTCACTGTTGCGTTCCAATTAACAGTGCTGCTCCTAAGGTGGCGTATGGAGTTAGTAACAAGGCCTATAAAGAACACATGGCTAATGACCATAGCAGTCGATGAAAGAAAATATATATATATATATAATATAATTTATTTCGTTTGTTGAAAGGTACAGTTGTACAATAACAAAGAAAACGTCTAGAATATAAAATAAATGTAAATTAAATTTAAAACAAAAATACCAGTAGAGACATTGATCAAGTGAAAAGAAACGATTGAGATTTTACACACGAATTATGAGAGAAATTCGTCTACAGAGTAGATATTCTTATTTATTAAATGGGTTTTCACTGATTTCTTGAATATACTTATATTAGAGGCACTTTTAATATTCTGATCCAATTTATTGTAGACCTTGCAGCCAAGAAACAGGTGGCTTCTCTGAACATTTTTTGTACGGTGTTGGCCTGGAACAAGCATATTTCTAGATCTTGTTTGGTGCAGATGATTTTCTCCATTACGAGTAAACTTATCTCTGTTCTGATAGACAAAAATACACAGCTCATATACATACAGGCCTGCTACAGTTAAAATGCTCAAACTTTTGAAAGTGTCTCTACATGAGACCCTCCATCCTAGACCTTCCAATATCCTAATTGCCATTTTTTGTAAAACAAAAACTCTTTCCCATGAAGCAGATGAACCCCAGTTAAGTATCCCATACCTCAAATGGCTATTGATGTTGGCATAATATAAACTTAACAATATAGATTTGCTACAGTGATTGGACATAAATCGCAATGCATAGCAGTTCTTACGTAGTTTTGCACAGAGACTATCAATATGTGTTTCCCAGCTCCATTTATTATCAATATTGACACTCAGTAATTTAGTTGTCTCTGATGCATCTACTCTTATATCCTCATTTTTAAAGATAGAGAGGGTTCGGTTTGATTGCTCAGAGTAACACCTTCTCATTTAATGGAAATATCACTTCTTCCAAACACATTATAATTCATACCAATTTAGAGTCTGGAGAAGACGCACATTTTTTAAAATACATTTTTACCTCCACGTGCTTATAATTTTTTCAGACAGTTATATCAAAGTTGTAAAACTAAAAATTGGTGGAATTCAAACATGGCATGTTGATTTTATTGAAAATATGAACAGGATGTTCATAAAGTCAGTTGTGGAATAATCTCTGCGACTGAAAGACAAACTTTAGTCGCTATTTTCAATCGAACAAGATAACCTCTCTTGGAAGGGATTCATGTTTTAAAGAGAAACATTCTCAATTGAAAATTGAATCAATACATGACTCCTCTGGAAATGGAAAAACCCTACGATAAAATTGAAGTTACTTTTTTGTAATATCTAACAGAAAACAACTACTTCCCCGGCAAAAGCCACGCTGGACATTGAACTACATCTGAAAGATATTGAGAAAGACCCTATATAACTTGAGAGAAAAAATCTGAAAGTGAAAATTTGCATTTTCATTCAGATAGTTGATTATTTATAAAATGTCCAGTTTCCATTGGAGATTCTTATTTATGAATGAGATAAGGGAGAATGTTATTCAGAAGTATCACTCACAGAAAATCGCTCATTTCATTGACGCGTGGATTGCATCACTTTCGCTAGGCATCCAATACATTTTGGTAGACAAAAATCTATTTCACTCTTCTAAGATCATCAGGGAGGTCGGAGAATTGGAAACATACTCTTCAGAAGCAATTTCACACTGTAATGAGGAATTGTTGGACTATTTCTTGTGCGGTGAAACTTTGAAAATATTTTTCTGACATAAAACCTGTCATGGGTATGGCATGTTGATTTCATTGAAAATATGAACAGGATGTTCATAAAGTCAGTTATGGAATCATCTGCGACTGAAAGTTGGAATTTAGTCGCTGTTTTCCATCGTACAAGATTACCTCTCTTGTAAGGGATTAATGTTTTAAAGAGAAACATTCTCAATTGAAAATTGAATCAATACATGACTCCTCTGGAATTGGAAAAAAACCCTACGATAAAATTGAAGTTACTTTTTTGTAATATCTAACAGAAAACAACTACTTCCCCGGCAAAAGCCACGCTGGACATTGAACTACATCTGATAGATATTGAGAAAGAACCTATATAATATAACTTGAGAGAAAAAATCTGAAAGTGAAAATTTGCATTTTCATTCAGATAGTTGATTATTTATAAAATGTCCAGTTTCCATTGGAGATTCTTATCTATGAAGATAAGGGAGAATGTTATTCAGAAGTATCGATCATTTCATTGACGTGTGGATTGCATCACTTTCGCATTTCCAATATTGTACAAGGTGTACCGGACACCCTGTATAATACTAGGTAAAACTTCCATTATTAAATCCAACTATAGTTTATACAAAGTCAGTAAAGGAAGCAGAAAAACTGAAATTTTATTTAAGTAGTGTTGGCATATATTTTATGAAACAGTTGCGGCGGATATTTTTTTTTCATGGTAGAATAAATATTTATTATTACTAATCCTATAAGATGGCATAGGTTTTTATTGAAATTGCAGGAGTTGTGCGAAGCAGAAGTTGTTTCTATGCGGGAAATAAAATGACCTAGCTCAATTCAAAAAACTATTTATAGTGAAGTGAGCCCTTGATAGCGACCCATTCGATTTTTTTGATGAAAACGAAATTTCAAAGCAAAATCTGATGGAAATAAATAATCATGGAATAATCGGTAAGAGCTGTTGCTTTGCACATGTCTCAAACAATGTGGCGGTAATGCCCTCATGATAATCAGCAGATGATAGCTTAATATTTTTTTCAGACAACAACAACACATTGGCAATAAATCCTTTTCCATTTCCGGCGTGAAGAATTATAGTTCTTTTTCTTCTAGAACATGGAGCTTTCAAACTACTTGTTGCTTCTATCTACCCAACCGTATTGGACGACATCATGGGCAAGCACGTCTCGTCAAGATATATTGTCATTTCGATATTCTTTTATTTTTCTTAAGTAATCTCGTCGATGGACAACGATTCGTGCTGACTCCATTATAACCATGCGTTTATCCAATTTTTTGTATTTGAACCGCAATCAAGTAAAATGTTTCGCAATGTATCTGACGAATTATAAACATAATCTGGATATTCACACAATTTATCATGAATCATTTCTAATGTCGGCACATATACACATATCTGCGAATGTGTTCTTGCTGAATCAAGTTTCTTGAGTTTCTGTCCGTCTCTCTTTCTTTTGACAGAATGGTCGACAATGTCTCCGGCTTGAATTACTCTGAACACAGTAGTTCTGCTTATCTTGATTAATTCGCATATTCTTTTAACAATTTTCTGAAGAACCACTACTATTCTTATATTTCAAACGCGAATACGTATTCAAAATAACCCTTTGAGTTTGAATGTGTAAGGCTTTATTAAATAATTCCATATGTTGCGTCTCTAGATCAGCTCCTACTTAGATACGTTCTGAATTAACTTCCACTTGGAGCGGTTCTGAATTAACTTCCACTTGAAGCGGTTCTAAATTATCATCAATATCTTCTGTTTCAACGACATCAACATCGAAAGGTCTCCAGAATGCCATGCCATACAGATAGACAATCTAATCAAGACAACTAAATAAATAACGATATATGTAAATATGTTTCTGAACTCTGATCCTTGCAGCACCGCACTGTCAAGTAAATAAATCATCTAGCAAATAGAAACTGATCGGAATTACACAGCGCAGGTCAAAGAAGTTCGAATCAGTTCGGTCTCTGATCAATTAGAATTTGACAGCGTCCAATCAAAGGCTTTCTTTTGGCATTTCGCCTGCCACTTTTATGTGACAGAATACATCATCTCCACTTGGACTGCCAATCGAGTTTAGACGAGGAGCGTTAGATAATAACATGTTATTTATGCCTATGCAAATTATCAGCAGCAATTTGTATATTGATATAACCTCGTATGTCCGCTTGGTTGTGCGCTGTCTCAATTGAGTTCGTAAAGACTATACCTAAAAAGTAAACTTACCTCTTTAAAACACTCACTCTAGCCAGAACAAGTTTTTTTTATGTTTACAACTTTTGTCCCACATAAATAACCAAAAGGTATCCGCGGTAACCGCGGATGAATAAAAATAAATTAATCGTCCGATCATCTCACTTTATTGACTTGACGTATGAGAATATTGAAAATATGCTTGCTTTGCTCGCTACGTAATGGTTTATGGGAGAAGAGAGAAGGGATAAATGAACTAACCTAAACTAACTTCGCTATCCAAGTTGTTTCACACCACAGTCGCTCATCTATCCTGTAACCTGAATGATAAGATGCTACTCTCGTTACTTCATGGCAAGGGAAAAAACACATTACATTTATCAATACTGACCTCAGATCAATAAGTAAACATAGATCGGCCCGATGCTACGTAAACATCATACTCACTGAACCGAAGACAACTTTGTTTATTTACGTACACCTCTCATCCCTAATGTTTTCAAACATTGACGCCCTGTTGTCAAATTGGTAAAAAAATATGATTTTGGTAGGAACCTACCATTAAATGCATAATCAATCATATTTTATATTCAGATGTATTATTCTAAAAATTCTAGAGAAATGTTTATGTCCAGAAAGGTGTGAAAAAATTACCAAAAAGGAAGATAAATGTCGTTTTGAACTGATAAAATTTTAGGCACTTCGAGCGGTTACTAGAATTATTTTACTCTTGGCAACACCGCTTGTGACACCGGTCGTTGCGGCCATTGTGCGTTGTCGTTTTGTGTTGATGAAGTGTTGTTAGAAATTTTCCTGTGTGTTTTCGTGGTTTTTGTCCTGCTTAAACAACTTAAAGTTTACATTTGGAATATTTTTCAAAATGTACAGTGGTTTAGTGAGTCACATAGGCTTTTCTTATCTGTAATTTTGAATGAGTTTCTTTGTCCTCCAATATTATATTTGACGAATACGTTTGATTGCATGATTTGTATCGTGCATTTGACGCCACTGGAACCTCGCCTGTGGAATGTTTGTTTACTATCATTTGTTTTGAAAACAAAGCAGTATTTCGACATTGTGTCTCACTGAACCACTGCACTATTTTGAAAAATATTCCAAATGTAACTTTAAGTTGTTTAAGCAGGACAAAAACCACGAAAACACACAGGAAAATTTAAACAACACTTCATCAACACAAAACACTGGCACTTGCGTTCTCTGATGCTTTGAGGAACGTTGCACAAGTATCTGTTAGATTCAATTCAATCCACGTCGTGGTCTTAGCCAGGAGAGTAGTTGTTTTCTGACAGGTACTTGTCATATGAATGAACTGGTCCAAAATTTAGGAAGGATAATACTCAACAAAATGAACAATTTATTTATAGATGTTGGAGAAGGTTTCTTAACTCATAGGGCCAGTTGCATAAAGAACTTAACAGACAAATAAATATTTGATTTGATGATTACTATGGCAACGCATGTCTAAGCTCACCAGTTATGTTACCTACGTTAACAGAAGGCTTTATGCAACTGGTCCATATTTATTCAAATATTCGTATTGATTCGTCGAAACTTGATCTACACAACATAAACCCCCAGGCACCAAACTCGAAATATAGTCAAGGAACTTGTTAAATCTCTCGAATTAATTACTTTAGACCATAAATAATGCTTTATTTTTGATAGCTGAAATCTCCTAGAATCCAACTAAGGAAAGAATATCATCATAAATCACAAAACTAATCCGCTATCTTGAATCCCCAAATTTTGATAAAAAGTTATTTGCTGCCAACCCCCGGATTTTTATTGACCCTAGGAATTTTAAGACAAAACCGTGACATAACTTGTTGCAGCTCACAGGTACTGCATTTGCATAAGTAATTTTGACCCCCTTAAAAAAGCACGGCACTGTGCCAGAGGTGTTGTGTTTTGGTTCGAATGTCAAAAACCCGAAACAAAACAGTTTCCGCAAGAATTATCTTCGGTTCAGTGAATATGATGTTTACGTAGCATCGGGCCGATCTATGTTTACTTATTGATCTGAGATACTGACGCTATCTCTTCTATAAAATACTGAAAAATTTTAGTTTCCAACTAGTTTCTCTGCATCGTCGAAGAAACAAAATTTTTCATCGACACGCAAATCCTCCGAGTCATTTATTTCTTCTTGAGAGTCTGATCATTGTTTTGTTTCTTCGGCAGCTATAATTTCTTTCAAATCTTCTGTCTTTTATAATATAAAAGTCAAATAACTGTTTGAATGATTTAATATTGGTCATTAATCAATATTTTATACCTACGTTCCCATCATAATTTCATCAAAATTCTATTTTAATTCAAATAGTTATCATTTATGAAATTACTTTCTCAAATTGTGACAGCTGTCAAATATTTACAATTCTTATTTACTGTCATATGTTTAGGAAGAGAAAAGTTATTAAAATTCAATACTAACGTAAAAGAAGTATATACTACGCATATTCATATTCACAATTAATTATTTTAAGTGATGAATCCATTGACTAAGTAGGTAATTCTCATAAATTTTATATATCATTAATTAATTATTGTAAAAATTTCGGACCATTACCTTCCGTTTATCGGACGAATAATTTATTTTTATTCATCCGGTTACCGGACGACTAGGCACTTCGGTAACAATATACTTACATCAAAGTGATCTTCGCAACAGTAGACACAACTTTTGGCTCGGGGTGGATCAGCCCTATTCATGATTTGCATCCATTTCTTTCGACGTTGAGGTTCGAAAGGAACAATAAAAAACAACTTTTCTGGTGCATTAGTAGTTGTATTCAAACACTTTGGCACGATACACGATTTCCTAGTTTCTGGGTTCGACATTTTGGATTTTCGGCGCAAACTTGATAAACAAAGCAAGTCGGGAGCAGAGCAAGAACTGAAACTGTAACTGTAGTCTATTCTGACCGACCGACGAGTGACACCGTTGTACAGTGACGTCACATCTGCCGATGACTCCGAGTCGTCGCACGCATAGCTAATAATAGTAAGGGAGCCCACGAGGCTGAATGGTGATTTACTCGAGCGTCATACAGTCTGATCAACAAGTTAAAAAACGTGAAAACTAGAGATAAAGCTCTTAAAAATATGAGCGATAGCTCATTGGATTCAACGACGGCGTATTGGCGCCATCCTACCAGTATAGTTTTTTATTGAACTTTGAAAAGTTGGAGATTTTTTCTCAAAATTTTTACTTATTTTCTCAAAGTTTCGACTTTTTTTCCCAAAATTCTGACTTTTCTTCAGAATTTTGACTTTTTATTTTAAAAATTCTGACAATTTTTTTCTGAAAATTTCCATTTTTTTCTCAAATTCCTGAGAAAAAAAGTCAGAATTTTGAGAAAAAAAAGTCGAAATTTTTAGAAGAAAAGTCGAAGCCTTTGAGGAAAAAAGTCGAAATTTTGAGAAAAAATCCTGAGAAAAAAGTCAGAATTTTGAAAAAAATGTCGAAATTTTGAGAAAAAAGTCGAAATTTTGAAAAAAAGAAGTCAAATTTTAGATAAAAAGTCAAAATTCTGAGAAAAAAGTCAGAATTTTGAGAAAACAAGTCGAAATTTTGAGAAAAAAGTCGAAATTTTGAGAAAAAAATTAGGGATTTTAAGATATAAAGTCAAAATTCTGAGAAAAAAAGTCAGAATTTTGAGAAAAAAAGTTGAAATTTTGAGAAAAAAATTTCAAAATTTTCAAATTTCATTAAAAACTATACTGGTAGGATGGCGCCAATACGTCGTCATAATATTCGGAATGACCACTAGAAATGAAAAATGACAAAATATCAACGTTTCAGAAATCACCCTGTAATTCACGATTAACTCGGTGAAATTACTTTATTATTATTTGATATATTCATCATTCTCTCCTGAACACTGTCCCAAAAATTCAGTTTCCTACTATGACTAGTTTCATAGCTATTAATTGAGAAACTTATTACCATTTGCATGAAGAGTTGAAGGAACTTATTCACGCGTACATATTACTACTAGTGGCCAAGATTTTCACAATTAGTGAAACGTAAGAATGTGGAGAACAAAATAAATGTAACATTATATGAGCAATGACATTTAGGAACTGACTGAATATACGAATATATGAATATATGGATGGACCGTCATTGGTCATCACCCTGCATATAATGTTACATTTATGTTGATTTACACATTCTCACGTATCAGTATTTGTGAAAAATCTTGGCCACTAGTAGAATGTACGCGTGAACAAGTTCTTTCAACTTGTCATGCAAATATTAATGAGTTTTACAATTAATAACTATGAAACTTGTCATAGTAGGAAACTGAATTTTTGGGACAGTGTTTAGGAGAGAATGA
This sequence comes from Chrysolina oricalcia, assembly GCA_944452925.2. NCBI lineage: Eukaryota > Metazoa > Arthropoda > Insecta > Coleoptera > Chrysomelidae > Chrysolina > Chrysolina oricalcia. The sequence goes on from OX101810.2 coordinate 52,804,647, forward strand.
TGAATATACTGAATAATAATAAAGGAATTTCACCGAGTTAATCGTGAATTACATGGTGATTTCTAAAACGTTGATATTTTGTCATTTATCTCATCGAAAATTTTCATGATCACCCTATACAGGGTGTTATTTAAGTACGTGGTCAAACTTAAAGGGGTGATTCTTTGAGTGATTCTAAGACGAAAAGTTTATATAAACATAGGTCCGGTAATGCTTCGTTTTCAAGATACAGGGTGTCAAATTTTTTAAAAGTAATCGTTTTTGTCGTAAATACCTTAATAACCCTTCAACCGATTTTATTGAAATTTGGCAGTGTTATTGAAGGTCGTAAAGGGCGAATTTAACCCTAACTATATAAAAATTATCATGTCCAGTGGCTTCCCGGAAGACACTGTAACCAATATTTTTTAAAGAAAACATGTGCGCCACTGATTTTTTTGCAATTTTTGTATTTGTTTCACATTGAGCAACTGAAATCACAACTTTTTTATATCTAGAATTTTTTTCGTATCTTGCTTTTTTTTGAGAAAAAACATAAAAATCACTTCATTGCACATCCCTGTGACAACACAATAAAACATTTCAGCTACTAAACCATCAAAAACTGGGGTCTTACTAATATTTTTTCATATTAATACTCTATTCTAGTCTTAGAATTTTCTATCAAAATTAATGCAATGAAAAAAAAAATATGTATGTATGAATTGCAGCACTTGCCTTCGGCTCTTGGCTTCGGCTCGTGCTGCAAAATGGGCTCATTGTTGTCCATGGACATGCAATAAAGACATTTTTATTTATGAATAAACAATTAATATTACATGGAAGTCATCTTTTAATTTTTTTCGCACATATTACCTGTTTTCGATGAAACAAATAATGTTGTTATGTATTACTGCAGTGTTTTGAAACTAAAGTAAGAGGGCCATGGAAGGAACAACAAATGTTCAAACAAATTTAACTTCATAACTGTCACAAATTGAAACGGTACATACGTAATTATTTGATAGTAATTATTTGAAGTGTTTTCAATAGTTTTGAGATAGAAAATTTGTTACTGATATCTGAAAATGGTTCGGTTCACAAACTCGGAAATGGCCGATATGCATTTTGTCTATGGAATGGCCCAAGGCAATTCCAGAGTGGCTAGACGCATTTATCAAGAAAGATATCCTCATCGAAATGTTCCAAATAGGCAAACATTTGTGAGAATACATGAAAGGCTGTGCGAATCAGGCACCTTTCAAAGGTCGGCTGCTCTTATTGGGAGACCTGCAACGGTAAGAACAGTGGCGCTGGAGGAAGAAGTTTTACATGAAGTTGAGCGTTGCCCCGATACAAGCACACGCAAAATTGCACAACAATTAAACATTTCTCACTTTACTGTATGGAAGATTTTGAAAGAGTACCAACTGTATCCTTACCATATACAGCGTGTTCAAGCGTTATTTCCTGAGGATTTTTCCAAGCGAGTTGTTTATACTACGTGGCTTTTGCAACAACAGGTTGCATCTCCGACATTTTTATCCAGTATATTATTTACCGATGAAGCGTGTTTTTCCCACAATTCAATTATGAACTTTCATAACAACCATATCTGGGCAGAAGAAAATCCCCATGCGGTTATAGAAAATAATTATCAACAGCAGTTTTCCGTGAATGTCTGGGTTGGTATTGTTGGCGATTATCTCATTGGACCTCATTTTTTACCCCCGAGATTAAATGGTCAAGAGTATCGTCATTTTTTGGAATTTGTATTACCTGTACTACTAGAAAATGTCACACTGGCAGTAAGAGGAGCAATGTGGTTCATGCACGATGGGGCTCCACCTCACTTCAGCATAGTAGCACGTCAATTTCTGGATGAAACTTATGGAGAAAACTGGATCGGTCGCGCAGGTCTACAGTCATGGCCGCCCAGGTCACCGGATTTAAATCCCTTGGATTTTTTCCTTTGGGGACATTTAAAGTCCCTCGTTTATAAAACTCCAGTCAACACTGAAGAAGAATTAATCCAACGAATACGGGATTCATGTGATCAGATAAGACATACGCCGGAAATATTTCAACGTATTCGGGAATCGATGTTAAGACGAGTTAATGCTTGCATTGAAGTTGAAGTAGGACATTTTGAGCAACTATTGTTCTAACCGAAGCCACAAATGTGTGGTTGGCTTCCTGTTGTTGACTTCTTTTGTTTCTATTTTTACATCCAAGTGTTGTACATCTTCGCATTTGATTTTACCGTACTGATGAGAGCTTAAGCTCGAAACACGTGTCTACGGTTGCAGAACATTTTGAGGGTTATACCCAATAACTTTTCTACTTATATTTTCATATATTGCCCCTCGCTAAATCCATCCTAATATCATAAAGAATATATATTTATATATATATATATATATATATATATATATATATATATATATATATAAATGATCTAGATAAACTAGTTAATGATAATTCGTATATTCTATTTGCAGACGATATTTCCATTGTCGTCAGCGATAAGAATATTAGCATCTTGAATGACAATTGTTCAGAGATTATGAACCGTACTGTAGATTGGTGCTCTAATAGCTATTTATATAACAAGTTGCAAAATGAGCGTGTTTTTTGCATCAGACGTGAACATTGGAACACGAGCGTAGCGAGTGGTCCAACACGTCGTGTGCAAAAAACCCGCTATTTTGCAATGTGTTATATACATGGCTTTTTGTAATTTCGTTGGAATATTTATTCATATACAATCATGGATTACACTGAATACGGGCATCGGTCAATAACTATTTTAATATTGCTTAGTACTTTACATAGCACGAGTCTAGAATGATGGTTGCGATTCGGTTGCCGGGAAGTCGGTAGCGGAGACACTGCCGGATATATAGCCGTCAGTTGACAGTTGTCATGGATAGATACAAACATATTGAATTACCTGACGGACTGTCTGATTAAATTCAAACGAAAATGAGTGATTCTGATACAGAAAATAATGTGCTAAGTAATATTGAAGCTGCCGCGGAGGAGGCATTTACCTATATTGTTGATAATCGAATAAAGAATGAATCTACTGAGTTGACTGAATTTACTGAAATTATGAGCATCCCATTCATACTTCCAAATGAACATCAAAACTGATTTCCATATTCACACTAGTGTGAATATGAACTCTCATATTCGCACTTGTGCAAATATGACCGTCATTTTGACATTCAAATTGTAAACAAAAAGTCGCCATATTGAAACGAAATTACAAAAAAACAGTTTATAATCCTAATAAAACTCAAATTGTGAGATTTCATAACAGACAGAAGTATGCGCGAAGACTGAATATCAGTATTAATAATGGGAATGAACACTTGACTCAGTCAGATTCTGTGAGGTTCTTGGGAACTGTTTTGGATGACACACTGAACTGGAGAGCTCATTGCGAGTCACTTATACGAAAATTAAATTCATTTTGTTTTTTATTTCGAAATCTCAAACCGTTGTTAACTTGTAATCAGCTAGTTACATTATACTTCGCTCAAGTCGATTCCCGATTGAGATATGGCCTTCAATTTTGGGGAAATTCGTCTTTGGCTCCTAATGTATTCACAGCATAGAAAAAACTTGTTAGAATGATCGCTGGTGTCTCGCAACGCAGTTCCTGTAAACCATTATTTGTTAAGTACAAGATTCTGCCCCTGGTTTGTCTGTTCATTTTGGAAATGTCCGTTTACGTTTTCAAAAACAGAAAATTATTTCTGACCAATCACTGTAAACGTGAGAAGTCAACTAGACAGGATAAATACTTATATATTCCATTTTGTGAATATAATGTGACTTTGAATACACCTAAGTACTTAGGATTGAAATTTTTTAATTTGTTACCCGAAGAATTAAAATGTAGTCAGTCTGAGGGACTTTTTAAAAGAAAACTTAAAAATTATCTTTATGAAAAGTGCTTTTATAATTTGACAGATTTTATGACTTAGAGATCATTTGTTTGTGTTGTGTAAAAATAATGTTGTTTTATATTGTTTGTGTTGTGTAAAAATTACTGTTGTTTCGTATTGAACAATCACTGTATGTCTATGATGTATATTTGTAATTATGTCTACTTTTTTTAAATCAATTTATACTTCTTTTTTTCAAATAGTATTTAGAATACTACATGCCTGCTCTTGTATGACAATTTTCTATACGATGCTGTAATGTATTGTCCATGGAAATAAATTATCTTATCTTATCTTAATATACAGTATGTGTACGAAATAACCGGCCATATATTTCACCAATTTTTCAATTCACCCTGTACGAAATGTATGAATTGTGAATAATGATAATAAGAATAGTATATTGCATGCCAACATAATTTTATCAATATTTCATCATTACATCGAATTTTCAGACTAAAATGTTTTTATTTTTCACTCTGTACATAATGATATAATCTGCACAATCTGAATGATATTTAGTAATACGAAGGTACGTTGATGATAAGAGCGAAAAAAATGCAGTTAGCACTTTCAAATCCCGAGACAATAATTGAATAAAAATTACTGTATTTTAAAATCTAACCATCAACGAACTTTGCGATTCCGCACGTTCAATCAGTACATCGAATACTACAATATACTAAAAATTCGGACAATTTCAACGAGAACCATTTTATCTGTAAAAAGTGCGGGGTCCTTTCCAATAAAATTGTCCAGAATCCCGGTACTTTTCCTCCATTATTTATAATTTTAATTTAACGCTGAAAATATAGTGCTCCGCGAGGCCATCACACAGGGTCGGATTGTGGGCGAAAGGGCCTACCGGGAAATTTACCTCCTCCTCCTCTTAGTTAGGTTTTCAAAATAGGTGTTACAAATTGTGAAAGGCATTCGCGGCCATCGTTGAATGAATGATGGTTTTTCGGGTTTTTAGGCCGACGTTTATTTAGAGAAAATCTCGACGTTTCGCCAGCACGAGTGGCATTTTCAAGCAACAACAACAAGTAGTGTTCAGTGATCGAAACTGTAAACATTTCTCTTGAAAATGCCAACCACTCGTGTTGGCGAAACGTCGAGATTTTCTCTAAATAAACGTCGGCCTAAAAACCCGAAAAACCATCATTCAAAATAGGTGTTGTTCAATAACTTGTTGATCTGAAGAGTGACTCACAAAAATGCTTCAACTTTCGATTTTAATGAATTGAAAAGTGACGATATTATAATATAATAATAATAATGATCGTAATAATATCCCCGTAGAGTGTACCCAAAGGCATAGCCTGTGCGGGTAGAGGACGGATATTAGTATTATTTGCCATGGTGCGCACTACCACTAAATTGCTATGAGAAGACACTGATGCCAATATTATCCTATTTCACTTTAAAGTCAGCGAATGTAATCATTTATTTTTTCAAATGAGTACAATATAATTTCTTCTTGTTTCCGATAGATGATTTTTTCAGTTCAATGCTGTACAAGTTGATTTTTGTGCAAAATCAAGAAGAATGTATGCACCCTTTTTAAATTTTCGTTTTATTGGAATCAACGATATGTAACAAAATATTTACGAGGGAAATTTCTTGATACTACTCTGATTATTCATTCCATTTTTATTTGTTGAACAATAATTTATTTATTCTGTACATTTCATTATCACATACATGCATTTATAAAAATACAAAAAATAATATTTTGTTGATTAACTGCATAACTATTCAAATATTACAAATATAATAACAAAAAACAAAACATCACATTAGTTATATAAAATCATTGATAAAAAAGAAATATTGAGCTAAAGGAGAAACCAAATCTTTGGTAAAAATGGTAAATTTATTTAGGAGTTGAAAAATAAAAGTAGTGTGTTGATGCAGTAAAAAATAAAAAATCCTATTGATACATAAAAACTAAACTAAAAACAATAACAATAATAAACAAAACATGAAACGTCTTGATAGTTATATAAAATCTTTGGTAAAAAAGGACATTATTTATTCTGGAGCAGTTAAAAAATAAAAATAACAATGATGTATTGACATATAACTATCGAACTAACAAAATCAAAATAACATAAAACAAAACAACTTATCAGTTAGCTATATCAAATATTCGTTAAATAAGGAACTTTCGAACATATCTATAATAGGTAAAAAGTATTTTGGACAATCAAAAAGGTTTAATTTATAGGAGGAACCTAACTTAGCCGCTATGTTGACGACTTAAGTCTCTCATTTAAGTTGTCTCCATACTTTTCTGATGTTTTTGTCAATGCATCAATAATATCGTCATAATTTGGGTCATTTATCATATCGATTTCGGTGTTCATCAGAAGAAACGCCTCCAGTTTTTCTTGTTCTAATAATGACCTCAGTTCACAATTATCTTCGTCTTACTAAAAACTCTCTCGCAATAAACTTGAGTACATGACAGAGTCAATAGGTACTTGTAGGCAACGTATATATTTGAATATGTTGCAGAGTGTTGATTATATGTTTCCAAAATAATTAAACAACAAACAAAGCAACCAGAACATGAAGAATCTTTGTGAACGAAACTTTCAACTTTATTTTCTTCCACTTCGTTTTCACTCTCGGTGGTTTCGCTGAAATCTGCGTTATCCCTATCCGATTTTTCCTCTTTAATGCCTTTGACAGAAAAATTATTCTTCAAATTCTCAAAATTTTGAGCAACGCTGCTAAGCTCCTTCATTATTGAAGATGGATCCAGGCCAGTTAATTCAGATATTACCGAAAATGAACTGGACTGCAAAATAAAATTTTCGTCGTTCAACATAATTTGGAAATTACGCGGATCAAAGTAATAAAAGTCTTTGTAGGTATTTTCATGATCTGCGTAACGGTTTTTCAAACTTTCATTTACTTGATTCACAATGATTTTGTAGGTCTCTATTTCAAATTTTCTAGTTGGGTCCTGTACATTCTCATCAGAGCACCAGGTATTTTTTAAACTTTTCTTTGGCGAGTTACTGGAAACTCTGTTTCGATATAAATTTCACTGTTTATCAAGGAAACGTTCTCACGTAATTTGTGAATGTATTTACTTTGTTCAGAATATCTGGAAATTTATCAAACAAGCTAATGCTAATGTTTCATAACTTTTCCAAGCATTTAATAGACTATTAGCTTCAGAAGTGGTTTTGGCATCAAATTCATCACTAATGGATATGCAATCAAAAGTTTTGAGTATAATTCTTTATTATGATGTTGAAATGATCCAAATATAGTCTCCAATGCTTTAGTCTTGCTCCACCAGCGGGTGTTGCTGATTTTTTTCAGGCGTTGAATTTTGGTTCCAATCTGTTGTTTCAATATTGCGTCTCTCTTATAGGATTCTGACGTGAAGACACTTGTTCTATTCAACAATACGAAAAAGGATATGCCGGACTAGCCGGGAAGATGGTGGGATGGGCCTCAAACATTTTCTTATTAATTTATGTTATGTAATGAATGATTTGTAACGCCCAAAAATGTTAAGAATCTAGAAAAAATTAAATTAATTCCTTTTTAAATTGGGGCCACTTTGAGGGCCTCCGCGAGTCTGGCATGGGGGCCTACCGGGAAATTTCCCGGTATCCCGGTGGTACAATCCGACACTGCCATTACAGCACTGGCGCATCGCTGCAAAAGACAGTATATCTGATCTAATTTTTCTATAGCATTAAATGTAAATTCAAAATTTTGAATAAATTATTGTATTATGTAGACACTTGAAAGAATAAATCTCCATTGAAATAAAATATGTAATTATATTATTCAAAAAGTTATGCTATTGTCAATTAACACATTTTTTCCTGTCCATTTTCATAAATAACGACGTAAAAGTTTAAATAATTGACCTATAAATTGTTGACTTCTAATATACCTAGTCAACAAGATAATACGATGAAATTTTATAAAAGTTTATTATAATTTTTTATAACCAAAGAAAAATCAAATATCTAAAAAACGATGAAAAATCATTTTTTGACGAATGTTTCATCTATTTTTACATCTAACAATAACAGTGGTTAATACTAATTACAATTTTTGACGTCATTCGTTTATAAATTAGTTATAAACAAAAATATCCAATTTTTTTTTCCATAATGCTGTCCTGGATAAACAACAATTTGAAAAATATTTTTTTTTCTCAAATACATTTTTTGATTGTTTATAATCGTTTATTTTATATTTCGATTGATTAAATAATTATGTAGGAAATTATTTTCTCCTTAAAAATCATAATTTGTACTTCTCAGTAGGAAAACAAAAATAATTTTTCATTATAAATAATTTCATAGTTTGTTACTTAACAATTTGTTATAAACAAACTCAGACAACGGTTTTATTTTATTCTGGTAATAAAAAAATTACAAATTAAAGATAATATTAAAAGGTGTTATGAAAAAAAACAAGAAAAAATGTTTTCCCTACTTTGTTATATAGGTATGGCTTTTTTGCAATTTATTTTAGTTCCAGGGAAATAAACATTGTCAGAATTTGTTTATAACAAATTGTTACGTTAATAAACAATGAAATTATTTGTAGAGAAAAAATTTTTTGTTTGCCTATTGAGAAGTACAAATTACGATTTTTAACAAGGAAATAATTTCTTTACTTATTATTTAAACAATCGAAATAAAGAAAAACGATTATAAACAACCAAAAAATGAATTCAAGGAAAAAATTATTTTTTTAAATCATTGTTTTTCCAGCACAGCATTATGGAAATAAAAAAAATTCTTGAATACTATAATTGTTATTTGTTTATTATAACTCATTTATAAACAAATGACGTCAAAAAATTGTACCCAGTATTAGGGTACTACCATTGTTAGATGTAAAAAGCAGCTATAATGAAACATTGGATATTTAATTTTTCTTTAGTTATAAAAAATTATGATAAACAAAATAATTAACAGTATAACTTTTGAAATAGACTTAAACAATTTTTTCCAGTGGGGATTTATTCTTTTAAGTGTCCACCATAATTTATTACAAATTTTAATAGTTATTTATGCAACAAGTGCAAAAAGTAAGTGTTTATTGCACTCGACGTGAAATAGTCCGACGAGGCCGTCAGGTCGAGTTGGACAACACGTCGAGTGCAATAAACAATTTTTGCACTAGTTGCATACCATATTTTTTCTACGTTTGTGCAAAAACCAAAAACTGATTCATTTAGGTGGTACTAAAGTGTAAGGAAGACATTCTTTGTTCAAATCTAGCTGTTAAAAGTTATATAATAATATTCAAAGAAACAAATTTTATTTTGATTAACTTGCATTTTCTAGTAATGTTGTAATCCCAGTATGTAATAAATGTGATTGACAATAATATAAAATATGCAACTGTTTAAAACGTAATACAATCTTATAGAAAATGGGCTAAATAATATTGCGTCGATTTGACTTTTATGTTTGTCATGATGTCAGAACGCTGTAGCAGAATGACAGATGAGTGAAATAAAGAACCTTTTTTTCCACTAAATACAGTTCAATAAAGTTTTGTTTTTTGCATGAACGTAGAAAAAGTTACGTTTAATACTATAGAAAAATTATTTTCTGTGTTATACTGTCTTTTGCAGCGGTGCCCCCGTGCTGTAACGGCCCTAATTTCAGCGTTAAATTAAAATTATAAAAAATGAAGATAGAGTTTCGGAATTCATGACAATTTTATTGAAAATTTTATACCAGTTAATTTTAGCCAATCAGATGCTTGCATTTTGACATGTTGCTATGACAATAAACTAATTTCTTCGGAAATTTCCCTGCGTAGAGGAAAAATTAATAAGTGGAAATTTCCCTCTGGCTTGACAGCTGTCATAAACACAGTGGCGTAAAATATTTTCGATAGATATTTATTTATAACTCAATTACAGGTATATGTTATTATCTGTTACAAATTTCAAATGTATTAAAAATTCCTTTTCCACGTCTTTTCTCCTCAATGGCGAGTAAGGTAAGGATCCGTTGTTTTTTTTTCATTAAATGTCTATGCTTCATGAAATTATAGTAATACTGTACAATGTTATTATGTATTAGCCCTGTAGATATCCGTTGTCATGGATACCATTCATGTTGATGAACTGTCAGATTTATGTATCACTGTCAATAAACCAAGCTTTTCAACAATTTTCAGACTAATTTATCAATTTAAAACCAAATAAGCACAAAAACGAATCAAACAATATACAATACAAAACATTTTGGTCCTTCGAGCCGGATGTTCAAGCGCCAAGGAGATAATTCATTGGAGTTCAAAGTCGAACCGGCCGTCAGCGTCGTCAAGAGCCAAGCAGAGAAAGGGTTCTAGTGAGTTTGCCTATTCCTTTACCAATCCTTACCTATTCCCAAATCCTTTATTCAGTATTGCTTCATTCCTTTTGAATTTCATGATATCATAATGCCAAAAAGAGGACAGCAATTAGATGATGAAATCACACCATTAATCAAACAGAGAGAATCAATCAATGTTAGACTGCGTCTTTTTGGTGATTATTTGGAAGTTGTCAATCAAAAGATAATTGAAATAGGCTATAATGATCTCGATAAAGCAATAATTATTGAACTCAAAGATAGATTAACGAGATATGAAAATCTCTTCGAAGATTTTGAGATATGTCAAAATTCTTTGGAAAGTGTCATGGTTCTGTCACCTGAATTAATCGAAGAGAGAAAAACATTTGAATCATTATATTTCATGTTAATAGCGCAGCCAAAAAGCATATCCAAGAATACAATGACAAAATTTCTGATTTTGAAAACAATAAACGTCATGAAATACAGAGCGATAATTAAAGTATTTCCGAATTTGCATTAAAAGGTATTAGACTACAAGCCCATATAACGATTTTGGGGGGTCATTTTATACAGCACGAAACATATTCAGAACGATGCTGCTATATGAAAAAATAACTTTAGACACTATGCCATCAATTCTTGGTGGGACAAATGACTGTAATAATAATAATAGTAATTTTTCATGTGAAGATGTGCTCAACCGACAAAATATTCTTGTAGGGCATTCCTCACGTTGGATTATGAAATAATAATCTCATAGAACCTATTGCCGTACAAAAATAATGAAACCAAAATTCAGGATTTTTTTTTATTTTTCGGAAATTGAAAAATTTTCCTGGCTTTCGGTTCCATTATTTTTGTACGGCAGTAGGTTCTAGGAGATTATTATTTCATAATCCACCAACGTGAGGAATGCCGTACAAGAATATTTTGTCGGAAGAGCACATCTTCCGATGAAAAATTACTATTATTAATATTACAGTCATTTGTCCCACCAAGAATTGACGACATAGTGCCTGAAGTTATTTTTTCATATAGCAGCATCGTTCTGAATATGTTTCATGCTGTATAAAATGACCCCCCAAAATCGTTATATGGGCTTGTAGTCTATATCCGTTTACCTCAAATCCAACTAAACAAATTCAATGGCAACTTAGAATATTGGTTAGAATTCCGAGATACAAATGAGTCACTTATACATAATAACAATACATTGACTGATATTCACAAATTTCATTATTTACGATCGTCTTTGGAAGGAAGTGCGAAACAGGTTATTGTATCTTTAGAATTCACTGCTGCAAATTACAAAAATGCATGGAAATTACTACATGAAAGATTCGATAACACACGTTTATTATTGAATAATCATCTGAAATCACTTTTCAATTTTCCAAAAATTCTACAAGAATCAGCTCTTGATATTCAGAGATTATTTGATACAATTTCAAAACATTTGCAAGCTCGTCAGTCTCTCGGAATAGAAGTATCAAACTGGGATCCACTAATTATATACTGGTCCACAAACGTAAGGATGCCTCCGAGAATTGGTTGCGCAGTAGACAAAACCCTGGAGTGGGGCAGGAGCTCAATCACTCTGCATTATTCAAGCAGTTAACGTCGTGGAATGTCAGTGGAATAAAATTATTGTGGCGTTATTCTGATTGTGTGTTGAATTTGAAATCCTTGTGTTGTGGTTGTGTTGTGTATAGTTTTGAAATATTATTAGATAGGTTATAGTGTAGTTTGTTGTGTTTGAAAATGCCTTCAAAGAGTAAAGTGAGAAATAAGATTCTGAGTGGACAAAGTAGGGAAATTGTCAGTAATGTCATCAAATTTATGCAGGCAGAAGCAATGATAGGTGAAACCAGTATTCCTCTTGTGAAGGTTCAAGAACGAGTTGCTGCCGCAACGGGAGTTTGCGTTAGAAGCATTAGGAAAATTAATTCAGAAATGAATAAAATTGAAAAAGGTGAAATGGAACAATTCTCAACTCCAAATAAAAAGAGAAACAAAAAATCAAAAGTTACCATGGACAATGCTGATTTGGCAGTGGTCAGAGGTCATGTGATATTGTTAGTCAACTTCTGTAAGTATGTTCCTCGTGATCTTTATTATATTTATTTACCTATTTCTGATATTGTGTGGCGATGCATTCTTTTTCTAGTCGTACTTTATTTACACTTATGGCTTCGGGAAAATTATGCAATTTTCATAAACGTTTCAGTGATCACAGACAATTATATTATTCGAACAGTTCATTAGGAATTAATGAAAATTCAGATAAGAACCTACGTTCCTACGTGTTGCAGAAGCATCTCAGAGGCATCCTTACCGTTGTCGATCTGTACACTATGAGTCAAAAACTTGATGATATTACGACTCGAGAATGGGAAGAATACTAGATAAAATCCGATCTTCCTTCATTGGACGAATTCAAATCATTCTTGAGAAGTAAATCAAATTTACTGGAAACACTTAATTCAAACAAGTCCAAAAATCATAATACAAATTGAAATACAATCAAACAAATACGTTCACTTCCTCAACCTTTCAAATAAAATGTAAAATGTGCCAAGAAAACCATTCAATCTTTAATTGTGCCAAATTTCTCAATTTATCAATTCAAGACAGAATTCAAACCACTAAACGATTGAAATTATGTAGAAATTGTTTAAGATCAAATCATTCTTCAAATTACTGCTTCATGACTGTCGGCTGTATAGTTGTCGTCAAACATATAAGATAAATAAAAAAAGTCGCAAAAAATGGTCTTATCTTGTCCATCTCTGCCTGGAAAGGGCCACATAATATTGGGGGCAAGTGGTGCAAGAGTTTGAAATAGCTAGTGCATTATAGGTAAATTCACCATGGGTAAATAATTTTTCAATTGCATCAAATTCATTATTGAGAGAGGATTAATTAATTCTTTTTGTTTAGAATAACGAGTATACTAGAGATCGATACTAAGTACGAAGAAACAATTTAAAAATTATATGCAGTATAATATTCCATTTATCATTCATTAAAAAGTTATTCAACAAAAAGAATAATAAATTAAAAAATTTACAACATTCTCGTATATACACAGTTTTCATTCAGTACTGCTTTCTTCCCGACTAAACATCTGGATTGTCAGGAATTCAGATGTTTTTGTTCAGATAATTTAAAAATAATCTAGAGAAGGTAATTCTCAAATAAGAGCATATACCAACATGGTTTTCCATGAAAAAAATTCAACTTTCCAATTAATCGCCCTGTGTTTTATTTATATGAACTCTCTGTAATCCTATATTTTCAGATCAGATAATGCGTTGCAACGTTATCATTATTTATACAGATTTTATTGTAAAAAATTACTTCACTTTGAACTGGAATAATACTTTCGCGGTTGAAGATTTTCTAATAGATGATTTGCACCTTGTGTGAATTTTTCTGATGGAAGCTCTCAGTATGGTATGTCAATGATCAATTGTGCTAAAATTAAAAAATCATATGTATCATATGGGTGTCTTGAACGGAATTTTCATCCGACACAATTACATTAAATTTTGGTGCCGAATATTGTTTTCTCGTTTTTCATCGGTGATTTCTATCAAGTTTTAGTGCAATCATATTTGAAGGGCCTAGTGGAAAAACGAGGAGGTTCCATATTTTCCGAAATCGATATTTTAGCTTATAGCTCGAAGTATCAACATACCAAACCTTAAGTACTGGGGACAAACAATGACATTCCATAAAAAACTGCGGTCGAAAGTAGGCAGCACAGTGTAAAAACGATGACACTCCCACATTAGATTTCGATTTTCTCAACTTTTTAAAAAGTGGAACCTCATCGTTTTTTCACTGGATTCATTTATTTCTTGCACAAAATTGAATTTTCTCTCATATCTTAAAATCAAATTCGGGAATATAATCAATATAGGACACTGGCATTCTGTTTCGTAATATCATATTTTTATTCATCTGCTCTTGGGTATTTTGTGATCCTCCACTATTAAAAGTGAATTCAATATTAATTTTCATTTTTAACGCCCTGCATTTCGAAAATCGTTGTCTTTTACATGTTCACCTATAGACATTATTTTCCTTGCAATGTGAGAAATTAACGAACGGACCGGTCCACATTAGGAATCAAACTGTATAAGAGAATATTGTGCTAGTCCTCACATTTCCTTCAAAAAAATTGAGCAAGTTATCAATTAAAAAGTATATATTTCTGCCAAAAATGCATAGTACCTACCACGCCATACACACCTTAATGGTAGTCACATGAGAATATTGGCTAAATTCAGTGCGAGTCAATATCAATACTTACATAAGTTCAGGAAATTACCAGGAAATTAATTCCTATTTTGTCAATAACCAAACAGTTTTTTAGACAAAAATTGCAATAAATCAATAAATAAAATTATTGACATCTCTACATTCGATCAAATTATTCCACCTATCGCCCCCACGTAACACTTTGGCGCGGAAGATGTAAAGGCCCGCACAGCAATTAGGTATGTTTTTTTCCATGCAGGGTCGGACGTAGTTATAATAGAAATCACAGCTGCATGCGGTACGCGCAGCTATTAGCAAATTAGATTTCGACGGGGCAGTTGTTTACCTAATCTAAGGATACTAATAATAATAAAAATGGATTATTCTGAATACAAAAGTTACAGTGGTTTTGTTAAATTAACTTGATTAATCTGCACGCATCACAATATTTAGTGGCATATGTACTAGTCCGACCCTGGTCGGCGGCATGGGAATCAATTTCGTGCTAATCGACCATTTTTTGCGTCTTTTTTTATTTATCTTATATGTTTGACTACAACTATAAGAAATGTGGTTCAAAACATAATACGTTATTGCACATAGAACATCAGACAAATTCAACCGGTTAATCAAGCATCAATCAATGATGAGTCTCAAAATCAAATTGCCTCTTCTTCTAAACAATCTGAATCAGAAATACAATCAATTAATTTATCCAATCAGAATATTAGTGACATAAATGATGTATTTTTGCCGACAGCATTGGTTCAGATAACCGATTCATTTAACAATACACATACTTGCAGAGCCCTACTCGATTCGGCAAGTCAATCAAATATGATCACTCAAGAATTATGCGACAAGTTGGACTTGAAAACAATTGATTTCAATACGTCTGTGATAGGTATCGGACAGATATCATCAGGGATAAAACATAGAACTACATTCACAATTCATTCTTGCCGTAACAATTTACAATCTAATATTTCATGTCTAGTCATTCCTCAGATCAGTCCAAATCTCCCAAGACAACATATCATTTCCCCTATCAAAATCCCACAAAATCTAAGGTTAGCAGATCCTTCATTTGACATCCCAGAAAAAATTGATTTGCTACTTGGTGCCCCAATATTTTATCGCTTTTTATGTGTAGGACAGATAAATTTGGGTGAACACCGACCCATTTTACAAAAAACAGTTCTCGGTTGGGTAATATCAGGTCCATCGAGAGTGGTAGGTTCTACTAATCCATCGTGTTTTCTCAATCTCAATGATGCCAACTCAGAAATGCAAAATCAGTTGAGAAAATTTTGGGAACTTGAGGAATGTTCAGTTGCTCAAACAATTTTGACAGCAGAGGAACAAGAATGTGAAGCTATTTTTCTATCAACCACTAGTCGTTCTAAAAATGGGCAATTTATTGTTCAATATCCTTTAAAACAATCTCCAAAATATCTTGGTGATTCCAAGCAACAGGCAATTAAACAGTTTTTCTCACTAGAAATTAGATTAGACAGAATTCCGAAGCTTTGTAAAATGTACAAAGATTTCATGAATGAATATATTCAATTGGAGCATATGTCAAAAGTTGATGTCTCTTTATCAGATGATGAAATTTCATATTTTCTTCCTCACCATGGAATTCTCAATGAGATGAAAAGGACCACGAAACTCAGAGTAGTATTCAACGGTTCATCACCAACAACTTCTGGATGGTCATTCAATGATCTTCAAATGATAGGCCCCACAATACAGGACGATCTTTTATCAATCATTTTAAGATTCAGAAAACACATTGTAGTTATTTGTTCAGATGTGGAAAAAATGTACCGGATTATACTGATTCATCCTAGTCAGAGATCTTTGCAAAAAATCATTTGAAGATCAAATCATCAGGATAAATTTGAATCATACAAATTGAATACAATAACATATGGAACAGCAGCTGCTCCATTTCTCGCAGTTAGATGGTTGAAACAATTAGCCATGGACCATTCTGTCAGTTACCCATCAGCCTCCAATGTTATTTTGAAGGATTTTTATATGGATGATCTGTTGACTGGCGCAGAAACTATAAATCAAGCGGTTCAGTTGGCTACCGAAATATATTCAATTTTGTCAAGTGCGTCATTTAAACTCAGAAAGTGGGCTTCAAATAAGGAAGAGGTCTTAAACAAATTAGAAATGAGCGAAGACTCATTTCATGTTTTGAAACTAGGTGAGAAAGAAACAACTAAAACACTTGGTCTCTACTGGCATAGTCAAGATGATATTTTCAGATACAATATAGATGTTTCTTTCGATTCTAAACCAGTCACAAAAAGAAGTATTTTAACTGAAATATCACAGATCTTCGATCCTTTAGGATTAGTAAGTACATGTATTATTTCAACAAAGATTTTATTACAGGAACTTTGGTTACATAAATTTGCATGGGACGAAAGTATTCCATTATCTATCGATACCAAATAATCTCAGAATTCCCAGACATGTAATTCATGAAAATTCTAGACGTGTTGAACTTCATGGCTTTTGCGATGGATCTTCTGTTGCATATGGTGGTTGCATTTATGTAAGAAGTATAACGCTTTCAGAAGAAATGGATGTCTCTATTGTGTGCCAAATCAAAGGTAGCACCTATAAAACATTTGACTGTTCCCCGTTTGGAACTTTGTGCTGCCCTAATTTTATCCAAACTTTACTCAAAGGTCATCAAGGCTATGAATTATAAGTTCGATGAGGTATATTTTTGGTCAGATTCAGCAGTAGTTTTATATTGGATAAAGAAGGAACCTTGTTATTTACAACAATTCGTATCAAATAGGGTTACACAAATTCAAAGCTTAACTGAATCGAATTGCTGGCGACATGCTACTTCTAAAAACAATCCTGCAGAAGTTTTGTCTAGAGGAATACAACCAGATTTACTATCTGATTTTTCATTGTGGTGGGTCGGTCCTAGCCGGCTTTCTGAAAACTATGATCGATGGCCGAACTCCTGTCCACAAATACAAAGTGATATTCCTGAACTCAAGAAATATTGCAATATTTGCATAAAAAATTCTGATGAACCATTTCCTTTCGATAAGTTCTCGAAATTTAGCAAATTGAAACGTGTCACTGCATATGTTCTACGATTTATTCACAATTGTCGTTTTCCTGATAAACGAAAGGTAGGATTTCTTACAGTTGATGAATGTGATTTTGCTATTCTGTCTTTAGTAAGAATGATTCAACGAGAACATTTCTCAGATGTTATAAATCATTTGAGGAATAATAAAATCAGTCAATTGAAAGAAATTATTGTAGGTTTGAGTCCATTTATTGACAACCAAGGTATTTTGAGAGTAGGAGGAAGATTGCAAATGTCACAATTTCCATATGAGAAAAAACATCCTATTTTACTTTCAGCTAAACATCGGTTCACCAAGCTACTTTTTTTTCATGAACATTTGAGTTGTTTTCATGCTGCACCTCAATTATTACTGTCTTTGATTCGTGAAAACTATTGGCCACTGGGGGCCAGATGTTTAGCAAGAAAAACTGTACGTTCTTGTGTAAAATGTTTCCGTTACAATCCATTTCAACCAAGTCCTATAATGGGTGTATTACCAAAAGATCGAGTAACTATTGCCTCTCCATTCAACTTTAGCGGTGTTGATTACGCTGGACCTTTTTAAATAAAAGAAAAACTTGGAAGAGGTTCAAAATCAGTCAAATGTTGGATTATTTTATTTATTTGTTTGGTTACAAAAGCGATTCATCTTGAACCCGTGACTCAACTGTCATCTGAAGCATTCTTGGCAATGTTCAGAAGATTTGTTTCAAGAAGGGGTAAGCCCGAAACTATTTATTCTGATAATGGTACAACTATGGTTGGTGCAAAATCGGAAATGCTTGAATTAGGGTAAATTCTGTTAGACTCCAACAAAAATATTTCTGAAAATGTAGCTAATGAAGGTGTAAACTGGTCATTTATACCAGCATATAGTCCGAATTTTGGAGGACCATGGGAAGCGGGAGTTAAATCTTCCAAATATCACCTGAAAAGAGTCTTGTTGAAAGCTCTATTAACATATGAAGAATTTTATACATTCTTTACTCAGATTGAAGCAATACTCAACTCAAGACCTCTCACCCCCTTATCTCCCGATCCATCTGACCTCGAACCCTTGACACCATCTCATTTTCTAATCGGCCGCAAACTCACTTCACTGCCTGATCCATCTCTAACCCACATTCCTGAGAATCGACTATCAAGGTTTCAAAGAATTCTGCAGATCCAGCAACACTTTTGGACAAGATGGGAAAGAGAATACGTCTCTGAACTTCAACAAAAACAGAAATGGAAGGTTACTCAAAATAAACTGAAAGTCGGCGATATGGTAATCATCAAACATGATAACTGCCAATCCCTCCATTGGCCCCTTGGAAGAATCACTGCTATTCATCCCGGTCCAGATGGCATTGCCAGGGTAGCCTCAATCAAGACATCTTCAGGAGAAGTGAAGCGTTCGTACTTCAAGATTTGTATTCTACCCATTGAAGCTGAGTTAATACCTGATAAATTTTTCATTTGAAAGCTCCAATCCTTTCAAGGAGGGGGGAAATGTACAATGTTATTATGTATTAGCCCTGTAGATATCCGTTGTTATGGATACTATTCATGTTGATGAACTGTAAGATTTATGTATCACTGTCAATAAACCAAGCTTTTCAACAATTGTCAAACTAATTTATCAATTTAAAACCAAATAAGCACAAAAACGAATCAAACTATATACAATACAAAACAAATATTTCGACACCATTTTGTTCTTTTCCACACAGTATTTATGGGTGAAATATGGAATAGTTTCACAAGAATATTGCTCATGTTCTTAAATAGATCTTCTTGTTCAGATGTAGGCCAGAATTTTTCACCAAATCAGTTAAATACTTTACATTTTTATGATAAATTTGAATATGCTCACATCCTGTACAAAAGGAACAGAGATTGTACGTGTTGCCATTCATTTTATTAATAAACATTTAATTAATTATCTGTATTTTACGACACCCAAGTGTTAACAATGCAATTAATT
This sequence comes from Chrysolina oricalcia, assembly GCA_944452925.2. Taxonomy (NCBI): domain Eukaryota; kingdom Metazoa; phylum Arthropoda; class Insecta; order Coleoptera; family Chrysomelidae; genus Chrysolina; species Chrysolina oricalcia. Next base: position 52,824,276 of record OX101810.2, read on the forward strand.
ATAAAAAACCATAGACATAAGGAACTTGTCACTGTGACTACATATAGCCAACTTTGATTAATTTTATAACTCGTAATATTATCATTTATTTTGTATGCGTTATTATTTTTAATTCTTCTAATACTTTCCCTTATTTCTAGTAGTATAAAATTAGGAAAAGTATAAAGACTAATATTCATTTTAGATTATTATTTAAACCTTGTTTTACTAGAGCATAGGGCAATTACAATATTTGATATCAAATCCGAGGTTAATAAATGAAGGTGTCGCCGATGTAATTCATTAGCGTCCGATAGAAGTAAGCCTTAATTTTTTGTCCCTTTCCTCTAGTACTATAAAATTATGTGATTTTGGTAGAATATTGGCTCCTTTATTTAATTATTTAAACCACATTTTAATAGAGCACAGGGAAATTACAATCTTTGACAACAAATCCGAGATTAACACCTTGACTGCCGAGAAATTCATACTGGCTTTCTCATGGTGCCACAGAGAACGGGTACTGTGTAACAATGATATATGAGATAAGCCAACAATTCAGTTATCGCTTCACATAGAGATTTCAAACTTGGAGTAGAGGTATAGGATTGAAATATACGAAATTTTATTGAAACGTTCCTGACATAATCCTACAGGACGAGTCAGAAGTGCTGACAAATTTTCTATAGAAAATTGCACCTTGTCCATATTCATCAGCTTAACAATTTTCTCAGAATACTCATTACAAAAATGTATGGTTTGTTGATATTCGTCCACTAGATGGAGCTGAAATCGAAAAAGTTTAATATTCGAATCGAACAATTCCAATGTAGTGAGTAGGGTGTAGGGATGGATTCATACACATATTTCTGTCTTTTCAGTCCAAAATAATAATAATAAAAAAAAATTCAAAATAATAAGTATTTACTGCCAAAACAAAAAGAATAAAATTCGAAACGTAAATCAATTATTAACCGATAGGTACCTCAGAACTGACTTCTTATGATAATATGATGAATTCTGGTGAATTTTATGGACCAGGCCACATGAACACCTTCAACATATTGATTAGAAGTTTGATTTTAAGAAGGACACTCGGCTCCTGAAATGAATTTTGTGTGTTTGTAACCTTCCACAGTCTGAAAATGAATCAATGTGAGTTCAAGATAATCTATAAAAGTGTAGAAGGGCAAATGAGTAAATTGTATATTGTGTTACAGGAAGATATCCTATTCTGAAGTAAACTTTACAAACTGAGAGTTTATGAAATATATCCAAATTGGATTTTCACAGTGGCTCTTCATGTGGCGGCAGTGATCAAGTCAGTGGTTACAATTGATTTTTAGTAGGATGTTGTTATTATTCCAGAAAGTAAATTCAATGATTTGCAGTTTATTCATAATATTGTTGAAACACGTAAGTGTCATTCATATTACGAAGAAGTAGTGATTTTACATAATCTGAATATTTCTGGGGATACTTAGTTTATTTATCAATTGAAAGGAAGAGGTTCTGGTATTCCCAATAAATATCTAAAACCATTCAATATAGGAACAAAAATCTGAAAAAATTCTTGGTCTTCGACATCTGAATAATACAAAAGATATACAAAATGATGATGAATGATGAACCAGAAAATTAAGAAGATATGTTCAATTTTTAAAATGAAATAACGGACGAATCTGAAGCCATTACCGATAACGAAAATGATGAAATTTTGCAGTTTAAAAACGAAAAGTCTGAATATCTAAATTCTGTTTGGTTAGTGTAAAGAAACACACTTATGATTTTATCTCTGTATCAATCAAATTTGGTTGAATAACCATGGTACTTCTACTCAGTCAAGGCTTCATGAACGGACCTCCAACCGTTATGTCCTTTCGAAACCTGTTTGCTCCACAAATCATAACAAAGAAAGGATTTCAATTCTTCTTGAGAGTGTGTAATTTTCCATTTTACTAGCATTTTCCATAAAATGAGATTCATAACTGGAGAAACATTATGGATACGGATATGAAAATATCGCCAGTTCCATTCAGAGGACGGTTGATTATGAAGCAATATTTCCCAGAAAAGCCTACCAGGTATGGAATAAAACTATTCAAACTTTGCTGTGGAAATAAACATACCGACCTACATGAAATTTAAAAATACATTTTGTGAACGAACGTGTTTTTTTTTATATAAGTCGCAACAAACATAGTGTTGTTTTTGTCTGATAAACTTTCATATTCCAGAAGACCCATTGCTGATAATTTTGATAGTAGTGTATCGCTGGATACCAAACTTGTTGGTAAGAGAACTCATTATATCCTAATTTTTCAGGCACTTAGAAAGAGTAGGTACTTATAACTGACGAAATCAAAAACAAAAGTTTGCGACAAGATAATTTTTGTTTATAACAGAATAATCTCGTAATTTTTGTCATTTAGTGGAAGGTTAAATAGGATATATTCGATCTCAATACCAAACACTATCAAATACGGTATCAAAAATTCCCAACTTGATGAAAGCGATATGAAAATCAAATAGATTAAAAAATTTAGATGTGCATTTGATGAACCAGGAGCAATATTATACAGCATCATAAAAGAAAAGCTTCTGTAGATGTTTCTGATGTATCTGGTTATAATTAGCTGAATTGTAAAAAAAATTAGCAATAGAACTACTGATTTTCGATATAACGCTAGTTCACCAATATAGATATATCCTTGAATAAAAAATCCCATCAAAAAATCACAACTCCTACGTGTAACCCAAGAACAAGATACACCTTAATCAGTTATAAAAGATCTTTGAATAAAGTCCATCGTCTGCTCTAACAGAACGAAATGCCGTGAGAGTTAAAAAACACTATGAGCCAATTTTTTAGTAGTGAAATGACATATATTTTTCTGAAAAATGTTTTCAATTTTTAACATCATTTTTAGTAATAGACTGTAGGCGTACCACACAATCCTTACATTTACAGTCTTGTCCTAGTCTACTTTCGGTGTGGTAAAATATTCTTACATGTTTTGAGGTGAATCAATATCATTACCTCTCCATCTCCACTATTAATTGTGTTGTGAAGTTCACAATCATTTATACAGTGTTCGGAAGAACCCTTCTCCTTTTGTAATATTTGAACCAGAAAGATAGAGAGTTGAATCAAAATGGAGTTGAAATGGGAATGGATTATCACAATAACTTGAAATTTTAAAAGTGGACAAATTTGCCTGTAACGTAACCAACTTCCAATTTAAGCTTTCTGAGTCGATGATGTTCTATTCGGTGCATATAAAAGATCGATACCGTTCTCTTTTCAACCATATTCACAAACGATTCATGTGTTGAATCATCACTTGCAAAAAAATTGCGAGTACAATATGACCTATATTCTGTATCACCCAGTACAATGACAGAGTTTTGAGAAATACCAATTCAAGATTAAATATTTTCCTATAGATTACCACGATCCCTTTGTAGAAAATATGTTTGAAGCAGCCGTAGTAGAGGTGCAAAATCGGCGGTCATTATGACCGCTATGGCTCAAGGTGTTATTAAATGAAGGTGCCGCCGATGTAATTCATTAGCGTCCGACAGAAGTAGACCTTAACTTTTTTCCCTTTCCTCTAGTATTATAAAATTATGTGATTTTGGTAGAATATTTGCTTCTCTATTTAATTATTTAAACCACATTTCACTAGAGCATAGGGAAATTAAAATATTTGATATCAATTCCGCGATAGACCTACTTAAATTTTATTCCCTTTCCTCTAGTTCTATAAAATTGTGTGACATGGGTAGAATATTATATATTTTATTTAATTATTTAAACCACATTTTACTAGAGCACGGGGAACCCAAAAAAAATTGTTAATAAAACTATTTTCATTGCTTTTTATATATTGACATTTTGGAAAGTTGATTGAATTTGTTTCTTTTAATCTTATGGTAACGTAGTATGCATAGATCAGTATGTTAGCTATATGGATAGTAGACCCTTTTTCTTTTTCCTCTAGTAAGTCAAAATTAAAAGCACCTTATCGTGATTTTTATGTATTTTCTTAACGTAACCACCTTACTAAAGAACAGGGGAAATAGTAGAACTATAAAAATAAACTACTCAACACTAATTTCGTCGCACCCCAAAATTTTGACCATATTAAAATCTGAATAACTTTTTTCAGCATAGGACAATTTGAATGCTGTAAACACTGTTCGCTAGCCCAGTCTTCTAGCTATAATCTCGTACTTCTTCAAAACATAAGGTTTTCCGTATAGAATCACTACAGGGTATTATCTGAAACTGTGCAAAATTTCTGAATTTTCAAAAGGATCCCAAATGAAGAAAAATTTTTTTTTTTCAAATTTGACAGCAGTGGCATGAAGATGAACTCATTACCTCAAGATATTTTTCGAATTGTCTTATTATCTCTTTTGTTTACAGGGTGATCTCAAAAATTTAACTTTTTGGTTTTGCAGTCATAACTTTTTTCCTCTTCAACCGATTTTCAAAATCTCCGGCTCATTTTGAGCTGAAACTTTAGATGAAGAGATATGAAGATCAGAATAGACTCAAGATGGAGATTGAAGATCAAGGGTTTCCTCAAAGGTGACCTAAATCTGAAACACCCTCAAAATCCGGTTGGTAGGAGAATTAAATGAAAATCAACTTGATTTCGGAATGATCATCCATTCTGAATACGTCCAGATCTTCCTTGCTGTCAGTAGTCAAGAATTGGGCATGAAAAAACCCAATTGTAACGGCAAGATTTTGAAAAAAATAAAATCAACCCATTGTTCGCCTGAAATGAATGGCCCGTAACCAAGGTAACAAGAATCACAATCAATGACTGACAAGCTAGGTTAGACGTCAATTTTGATTCGTTTGCAAAAAAAATTATCATATCGATGCCGCATCTAACGCCCGACCAGCTGAAATTGATTCCACGAATGACGGAACAAGGATTATCTACCCTCCAAATTGCCAATCTGCTTGGAACAACAGTTAGATCCGTCCAAAGGGCCCACGTCCGAGCTAACGCTGGGGATATTCAGTATCGACCTAGGGGGCCAAGAAGGGGTACAAGAAGAAGAACAACTCCCGCTCAAGACCGCCTTATTGGAAGATTGGTACGGCGGACTCGGACTTCAACCGCCCCCAAAATTCGTCGTGAATTGATCGATGCTACGGGAATTCAGGTTTCAAGACAGACAATCCGACGCCGGATCCACGATCTTGGATTACACGCAAGGAGACGAGCTGCCTGCCCCTTACTGAAACCTGTACATCGAGCAGCAAGACGATTATGGGGGGAAGAACATCAAAACTGGGGAATAGCAGAGTGGAGTAGGTGTATGTTTACGGATGAGAGTAGGTTCAACTTGTTTCGAAAGGATGGTCGTGTGTTGGTTTGGAGAGGGAGGAATGAAAGGTTTTTGGAAGGAAATATGGAGGCGAGGGTGGCTTTTGGAGGTGGAGGAGTGACTGTGTGGGGTGGAATATCGATGAATGGGAGGAGTGAATTGGTGATTCTGAGATGAGATAGTATGAACGGTGAGAGGTATAGAGATTTATGTATTAGAGAAATCGTGGTCCCTTACGCCGCAAATATCGGCAACAACTTTCTTCTCGTTGATGACAATGCGAGACCGCATAGGGCTCACATTGTCAACGAGTTTTTGAGGAATCACGGTATTGAGCGAATGAACTGGCCGCCTTTCTCTCCGGATATGAATCCGATGGAACATGTCTGGAGTCGTATGAAATTGAAATTGAAAGAAAGGGAAGGGCGAATGGAAAATTTGGATGACTTGGTGAATGCGGTACAGCAAGAATGGACAGCTGTACCACAGGAGTTCATTGATAGTCTGATAGACAGCATGCCGGAAAGGGTCAATGAAGTAATTGCCAAAAGGGGAGGCCCCACTAAATACTGAATATCAAAAAGATTTTTTAGTTCTAAAGTTATTCAAGTTATTTTCTCTTTGTTGTTGTTCAATAAAAACTCAATAAAACTTGTTTTCTTGTTCTTGCTTACTAACACGATTAATGCTCCACGATTGAGAAAAAAACCGCTATTGTGAAATGAGCCTCAGTTGGTCAGGCTTGTCAGTCACTGTATGTGATTCTTGTTACCTTGGTTACGGACCATGCCTTTCAGGCGAACAATGGGTTAATTTAGTTTTTTTCAAAATCCTGCCGTTACAATTGGGTTGTTTCATGCACAATTCTTGACTACTGACAGCAAGAAAGATCAGGACGTATTCAGAATGGATGATCATTCCGAAAACAAGTTGATTTTCTTTTGATTCTCCTACCAACCTGATTTTGAGGGTGTTTCAGATTTAGGTCACCTTTGAGGAAACCCTTGATCTTCAATCTTCATCTTGAGTCCATTCTCATCTTCATATCTCTTCATCTAAAGTTTCAGCTTCAAAATGAGCCGGAGATTTTGAAAATCGGTTGAAGAGGAAAAAAGTTATGACTGCAAAACCAAAAAGTTACATTTTTGAGATCACCCTGTAAACAAAAGAGATAATAGGACAATTCGAAAAATATCTTGAGGTAATGAGTTCATCTTCATGCCACTGCTGTCAAATTTGAAAAAAAATTTTTTTTCTTCATTTGGGATCCTTTTGAAAATTCAGAAATTTTGCACAGTTTCAGATAATACCCTGTAGTGATTCTATACGGAAAACCTTATGTTTTGAAGAAGTACGAGATTATAGCTAGAAGACTGGGCTAGCGAACAGTGTTTACAGGATTCAAATTGTCCAATGCAGAAAAAAGTTATTCAGATTTTAATATGGTCAAAATTTTGGGGTGCGACGAAATTAGTGTTGAGTAGTTTATATACAAATAAAAACAAACTTAGGTTTAATTTTTATTTTCATTATTGTAATAATTGTTTGTATAAAATACACAGCTATTATAAACAATATTACTAGGTTGTATGGCTGTTTGTTGGCACTGGTTAATTTCTGACGTTATTACTGACGTTATTACTGACGTATTTTGGTTATTTTCCATGAATGATCACCTCTCATGGCCTAAATTATATTTTTATGGTGCTCAACATCCATTTGAAGATATAGTTTTATGGACTGGGAATTACTGTGTCCGGTAATCTTAATAAGTTGCTGTTCCTGTACACCATTTTTTGCCAAGTTTGATACTGCTGTAGCCCTTGCTGAATGATTTGTAATCTTGGGTTTTTTTGTATCAATTCCTATTTTAGAGGCGGATTCCTTTAACCAAGAATATATTGTGTTTTTACCTACAAGACTATTATTATACCATCTGTTTAAAAGCTGTGCCTTCCATTTCGGATTGGGAGTTACAAACAATCTATCTATTATTAGGTCCCCACGATTTTCCATATATTTGTTAAATATTCGTATGGGACACTCGTCAATATTTCTAATGTTTCTTACTAGCCACTTACTGTCAGCCAGTTTCTTTGAACCGCCTTGAGTGGTTTTCGTAAAAACGAGATTGTATTCAATCCTTCCAGTAAAATTTCCATCGTGGTCTAATTCACGAACAAAATGGTCTACCTTTGCTGTAACTCCTTCACCGCCTCTCCAGGCTAGTTCGCGTGAAATAATGTGAAACAATTTTCGCTGTAGACCCACAGGTTCGTTTTCGTTCCATGTTTTAACTAGTTTTGTGTATTCATCATTGGTAAGAGCAGCTGCACTAGACTTCCTTTTTGTTGGGTCTCTTTGTAGGCTTCTTGCTGCTACAAATTCATCGGAAAATGGGTTAAATTTGAGTCGAAATTTGGCAAAGCACATTTCTAGGAGCTGCTTGGCTGCAGAATTCCACATAACTTGAAATAATAACAAACTTTCTTGCTTAAAATAAATAGTAATCTCCAGGAAATTTTCTCCCACCTTCACAACAGACTCTTTATAATCTTCTGAATTTCTTTTTTTCATGTTGAAGCCCCAATCTTCTAAAATTCTATTCAACTCTTCGACAGACGTTGATGCCTCGATGTTGTATTTTCTTTCTTTGCAAAATTCAAGAAATTGATTCCATCTTTGCTTTTTTGTATTATCTGGAATTAATTTATCCACCTCTTTTCTTATCGTCTCACAATTTTCTTTACCAAAATGCGACATTTTAATTTTGTATCTGATGTACTTAACAGATAAAACGCGACTACAAAGCGACTATGCTTTCGAACACAAAACACATACCTATACTGACTTTGAAACTTGTCATGCAAAACGTCAAAAAACTCGTCATCATGGCCATTTTATGCAACACTCATTGGTTGAAAATACACAAAATGTTACTTTTTGTGTATTTTTAACCGATGATATCAAATCCGCAGAAAAAATAATTCGCAATTCGCTGTTGTGAGACAAAGCCTTAACAACGGCCTACTATGATGTCCGTTACATGGATAATAATATATATGTCACCTAAGTATGCCACCAATTTAATTTCTATTTTAAAAAAGTTTTGGTATAAAATTTTCTTACCTAATCTCCCGCGAGCATGAATTAATATTACGGAAATTTTCCTCAGTTCGAATTTTTTAAGAAAATTCGCACTTCGAGAAAATTTCCGGAAATAATTCATGCTCTTGGGAGATTATAAGTGAAAATTTCCCCCTCTTTACGGATCTTTTTCCAAAATTTCTTAAAAGTTTTTGAGCTATGAACAAAAAACCAAACGGCCATACGGAACATATAAAAATAGGAAATAGTTATTTTTGTTATTAAAAGTGCGTAAAATATATGTTTTTTAACCCGGGAGGACTCACACTGTTAGATAAAATCAACATTTTCAGTTGCACTACAGACTTTTTTTTATCTCTTGTCAAATTGATTTCATATTTTAGGAATGCCTTCTGTAGAATTCCTTAACCAGTTCATGCTTGTTGGGGCGTGAGTGGGGGGTTGTGATGCAGTGGCGGCAGAGCCCGCCGTGCGGGGGGGGGGGGGGCAGCTCCACAAGGGGCCCCTTCGACATCTTTGCTAAAACTTTCTTATTCTAATTGTTTGTCGACATTTACTTTAATTTGCAAAAAACAGCTGACAGAGCGGAAGCAAACTCCTTGCAAAAGAGTATGAGTAATTATGATTTCATTTTGCTCCTTGTATACCAAAGCAAAATTTTGGAAAATATCAATTTGGTGTCTAAACTGTTACAAAATTCTACTGTTGATCTGGGCCGAGCATGCACAATAGATAATTTTAATAGCTTTAGAGACAATTTCGAAACATTGCATGCAGAAGCTTCCAATTTGGTGACATCTTGGGACATTCAGCCAACATTGACATCCAAGCGCCAAAGAAAGGCCAAGACATTTTTTGATGAACTCGCAAATGACACTAGAATAGAAGAGGCTCTAAAGAGTTTCAAAATTAAAGTCATCTACGAGTCTCTTGATATAATAATTAATCAACTCAGTACACGATTTATCAGCGTGAACGAAGAAATGAGCTACTTTCCATTCTTAAATCCAGACTGTTTCGTTGAACTATCAACAGGAGAAATTATGGATCATGCTGAAAAAATACTGAAAAAATACGGAAATGACTCCTCGCATAACTTATCTACGCAATTAATAAACTCGAAAACTGTATTTTCAAATGGAATTCGAAAAAATAAAACAATCTATGAATTCGACTTTTCTAAGCCCAAAGGACGAATCTCGATTCTTTCCATAATTTAAATTTCACTCAATCAATTTGGAATGGTCGGACATACTGACCTTCATTAGGAGGTCACAAAGGTTCGAAAAGGAAAATTAGGAGGATGAACGTAGATAAGTGGAGAACAGGGGATGGCAAAAAGGGTTCATGAGGGCCTACTTGCCTGGCTGCGGTAGCGGCCTCCCCAAAGAACTACTACTACTACTACTACTACTAAATTTCACTCTCTACATGTTCCCTATGACTGAGCCGTTGACTTGAACAACAAATTTGGCAGGATCTCATCGTTCATTGCCATCCAAAACGCCAGTAAAAAAAGGCGTTATTTCAAAAAAAAAACTGAAATCTAAGCATTTATAGGCGTAAGTGACTGCCTCAATATCACTGGTCATCCTTGGCCCCTTTGGGCTTAGGACTGCTGAATTGGCCTACTATGATGTCCGTTACATGGATAATAATATATATGTCACCTAAGTATGCCACCAATTTAATTTCTATTTTAAAAAAGTTTTGGTATAAAATTTTCTTACCTAATCTCCCGCGAGCATGAATTAATATTACGGAAATTTTCCTCAGTTCGAATTTTTTAAGAAAATTCGCACTTCGAGAAAATTTCCGGAAATAATTCATGCTCTTGGGAGATTATAAGTGAAAATTTCCCCCTCTTTACGGATCTTTTTCCAAAATTTCTTAAAAGTTTTTGAGCTATGAACAAAAAACCAAACGGCCATACGGAACATATAAAAATAGGAAATAGTTATTTTTGTTATTAAAAGTGCGTAAAATATATGTTTTTTAACCCGGGAGGACTCACACTGTTAGATAAAATCAACATTTTCAGTTGCACTACAGACTTTTTTTTATCTCTTGTCAAATTGATTTCATATTTTAGGAATGCCTTCTGTAGAATTCCTTAACCAGTTCATGCTTGTTGGGGCGTGAGTGGGGGGTTGTGATGCAGTGGCGGCAGAGCCCGCCGTGCGGGGGGGGGGGGCAGCTCCACAAGGGGCCCCTTCGACATCTTTGCTAAAACTTTCTTATTCTAATTGTTTGTCGACATTTACTTTAATTTGCAAAAAACAGCTGACAGAGCGGAAGCAAACTCCTTGCAAAAGAGTATGAGTAATTATGATTTCATTTTGCTCCTTGTATACCAAAGCAAAATTTTGGAAAATATCAATTTGGTGTCTAAACTGTTACAAAATTCTACTGTTGATCTGGGCCGAGCATGCACAATAGATAATTTTAATAGCTTTAGAGACAATTTCGAAACATTGCATGCAGAAGCTTCCAATTTGGTGACATCTTGGGACATTCAGCCAACATTGACATCCAAGCGCCAAAGAAAGGCCAAGACATTTTTTGATGAACTCGCAAATGACACTAGAATAGAAGAGGCTCTAAAGAGTTTCAAAATTAAAGTCATCTACGAGTCTCTTGATATAATAATTAATCAACTCAGTACACGATTTATCAGCGTGAACGAAGAAATGAGCTACTTTCCATTCTTAAATCCAGACTGTTTCGTTGAACTATCAACAGGAGAAATTATGGATCATGCTGAAAAAATACTGAAAAAATACGGAAATGACTCCTCGCATAACTTATCTACGCAATTAATAAACTCGAAAACTGTATTTTCAAATGGAATTCGAAAAAATAAAACAATCTATGAATTCGACTTTTCTAAGCCCAAAGGACGAATCTCGATTCTTTCCATAATTTAAATTTCACTCAATCAATTTGGAATGGTCGGACATACTGACCTTCATTAGGAGGTCACAAAGGTTCGAAAAGGAAAATTAGGAGGATGAACGTAGATAAGTGGAGAACAGGGGATGGCAAAAAGGGTTCATGAGGGCCTACTTGCCTGGCTGCGGTAGCGGCCTCCCCAAAGAACTACTACTACTACTACTACTACTAAATTTCACTCTCTACATGTTCCCTATGACTGAGCCGTTGACTTGAACAACAAATTTGGCAGGATCTCATCGTTCATTGCCATCCAAAACGCCAGTAAAAAAAGGCGTTATTTCAAAAAAAAAACTGAAATCTAAGCATTTATAGGCGTAAGTGACTGCCTCAATATCACTGGTCATCCTTGGCCCCTTTGGGCTTAGGACTGCTGAATTGGCCACATGTTTTATATATCAGAATCTGAATGTATTTTGAGCAGTTTCCGGATATTTGTTCGTTGTTTCAACTTTTTTTGACATTACCGGTAACATCTGCTTCTGCCGAAAGAACATATTCAAAGTTGAAGTTGATAAAAACTTATTTACGTAGTGCAATGTGCGAGGTGAGACTCAATGCATTGGGTGTAATAATAAGTATTGAACATGAACGTGCTCGTAAACTTGATTTGGAACAGTTGGTCGATATATTTTCAATACAAAAACATCGCCGTTTCGGCAATTTAACAGTGCTCTCCTAAACTTCATATTCCTCAATCTATGGATGGCTTCACTAACACCAGACAGATTTTTGCGATGGTAAGATTTTATATTTAAATCACCTAGCAAATTATCCAGAGTGGCAATAAAACCATATACCGGAATATTTCTAATTTCTTTGGAAAATATTTTAATATAAATAATATGATAAAATAAATAAGTATGTTGTATATCATTATATGGAATAATGTCCCATTACGTCTGGTACTTCCAGATATTATTGCCACATGTATGAATATCCTAACAAAATTTGGCAGTGGGGCCCTCGAATCCTTATCGCCGCCACTGTTGTGATGGCTCTAAATAAATTAGAGTTAGTATTAGTCTAGCGCGCGAGCGATCGAGTCGGTGGAGTGTGTTAGGAAAAACCTATCGACGCGAGTGATAACATATGTGCTTTTCTTCATATTGTTGATAATTTTTTAACTTTTTAATTAATTAGCAGGTAACTTTTTTATTGTTTTTTGCTTTTTTCTTTATTTATTTGAGCTATTCTACAGAAAAAAAAATGGATTCTAAAACTGAGCAACAGTTGTTGAAATAGTTTGAAGAGATTTCAGATCATGAATGTGACGGAGCCATTGAGTCAGATTCTGACATTGAAGATGCCCCTTCTGAGCATAGTGTTCATGCAACTGACACTGAGCAATCTGACGATGATGAAGAAACGGCATTATCCCCCAGAGATAAGCAGGTGCTCAGTGGATAGGGAAAGATGGCACTACATGGCTGAAACATAAACCAGACATTCCTCCCACAAAAATACGTTCACAAAACATCATATCTAAACTTCCTGGTGTGAAGGCTGTAGGAAAAAACGCTAAAGAAGTTGTTGATTGTTGGAAACTATTTTTCCCCGATGGCCTTATTGCAGAAATTATAATCCATACCAACCAAAAATTAGATAAAATACGATCATCTTATAAACGGCCAAGGGATTGTTTATCAACAGATTTTAAAGAAATATCTGCGTTTATAGGACTGTTGTACATGGCCGGCATAAAAAAGGCTCAGCACGTGAACACAGATGAGCTATGGTCCAAAGATGGAACAGCACCGGATTTCTTTGCCGCTGTAATGGCCTAAAGACGTTTTCACTTGTTGGTGCAAGCGATAAGATTTGATAATATGGATACAAGGTATGAAAGATCAAAGAAAGATAATCTGGCATCAATAAGATCAGTGTTTGACCAATTTGTTCAACGTTGTTCTTCCTATTACACGATAGGGGAGTATGTCACCATTGACGAAATGCTGGAGGCTTTTAGGGGACGTTGCTGCATCCGACAGTATATTGCCAACAAGCCCGCAAAATATGGGATCAAAACATATGCCCTTGTCGACTCCAGGACTTTCTATTTCAATAACATGGAAATTTATGCTGGGAAACAGCCAGTAGGTGGTTACCAAGTACCTAATGATGCTGCAAGTGTAGTCAAACGTCTTATCAAAACCATTGACAAATCGGGACGAAATGTTACAGCAGATAACTATTTCACGTCAGTTCAACTTGCCAATGATCTGTTTACTGAACACAAGTTAACACTTGTGGGCACATTATGGAAAAACAAGCGAGAAATTCCACCTTGGCTTATTGACGTGAAAGATCGTCCAATACAGAGTATGAAACCGTACAATTAGACCGCTCTAACCGTACTAGTCCCGGCCTACCACTGTCAGATGACAGAGGTGGGTATTTGCAGCTTAGCTACAGTGGAGATGGGGAGGTTCGTAGAATATGATTTTTTACGATGAAATAAGGTGTTATATGGGCGCCAGGTAAATTCAATCCACACTCAAATACCCAATCACTCGAAACACTCAATCTCCAACATACCAACAAGATTGAAACCAACGAGCCAGTAGTAATTGACCTTTATTGACGAGAATTAAACACTCAAATATATGCATGAAAGGAACGCGAATATTAATAAAATGTGAGTGCAAAAAAAAACAACTCAAGCAGTAACAAGCAACAATAGGTCATAGACTGTATGGTGTATGACCAAGCAAGGAAGCAACCGAGCAATCTAGCGATATGGCAATCTAGCAATATAGCACTCTAGCAATATAGCAATATAACAATCTAACAATATAGCAATCTAGCAATTTATATGTATATGCACGCAAGGCATCATCAGGATGAAGCTCAATATCTTGTTCTAGTAAATACCCTACACCTTAAGTTATTACTTACCACGGAAATTGGGAGAGGGATATGCAAGAGTAAAGTAAATTGTACTGTACGTAAATACAAAAAAAAAATATTGTAGCGTCGCGTGAGCTCAGGCGTAGGCGCATAAATATCAAAACAGTAGCAAAATTAAATTAAAATAAGCACCTCAATTTCCGGTCACAAAATAAATGAGAAGCAATCTAAGCAGGCAGTACGTTTTGCAATTGAGCAATAACTACATCTCTACTAAATAATTGCAAATAAATATATCTTAATAAAAAAAGAAAAAAAAACAATAATAATTGACTTGCGTGCTCCTTTTGGGACACCCTGTATACGATGTCGAACTGTCCTGTGGACCATTAATGGTGATTCCCCCTGTACATCGACCAAGATGGATCACCCTGTATTACTACAGGGTCTAGGAGGATCACCCTGTAGTAACGTCTAGATGGATCACCCTGTACATGAACTCAAGCTGTTTGTGGTTTCCCGGTCAGTTTTCAATGACAGGTAACCATGTAGACTGCCGTCGATGGATCCCACGTAGGACACCAAAAGTAGCACACCCCGTAGGCTTGATGGTGACACCCACAAGTTTCGGAGTGGTCTGGACTCCAAGGAACAAACAAAAAAACCTGCCAAATAGGGGAATTTAAATCAGTAATGAATCATATTTTTTTTTTCAAATGTTTCTTCAAAATGAAAGTAATACCCCTTTCTTGGAGTAACAAAATGTTCTCATAACCCTGTATTATGAGCCGGGCATGAATATTTCTATCTCACTGTCAGTTATAAACTTCAACCAAATGATAAGAACCCAGTTCTATGTAAAATAAAATTAATGAATCAATTTCGGTGCAAATTCCTGAATGCAACAACAAATTATGCACCTTGCAACACCGCCGAACACGAATTTCGACAGATCGAAATTTATTTTTTATAAAAGCAGTTTGCCTTCGACAATTGTCAAAGTCCCAAATAAAGTTACACAAATAATAATAAAAATCGTTCAACATACCCTGGCCGTAAGGGTTTTTTTTCTCTCCCAACTGCTATTTCACTGGAAGCTGCAGTGATAACTGACGTTGCGTGAACGGTACGTCCGTCAATGGAAATTCGGCCTTATTGCATCTGTTAATAAGGAAAAATTGTTGTACACTAGCCATATTACTGAATACATGCACAAGAAGCTTAGGAATGAATGGAAAGGACTAACAAGAGTGAAAAATAGGACATACCTGTTGATACGTCTTAGCAGTCTAACAATCCTGGCAGACTTGCACCTCTGACACTCAGGTTTATAAACAGTACTTTTAAAATCATCCGAAGAGCACAATTCTGGTAATGTAACAAAAATATGCACAACAGCAAAACCAGCAACACCAGAACTTTTGATAAATGACTTGCAAAATGAAACCCAATAAAGGATGATTTGGAAAATCATAAATTTTTGCCAGCCAACGAGCACCAAAACCTCGAACTTCACAATCAGACGTGAAAAACGGAAGGAAGAGAGATAATCTATCTGGTCACCTGGAACGACCAATAGCAATCCAGAACGTCATTCCCAATAGGCACTAGAAAGAGAGAGACTGCGCTATTTCAGTGGTTGAACAAAGCTGTCACTAGCTCTTCCCCAAGTACCTCAGCAAACATACATAAAGAACGGAAAGTAAACATCACAAAACACAACGAGAATTTATGGACGAACACACCATATACCCATTCGGCGCGTGCCCAAAGTAAATACTCAATACACTACTGTCGATTCTGTACCAACTTACTCTATGAAACTACCGACTTTGCGCTTAGAAGCTTGACAACACCGTTGACTTTTGGAACTCTTAACCTTACCCATAGATATATATTATATATACTTATGATTTCTATGACCTTACCCTACGAATTGTCAATGGGCAGAAAAATAAACAAACTGAAATCGACCAAATTACGAAACAATTTTAAGATAAACACAACTAAAATACTGGGGCTCAAGGAGAGTGATCACGATCACGGCCGTCAAATCACAAAGGTGAGTTTTATAAGTAATGTCTATTTTCCAGTATTCGTGGGTTTTCGTGTGAAATGTCTTGTTCTGTTTACGAATACAATAGGGTTAAAATGAACAACTTTTACTTTTTCAGCTTGATCCCGGTTCAAGATATGATTTCGTTCGAGTGAGGCGAGAGAAAAACGCAGAACTTTTGGTCTTTATCAGCTGGCGAATAGATTCATCACCCAAAGGAAAATACGAGGAGTACAAGGTGGTCCAACAAAATACCAAATAGTATAATATTATTGATTTTATGTTTGAATAAATGGAAATGGTATAGGAAAGTAGTGTATTATTTAAATTCGGTGGTTATAATGGGTTAAAAATAAAAATGAACGTAACAAGTAGTATGTTTGCTTTTGGAGTTTCTCCCAACCGTTGTATGCTAGCTTCATTTGTTCCAAAGAAAAACAAAAATGTGCTAATGCTTTCCACTCTACATTATGATGACTCAATTGACGCCGAATCTGCGGAAAATAAACCAGAAGTTATTACGTTTTACAACCTCACGAAAGGGGGAGTTGATGTCGTTGACAGAATGAAAGCTGAATATTCTTTAACCCGAGTGTCCAATCGTTGGCCATTGACTATATTCTGCAGCTTGTTGAATATTGCCACTGTCAATTCACAAATTATTTACAAAAGTAACAGTGGTATCAAAACAACACGAAGAAAATTCATTAACTTATTATCAAAGCAACTTACACGACCTCTTCTTGTACGACGAGCTTCAATTACAACTTTACTATTCAATCTTCGACAGAGAATTAAATCTATTGCAAATATAGAACCACATAATAACCCGAAACCTTCAACATCTCAAAATTCTGTAGGTAAACCAAGATGTTGTTTTTGTGCACTTAGAAAGAATAGATTTACTCAACATAAATGCCACAGATGCCAAACTCCAATCTGTAAAGAACACACAACTATAACAACTTTCATTTGTTATAAATGTGTAGATAACAACGAAAGTGACGAGTAAATTTAAATAATTATGTATTTTTCTGTGTTTAGTTTTTAGAATTTATAATAAATCAACTACAATCAATATTAAATAGTTTTTATCATGAAAAGTCAGTGTTAGAAGATATCTATACGCGCGAGCTCGCGTAAGAAAAAATCTATAGGCGCGAGTTCTCACGTCGTTAAATAGTACGCGAGTTCTCCCGGGTTAATGGCACATGATAGCAGGTCGAGGCCAAAAATTATCTCGAATGTGCCATGAAAACACGAATTTTATATAAGAAATACAAACAAAAACAGTTGTACAAAAATTTTTTGTACAACTGTGCATGTGAATATACATCGTCTGAAATATATTAAAAATAAATACTTCCAATACATCATGACGTGGTTTTTTTGTTCTGATAAGTTATCGCTTTTAAACGACTGTTGTCTTGAAAATATCATTTAATGTTTTTAGTAAAATCGTATTCGAAAATTCTTCCTGTCTGAAAGAAGTAAGTCCAAAATAACTAAACAATACCATATATGTTATCTTCAATGTTATCAATACTTCCAAAACAATTTCACAGCATCCAGTGGTCTTTCTATGTCGTTACTATAGGAACGGTTTGTTGGCACGCCGCGTGTTTGACCGTTTGACTGTGTTTTCTCGAAGTTGCTTCAATTTCAAGTTATTTTCAAGAAGATGGATGTTGATTATAATAGTGGTGGTAATACACCATCAGATATATCTGAGAAAGCAAATGCAATAGTATCTAATATGTTACCGGCCAAATCCAAATTAATATGAGAGAAAACATATGACCAATTTCGTAAATGGTGCGACAAGAAACAAATAAAAAAGGTTTCTGAAAATGTGCCTTTATGCTATTTTGTGGAAAGATCAAAAATTATAAAACCTTCTACATCATGGAATGTCTACTCAATGTTGAAAAGTACATTGAATGTTAAGGAAAATATTGATATAAGGAAGTTTCCAAAATTGGTCCCGCTCATCAAGAACAAAAGCGTCGGATACCGAGAAAATAAATCTATAGTTTTATCAAGGGATGATATCAATAAATTTATTCAAGATGCTGATATCGAAACAAAGGACCCCGCAAACTCCTTATGGAATTTGGGTCCCGGTGGATTTTTTTGAATTTTTGGTATGGTGTAGTCCATGTAATTCTCAACCAATGTTACCATTGCGCCAACCCAAAAAAATGAACAGTTTTGCTGCTAGGGGGCGTTGAAATCACCCCTTGCGCAGGTTAGACTATTTATTTTTGAACCCGGTAACAATATTCTCACTTATTTCATTGTTGCTAATGTTGCACAGTATTGTGCTGTTTTATAAAAAAAATTCTTACCCCCTCCCCCTTTACCCCCAACTCCTATTACGGATCGCAAAAAAAATTATTCTCGAGTACCTTCAAATGTTTCGTCGAATGTTTAAATATGCCTAAATAAGGGAAATAGCACTTTTTTTGTGATTATCCCTCCACCCCCCAAATGACACAAAACGAAAAAATTTCGGTGGATTTTTCTGAATTTTTGATATGATGCAGTTCAAGTTATTTTGAATAGAAATAAATCGGGTAACAAACCCCAAAAATGAACAGTTTTGATGCTACGGGTCGTTGAAATCATACCTTGCTCAGAATATACTATTCATTATTATAGGCGGAAACAATATCTCTACGTATTTTTGTTTTATTTTATGCCGAACAATTGTGTAAATTTTTATAAATTGAAAATTTAAAACCTCCCCCTTACCCCCAACCACTATTTCAAAACACGAAAAAAAATAATTCAGGCACCACCTCAAATTCAAATTGAGGATGTCTAATTTTTATTTATTTTCAAGATATTCGCCCAATTGACTGATATTCAAAAAACATAAACTAGGCCCTACTAAGAAGTCAGCGAACTCCACCAATATTTTTATGACAGGAGGGAAAGGTGAAATTAAACAACTGTACGATTTCCTCAATTTGAGCTGATTAAAACATTTATTTTGATAAAGCAGCCGGGAATAAATTTTTTTCGTGTTTTAAATTAGGGGTAGTGGTAAGGGGAAGGTTTTAGATTTTCATTTCATAAAAAATTACAGAATTGATCAGCATAATGTAAACTAAAATACGTAGAGCTATTATTTTCGTCAATAATAATGAATAGTCTATTCTGAGCAAGAAATTATTTTTTTTCGTGTTTTGAAATAGGGGTTGGGGGTAAGGAGGAGGTTTTAGACTTTCAATTTATGAAAGTTTACACAATTGTTCGGCATAAAATAAAACAAAAATACGTAGAGATATTGTTTCCGCCTATAATAATGAATAGTCTATTCTGAGCAAGGTATGATTTCAACGACCCGTAGCATCAAAACTGTTCATTTTTGGGGTTTGTCACCCGATTTATTTCTATTCAAAATAACTTGAACTGCATCATATCAAAAATTCTGAAAAATCCACCGAACTTTTTTCGTTTTGTGTCATTTGGGTGGTGGGGGGATGATCATAAAAAACTGCTATTTCCCTTATTTAGGCATATTTAAACATTCGACAAAACATTTGAAGGCACTCGAGAATTTTTTTTTTGCGATCCGTAATAGGAGTTGGGGGTAAAGGGGGAGGGGGTAAGAATTTTTTTTATAAAACAGCACAATATTGTGCAACATTAGCAACAATGAAACAAGTGAAAATATTGTTAGTGGGTTCAAAAATAAATAGTCTAATCTGCGCAAGGGGTGATTTCAACGCCCCCTAGCAGCAAAACTGTTCATTTTTTTGGGTTGGCGCAATGGTAACATTGGTTGAGAATTACATGGACTACATCATACCAAAAATTCAAAAAAATCCACCGGGACCCAAATTCCATTAGGAGTTTGCGGGGTCCTTTACTTTATAAGGTACAGTATAATCATTATTTTGTAAGATTAGTAGTAAATTCAATATTTTTCATTTGTAGGTTGTCCTAATTTTGAGTATCAGCGGTGCTTGTCGCCGTGAAGAATTAATACATATAACTATATAACTATTGTTGCCATTGAAGATGCTGGATCTATATTAATTGTTAAAATACTTGATACGAAGATCTATTGCGCAAGAACGTTTACTGTTTCGAATTCTAATTATATTGAGATATACCGCATACAAAAAGTAACAGATTATTTTTGAAATATTCGAGAGGAAAATGAATTAACCAACATGTGAGGATGAATAAGATAGGATGAATTCCTACCTTGATTTCAAAATGGCTTGGAAAAGACACGTACAAGGGCTACACAGGTCACTGTTTCAGGAGAAGCTCTGTAACTCTTCTGGCCAATGCAGGGGGTAACATCCCTAATAGCACCATGAAGTCCGATGGTAATCCATAGGACATCCTCTCAGGACATTCGGGACGTCCTTAGGACGTGCGAAATTGGTACCGCGGACGTCCATTGGACATCCGTGGGAAGCACCAATGTCTCGACTTCTCACCAAAATTGGACGTTCTATAAGGATATCCAATGGACATCCACCTGGGATGTTAATCGGACGTCCCCGAATTACATCAATCGAAAGTACATCTCGGACGTACTTAGGACGTGCAATATTGGTACGTCCTTAGGACGTGCAGTATTGGCACCGCAGACGTCCATTGGACATCCGTGGGAAGTACCAATGTTTCGACTTCTCACCAAAATTGGACGTTCTATAAGGATATTCAATCGACATCCACCTGGGATGTTCATTGGACGTCTCCGAATTACATCAATCGAAAGTACATCTGGGAGGTCCTTAGGATGTGCAGAATTATCAGATGTGTTTGTTCCTACATCTCTTTCAATACTAAGATTATGATATTGTTGTGGATTACCTACTGGAGATACCAATTTGGATGGAACCAGATTTACTTACTAGGTAAGCTCAGCACTCTCTCAGAGTCATTCAATTCGGTTTTGTACATGTTTACACAACTCTAGTTGTCTTACGGAAACACCTTTTTCAAAACTGTTGAATAGGTTAGTAACAACTATTGAATAGTATAACAAAACTTTTATTTTCATTTATAGATATAACTACACTGAATGAACACAAAATAACTTACAAAACAGTCACTAAACTAATTAATCACAAAAGACGATAGAAAAGCCGCCATAACTGCTAAATACTCAACAATTGTCTGTCAAATCGTGAACACTTCACTTGAACACAGAACACAAAACACAGAAAACAACTTTATGCACGGAATCCAAACATGAGGAATTGTTCGGTTTCAATCCGTATACGAACAAGAGAGACAAACATAAATTTTTTATTTTCATTGTTGTGAAAATTCTACAAAATATATCCGAACCAGGACATCCCAAGGAAGTCCTCGCAGGCAGATATTCTAAGATTAACCAATTGGGACGTCCAATATTCATTCATGCGGGATGTTCCTAAATGTCCCGTACCAGGACAACCATGGGACGTCCTTTCAAAGACATGCCAGAATACTTACTAACAGGGACGTCCGATGGATGTCCTAGGAAACATTACAAAATATATCCGACCCAGGACATCCCAAAGACGTCCTCGCAGAGACGTTTTATACGATGTACCGATTGGGACATCCATAGGAAGTCCTTTGGGGAAATTCATGAAAATGCACTGAATCGGACGTCCCAAGGACAATGATTTTAAGTCCCGGACATTCGGACATGATTTGTACCAAATAGGGACGTCCCTGGGACATGGTGTGCTATTAGGGATTACATCCATAAAACGTAACGGTGGCTGGAAATCTGCCTCCGCAGCAGAAGCGTATATAGAATATAGTTTGAATAACAAAATTGAGATTTTTAATAAATATTGAATTGTCCATCTTCTTCCAAACAAATTAAAGTATCTGATATAATTGTGGAATCAACTCTTCAAGAAATATCTAACGTTTCTGATCAGCAGCAACATCTTCGGGAATTTATGTTGGAAGTAATTGTTCAAAGTTTACTATCAATTATTATTCCAATAAATGAAATGTTTTATGATGAGTAATCAATTAATAATTTACTCTGTTAATAAAAAATCTTTTAAAAAGTAATATTTTATGTTTATTTTGTGACTTTTTTGGCAGTAAAAAAAAGTCTTCTTTTCAGGGTAAAAAAAGAACGTTTTCCTACGACAGTGCGTAAACTCAGCTTTTACGCACTTTAGACAGTGCGTAAAGTAATACTTTTTCGCATAAGTGCGTAAAAAAGTCACCTGTGCGTAAAATCATCAACTGTGCTGTTAGATTGTTATTGTTATTGATTTATGAATTTTTCACCCCGTATAAACTGATTCTATTTTGTCGATGTTTGACAAGAAAGTAAATAATTTTGAGAGAAGTTGTCATTGAATAAAAAGTATAAACGTTTTCACGTTCTTTCGATTGAACCAGCCAAAATATTTCTGGAAGACATCCAGAAACCGACTTGCAGACAGCAACATGTACGTAAAGTAATTTTTTACGCACTGTTCGGAAGTGTTTATTTGATAATACGACGACAATTCATATCATTAAACATTCAAATTAATGATATAATTGCTGCGCCTCATTCAACAAACTTCACGCTCATATAAAAAAGTCCTACTTTACGAACTTGTATCATAAATAGCTATTTTCCATGGTGAAATAATGTAAACATTTACGCATCAATAGAGATGCGGAAATGTCAAGTTTTTTTGACAGTTGTACAAAAAAAATTACTCGGTCGAGTCAGATATTCAGAGGGGATATTAAGTGAACGAAGCTTCCATTTAAAAGACTGACAATTCGGATGTGACGCAAGCTCGTGGCAGCTTTTTGAAAATGCAGAAAAAATTGCCATTTTGAAATTAGGGCATCAGATTTATTCAATTTTGGATGGTGTTATTCTGTCTACGTAAGATATAGGTCAGGTTAGTTTGTCTAATAAACTACGCATTTTCAACACTGGTCCATACGGATCGCCTATATGGAAGTCTGGTATATTAGAATTCTTGCAACGGAAAGTAGTGTTAGAACGGCGCGAGAGAGTGAGAGAGAAAGAGTGAAATAGAGAGAGTAGTTCATAGTGGGAAATACATACTCTACTGCAGCTGCACGCGCTAAACTTTATTGACGATATCTGTTTCTTCAGCGTGTGCAAATCGGCATTACTTTTTCCGTTATTCTTGAATAGTTTCCTTCAAAATTATAGTAGATTATACCACGAGTCAATAATGATATTATATTATTCTCGAGCTAAATTTACGAACCGAGCCGCATTAGCGGCGAGGGAGTAATACTCCGAGAGAATAATTATTGCGAGTAGTATACTCTACTTTATCTACAACCAATGTAATAAAAAAAATTTAGGTTTCCGATTTTCTCTTCAATAAAGTACGCAGTTTGCCATACTTTTCTATATTTACATTGTGATTTATCACTAAAACAGCTTTCAACATTGAATAATTGGACTACAATGATGGTTGACGGAAATAACAACTTTAACAATTTTTTAACAATGGAAAATTTATATTTTCCACCAATTACGCAAAATATGCCAATAATACGTTTTCCAAAAACAAGTTGTCTTTTTCTGAATTCTCCAGTCCATAAAGCTTACGTATGCTTTGTCGTATACACGTATCGACTTTTGTGGTAGGTAGTAATAAAGAAATGTTTCCAAAACGTGCCGGAAATTCAATGACCTTCATCCAAATTTAGCACGAATTAATAGAAAAAAATGTATTGATTGAAATAAAATTGACTTCTGCTTAAGAAACACACGTTTTTCAAATACCCTGAATGGGAGATAAAATTATCATGGAGATGAAAAACCGAACCAAGCACACTTCGTTCAAATCTGAATTAAAATTTCAAGTCACTGTATTCCTCGGTTTGTGCAATATTGTTTTGGAGAAGACTGTTGTGAAAAAAATCGTTTTATCATTAATGTACCTACTAATTTTCGAATTTTCATAATGACATGTTCCATGACTTTTCATATCTACCCAATACAAAATATGGCAAAATAATCCAATTTTTATAGAAAACTTGCTTTTATTTCGGAAACCTGACTCTCTAGGTATAGGAAGATGATACATCATTTGAAAGAAAATTCAATTTTCTTTCAGGGTATGTGATGATATACAAGTGTTTCATTCAAAAAATGCACTTTTCACCACTTTTGTATCTATCGGTAAAATCACAAATTTTCAACGACCCTGAATAATGAAGGACGAATTACTTCAGTTATAACTAATACACATGACGTTCTCAAACTACATCCGGAATTTCAGCTTTCTACGTATTCAAATACTGCAGTAATAAACGTTTAAGTGAAGCTATGTTTCGCACAAAAAATAAGGAAATTATTGATTTTCTCAAAAACCACTGGAGATAGGTATGAGAAAGTATCTTATGAAAATAATCAAAAAGCAATAGAAAAGCGAAAAATGCAATAATATACAAGGTATTTCATCTGAAATATCGAAGTTGTTGCTAGTTTTCGATAGAAGCGGCAACTTCGCAGCGCTGAAAATATTTTAGATCGATAGAGCAGAGCTGATTATCCAAGAAAGCAAATTTTCAAAATAATCCTATTTCCCGTGTTTTAAAAACGTCTAATAGGTTATCGAGTTTGGAATACCCTGTATACAGGGCGACCCTCCGGGAACTGCATCGATCAATATATAGAAAACCATAGGTGGGCTGAATTTGGAAATTTGGGAGTTCACTATTGTTGACAAGTGCTATCCGGCTAAAATATTTTTAAGATTGTGGCACTTCCGGTTGTACCGGAAGTGGACCCCAACTTCGTTATTTTAAATGGGACACTCTGTATATTATCAAGGTTTTAGATTTTACGCATGATTCTGAACATGTTTCATGTATAATGTCCTATACCCAAGTCTAACCGTTTTCGAAATATTTCAAATTTTATGTTGAAAATTGCGTTTGCAGACCGAAAAACATTTTTTATTATTTCTGGACATGATCATTTATTTTCGATTGTGTATCGATTTATTCGTAGGAGAGGACCCAGTTCAGTAGAATTTCGATATCAATTCGATTAGAGTTATACAGGGCGTTCACCAGAAAATGATATAGATCCGGTTGAAAAAATTATTATTGAAACCCTCCAATTTTATATTCTCATTCGATTCGGCATCGAAAATGAAGCTAACTTTGAATGAGGTTATATATGCCTACACTCAACAGTTTTCGAAATATTGGCGAATTAACTTGTCTCAGTTCCAGAAAATCTCGTATTCTTGAGTTTACTTATTCTTAGTTGGCCATGGCGCCCGCAGTTGCGTTGGAAACAATCAAATGCCACGGAAATTTCATTGTAATCAATAATGCCGGCTCGTTTGAATGAATATATTGAAATTGCCATTTTGGGATATTTTGATGCATATCCAACAATATCTTTGAGACAAGTTGTAATAGAATCAGGATTGTCAAAAAACTCCGTACACAGAATACTGCGCAAACATAAATTTCACCCATAGTTCAGCACCTGAAAAAAACAGATTTTCCACGAAGAGTGAGATTTTGTGAATTCGTTTTAACTTGGTCGCAAGGGAACGAATTATTTTTGGATAATATTATATGGACAGACGAAGCTAAATTTACAAAGAATGGTGTCTTCAACCGACATAATTGCCATTATTGGAGTGACTCAAATCAGCATGTATTCAGGGAACTGAATTTTCAAGAGTCTTGGCAGTTCAATGTTTATTGTGCGATAAGAAGTGATAGCGTCGTGGTACTGCATTTTTATCAAGAAAACTTAAATGGTAAGTAAAAAACAGGGCAAAGGTAAGCTTATCGGGCTTCTGCGTTTTCAAACACGAACTTTTCAGTCAAAAATCACTCAAAGTATTTCCTTCTTTTGATAGGCCCTTTCTTTACACACTAATCAACCCATATTTCACAATTACCTCAGACCCGATTCAATACGAAAAGCGACACATCAAGAATTATTAGTGAGATGTGAAAAATGTTTGGAAGTTGAAGGGCGCCAATTCGAACATTTACTGACCAAATAATTTTTGTATAACTCCCAATATCGTTAATTGTTCTCATTCATTCGAATTGTTTTAGAATTTCTTTATCTACATTTTTGTGTTGGCAGAGATGGAATGTTTTTGAAGTTTTCTATATTAACAGTGTTTTGTGAGGGCTTCTGCTGATACCGAATAGCAAATATATCACATCTTCTTGAGATAACCCTATTACATTCGCCATAAATAATAAATGGATTTAAGTAATCTTCATTCGAATAATTCAAACGAGCTGGCATGATTGATTACAATGACATTTTCGTGGCAGTTGATTTAACTGCGGGCGCCATGGCCAACTAAGAATAAGTAAACTCAAGAATACGAGATTTTCTGGAACTGAGACATGTTAATTCGCCAATATTTCGAAAACTATTGAGTGTAGGCATAGATAACCTTATTCATAGTTAGCTTCATTTTCGAAAAAAAAAATTTCGTTCTGCAAACGCAATTTTCAACTTAAAATTTGAAATATTTCGAAAACGGTTAGACCTGGGTAGAGGACATATACATGAAACATATTCAGAATCATGCATAAAATCTAAAACCTTGATAATATACAGGGTGTCCCATTTAAAATAACGAAGTTGGGGTCCACTTCCGGTACAACCGGAAGTGCCACTATCTTCAAAATATTTTAGCCGGATAGCACTTATCAACAATAGTGAACAACCAAATTTTCAAATTCAAATTTTTCAAATTCAGCCCACCTATGGTTTTCTATATATTGATCGATGCAGTTCCTGGAGGTACACCCTGAATATTCAGTGTGTCTCACTTCTCATGGAAACACCCTCGTATCTCCAGTAATTTTTGACGTAGAACCATGAAATTTTCAGGATCGATAGATATACTAGAAATGAACTGACTGCATGAAAGGGGTCATCCTACGTGATATACACTCCACGCCAGCAGCGATGGAACCACCAATTTTTCTGGAAAGTTATATTAGGGGACAAAATTGGCTTGAAATTCCTTCGGATTCGTGTACAGGAACCCCAAATTACTACTAATACACCTGTCTCCTGAAAAAAATTCAGCCCTGAAAAACTCTAATATTTTTCACTTCTCATTGAAACGGCCCCGTATATTCCGTAATTTTGGACGTAGGATCGATAAATACACTAAAAATAAACTCACTGCAAAAAAGTGGTCATCCTACGTGCTATACACTGCCCGTCAGCAGCGATGGAGGCACTCATTTTTCCATGGCTGCTGGCGTGCAGTGTATATCACATAGGATGACCTCTTTTTGCAGTGAGTTCATTTCTAGCGTATCTATCGATCCTAAAAATGGTTACCATGAGAAGTGAAACAAATTAGAAGTTTTCAGGACTGAATTTTTTTCAGGAGACAGGTGTATTAGTATTAATTACGGGATCCTGAACACAAATCCGAAGGAATTTCCCCCCTAATATAACTTTCAGGAAAAATGGGTGATTCCATCGCTGCTGGCGTTCAGTGTATATCACGTAGGATGACATTTTTTATGCAGTGAGTTCATTTCTAGTGTACCATCCTGAAAATTTCATGGTTCTATGTCAAAAATTACGGAAGATGCGAGGGTGTTTCCATATGAAGTGAAACACACTGTATATATATACATATATTAAAAAATACTGTAATTTTTCATTTTCAATAGTGTATTGTAAGGTGAAAATCAAAAGTTGGTGATATTCTTCATTCCACCGCAGAACTAAACACATTTAATTCAAACACTGCTTTATAAGAGAAAAAGTAATGGAAGAAAAAATAGGGATTCAACAAATTCCAACAGAACAGCAGGTTGCAGATATCATGACAAAGAGTCCATCAAGACCACGTCTACAAATATTGTATAATCTGATGAGAATGGTTTGATGTTCCATAACTTCGTTAAACAAGGGAAAGTGTGGAAGTGAATTTTCGATCATTGTTAATTAAAGTTATTTATATTGCCCTGTATACGTTCTAGTAATTAAAAGTTTAATGGCCGATTTCACCAACTGATTCCTAAAATTAGGAAATACTTGAATCGAATTTCGGAATGCCCAAGTGCAATTTGCATTGCCCAAGGTTTTATGAGGATTGTGTTTTGGAAGTGATAATACGACAATGTTCCTTGCGAAATGAGAAATGCTATGATCCACCATGGATATAAGAAACAATTGCATCGGAAAATAAAAAAGAATTTTTTTTTTCATTTGTGTCATTATTGCCCACCTCTTTGAATATTTTGTTACCCTACCACTACTTTTTTTTCATAAATTTTTCAAATTTTTCAAATTTTTGTGGCACATAAAAGTGATCAGCAAGTATAATGAGTCCAAAGAAAGGAAACGGCAATAGTTGACTATAGTTTCGGTTAAGTAGTACACAAGACCATTTATGTTGCAGTATATAATTTCCAAACAAATATTGGAGTTTTGAGTTATTTCGGAAATTATTTTTTTAACTGCGGCTCTGATTTAATTTTTTAAAATTATTTTTCATTCCGCGTTTGATATTGTATTACGTATGTATAACGATTTCATTATGTTCCAAATCATCTCAATGTTTTTCAATATATTCTCGAGATATTTTATCCGTAAGGACTATCCAAGTCGGGCCTGTTTCAGAAGCTGTTATACATTTGGAGGGCACGCTGGTATCATTTACCCAAATATCCGTTCCCTACATCCGTAGGATGAGTGATTATTAGGTCCGA
Organism: Chrysolina oricalcia; assembly: GCA_944452925.2. Lineage (NCBI taxonomy): Eukaryota > Metazoa > Arthropoda > Insecta > Coleoptera > Chrysomelidae > Chrysolina > Chrysolina oricalcia. Next base: position 52,853,275 of record OX101810.2, read on the forward strand.
GATTCATGTGCCCTGAGCAGACGAAGTGAACCAAATATGAAGGCCTTCTGCTTTCATACGGCAAGGATTTCTATCGTATAAAGGCAAGCCGGTATAATTTTCAGGTTCGAGATCAAGGTGTCCATCATTAAACCAAGGACACCTATTATCAGAACCACCATTTTAACAGAATGCTTTGGGTGAAGCCTGCAGAGTTCAAAGAGTTATCGATTTTTATTCCATTTTTTACTCTTCCTTTCCGACGATGTTCGTTTCGACAGAAGCCATAAACTATGACGAATTTGGTTTTCTATGATTATTATTATAATTATCTATTATTATCTTTGAATCACAGTATATGTGTACCTATATATTGATCGAGGATCAACACTATACTATTTTTTTTTCTCTAAATCTTTATGAAACTGTAATAGTCAAGAATTTATGTCAGACCATTTTGAAATCTCAATCAATATGCAAATTTCCTAACTCCTCGAAAGTATCGCTTCTGCTAATAATTTAATCATACTGTGGATTATTCTGATGGTTTACCTGTTAATGATTGTGTAACTGCGGATTTTTACCTACACAAATTTTATTCAGATCTATTCTACCATTATGATTATCAGGTAAAAATTTCATTATACATATATGAAATTGAAGAGACTTATTCCTTTTATTATTGGGTATATAATTTTTTTCAGAATACCTCTAACACTCAATTTTTATTTCAATTTTACAATTTTCTACTGGGAAATCACTGTCCCCTCTATCAATCCATCAAAATATGCTTTAATATCGGAAGAAATACAATTCTCGTTCACAAAGCTTAAGGATATAACCTATATATCACTGCAAAAGGTAATTTGAAATATTTAAATTTAAGACATTATAATACAGCAACGTCCGGGTCAATTCATCATTAAAAATAAATTAATAAGTTTATGTGGATATGTATAAAAACGATCTATGAATTCAATAAAACCTTTCCATACTATAGTGACTCTTATTTCAGAATCTGATTAATTAATTAAAGAACAAAAGAATATATTGAGCTGCCCCTCACATGCACCAATACACGCCTATGATGCGACAAAATTTATAAAAGAATTTATAAAAAGCATTTCTCGCCGCTCAATGCGAATATTCGTCAACATCTTTCATTCTACTCTATTCATAGTGCTGTGCTTGTTCATTGCCATCACCCCAAATTCCAGTTCATTCATTATTTTGAAGATAACGAATTCTACTGTGGCGCAATCTATTCGCAAATTGCTGAACTGACTCAGTGAGTAATAAGATGCAATTTCTTATAAATTTGCTAGATTTTGGAATATTGCCGCCTAATTCCGAGTGTTGCTCGCATTTCTCAAAAACACAGTGTAAAAAATTGGTCCTCGTTAGGTTTTGAACGATTTCAATAGGTCTCTATCTTACTCTACATTTTCCTTACTATCTTCAATAATTCCTCAGTAGGAGGCAAGTGCGCATCATCGTATGGTAGATACACGCTTCCTACTATTACCCTATGTTTGATTTCTCTTACCTTGATTTCTAAGACGGCAACTGTAGCGTCCCTGGTCCCCAGCTTCGGTACATGGACCACTTCGAGGTCTCTGGACGCCAGGATCGCCGTTCTTGGTGCTTCCTCTCCGTCTGCCTTGCCTACGAGTAGCTGGTAGCCGCTGCCTCTTAAACCACTCACCTTCTTCCTGTAAACGTATGGTTCCTGTATTAAAACTATCTCAGACTCACCAGTTAGGATGCTTTCCAGTTCCCCGGTTGCATCCATACTGTGCTGTAGGTTGATTTGGCCTACCTTTAACATCGCCATTGCGTCCTCTCATTTGGATTGGGGTGGTCCCTTCCCTATCCTATCCGAGGGACCGCCGTTCTGCCTGGAGAAGCCTGCCTTGTACCCTGGCGACACTCTGCGTACCGTCAGGGTAACTAGCTCGTAGTATTGCGTAATGCCTTGCTCCTCCAGGGCCTGGACAGTCTCTTGGCTAACCATGAAGGTTAGGAACCACCCTCCTGCCTCTCCTGCCGTTTCCAGGTGCCTCCACCTCTCCACGTTCAGAGAACGGTTCTGGAGGCTCAGCACCCGCGTCAACCTCGAGAGGTCCACTTCTTGGCCCCTTAACCAGAAGCCGTTCCTTACCGGCCACGGAGCGTCCGCTGAGGGCACCGCCCTGAATGTGACGCCTGTTATGACCGGTGCAGTCCAGCCACTAAGGAGCCACTCCAGCGACGTTGGGTTTTGGACGGTTATTAAAAACCACCCTGGTTCAACGACGCCGGAGTTCCTGAAGCGTAGTTCCGGGCCTCGGGAAACCCCTTCAGGGCCCTCTATGGTCCGGAGCATCTGCTCTATCATGTTGCTCCTGATGGCTTCGTTCTCTTCTGGGAGGACGGTCCCGTCCTCCCGATCGCTTCTGATCACGACCTGCATCTCCTTTTTTACGGCAGCGCTGTAAGAAGCTATTGGGGTGTTTTGGATCCCCGCTTTCTGGCCCGGAGCTGCTGTCTCTCCCATTAGAAGGGGTGAAACGTTCGCCCTCTGGCCAGTGGGCCGAGACCTCCCACCCTCTTTGCCCCTCTTGGCTGGCCGATCTGGAGGAGTCTCCTTCTCCCGAGGCCTCTTTTTTACACCCCCGTGACCATGCTGGGGCGGCCCGGTGCGTCCAGACCCTGAAGTCCTCTCAAGGGGGCCCCCGTTAGGTCTGACGTCCCTTGCCGCCCTTGGCGCAATCGGGAGTATAATTGGAGGTCCCGCAAGAATCTTCTCCTGCCTCCTGGCTTTCCTCGCTTCAGGTCCCCTCCTCTGTCTCGACCAATTTTCCGGTCCGCGACGCCAGGCCTGGGAGTCCCTAGTGGGACTTCCTGGTCCGGCTTGCGGTGCTTTGGCATTGGTCTGTGAGGTGGCCTCGGTTTCGGATGGTCTGTTAAGACCTTCCGCTTCACACAACCTCATCTTCTTCTCTTCCTGCCTTCTCCTTGCCATCTGTCTTTTCTTCTGGGTCTTCTTTCTCTCTTTCCGGCGAATCTCGACTGCAGAGCTATCCGTCGAGTGATTCCTTGGGGATTCATCGTCGGAATCTCCGCTGCCGGGATCCGATGTCGGCCGGAGGAGATCTTCCTCTTTAGGGCGCTCTTCTACCACTTCCATCAGCACGTTTACTATTTCATTTTCTTTCTTTTCTTCCATGATAACTGTAGATAAGTGTGTGTAATGTGTAGGTGATGTCAAGAGATTAGCGAGTTCCTTCAATCCGTCCCCTTGCGAAAGGCCTGGTAGGGTTGGTTCTCGGCCGTGTGGTACGGCGGCCGCGGGCGAAGCCCCCCTCTATGAGAGCAAACATAGGAAACATATAGGAATTGTTCTGAACGTATCAGAACAGGTATACTATTATTATAAATTCATTTAAATGCATTAGTCATCACTATTCTGCACTATTCACTGCTAGTTCAATTAGTACCATAACCAGAGATTTCCTCTGCTCAAAAAATTCCTTGAAATTTGGTATGGTTAACAACAGAGGAAACTGTTTCCAATAAGTTCCGGGCCCTATCTTGTGAAAATCTAAAGAAAATCCGGTGTAAAAGGTTTTCTCTGAAATTACTTTGGAAAGTCATAACAACGCTTGTGTCGGAAACGCTCACGTTTTTAAATAAGAGATAATGTTTTCAATGTTAAAACTGGCATTACTCAGGCTCTGCTGAACGGATTTTGATAAATCAAACGGACAATTGAATGGTAAGACTTGAACTTTCAGATTCCTGGGTATAAATATGGAATACATTTTTCCATCACCCAGAAACTTGAATGAATAAATTTTGCAATCATTGAGTTTTCTAGTACAATTGTTTGAAGGACCTATACAGAAAATTCTCCCAGTATCTCATGCAGTCCCTTACCACGAAACTTTGCCCTACTGATCTTGTTTTTGGAAAATCGGTCTGACATTCACTGAATTAACATACTTTTTGAGGTTACAATTTTCCTAGTTTTCGAGTGTTTTTTTTTTAAATTAAAGATTACTGCGAAAATTTTGAAAAAATTCTAGGATGATCCGAAATCCATCAAGTACCAAAAAATCAAATAAATAATTCATTTAAAAACATTCAGACGAAAATCCATATTTTTACTTTTTCTCCTGGTTATTTTTGTATTAAACTATTCTGAATACGTTCTCGATGGAAAATGAAAGCTGAAGTCTCACTCTTCAAATCCCATATAGTAATATATCTTTTCGAGCACTGGTTTTCAAAGGCAGGTGTTTTTTTTTGTGTCGTTCAGGAAGTATTGTGGCGGACTGGAACCACGGTTTTGAACAGCTCAGACTGACGCGTTCGGCGCATGCCCTTCCCGGTTGCAGTTGTCTGTTCCCAACACGCGTGGCTGTCCCGTGATATTTAGGCTAAAGGACTGCGGATGGATAGAAGGAGATACATTGATGCCAGTTATAATGACTGATCCTCCGGCTCCCAAATACATTTTAGAGATAATGCACTGCGGGTGCACAAAAAGATGCAAAAAGGATAACTGTTCCTGCCGAAGATCCGGGTTGTTGTGCACGGCACATGTTGCCGAGTAATTAAAAGGGTAACAGAAGCTATATGTAACTTTAAAGACAATTTGATAAAATTTCCCACAACGAATGTACTTTTTTTTATTACCAAAATCAAAACAGAATACTCGAGAGATACTGTTAAAAGACTGTCCAAACTGTACCTACTTTGTGTGTAAACGAAAAATATTCACTTGCAATTTCGCACAAAGTACATTTCGACCTTGGTCTTTTAACAGTAGAAAACGGTGATAATACATTTCAGACATCAGGAGGAACTTGCTAAATCTGGAAGATCTCCTGAAAACCACAAAATTGATCCTGCCCAATTTGTAACTGAACCCATATTTATTATTATTATATTATTATTATTATTTATGTAGTGTGTCCTGGCACTTCTCAATTTCATTATCACATAATCAATCAATCCTATACTTATTTATAGAGATTGTAGTTCTGGAGTTGTTCAGAAATAACTTGATGGTTCATAAAAAGTGGAAAAAGCCTTTCAACATTCATTAGTCTGGTGCCTATAATTGTTGTGAAGAAGAAAAAAGTAACAGGCAAGGACCGGGTGGGAAATGTTGTTGAGGGTTCAACTTTAAGGAAAAAAGAAAAATTAAATACGAAAACAATCAAAATGGTGAAATGGGGATGCAGTTTTGGGGTTGAAAACGATTTTTTGCGATTTGCGGCGAAACGTGACCTCTTAGCGAAAAATGTTCGATGGAAAAGTTGTAGATAATAAAAAAAAATCAAAAACTTTTGTATTCATTACTTTTCGACATAACCTCAAATTAACTGCCACACTGGCGAAACCCCGATTTTTCTGTATTTAATTTTTTTCTCGCGTATAAATGATTTAATTTTGAATAAAATGCGTAGAAATATGCATTTTTTGGTGTCGAATGAGCATGATTTTTTCAAAATTCAGAAGACGACTAGTTTTTGCGTTAGGTACATTTTTCGAAAAAAAATCCCCCTTTCTTCCACGAACAATTGAGGAGTGATTTTTCAAAAGGATATATTTCCACCCGACAACCTAATAAACTTCCGACAAAAACGAACTCCTAAGGGTAAAAGGCATCTTCGAACGGCGCGGCGATAGAATGATTGAAAATGCCTTATTTCCTATAAGGAAAGCAATATCTTAACAGGAATTCCATACAAAAAGACATATTTCCACAAATGGCTCTGTAGAAATATGTCTTTTTGTATGAAATTCCTATTTAGATATTGTTTTCTTCATAGGAAATAAAGCATTTTGAATGGTTCTAACACCGTTAGAAGATGCCTTTCAACCTTAGGATTTGATTTTCGTCGAAAGTTTATTTTTCGATGAAGAATGGAAATATGGCCTCCTCAATTGTTCAGGTATTTTTTGTGTATTTCGAAGGTCTGTAAGTGATCATTTTAATTGTTGAAATGTCTACTTTCTTCATTTGCGAAAAAATAATGCTCATTCGACACAAAAAAGTCACATATCTAAACAAATTTTCATCTGAACTAAATCATTTATACGTTTTCGAATTTTTCTATTATTCATTATTAATTTCGCTAGGCCGTTACGTTTTGTGGCAAATCACAAAAAACATTTTCAACCTTCAAACTGCATCCCCATTTCACTATTTTGAGTGTTTTCGTGTTTATTTTTTTTTCCTCAAAGTTGTAACCTCAACAACATTCTCCATCTGGTTCTTGCCTGTTACTTTTTTTTCTAGAACTATTGAAAATCATTGAAAATATTGAGAAAATCATGATACAGAGAAACTTGTCTTTTTTCCTCAATTTTCAGCGGTTTAACAATTAAAATGATTACTTATATATCTTCGAAATACGAAAAAACACAAAAATCATTGTTATTAGAAGATAAGGGTATTTTTTTTTTCGAAAAATATGCATAACTCGAAAGTTAGTCGTCTTCTGAATTGCGAAAAAATCATGCACATTTGGCACTAAAAACAACACATTTCTACAAATTTTCATGTGAATTAAATCATTTATTCGAGATAAAAACGTGAAATACTGAAAAATCGTTTTTTCGCCATTTTTACGGATAATTTGGGGTTATGTCGAAAAAAGATTGATATAAAAGTTTTTGATTACTTTAATATCTACTATTTTTCAAAACATTTTTCGCTAAGAGGTCCCAAAAAACCGTTTTCAACCTCTAAACTGCATCCCCATTTCACCATTTTGAGGGTTTTCGTGTTTAATTTTTATTTTTCCTCAAAGTTGGAACCTCAACAACATTTTCCTGTTACTTTTTTTCTTATTTTGAACGTTTAGAATTCGTTTTCGCACCAGCCTTCATATTAAAAGGTTGTTTTTCAATTCATACCTACTGTCAAAAATATATCAATATTAATTTGGATTCTTGTGAATCGTTTACAAAATCCATTTGGTATGTGGAAAGAAAAATGTATACAACATATTCCTTCAATCATCATGTGAATAAATACAAAACTTATTAATATTATCTTGAAGAGTGTTAGTTTTTTATTTATGAAAATTATGTGCTTTGCACGATATCATATTTTCAAATTAATGATACATTTCTCAAAAGAACAGAAAATAAGATAGAAATTATAGGGATGTCTCTAAAATGACAAAATCATTTACATACCTGTGCCATTTAGGTTTGGTTGTGTTGTGCGATATTCTTTCACATTTTTTTATCATTCTAGATGTTCAAAGCGATACTTGAAAAAATTGAATAACGAGATGTTTCCAATAGATAATCGTTTCTGAACTGGGCAAAAACAGAAATTCAAAATTTCCTAATTAAAAAGTATGAACATACTCAATCGCATATTAATGATTTTTTTTTAATCTCTTGGAATCGGTTGAATGAAGCCTTCTGTGAATTCAACACATGATTATCACTGTTAAATGGTCGATTTTTCCTTTGTTAACACCTTGAATGCCATGGCGGTCATTATGATCGCTACGATACTTTCCCGTGGTGCCATAGCGGTCATACTGACCGCCGATTTTGCACCTCTACTACGGCTGCTTCAAACACCTTTTCTACAAAGGGATCGTGGTAATCGATGTGAAAACATTTAATCCCAAATTGGCATTTCATTGTACTGGGTGATACAGGATATAGGTCATATTGAACTCGTTATTTTTTTGTAAGTGATGAATCAACACATGAATTTTTTGTGAAAATGGTTGAAAAGAGAATGGTATCGATCTTTTATATGCACCGAATGGAACATCATCGACTTAGAAAGCTTAAATTGGAAGTTGGTTACGTTGCACGCAAATTTGTCCACTTTTAAAATTTCAAGTTATTGTGAAAATCCATTCCCATTTCCACTCCATTTTGATTCAATTCTCTTTCTGGTTCAAATATTACATAAGGGGGAGGGTTCTGTCGAACACTGTATAAGTGATTGTGAACTTCACGACACAATTAATAGTAGAGATGAAGAGGTGATTCACCTCAAAACATGTAAGAAAATTTTACCACACCGAAAGCAGACTAGGACAATACAGTAAATGTGAGGATTGTGAGGTAGGCCTACAGTTTATTACTATGGATTATGTTCAAAATTAAATGAATTTTTCAGAAAAATATATAATCCATTTTAGTACTGAAATATTGGACCATAATGTTTTTTGACTTACGGCATTTCGTTCTGTTAGAGCAGACGATGGACTTCATTCGAAGATCTTTCATAACTGATTAAGGTGTATCTTGTTCTTGGGTTACACGTGGGAGTTGTGATTTTTTGATGGGCTCTTTTATTTTAGGATGAATCTATTGTGGTGAACTAGCGTTATATAGAAAATGAGTAGTTCTACTGCTATTTTTTTTTACAAATTCATTGAATTTCTGAGTAGCTAATTATAGCCAGATACATAAGAAACATGTACAGAAGCGTTTCTTTCATTATACTGCTCCTGGTTCATCAATTGCACATTTAACCTTTTTAATCTATTTGATTTTCATTCGCTTTCATCAAGTGGGGAATTTCTGACTCATTGATACCGTGTTTGACGGTGTTTGGTATTGAGACCGAATATATCCTATTCAACCTTCCACTAAATGACACAAATTACGAGATCACTCTGTATTAAACAAATGTCATCTTTTCGCAAACTTTTGTTTTTGAATTCGTCAGTTATAAGTACTCTTTCTAAGTGCCTGAAAAATTATGACATAGTGAGTTCTTTTACCAACAAGTTTGGTATCCAGTGGTACACTACTATCAAAATTATCAGCAATGGGTCTTCTTCTGGAATATGAAAGTTTATCAGACAAAAACAACACAATGTTTGTTGCGACTGATGTATCAGAAACACGGTCTTTCACAAAATCTATTTTCAAATTTCATGTATGTTAATTTCCACAGCGCAATTTGAATAGTTTTATTCCATACCTGATAGGCTTTTCTGGGAAATATTACTTTATAATCAACCTCTGAATGGAAGTGGTGATATTTTCATAACCACTTAATTATATAATGTTTCTTCATTTATGAATCTCATTTTATGGAAAGTGCCAGTAAAATGGAAAATAACACACTCTCAAAAATAATTGAAATCCTTTATTTGTCATGATTTGTGGAGCGAACAGGTTTCGAAAGGACATCTCGGTTGGTCAATAATTGGCAACATGTAGCTTATGATCTTAACCCTTCATATACCCTGTGAGCCAGATATTTCCCAGGATTTCATTTCTATAAGTTGAGGTCCATTCATGAAGCCTTGACTGAGTAGAAGTACCATTGTTATTCAACCAAATTTGATTGAAACAGAGATAAAATCATAAGGGTGTTTCTTTACACTAACCAAACAGAATTCAACTATTCAGATCTTTCGTTTTTAAACTGCAAAATTTCATTATTTTCATTATCAGCATGGCTTCAGATTCGTCCGTTATTTCATTTTAAAAATTGAACATATCTTCTTAATTTTCTGGTTCATCATTCATCATCATTTTGTAACTCTTTTATATTATTCAGATGTCGAAGCCCACGAATTTTTTCAGATTTTTTTAAACTTCATTGAATTTTTTTAGATATTTATTGGGAATACCAGAACTTCTTCCTTTCAGTTGATAAATAAACTAAGTCTACCCAGAAATATTCATATTATGTAAAATCACTACTTCTTCGTGATATGAATGACACTTACATGTTTTAACAATGTTATGAATAAGCTGCGAATCAGTGAATTTACTTTCTGGGATAATAGCAACATTCTACTAAAAATCAATTGTAAGCTCTTACTTGATCACTACCGCTACATGAAGAGCCACTGTGAAAAGCCAATTTGGATATCATATTTCATAAACTCTCAGTTTGTAAAGTTTACTTCAGAGTAGGATATCTTCCTGTTGCACAATATACAATTTACTCATTTGTCGGAGCGGGATGACGAATGGGATGGCTTTCGGGAAGCGAGAAGGAACTTTAAACGAGAATTACGGCGGAGTAAACGGGACAGTTGACGAACATACTGTGGAGAAATTGATCCCTCCCAGAGTCCGCCAGACTGGCCAAGATACTGAGCAGTGAAACGAAGGGCACAATTGGATCGCTCAAAAGGCAAGACGGAACTTGGACGATATCCAAACATGAAGCTCTTGAGCACCTACTGGAGGTCCACTTTCCTGGACAGGCGGGTGACAACCGGGATCGAAGAGAAACGCCCATCCACAGGGTGGACGGACCTCTCGCTGAGGAGATAGTCACAGAGAAGGCAATTCGGTGGGCTGTGAACGAGTTCAAACCATTCAAGGTGGCAGTCCTGGACGGCATATTTCCAGCATTGCTACAGAAAGCGCTGAAAGACATATTTCCCTGGATAAGGGACGTCTTCAGGGCCAGCTTGGCATTGGGATATGTACCAAGGACCTGGAGGACAGCTAGAGTAGTTTTTATCCCAAAATCAGGGAGAAGGGACTACACTCAAGCAAAGGCCTTCAGACCCATTAGCCTCACATATTTTCTACAGAAGGCTCTGGAAAAGATTGTGGATAGGTATCTGGTGGAGGTAGTACTGAGTAGGCACCCCTTCGAGGATAATCAACATGCATACCGCAGTGGACGGTCCACAGAAACTGCCCTTCATGCACATGCAGTGCACAGGGTAGAAAAGGCACTCCATTTCAAGGAGTGGGCTCTTGGAGTCTTCTTCGACGTGGAGGGTGCCTTCGATAAGGCAAGAACAGATGTTATCTGCAATGCACTGCAGATTAGGGGAACCCCTCCTACGCTGATTAGCTGGGTAGCTACGGCCATCGAGCGGAGGAAAGTGACGGTGTCTCTAGGAGAGAGCCATGCCGACATCGAGGTGAGAGGCTGCTGCCCGCAAGGTAGCTGTCTCTCCCCTCACCTTTGGTGTCTAGTCATGGACGAACTTCTCAAGAGACTAGCCGCCAACGGTTTCTACGCCAAGGCATACGCCGACGACGGGCTCGTCCTGGTGACGGGCCCTTTCCTAGGTGTGGTCTGTGGCCGGATGCAGTTGGCGTGCAGGAAAATAGAAAGGTGGTGCGAGGAAGTCGGCCTCGCAGTCAATCCGACTAAAACGGAGATGATTCTCTTCACCAAGAGAAGGAAGGTAGATGGGTTCAGATCACCAGTAATGGGTGGAAAACCCCTAGAGCTGGCTAGAGAAGTGAAATAGCTTGGGGTGATTCTGGACTCGAAGCTAACTTGGGGGACACATGTCGATCGAGTAGTCGAGAAGGCGGTGGTCGCTATCTGGAGTCTGCGCCGGGCAGTGGGAGGGAGGTGGGGACTCAAACCTCACATCCTTCACTGGATCTACACGGCGGTAATCAGACCCAGAATCCTTTATGGAGCAGTGGTCTGGTGGCCGAGAGTGGACCAGATAACCACAACCAACAAGCCTGGAAAAATTCAAAGACTAGCTTGTAGGGGAATAACCGGCGCGATGAGGATGACCCCCTCGGCAGCCCTAGACGCCCTGCTGGGTCTGCCGTCGCTTCCAACTTGTATAAAGAAGAAAGCGATGGCGTCGTCCTATCTCAGAATGCGTGTCTCAGGGAGCTGGCGAGGAGATGGGTATACAGGGCATACCGAAATCGCTGTGGTAGCGGAGAAAGAAATCCCACTATCCGGTACCAAAGTGATACAGACAGAGGATAAAATTTGGTGGAAAGGACGATCTCGCTAGAGATCCCAGACAGGAGAGAGTGGGAAGAGGAAAGGGTGATATTTCCCCCAGAAAGCCTGGTCTGTTTTACAGACGGGTCCAAACTGGAGGAAGGGCAAGCCGGAGCAGGAGTTTACCTGGAAAACGGAGAGAAAAGAGCATATGCGCTAGGTTCTCTGACAACAGTTTTCCAAGCAGAGGTGTATGCCATCCTGGAGGCAACCAGAATGGAAGAGGTGAGGTCCGGCCCAGAGAGACATGTATATGTCTGCTCGGACAGTCAGGCCGCATCAGAGCTCTGAATGCAACCAGAACCAGATCAGTACTGGTTCAGGAGTGCAGAGATGCCCTGGAGAGTCTTGCGACTGAAAAGGAAATAACGCTGATGTGGGTCCCGGGCCATGCAGGGATTGAAGGCAACGAGCAGACGGACCAGCTAGCCAAGCAAGGAGCTGGACAACCCTACTACGGGCCCTAACCCGCACTCGGCATAACAAGGAGACAAGTAACAACGACACTGAATGAGTGGGCCGTTGATACATTAGGAAAAGAGTGGAGAAGGATAGACGGATGCAGGCAGTCAAAGCAGATGATATCGGGGCCAGACATGGCAAGGACAGCCAAGATACTGAAGCTAATTCGCAAAGAACTCCGACTGTTGATGGGAATTCTAACCGGCCACTGCGGCCTCAGGAGGCACCTGGCTCTCATCAGAGTTGAGGCAGACCCACTTTGCACGAAATGTGGGGAAGAGGAGGACTCCTTCCACTTCCTGTGCCAATGTGGTATTTATGGAAGGCTCAGACCAAACGTCTTCGGAGCTGCCACTATTAAGGAGGAAGAATTGCACTCGTTGCAATGGAAAGACATTTCGACATTCATAAGAAGGTCGAAGAGGTTCGAGCAGGTATCCGACATGGGATGAGTGAAGATGCCGGGGATTGCGAAAAGGGTCCACAGGGGCCTAGTCGCTGACGCTTGCGTCCCCCATCCATTACCATTACCATTACTCATTTGTCCTTCCACACTTTTATGGATTATCTTGAACTCACATTAATTCATTTTCAGACTTTGGAAGGTTACAAACCTACAAAATTCATTTCAGGAGCCGAATGTCTTCCAAAAAATAAAACTTCTAATCAATATGTTGAAGATGTTCATGTGACTTGGTCTATTCATCCATGAAATTCACCAGAATTCATCATTTTATCATTAGAAATTAGTTCTGAATTACCTATCGGTAATAATTCATTTACGTTTCGAATTTTATTCTTTCTGTGAACTATTTATTTTTTCATTTGGCAATAAATACATAATATTTTGTGATTATTATTATTATTATTTTGGACTAAAAAGACAGAAATATGTGTATGAATACATCCCTACACCCTATACCCACTACAATCGAATTGTTCGATTCGAATATTAAACTTTTTCGATTTCAGCTCCATCTAGTAGACGAATATCAACAAACCATACATTTTTGTAATGAGCATTCTGAGAAAATTGTTGAGCTGATGAAAATGGACAAGATGCAATTTTCTATAAAAAACTTGTCAGCACTTCTGACTCGCCCTGTAGGATTATGTCAGGAATGTTTCTTTAAAATTTCGTATATTTCAATCTTATACCTCTACTTCAAATTTGAAATCTCTATGTGAAGCGATAACTGAATGGTAGGATTATCTCATATATCAAAGTTACACAGTACCCGTTCTACGTGACACCAAGGGAAAGTCAGTATGAATTTCTCGGCAGTCAAGGTGTTAATCATCATTTCAATTCCTCATAATATATTTGTTTGCAAAAGGTAGCACCTAGGACCATCTTCCAAAATTGTTTTCAGTTATTTATAAAGAGTGTATCATCGAAAACTGGATTATCAACCAAGTATGTTTGAGTTTTGAGTTGGTATTATTATTACAACTCCAGCAATCCCAGGTTCCAAGTGTCTACCTCGAACCGTTTCGATGATATAGTCAAATAGCCCTTTTATATGCACAATATGTGTTTAACTGACACTCCATACTTTCCGAATCTTCAATTTTCTTTGTCCTAACCTTCCCAACGGTTTGACGTTCAAATCTGGTATTGAAGGACTAATAATCCCTACTCACATATATTTGTATATACAGGGTGTCCCAACGAAAACTTTCCACCCGGATTTACTGGGAAATGACAAATTATTTTCGGAAACGCGAAAACAGGTCGATTTTAATTTCTAGGGGGACACATGTTAGTAATGGATTTAGTCGAGCAACTTCATCCCCCTGACGGAGGCGGCTACCCCCTTGCGAATCGTCATAGGGAACGTGGGTCGAGTAATACATCATCTTAAAGCTCTCTTTATTCTCTATCCAAACGTCGATAATTTTTTCAAAATCGAATGAACGGTAATTGAAATTAGTGTTGTTGACAGGTTCAATGTAAATAGTCAATATCTTACCTGTTCCTATTCAAATTCAATTTATGAACTATTTTAAGACTCAATGAGTGGACAGATAGACAATGGCAACATCCCATCCGGTCAGGTAACCCAGTCACCCCACGAAAAATGAAAACAAATTAGTCAAAACAAAGTAAGTAGGCAGGTTGGGACTATTAATTGCGAAGATCTTTCAACCAAGTATCAGTTTTATGTCGCTATTCGCGAATACAATGTCTGTAGTGAAAAATGCCTAAATGTTGCCAACTTAACCAACTTTATCTACCGTTTTTATAAACCAACAAAAGTAAAAATACACATACATATATACGCTATATTTTTATTAAAATAAAATCAAATATTGCAATTAGCATCGTATTCTTCATTTTCCGCATCTTTGTACATGGACTTATTCATTCTATTCAACATGCCTTGTGTTGGTATGAATGCAGTGCAATCGCCAAGCTCACCAATACCTTGTTTCACATGCAAGATACTACATGTTTGTTAATGAATCTGTTTCGTGTTTTAGTCTTTATTAAATTAATTTTAGAAAATATTCTTTCGCATGCAGCGTTGGACATTGGTAAGCATAGCAGTCCCTTTGCGAAATTTGCAATATTTGCATATTTAAATTGTCTATTACAATCACGCATTTTGCCGACAGCACCCCAAAAATTGTCAACACTTAGAAGAGAATTCGAATTACTACTACCACCAGATTCTAACCATAAAGTATAAACTCGTGTTTATGAATAGTTTGGTTGTTTTATGATTATCAACCTTATACACAAAGTATTAAAGTTGTTAATTGAATGCCAAACAAAAAACAAACCTAACAGGAGAAGTACGAGGGAATCCCCTACTCGTTGTTTTATGATTATCAACCTTATAAACAAAGTATTAAAGTTGTTGATCGAATGCGATACAAACATAACACGATAACACGAGAAGTAGGAGGAAGGGGAATCCCCGACCCTGACCCCAAGGTCCCCAAGCCGCCAAGCCCACATTCCACATGCATACATGCTCGCGACGTGTCCAGGGTTGCCATTTCCGGCATTTTGTGTTGCCATAATGAAATTTATTTTCAATAACCCAATACTGCCAAAAACTGCCAAGTTTTATAAAACGT
Organism: Chrysolina oricalcia; assembly: GCA_944452925.2. NCBI lineage: Eukaryota > Metazoa > Arthropoda > Insecta > Coleoptera > Chrysomelidae > Chrysolina > Chrysolina oricalcia. The sequence goes on from OX101810.2 coordinate 52,868,522, forward strand.
CAACTGATCATGCCAAAGGCTAAAATAAGAGGCAAATCCTGCCAAAATGGCAGGAACCTGCCACATATGGTCACACTGCTGCTTATTCCAGCCAAAACGGGTGTCACCTACAGCACTAAAAAGTGCTGTAAATTATAAGGTAGATGGAAAACTATTATATTTCATGAGCCAAGTCGTCCTAGGATCAACCACTGAATTAAAATAAAATTCGGCAAAACTTTGCATTGTTATAAATTCCGATAAAAAAAACTGAAATTTTAATCGAAGGGATAAAATAAACCAAATTCGATGTTTCGTCAGAACGGCCAAGTCCGACTGAGAAATTTGCGAGAGTATATCTCCGCGATAATTTCCACTAGGCTCCGCCCAATTCCGCGACGCTGCGATTCTATAAAAGAAACGCAGCGCGCACCGAAACGGCAGTATAGCTTTGGTTGCGAACTGAGTAACAACCTGCAAGAGAAGCTATTCTTTTAGTGAAAAGTATTTTTACTGGTTCCGCTGTTGCTGTGAAAAGTGTTTCACTTAATAGTCATAAACGACTATCCCGAAGAGTTTAACTCTGGGGCATTTTCCGTATTTCTTTTCGTTTCGATAAAGAAATAATCCCGAAGACTTCGCCGAAAAGAAAAATTTCTTCCAAAATACTGGATTGGTTTATATCCCGAGAGTAAGGAAAGAATCTAAGGCCAGCCATCCGATTCCGGCTAAGGGTACCAATCACACTGGGTGATTTTATTGGAAGTCTGGAAGTCTGGCAATTTAGACCTAAAACGTTACAACCATCTTAAACAAATGTACATATTATTTATAATAATCTGGGGATTCGGAAGTCATATATTTCTACAGTAAATACATTTTTCCGAACCTGGCTAGCGACGAGCGTTTCTAGCCTGTTTATTAATATTTTCTCCTCTCCGGGAATTCATTTGATAAAGGGTCTTAAAAATAAATTATTATTCGGTGTTGGAGTTATGGATTTCAACACCAAGCGTACTGGCGACAGGGAACCCGCTGCTAGCCGGGCGGATTTTTATAAAATGGAATTGTCGCCTTTACGACATGGCGCCCAACGTGGGGCCTATGATAGGAATGAAAGTAATCCTTTTGTAAGCCGTAACCCAGGTTATTACCAGGCTGCAGCGATGCTTACTTTTGAGGATTCTCCGGTAGTTCCTATTCCTCAAGTGGAGGAGAAGACCCTGTATGAAAACCTGGAATCTGGAAATTTTCACTTTCCAAGTTTGGAAAGAAATCATCGCCGATTGGATCAGGCATTTATTACAAATAGAGTACATGTCTCAGACATGTTTGGGGACGAAAATTGGCAAACAATTTCTAACTTGGAATTGAAAGATGTCAATACCCCTGCAACTCCGAAACAAAGTCGAAGCCCTCGAAATCCTTTTGAGGGACTTCTTATGTCCCCACCTATTCAGGACAGGAAACAAGAGAATAGGTGGCGCCCAGAAATAAGAGAGCCAAAAGTTTTTTTTGCAGAAACGAAAGGCCCCGAATGTAGTTCTCCTATAATGCGAAACTCTTCACAGACTGATTCTATGAGTGAATTAGTGAAGTTATTTAAAGAAATTGTTGGAAACAACTCCGGAGTGAAGAAACTTGATCGGAGCCGACTCCCCACCTTTTCAGGGGGGGAAGAGGACCCAAAATCATTCATAGCGAAACTTATTAAGGAATTTGATAAGACTAGGACAGAGTCTGATGAGTGGGTGAACCTTGCAAAGTCACAGTTGCGTGGTGATGCCCAGTCATGGATTAACTCCTATACAGGGGTAGAAATGACTTGGGAATACTTCTTAAGACGATTTCACCAACGTTTCGACAGTCCGGAAGTTTCATCAAAACTCATGTCGAAACTTTATGGACAAAAACAAGGCCGTGAGAAGGTCGACGTTTTTATAGCAAAGAAGTGGAATGTGGAAGAATCCGAATGTATACAATTAATCACGGAGTTGATAACTCCGTCGATTAAAGCATATCTTCGGGGAAAGAAGTTCAATGATATTGAAGAAATAACTACTTTTTGTAGTGCTATCGAAGAGGACTTGAGTGGGAGTTTGAATACTGCCACGTCCAATTCAAAATCATCTTCAGGTCCAAGAAACAATTATTCGAATAGTTCGAATGTTGCTGGTAATTCGAATGTGGGTTCGAACACGCCTGTGCCTCAACAGACAGGCAATAATACGAATAATTCTTGGAGAAATCAAGATAATAATCCCATAAGAGGAAATAATCCATCTAGCCGTGGCCGACCAGGCTATAATAACGGCCTGAACAGAAATTCAGTCAACAATTCTGCTTCGTTGGTTAATAATCGTGGAAATTCCCCACGAAGAGAGCCTCAACTTAGTAACCTGCAAGATAATAATGCGGGAAACTATCAGCGAGATGTGTCGCCAGCGACGAACACACATCTTTTCCAAGAATAAGTCGCTATTTACAATCCCCCCCTCCGTGTGTACAAAAATCCCACAAAGCCAATTTCAGTGTCTCGTCGGTGAGGCCTGACCCACTACTCCCTTATTTCTCTGAGACATTATTTGGGAATGAAATGTTGATAACCCTAAATGATGGAACTCATGTAAATAAAACTCTTCCCAGGATCCCTGTGCAAGTTAATGGTTCTTATGCATTGGCACTGATTGATACCGGTGCCAGTACTAATTTTATTCGTGCAGACATTTTCAAAAATATGGACCTTACAAATCTGCCCCATCCCACAGCCATTCAACTAGGTTGCCGTGACAACACTAGTTATAGCTTGGGGCAGATAGAAACACAAATCGTGTTGGGAGAAAATGTCTATAATATTTCGGCAACGGTTTTGACGGATTTAAACGAACCAATTATTCTAGGGATGCCCTTTTTGGTAAAAGAGGAAGCTATTCTAGATGTGACTAGGAAATGTATGTATGTCGGCAAAAAACCGAGACAAACATTATTCTGGAATATAATAGCCGAGCGGCGGCTGCATGATATTGCGCTACCGGAATTTACTCCTGAACAATTCTCCTCAAACACAAAGGATCAGGTAATGTCGGTGATTTCCGATTTCCCTGATGTGTTTGAGGAAACCATTAAACAACCTATCACTAAAGCGTCGGTGCATGAAATCCGGGTGCGCCAGGAGAAGCCTTTCCGACAATTCCGGTATGGAAAAATGTCGGAAGAGAGAAAGGCCCTGGTGCACGAGGAAATCCGGAAACTTTCGGAGGCCGGTGTGATAACGCAGAGTGATTCCCCTTATTGCTCTCCTGTAGTCCTCGTCCCTAAAAAGGACGGCAAGCTGAGGTTTTGCGTGGACTACAGGGAGATAAATAAACTCATTATATCAGAGGCACCAAACTTACCTCCGATCCAAGAGACGGTTCGTGAGATGGGCCGAGCTACCATCTTCTCGACATTGGACTTAAGAAATGGTTTTTGGCAAGCTCCTATAACCCCTAACTCTCAGAAATACACAGCTTTTGGAGCACCGGACGGCCAAGTTTACCAATTTAAGGTTCTTAGCTTCGGTTTAAAAAACGGGCCAGCCGTGTTCCAGAAGCTGATGTCGTCGGTGCTAGTGGGATACACAGATAGTTTCTGCAAGGTCTATCTAGATGACATCATCGTGTACTCCCACAGCATCAGCGAACACTGTGACCATCTACGACGCATCCTTGAGAGACTCAGATCCCACGGATTATGGCTATCCCCAAGTAAATGTGTTTTTGGTTCAACAGAACTGAAATACTTGGGGAGAATCGTGTCCGAGAAGGGAAATCGGCCTCAACCGGCCCACGTCATTAATATCCAAAACTTTCCTACTCCCAAGTCGATTCGCCAGCTCCGCGCGTTTCTGGGGACCGCAGGCTGGCTACGGGAATACATTCCACACTTCGCTGAGATTGCCGCACCCTTGTCAGACCTTATAGACAAGGAGCGGCGATTCAAATGGGATTACAAAGCTGAAGATGCCTTTGAGAAAATAAAGGAGCTTGTTGCAGGTCCTTTGGAATTGGCTAGGCCCGATCCCTCTCGTCCGTACTGCTTGCAGACGGACGCTAGCATGATAGGGATCGGAACGGTATTGTTTCAAGAGAGAGACGATGGCCAAAGAGACATCATCACCTATGCCAGTGCCAAGTTGAATCGCACTGAAAGACGTTACCATGTGAACGAGATAGAATGTTTGGCTATAGTCTGGGCAGTGCGTAAATACAAGCACTTTGTGCAGGATCGCACTTTCAAATTGTATACTGACAATTCTGCCCTATTATGGTTGAATAGGATGAAAGACGAAAAGGCCAAGCTAACCCGCTGGTCGCTAATGTTGCAAGAATACGACTTTACAATTATTCACGTCCCTGGAAAATTAAACCAGTTACCAGACTTCCTTTCACGCAACCCCGTGGAGGAAGAGACTGGACAAGACATCTTCGAAGACTCTGAGAGGATGTTCTTTCCTATTATGGAAACAAAGTCGACGGAGGCTGAAATGAAAGAAACCCTACAGGAAGTTGAAATTCGTCCTGATTTCCTAACTCAGATTCGTACATTCTACGAGGAAGTCATGCAACAGCAGTTTGAATGTCCCAGTTTGCAGAGATTCGTGGAACGAATCCTGAGAGCTAGGCAAGCTGCAGACCCCTCTGACTATGAACGCCGAATCGCGAACGAGTTTTTGTTGGACGAAGGTCAACTATATTTTGTAGGAGCAAACCACGACGAGCGACGTCTCGTAATACCTAAAGATTTTTTTCCAAGAGTCATGAAACGTTTCCATGATGATATTGGCCATCCTGGCGTAGACGAAACATATCGTCAAGTAGCTCGCCATTATCAATTGGCCCCTCTGCGAAACCGTGTCCATGACTATGTGACTAGGTGCCTTGTTTGCGCTACGACCAAGAGGTCGGCGCCGCAAGCGGCTTCAAACCTTCGCCCTAACCTCCCCCAGAAACCATGGGATATAATCTCGGTGGATGTTATGGGCCCTTATCCCATTTCTACTAACGGAAATAAATACATACTAGTGGCGACAGATTGTTTCAGCAAGTGGGTAGAGGCAAAGGTAGTCCCCAAAGCTGATGCATCTGCTGTGGCACGCTTCCTACAGGAAGACGTGTTTAATCGCTGGGGGTATCCGCGAAAGATCATTTCCGATAGTGCAGCTCAGTTCAAGGGCCGCGTCTTTGAGACGTTCGTAAGGCGCCTGGAAATTGAGTTGAAATGGTCGGCGGTTTATCACCAGCAAGCTAACCCTGTAGAGAGGCGTGCCCAGGAGATTAAAAAAATGCTTAGAGCCGCATTGATTAACAAGCCTGAGAATCTCTGGGAAGAGCATATCTCAAATATTGTTTACAACTTGCGTACCCGACTTAATGCTGCTATTGGCACCACCCCGAGCATGTTACTCTTGGGGTACGAGCTTCCGAAGCCTGGAGAATGGGTGACACCAGCCCAGAGGCGAAGGCGAGCTCGAAATGAGAACCGAGAAGCTCGGGTGGATGCTGCAGCAGCCTCCTCGACTACTTACCAAAATAAATATTTCCCAGATCCGGATAACCAGCCGATCGTCTTCGAACCGGGGCAATGGGTTCTTTGTCGCAATTCCGCACAACTTCGTAAAAATTTCGGGCCTACTTGGGTAGGGCCCTACCAAGTTGAAAGGTTAGCCGGACCAACTTGTTTCGTGGTGAACAAAGGTGGATTAGAGCAAAATGTACACACGGACGATTTGCGCCCGGCCCCTGCTCCGCGATTAGGTCAGGCCGAGTTGGATCCTCGGCCTCCGCCCCCTGAAGATGAGGAAGATTAACCCCGAAAGTTTTCTGATGGAAATATATGACTTCCCATTCCGCTCTCAGTGGAGAGTGATGATCGATTGATTTTTTTCTCTGTTACGACGCCTGGATGTTATGACTAATGTTGAAAGCGTCATTGTAAATAATTTCTGACTGCTCTGTATGTATTTATTAGTATTTGAATTAGACTAAGGTTGTTGTCATTAGTTGGTTGCAATGCAATATGTAATATATTTTAGATGCTAAGTTAGAACTGTATGTATGCAGAGTAGAATTATTGTAAGGGACAGTTGTCCACATAACTTAGTGAAATTTTTTATATTTTTAAATGAATAAAGCAACAAATGTTGACCTTGCTGTGATTGGACTGATGTCGTAAATTGGATGGCCAGCGATTCCTTAAGGGGGGGGCATGTTATAAATTCCGATAAAAAAAACTGAAATTTTAATCGAAGGGATAAAATAAACCAAATTCGATGTTTCGTCAGAACGGCCGAGTCCGACTCAGAAATTTGCGAGAGTATATCTCCGCGATAATTTCCACTAGGCTCCGCCCAATTCCGCGACGCTGCGATTCTATAAAAGAAACGCAGCGCGCACCGAAACGGCAGTATAGCTTTGGTTGCGAACTGAGTAACAACCTGCAAGAGAAGCTATTCTTTTAGTGAAAAGTATTTTTACTGGTTCCGCTGTTGCTGTGAAAAGTGTTTCACTTAATAGTCATAAACGACTATCCCGAAGAGTTTAACTCTGGGGCATTTTCCGTATTTCTTTTCGTTTCGATAAAGAAATAATCCCGAAGACTTCGCCGAAAAGAAAAATTTCTTCCAAAATACTGGATTGGTTTATATCCCGAAAGTAAGGAAAGAATCTAAGGCCAGCCATCCGATTCCGGCTAAGGGTACCAATCACACTGGGTGATTTTATTGGAAGTCTGGATTTTATTTATGGACCGTTCCTGTTAGCATTTCAGCTGTGTACAAATGGAATGAAGATAGACATCCGGTAAGCTTGAAACTGTAATAAAAACTGCTATCAAGTGAAACCTAACGTATTGTTTTGGAACAACAGTGTGTTCTTTTTAAATTTTTTGCTAATCGTACGTAATTCCGTTTACGAAAGATTAGACAATTGCCTTCGAAAATAAGTTATAGACTATATCATATTTGTTTTGGTAGTGAATAAAAGGTTACCTTAATATTAAATTGAAGACTTTAGTAGATTTGAAGTAAATTAAGCAATCACTTTTTTTATTTTTTTGATAATACAGATACGGCTCTTATACACAGTCTGTGGGCCAGAACACTAAGTGAATACTTATAATTAAATTGTTCTTGTTGTATACATATTGACTCGACCTTCGTTCTGGCTAGCGTCCAGCTTGAGAAGGGTGGGTCGTATTTTTGTATTGTTTTCCGGGCTACGCCCGACATACCTTTATTTTAGGGGTCGACTTTGCTAGGGCTGGAGCAGCCATCGTTGTAATCGTTCTTGTTAGAACCAAATAAAAGAATTCGTAAGCCCTGGCAATTTAGACCTAAAACGTTACAACCATCTTAAACAAATGTACATATTATTTATAATAATCTGGGGATTCGGAAGTCATATATTTCTACAGTAAATACATTTTTCCGAACCTGGCTAGCGACGAGCGTTTCTAGCCTGTTTATTAATATTTTCTCCTCTCCGGGAATTCATTTGATAAAGGGTCTTAAAAATAAATTATTATTCGGTGTTGGAGTTATGGATTTCAACACCAAGCGTACTGGCGACAGGGAACCCGCTGCTAGCCGGGCGGATTTTTATAAAATGGAATTGTCGCCTTTACGACAGCATCGAGTTTTGTTCGGGGCTCGGCTCGACCAGAACCGCACCCTGAACGGCAGCGTCATGCGAGCTGCGAAAAATTCGCATCGAGTGTATCTGAGCGCGGTCTCAACCAGAACCGCGCCCTGAACGCTCGAAGCGAGGGCCCGCGAGAAATTTCTCGCCGGAACGGAGGTTTCTCGGTATCCTGAATTCGGAGATCTTCCGATTCTGAGATTTCCTCGAGAGAAACCGTGTGAAGCAGAGAATAAAAAAATATGTTATGCAAATTAAAGTTTGCCCTGCTTCTATAAAGGACGAGCTGATTTGTAATTCGACATCAGTTCCAGTCCTGACTTTGAACTTAGTACACTTCGTAAATTTATCTCCGATATTTTACCAAGTTTTCCTACTGCAAAAGTGCTTTTGCATTATTCTTCGATGGTTTTATAGCCGCTATCAGATATCAGTATAATATCCAAACATAGCGAGCTGCTGCTACTTGGCTGTCGATATTATAGAAAGAATTCGTTTTCCTACGGGAATAAATCCGTCGACTTGGCCATTCCTCGAGTTTTCCACTACCAATCCAGCGATCTTCGGCAAGCATTTTGTGGATGAAAGTGCTTCTCCTGGCTTCGGGAACTGTAGTACCGAAGCACATCCGTCTTATTACTTCTCGACCTGAAAGAAATAAAATCCCAGTAGTTCGAGACTTGTTCCGGCGTTCCTGGTACCTGCTTCCTGCTGTTCCTGGCCCCTTGGGCGAAGAAGTGCTACAAAGACAATTGAAACCGAACGCTTGTTCGTTTCTTACAGTGGTGAATATTAAAACAGACAATTTTCTTTTGGTTTACTATTCGGGTTATCACCCCGACTAGTACACTAACCATTGACTCTCGTGTTTACTGACTCTGACAATTTTCCGGAACGATTTCCGGCTAATATTTACTAATCATAACCTGTTTGCCCTTTTCAGCTACTCGGCCTGCACTGATGTGCGAGCTGTGAGTAAATTCCTTGGGAACCTCTCAGTGAGTACCTAGGTACTTTAAACTTGGCACTCATCAGGCCCCCAGAGACCGGGGGGCCCTCACTGAGGTACTGAGGCTTGGACAGTGGGTGCAAGACCCCACGGTACATGCTCGAGTACGCCTAACTGCAATCAGAAGAGATTTGACACGTGTCAAATTTCACTACACTCTGATCAGAGGCCTAAAACGCAAACTCTCCCTCCGGGTAGGGAGACACGTGAGGTTAAACTTCCCTGATTAGGCAACTTAAATCACAAAAATTTGTACTCTTTTATTTGTTAGGGTTTAGGGCTCGTAGTGAACACCCAAGAGCCGGCAGTAGCCATCGTGGTGCTCTGGGTGGTATTCCCGGTCAGAATTATTTGACTCTCCTAGGAAAAATTCAACCTTGTAAATTGTAAAATTATTATCTTAAAATCTGAAACTTGAAATTCGTATTTTTCAGCATTTTTACCATTCAATTTTCCCTTGAAATAGAACTCAGCTCGATTTCAAAGAAAAAGGTCGAAAATATCGTTAATTTCTATCTTATAAATTTTATTGCAAAGTCTGGGGTGCATATTTGATCATCATGGATCACAGCACAAATCCATTCCTTTCGTTCGGTGGCAGTTCGGACCCTCGAACAGCTAGCCAGGGTGAAGTTTTAAGAAGAATTAAAAATACCGAAAGTCTGCCTAACCGACACGGGCTTCTTAAATAGGAAAAGCTGACATTTGCTCCTGCCAATGCCGAAGCAAAGCCGCGGTGGGCGGGGCCTACTGGAGTCTTCCCTCCAGATATGGTCTCGCCAAATAATTTTTCAATCTTCATTTATTGTTCATTTGTCGGCAAAAGATAACAAATGGGGTAGCCGCCCCTGTCAGGGGGATGAAGTTGCGTGACTAAATTCATCACTGACATGTGTCCCCCTAGAAATCAAAATCGACGTGTTTCAGCGTTTCCGAAAATAATTTGTCATTTCCCAGTAAATCCGTATGGAAAGTTTTCGTTGGGACACCCTGTATATAATTTATTGGGTGTTTCATTTGAAAAATTAAACTCTTATTATCCACGCTTTAATGATGAACCCTGTATAAATGAAAACAAATTTGGAAGATGGTCCTAAGTGGTCCCTTTGGCAAACAAATATGAGAAACAATTTTCCGGAACGATTTCCGGCTAATATTTACTAATCATAACCTGTTTGCCCTTTTCAGCTACTCGGCCTGCACTGATGTGCGAGCTGTGAGTAAATTCCTTGGGAACCTCTCAGTGAGTACCTAGGTACTTTAAACTTGGCACTCATCAGGCCCCCAGAGACCGGGGGGCCCTCACTGAGGTACTGAGGCTTGGACAGTGGGTGCAAGACCCCACGGTACATGCTCGAGTACGCCTAACTGCAATCAGAAGAGATTTGACACGTGTCAAATTTCACTACACTCTGATCAGAGGCCTAAAACGCAAACTCTCCCTCCGGGTAGGGAGACACGTGAGGTTAAACTTCCCTGATTAGGCAACTTAAATCACAAAAATTTGTACTCTTTTATTTGTTAGGGTTTAGGGCTCGTAGTGAACACCCAAGAGCCGGCAGTAGCCATCGTGGTGCTCTGGGTGGTATTCCCGGTCAGAATTATTTGACTCTCCTAGGAAAAATTCAACCTTGTAAATTGTAAAATTATTATCTTAAAATCTGAAACTTGAAATTCGTATTTTTCAGCATTTTTACCATTCAATTTTCCCTTGAAATAGAACTCAGCTCGATTTCAAAGAAAAAGGTCGAAAATATCGTTAATTTCTATCTTATAAATTTTATTGCAAAGTCTGGGGTGCATATTTGATCATCATGGATCACAGCACAAATCCATTCCTTTCGTTCGGTGGCAGTTCGGACCCTCGAACAGCTAGCCAGGGTGAATTTTTAAGAAGAATTAAAAATACCGAAAGTCTGCCTAACCGACACGGGCTTCTTAAATAGGAAAAGCTGACATTTGCTCCTGCCAATGCCGAAGCAAAGCCGCGGTGGGCGGGGCCTACTGGAGTCTTCCCTCCAGATATGGTCTCGCCAAATAATTTTTCAATCTTCATTTATTGTTCATTTGTCGGCAAAAGATAACAAATGGGGTAGCCGCCCCTGTCAGGGGGATGAAGTTGCGTGACTAAATTCATCACTGACATGTGTCCCCCTAGAAATCAAAATCGACGTGTTTCAGCGTTTCCGAAAATAATTTGTCATTTCCCAGTAAATCCGTATGGAAAGTTTTCGTTGGGACACCCTGTATATAATTTATTGGGTGTTTCATTTGAAAAATTAAACTCTTATTATCCACGCTTTAATGATGAACCCTGTATAAATGAAAACAAATTTGGAAGATGGTCCTAAGTGGTCCCTTTGGCAAACAAATATGAGAAACTAAAATAGTGATTTACAATGGAGCAATTGACCAAGGGAGTATTTTTGACTCACACTGTATTTTAATTTTGCGTCCCTGTCTTATTCAAAATTCTGTATTGTGATATTTTTAAATCAGAGCTAACAAGATTGCTCAATTTTCCACGAAATGGTGTCCTTTCCCAATATTCAAAAGAGAAGTATAAATGAAATTCTACCCTCACCATGTTGATATAACTCTAGTAATTGAAATAATCCACTATATCGGAATAAAATACAATCTATTGAAAAGAAATCCAATATATTGAAAAAAATCCAGTATATTGACTATTTTCCATGAAAATAATTTTAATTAATTTTTTTGACTAGACGCTTTCGTATGACAATGTATTTTGAAGTTATTTTGTTATACGAAGTTTAGGTTAGGGAATATCTCGGAACTCTAAAGTAGTGGAGAATTGAAACTTTGGCGTTCTGAATTAAAGCAATTGGTGTAGCTTTTTTTGATATTATGTTACCCAATGAGCTTTTTGTTTTCGGTCAGGTGACATCAGATTCAAAATTATTAATGGGACACCCTGGATATTTAGGCATTTTTATGTTCCTTCCGATGAACTCACACTTGTGGTCTGAAACGATTATGTGGCGAAGCTGTGGACGCAGGCCGCATATGACCTTCGATACGCTATGCACCGAGAAGAATCTGGACGATTCGATGAATCTGGACGATTCGATGGAAAATTCTAGAGCATTCGGAGAAGTCAACAGCGAATATAAAAAGAACGACGCAGCAGACAGACGGGCAGTCAGTGAAGTGAAAGTCGAATATAAATAGTAGAGTGATTGTTATGTAAATTAGAGTACTGTGAATCATTGTATTTCGTTAAAAAAATTATTTTAGAGTGAATTAGAGTTTAAATATACGACAATTAATTCAAGAAATACATGTACTTCAATATCCTTTATTCCATGACGTCTGAAACGAGCAATTGCCAAATTATTTAGGTTTAGGGTCACCCTGTATATTTGGACAGTCCTACATTTTTTGTGATGATTAAAACAAGGCAAAATTATACTAATCATCTATATTTTATTAAAAATCGTCGTGGGACAAAGGATATTGAAGTACCTGTAGTTCGTGAACTAATCGTTTTAGACCACAAGTGTGACAGTTTGTTGGAATCGTTTCATCGGGAGGAACATAGACATGCCAGAATATAGAGGTTGTCCTAATAATAAATTTGAATATATTGTCACGTGACCGAAAACAAAAAGCTCATTGGCTAACATAATATCAAAAAAGCTATACCAATTGCTTTAATTTACAACCCCAAAATTACAATTCTCTACTATCCTCGACTTCCGAGATATTCCATGTCCTAATCTTCGTGGGACACCCTGTATATAAAAAGAGAAAAACATTTTGTCTTACAAATATATTGGGTTATCTGACACCCTGAATAGAGCAACGCTATGACTCCATAAGTGTACGACCTCACATCTGATTTTTTCAGAATTTAACAAGTGGTAGACTTGCCAGACAAAATTTTCGAGAAATTGTAGTTGTCGAACATCGTGAAGGCGAATCGTGAGTTTGCGGAAGTCCCAACAGAAAACGCCCCTCTACCGAGAATTTTCAGAAATAAAAAGTTGGCCGACTCGATATGGAGAAAGAACGAAGTCTCAATGTTTAGGTAATCATAATTTTTTAGGTCTGGGCCTGACGAGCGTAATTTGTCACGGTTGGAAATGAATCACCATAGCTATGTCAAGGCCTATAATGAGTGATGGGTAAATTCATTCAGAACATGCCGCCATGATTGGGTCGATTATTTGTTTCACCTTTTATTTCCGAATATGGAAGAATCGATTACTGAAAAGGTCACGGATGCGATTGAGTTATTGAAATATTTCAATGAAGAAGATGCTACCCAACTGTTCCGGAATCTTGAAATAGTTACCCTGTAAATCTGAAATATATAGTTACCCTGTATAGTGACAGTTGGTCAGTTGTTATAAATAAGTTGAATTTGTCAGACATTAGTCAAAAATATATCATTTAAAAGTTCTCCAAAAGGCATACTTACTCTACAAGAGGTACAATTATTCAACAAGTGGTCCTTCGCGTCTTTTTCTGACCAGCATTTGGCAAGCAAGTCCATCACAATGTCTTCAGAAAAGGTTTTGAAACATATACCAAATATGCAGTCGAAACTAGATAATACTCTGAAGAAAACACTGGAAGATCTTGAATTTGCCCTATATGGAACGTACTCGACAAGTAAATCAAAGAGAAAGCACATTTTAGCCTTTCCAGGATTTGATTTCAACGTTAATTCAGAAGATTACAAAACCCATATCGAGGTGGTTCAGGAATCGCTGAGCATAAAAAGTTTACAACAACTCTGTAGACTATTTGATATCCAGTGTGCAAAAACGGCGTGTGCAAATGAACTGACAAAGAAATTCATTGAAAATATAATGGAAAAGTTCAAAATGATCAACACTAATGAAAATTTGTCTCATGAACGTCCAGAAAGTCACAGCAGAAGTTCAAAAATGAGTTCTTTCAAGGGATTTGGGAAGAAGTCAAAATTGATAGAGATTCAAGATGAAATATCCAGACTTGAAGACAGTCTCTTCTTGAAACAGGAAGAAATAGTGTGTTTAGAAGCTGAATTGAATAAATTGCAAATTGACGAAGCAGTTCCTAAAAATATAAACGCCAAACAAAACGAGTTAGAACAAAAAAGGAAAGTTTTCAAAATTTATGAGAGCCGCCTCGTTTGCAAAGAGAAGTCCCTACATAAATATGAAGAGATTTTCCAAATGGATTCTGATTCAAGTTCGGAGGCAACAACAACTTCCAATCAAGACGACATCAGAAGTGATATTTCACATAATCGTAAAAGACGGGATGTTCAAGAGTGGACAAATAATATAATTATTGATCAAGAGCAACCATGTACCTCGGAGCAGTCATCACAAAAACAAATTGCCGATCTAGCGAGATCCATCAACAGCATGCTATCTATACAAACAGTTGGTAATCAATTGATTCCGTTCGACGGGTCTTCCTGCTTGAAGTGGCCTATATTTTATTCACAATATAAACTTTCAAATGAAACGTGTTTGTTTTCACCGAAAGAAAATGTCCTCAGGCTGAATAAAAATCTAACCGGTGAAGCTAGGAAGACTGTGGAGATGCTTTTAGTAACTGCTCAAAACCCTGATGAAATTATCAACATTTTAGAAATGAAATATGGACGTCAGGAACTAATAGTCGATGAATTGTTATTGAAAATACGCGATATATCCAACGTCGAAAGCCTAGAATCTTTTATGGATTTCAGCAGTTCTGTTAGAAATATTGCTGCTGTCTTGGAGGGAGACATGACAAAAATGATAAACCAGAAAAGTTTGCTAGCTAATTTGGTGACAAAATTACCACCACATCTACTTACCCAGTGGGGAAGTTACTTATTACATAAAGAAATAAGAAGTCATCAAGAATATTTGAAAGACTTTTCTGACTGGATACAAGAGATGTCTCAGATTGTATCTAGGATCACATTTGTATCAAAGAATAGTGGCGCATGTTTTCAATCCAACAATTATTCTCACAAGGAGAAGCAAATGGAAGAAAAACAAAATAGTACCATATTCAATACGAATAAAAAATACTGCAACTGCTGCAAAGGTGAAGATCATTCAATAGAAAATTGCAGTCAATTCAAATCTACAGATGTACATCAGCGCTGGAAGATAGTCAAGAAAACTAATCTATGTTATTGTTGTTTGAGATCACACAGTGGAAAATGCAGAAAGAAGAGAGCATGTATAGTGAATAACTGTGGCCGATTTCACCATACTTTATTGCACAAGAATAAAGAAAATCATGAAAGAAATACTGCAAGGCAATCTGAGATGATAGCACATGTTTCTGAGTCTAATAACAGTACTTTGCTGAAAATTGTCCCTATTCAAATCAAAGGTCCAAATGGTATATTCCATATCTCAGCTTTATTGGATGAAGGTAGCACAACAACTCTACTAGATTCAGCAGTAGCGAAAAAGATAGGTTTATGCGGACCAGTTTTTCCATTATGCTGTAAATGGACTGGAAGTATCCATAGATTTGATCATAATTCTCAAATTGTTGAAACAGAAATCTCAGGAAGATTTTCCACTGTTTTTTACCAGCTAAAAAACATAAGAACTATTGAAAATCTCAATTTACCAGAACAAAATTATGATCCACAAGAATTGATGAGTACATTTCCTTTCTTGAAACAAATTGCTGCTAATTTGGCATGCATGGAAAAGCCTTGTCTCCTTATCGGACAAAATAATGCTAGTTTGATCGTTTCTCGACAAATTATCCAGCCTAATCCATTTTCACCAATTTTATCAAAAACTCACATTGGTTGGACAATTCATGGTAACATCAAGTCTCCTGCTGAGAAAACATTAAACCTGCCAGAAATATCATTTACTTGTTGTGATGAATCGGATGACAAATTACATGAATTAGTAAAAGACTACATGAAGATCGAGAATTTTGGAGTATCAGTTTCGAACGTTGAGAGAAAAAGGACAAGAGAAGAAGAAAGAGCCATCTCAATTGCTGAGAAATCGATTCGCCATGTTAATTCTCAGTTCGAGATAAAATTGCCATGGAAAGAAGACAACGTGCAATTTCCAGACTCTAAACCTATGGCAATGCAGAGATTGGTTTGTCTGGAGAAAAAATTATCAAAAAATAAAACTCTAGCAGAGGCATACTGCCAAGAAATCAAAAAGTTGTTGGAGAAAAATTACGCTGAAGTAGTTCATCACCACCAGATCAAAACCGAACGAATTTGGTATCTGCCACATTTTGCAGTCATAAATCCAAATAAACAAGGAAAGGTCAGATTAGTGTTCGATGCAGCAGCAAAAACCAATGGATATTCACTGAATGATTTCTTATTAGTTGGCCCAGACTATTTGAAATCTCTTTTCGGAATTCTGCTAAGATTCCGTATCAATAAAATCGCCTTCGCAGGAGACATTCGAGAGATGTTCAACAGGGTGAAGATCTCTTACAAAGATACGTTTTCACAATGTTTTCTGTGGAGGAATCTCAATCAAAGTAGACCACCAAAAGTGTACAGAATGACTGCAATGATGTTTGGTACATCATCTTCTCCATTCCTGGCACAGTTTGTCAAGAATTACAATGCTCAGTTGTATTCAGGGACATATCAACAAGCAGCCGAAGCCATCGTCGAAAACCATTATGTCGACGATTACTTGGACAGCACAGAAACAGAAGACGAAGCAATCCAACTAATCAATGACGTCATCCATGTCCATCAAAAAGGTGGTTTTGAAATAAGGAATTTCATTTCAAATTCAACAAAGGTAATGAACAATATACCATCAAATTTGGTGACACAAAGAAGAACGTCTGAACTCGATAGTAAATTGTCCGAAGAGAGAATTCTTGGAATAACATGGAATTCTGTGAAAGATTGTTTCAGTTTCAAATTGAGATTCAATAAAGTTCCACCAAAAATAATGGATGGTTCAAAAATACCAACTAAACGAGAGGTTCTGAAAACGGCAATGTCAGTTTATGATCCCATCGGCCTGTTAACACCTATAACAATAAAATCAAGGATATTGCTTCAACATATTTGGCGATCAGGAATCGGATGGGATGATTCGATCACTGAGGACATGTTCCAAAAATGGCTGGTATGGTTGAACGAATTGAAGAAGTCCATGTGTATAGAAATTCCTCGTTGTTATTCACTGGATTTGAAAGAAGCAGATAACATTCAACTCCATACATTCGTAGATGCGAGTGAATACGCATATTCATCGGCAGTATACCTCCGTATGAAATTCCAAGAGTGCGTACAAGTTGTTTTGGTAGCTTCGAAAGCCCGGGTTACACCCCTCATAACACTGACGATTCCAAAGCTGGAACTACTGGCTGCTGTAATGGGTGTTCGACTCTGTACAGAAGTGAACAAGTTCTTGAAAATTAATATAACTTCAAAAAAATTTTGGTCTGATTCAAGAACCGTGCTTCATTGGCTGGAAAGTGACAAACAACTTCCTACTTATGTAGCGTCCAGAGTCGGGGAGATATTGGAACTCAGCGAGGTGAATGACTGGAGATGGGTGCCATCTGCTGAAAACGTAGCTGATGATTGTACAAGAGATACGCCGAAGAGTATGATATCTGGTGATTGCAGATGGTTCAAGGGGCCACAATTTCTTTACAAACATGAGAATGACTGGCCTGTTATTCCACAACATTCAAACAAACAAAGGTGTTCAGAGGAGATAACATTTCAACCAGAATTTGTTCATGTGATAACAATGGCAGAATGTCTCACTGAATCCTTGCCAAAAATCAAGTCCCACTACTCCTGGATGAAATTATTGCGAATCTCAGCAAGGGTCGGAAGATTTTTGAAAAATTTAAGAAAAGGACGGAATAACAAAGAAACTGGACCATTAACAAGCGAAGAAATAGATTGGAGTCGAAAACAATGGCTTAAAGAAGTTCAGAGAACATGTTTTCCTAGAGATATTGAAAACATAAAAAATGGAATGAGTAATAAAACAGGAAGACTACAAAAAATGTCGCTTTTTCTTGACTCAGAAGATTTATTGAGAATTTCCAGCAGAATAATCCAAATCGGGGAAATTTCCGAAATAGAAAAAGAACCAATAGTATTGGACGGGGATCACTTGTTTACAAAGAAAATGATTTTATATTTCCATGCACAGTACGAACACCAAGGCATTCAAACTATTATTAACGAACTTCGTCGTAAATATTGGATCCCACACATATCTACGATGGTTAAAAAAACCATCAGAAAATGTCTCCTATGCAGAAGACGGGCAGCACCTCAAATTCAACCTAAAATGGGACTTCTACCGCAAGATAGACTGCTCTTATATGAAAAGCCATTTTCATCAAGTGGTATAGACTATTTTGGTCCTTTTTATGTTAAAATTGGCAGACGACTAGAGAAGAGATATGGCGTGCTGTTCACCTGCTTGACTGTTAGAGCAATCCACGTAGAAATTGCACATTCCCTCAATACAGATTCATGTATAATGGCAATTCGAAGGTTCCTGTCAAGACGTGGACCTGTAAAAGTAATATGGTCAGATAACGGTTCCAATTTCCACGGAGCTAGTAGAGAACTAATGGAAGCTTTGGATGATCTCGACATTAATTCAGTCATAGAAAATATGACGAACAGGGATATACAGTGGAAATTTATTCCACCTGTTGCTCCATTCATGGGAGGCTGTTGGGAGCGTTTGATAGGCTGCTTTAAACGAGCACTAACAGGTATTATGAAGAACAGACATCAGACAGAAGAAGTACTCCAGACCGTATTTGCCGAAGCAGAATATGTTGTCAATAGTAGACCACTGACTCATGTATCTGATGATCCTCAAGATTTAATCAGTATATGTCCAAACGATATTCTGATTGGCAGGTCCACCGCTCTTACTTCACCAGGTCACTTCACGGAAAAAGATCTGCTTCTGCGGAAACAGTGGCGAACATCCCAGTGTCTGGCTGATATGTTCTGGAAGCGTTGGCTTCGAGAGTATATACCGTCACTAGTTAGTCGCAAAAAATGGGAGAAAAACGAATCAAATATCCAAGTTGGTGACATGGTACTGATAAATGAAACCACATTACCTAGAGGACTTTGGCCAATTGGACAAATCGACAAAATCTACACTGGTCCAGATGGAATTGTAAGAGTTGCAGATATCAGAACTTCGAACGGGACACTTAAGAGGGCAGTTAGAAAACTACACCGTCTTAATGTTAACTGTACTAACACGGAAGTTAGTACCGAGGGGGAGAATGTTCCGGAATCTTGAAATAGTTACCCTGTAAATCTGAAATATATAGTTACCCTGTATAGTGACAGTTGGTCAGTTGTTATAAAATAAGTTGAATTTGTCAGACATTAGTCAAAAATATATCATTTAAAAGTTCTCCAAAAGGCATACTTACTCTACAAGAGGTACAATTATTCAACACCAACGGCAATGCTTTGATGTTTTTATAAACTCTATTGACGGCGTATTGGAATCTTGAGAAAACAAACATTTTGTTTCGACACACTTCAATTATTTAAAAAAATAACCTTACAGTCAACGAAACATAATTAATTCATTGTTTTTAGCCGATGTAACCTGGGGGTGGTCCTGGACTCCAAACTGTCATGGAGGCTGCATGTAGATGGGATTATTCAAAAGTCGGTAGTAATCATATGGCAACAGAGGATAATCGTAGGAAGCGATTGAGGTACCAACACAGAGACCATGCGCTGGCTGCACACGGCAGTCGTAAGACCAAAGATCCAATATGGGTCAGCCGTGTGGTCGCCAGGCGCACAAAGCAGCACAATAGAACGAAGACTTAGTAAGGTCCAGAGGTTGGCCTGTTTGGTAATAACGGGTACAATGAGAACGAATCCAACCGCAGTGTTAGAGGTACTGCTGAGGCTGCCACCGCTTCCAGTCTGGATCAAGAAGGAGGCAATGGCAGCCTATTTGAGGATGCGGGACTCGGGAGTCTGGGTAAACGAAGAAGCTCTGACAAGTCATGCAAAAATCGCGAAGTGGACGGAGTAAGAGATCCCGATTTCCGCCCTCAGATTGAAAAGCGCACAATATAGACTGCGATGAAATAGAGAGTTTGCTCTTACTCTAGCATCTCATTTGTCTTCTCACAGGCAACACTTTCTTAATCACATTTCTCATAGCAGCTTCCAAGTTAGCAGGCTCCTGTGAGTCTTCCTCAATAATTCGGACTTTACTTTGGCTTTTGCAGGATTGTCTCGATGCGAGATGTCACGGGCTAGTATCAAGGCTTGCCTGCTTTCATGATCGCAAAGTCCACTAGAAAATGCCTGAACCGCTACTCGCTCCAATACGTTTTCCGGAGTTTTTTTATCGAACTGAGCTACATGAAAAGATTTCCTATTTCAGAAGTAATCCTGACATCTTTTATGCCCTTCTTAACTTCATCGTTCTTTGTTGTGCGCAGTATCAATTTGGTTTTCAACTAATTGATCGTTTCTTTTCTGTCCGATTCTATCTTTGATTTTATCTGCCTCTGTGTTCATTTGCTCTCCAGTTTCGTCTATCTCTGTCTCGGCATTTCCTATTCGTTCTTAGATTAACTTCGGCATACCACAAGTTTTTTTTTTCCAACCCACTGCATTTTCCAGGAGTTTCTCTTGAAGTTCTCCATTCAAGCTATTCGAATTTTCTAGCTGTTCTTCCCTCAGGCTATTCGAATTTTCTAGAAGCTCTTTTCTCGTATTTACTAGAAGTTTATAATCTGAGCATTTGGTATTTTCATAATATTCATTATCGAACTTAAATGAATTCCAGTCTGTTCTGGAGTGCGAACTCCTTACCAGTTGTTCCTTTCAATTCCTTCTTTAATTCCGCGACTTTCAAGTCCATAAGGCGTACTTTACGAAAACATTTTGTCTTTTAGTGTCTTTGCACTAGTTATCAGTTTTCCACAAAAATTTATAAAGTTTATTTTTGTTGAACCCCGACAACTATTCACCTCGCAAACACTTGTTTCGTTAACGGGTCACTAGCCTATTTTGCGTGAAAAAGGTCTCAGTTTTTTTGCTACACGGAGACTGTCCAGTTGTCCACTACATTTATTTATTTTGGAAATTCGACTTCTAGCTGAAATAGCTATTTGTGTATGTGGAGCGCAAAGTAATTGATTGCCGCTCGACAAAGAGAGTTATCGCTCTAGGCGAAGCGGAACGCAGTAATATTTGGGTAGCGGCAATTACACTTTGTGCTCGAAATACACAAACGCAGCTTTTAGACATAAAAACGATTGAAAATTCATTCAAAATATGCACATCATATTTCGAGGATGTATTGATATCTAGTTAGTCTAGACCAGTTCCCTGCATAAACAAAATATTGCGTTACCATAGCAACGAACAATAACTTATGAAGTGTCAGTGTAAAGTTTGACGCCAAAAACGAAAACCAGAGTTACGTAATAAATTACAAGAAACAATATGTCCACCGAAATTGTGAAAATCGAAAAATTGGAGTATCGGGCCATCATCAAGTTCCTATATTTAAAAGGGTTAAGAGGTAAGCAGATTTACGAAGATATGCTTAATACCCTTGGTGATCAATGTCCTTCGTATGCGACCGTGAAAATTTGGACTGCTAGCTTCAAAAGAGGTAAATTTTCCATTGAAGATGATGACCGATCGGGAAGGCCAGTTTCTGTATCAGTCTCCGAAAATATCGATGCACTTCATGATATGATTTTAACACACCGTCGAATTGGGCTAAAACGGATATCTGAAGCACTGAATATTTCATACGAACGCGTTCATCATATAGTTTACGTGAATTAGTACTTGAGAAAAATTGCTGGAAAATGGATCCCCAAATGTCTGAATGTTGACCAAAAACGTGCAAGGGTAGTAGCATCGCGTTCGATCTGTGCTCGATTTGAAAACGATGTAGACTTCTTAAACCGAATTGTTACTATGTATTAGAGTTGGGTACATTTCTACGATCCAGAAACAAAGCAACAATCGATGGAATGGCGACACTCCGGTTCTCCAAGACCTAAGAAGTTTCGCGTAATAATTTTTCAATATATCCTCGTACATACAGATCATCTCACGATGAAAGAAACATAGGTAGAATTAGAGCAATTGATAATTGTCCGGTCTATTTTCAAACTTTTCCACAAATAATACTTCAATCTGACGCAATGTACGTCCTTTAGTCCAGGGCATTTAGATCAAAATCAGCCGGAATAACTCAATTTGGCCGTCACAGAGATATCGAGATGCGGTTTTCTGCATTGTGTTCAGGAAAGTCACAGCAAATGAGTCTATAGGGTGTGGTTTCTCGCTTTTTTGAAAAATGCTTTCTGGGCTGGAAAATGCATTTTCCAATTGCATCACTACTTGCACCATTACAGGAACGTCTGGAAACTCGGAAAAATCGCTCGGAAATTGTTACTCGGGGGTTGTCGGGGCTGCCGAACTCGATTCTGGCATTAGAATCACCCGGGGGTGCACGAGGGTGGCTCTGTGGGGGTGCGCGGGGGGTGAATTGGGGGAGAAATGGCAGCGTACATGAAACTCGCTCCAAACTCGTTACTCGGGGGTTTTCGGGGATGCCGAATTCAATTCTGGCATTTGAATTCCTCGGGGGTGGCTCCATGGGGGTTGCGGGGGTGGTCAATTGGGGGAGAAACGGCAGCGTGCATGAAAATCGATCCAAACTCGTTACTCGGGGGTTTTCGGGGATGCCGAATTCAATTCTGGTATTGGAATTCCTCGGGGGCGGTTCCCTGGGGGTTGCGGGGGTGGTCTATTGGGGGAGAAGCGGCAGCGTGCACGAAAATCGATCCAAACTCGCTACTCGGGGGGTTATCGAGGATGCAAAATTAAATTCTGGCATTGGAATTACCCGGGGGTGTACGGGGGTGGCTCTGTGGGGGTGGAATTGGGGAGAAATGGCAGCGTGCATGAAAATCGATCCAAACTCGCTACTCGGGGGTTTTCGGGGATGTCGAATTCAATTCTGGCATCGGAAATCCCCGCAGGCCTTTGGGGTCCCCCAGGCTGTGACCCGAGATGCGTGCAGGTATAAAATTCCACCCCCGCACGCTGCCGTTTCTCCCCCAATTGACCACCCCCGCAACCCCCATGGAGCCGCCCCCGAGGAATTCCGATGCCAGAATTGAATTCGGCATCCCCGAAAACCCCCGAGTAACGAGTTTGGAGCGAGTTTCATGTACGCTGCCATTTCTCCCCCAATTCACCCCCCGCGCACCCCGACAGAACCACCCTCGTGCACCCCGGGTGATTCTAATGCCAGAATCGAGTTC
Organism: Chrysolina oricalcia; assembly: GCA_944452925.2. NCBI lineage: Eukaryota > Metazoa > Arthropoda > Insecta > Coleoptera > Chrysomelidae > Chrysolina > Chrysolina oricalcia. Next base: position 52,891,490 of record OX101810.2, read on the forward strand.
GGCAGCCCCGACAACCCCCGAGTAACAATTTCCGAGCGATTTTTCCGAGTTTCCAGTCGTTCCTGTAATGGTGCAAGTAGTGATGCAATTGGAAAATGCATTTTCCGGCACAGAAAGCATTTTTCAAAAAAGCGAGAAACCACACCCTATAGACTCATTTACTGTGACCTTCCTGTACACAATGCAGAAAACCGCATCTCGATATCTGTGTGACGGCCAAATTTAGTTATTTTTTCTATCTTCCCTGGACTACTTGGGTCCTTGAACCTTGAAAGTACCATTTGATAATGTGCAATTTCTCAGCAATTTCGTAAACCATGTTCAACAAATGTTATTACGTCTTTAAATGAACTACCAATAAGTGTCTTCGCTAGATAATTATTAGGATGTCATCGTGAACAGCGACACCGAAAACGGCATAAACTGAAGGGGTTGGACGATAGTTAATTGGTCATATCCTCTCCTATGTTCGCAGTGCTGTGAGATGATCTGTATACAGTGTGTCCCACTTACCATGCTCACCATGGGTATCTTTTTAATGGTGAGAGATATGAGGTCGGTTAAATGACACCAACTGTGGAGTTTATCAAGGCCAACTATAATGTGAAAAAATAATTTGATAAAATATATTCGTTTTTGTTTTATACGCAAAAAACAGATTTTGATCATTTTCATGTCTCCTCCGAAACTTCTTTATTTCTGAAAATATTCGAATAGGTATTTCACATTCTCATAGCAGTTTTTCAATGAGATTTCGAAAGAAATATGAAATTCATACCAACTTTTCTAGAATTTGAGATATCAGTACCAACTTTAATTTTTCAAATGTAGGTCATAGCTCACTATAAATTAGTTATGAATAACTTTTTTTTCTCTTACAGACGATATGTCACAGTAATAGTTTTTTGCTGATAACAACGGAGTTATCGTCATTTATACAAAAACAAGAACTATTTTGAAGTCGCCATCTTGAATTTATAAATTTTAACAAAAAAATCATGATCTCCGACCTCAAAAACCCCCACATACCAATTTTGAATGGAATCGGACCATAATCACAAATCTCGTCCGCCATATTTGAGGAGCCGCCATTTTTTATTTTTTATTTCAATAAAAATTTAATAGTTCATTGTCACCGGAATTATGAACATCTGCCAAATTTCAAGTTATTAGGACCGCCAGAAGTGGGTTAAAATTCACTTGCAAGAGACATGAAAATGATCAAAATTTGTTATTTGGGTATAAAACAAAAACGAATAGATTTTATCAAAATATTTTTTCACATGTTAGTTGGCCTTGATAAACTCCACATTTGGTGTCATTTAACCGACCTCGTATCTCTTACCATTAAAAAGATACCTATGGTGAGCATGGTAAGTGGGACACACTGTATATGAAAAAATTAAAACTCAATAGTAATACCAAATGTATAAGCTATCCAAATATCCAATAATCAAAACATCTCTAACAAAAGGAAAATAACCTGTTTGAGAAAAAAATTTACCAAATGTCGACATCAAACCCCAGGCATTCAGGTTACTACTAGGCAGCGACGCTAACCTTAGCACCACCATAGTTACTTACAGTGCTTTGAATGCATGGTCTGTACTTTCCATCATGAAAGAATAGGTTTCATTTTCAACAAGCTGAGGAGATCGAGCGTTCTTTCAATATTTTCGTTCTGGAGCGGAAAAGCTGACAAAAATGACATTTCTGGAAAAACGTCAACTTCGCATTGAGATCTGAAAGCGTCAAAGTCTATTTTGGTAAGCGGTTTAAAAAAACAGTGTAATCGTTTCACATTAATTTATTTTTTACTATTAATATCACACAACACTCTTCATTTAAACAGATACTCTCTGTGTTTGACTATAACTATATCTGCCCACTTTGGTCACGGCTCTCTATTCATATCCATGTAGATGTTATATCCATCTAGGTCATTGTATAGCTTTAAAATTGGTTGCTCGTCATTGGCCGGCTCGGGTCTAGATGGCTGTCGGCATTTCGACAGACGTGTGTGGTGACATGATCATTTACGAGTTAGAGCGACGCTATAGTCGTCAGGTCCTGCTCCAGCCCGTTACAGTACTCATATGTTTGTTTAGTTTACAATGCCTTCTGAGAAGTTATACCTGTTATTTCCGTCAAACCCTCAGAAGTCTTCGAGAGACTTGTGCCCTCACATTTTAACGTGTGATGCCATGCACGAGACCGGTCTCCATGCTGGGAATTGAACCCATGACCCTACGCTTGGGAGGCGAAAACTCTATCAGCCGACCACCACGGCTGATAAGTTTTTTTCAGTAGTGCCTCTTTTTTGGCTCAGTATATAATATTCTGTGAATGTTCGCAGCGGTTTTTTAATAAACTCTTTGGCCTGTCTCATTCCTGGTGAATTGTTCCACCATTCATGAGAACAGCTTCTGCTTTGATACAAAATGGTTGTGGGCCGTTCAGATATTTACTTGCTCCTTCTCGGGCTAGTGAATCATCCTCTTCATTACACCTGTGTGTGCTGTTCCAAGGCTAAAATGTGTCTGTTCTGACTGCCAAGCTTTTTTGAGGCTTCCAGGCTGTCCCAAATATGTTTTGATCTAATTTGCATTGAGTTGGCTGCTTTTATTGCCGCTTGGCTATCTCAGTAATAATAATAATGTTTTATTTCAAGCCTTTTCTTACAAACTTTTCTTTAACTAGGCTATAGGTACAGTTGTGTGCATAAAAAAGTCGTACACGGTACTACACTAATTGAGGTATTGCACTAATTGCACTAAAAAATGTTTAAAGCGCGTTATTGACAAAAATAGTTTGTATTTCGACGCTACTTGTCAAAGTCGATAAGAAGTTCGATAATTAAGATTGACGAGCCTGGCTCACAATATTCTATAACTGCTGTACGACTTATTTATGCACACAACTGTACTTAGTACAATAAAAGACTGAAAACAACATTGGCTAATGTTTTCCTGCAAAACATTTCCATAAAACCATTTGTACACACCTTACTTGCTGTGTTCGTTGCTATATCGCTTTCTCTCAGGTAGATCTCTTCCCGTAGTGGTTGATGGAGTTTCATCTGGCACTCTACCTATAAATGATGATGTTCCGCAGGGATCCATTTCAGCACCAACACAACACCATTTCTCCTTCACATCAAAGATTTGTTGGGAGCTACCTCATGGCCAGTACATAGCCTTGCGGATGATAGTACCTTTCATACCACATTCTCTTCCAAAGTTCCAATATCAGCACGTGAAACTAGATGAGAACGGGGAAAGAACGTGAACGATTTAAATATGGAACTAGCAGAAATTCTATAATAGGGATCCAACAACTTGGTAGATTTCAATGCGAATAACATTCAAGCATGTCGTTTCTCTAGAAAGGCCGATCTCATAGAGGCCAACGTAATTATGTCAGCAGTTTCCATACCAATGATGGTCGGTATTACCATCAGCACTACCCTATCATAGGAAAGCCACGTGAGGTCCATTGCCAAAAGTGCCTCTCAAAAACTGGGTTTTCAGTTTCGTTCCATGCAAGAGCTATTTGACTTTCCGTTAATTGATTATGATTTATAAGGCACATATCCGACCTGTCCTGGAATACTGTTCCCATATATGGAGTGAAGCCCATAAACACACTTTGAATCTTTTGGATTCTGTCCAAAAGAGAGCCATCCGTCTCGTCGGTGATGTTGCACTTCCAAGCTCGCTCACTTTTCTAGAACACCTCAGAAAAGTTGGCAATTTATCTCTTTGTCTCTGTTTCATTAATATTTTCATGTACGATGGACGATATGCTCTTCTGGACTATAGAATAGAATAGAATAGAATAGAATAGAATAGAATAGAATAGAATAGAATAGAATAGAATAGAATAGAATAGAATTGTATTGATGTTTTTGAATATTTTTTGACGTCAAAGTGACGCCCTAATTTGGTCAAATGATTGACCAACTGACGTCAGAAAGTGACGTCTCAGAGACTCTGAAAAGACGTCAAGATGTCACAGTCATAGGACGTCATCAGCAGGACGTCATTCTGACATCTGAAAAGAAGACTATAAATGACGTCATTTTGAATACCTATAAGACCACTAATAAACGTCAGTCAATTGACCAATAAATGACGTCTTCTACATGCGGAAATCGATAGTTTTAGGGAAGAAAAATAAAATAAACTAAATTACAATATTACATTTAATAAATTTCTAATATAAACATATCACAGGATGTTGTAGTAAACTTACATTCAATATCAATCAACAGTGCATGAAATATGATAGATCATCAATGATCAAGATTATCAATGACTTTTTCAGACTTGACCCATTGTGACAACCTTTTTGTAATGATAATTTAATTGACAGAATTAAACAAAATATACTTGACTACCATCTAATGACAAAACAAAAATAAAATGTTCATGGGAATAAATGGATATCATTTGCAACGCTGTCCGCTACCACGGCTTTCGGCCCGAGTGTTTTCAACAAGCGTCTACGTTCCGACTACAGCAACTCAGTGATTAGTCACTGTAATAGCGGGAAGTTTAAATGACAAGACAGAGTTGAAAATGCAAACTGAGTTGAAAATGCGTCAATTACTAGCCAACCTAACCTGACTAATCTCACGTAAACAGAGTAACCATACAAATTTTTTACAATATAACAACCATTTATCCAAATTTCAGTCGTGAAGCAGACGCAATGTAACAGAACGCTTCATACAACCGGCCCTAAGTCATTTTTGGCGTATTGCTGACAGGAGAAGTCCAGATTTCTGTAATCACGTATTGTGGAATAATTCTCAGTAACGGACTCTTCATGTCGACAATTTTCGAATAACAAATAGTTGACTTCGCAGGGACGTCATTATGAAATAAGACGTCATTTTGAGGTCTCATTTTGGTCGAGGACTTTACGGGCCAACAGGGACTTTAATAAGACGTCATTATGACGTCACTTCACTAACCTGTGCTATCTGGGGAATTCCAAAAAAACATTGAGCTTGCCGTAAAATATGATAAGTGATTCCGAAAGCGACAATATAGGCATGCGGAACAGGCACGGAATATCGGATGCTCAGCATTAATTCCAGGAGAAAATTACTGCTGAAACTGTCAAAACTTAAACAAACCTATGACCGGCGATTGTTTCTGAGAGAGCGTATCATTTTTATTTTACCAATGCAGAGATCTCCGCCTATGCTGATCGTGCCAGTACTTTCTATTCCACAAACCACTGATCCTGCATCAGAATACAACCACCTGTTATATTTCGAAACGTCCTTGCTTGGCAGTCGCGTCTTCGTCACGCATCAATGTCAAATTTGACGACGATAAAAATTCCCCGGCAGAGAGGTTTCCTGACAAATAAAGCAAAAGCTCTGTGACGACATTCGACATTGCTTCTGCCAACATAAACAATATGTTTCACAAGAATATCTAATTCGCCAATTGAAATAAATATACTTACTGGAGAGTCAATAATTATTAAACTTCTAGTTTTTATCGATGAATTGCATCGTTGGGAAAGAGACTAGAACGGTTTGTATGTGTTTCTGAGGATCGATGAATTTTCTCCAGAACTGAACATGGGATCATATACAAGGGTTCGGAATTGTTTAATTGAAGATTATTTATTAAAGAAATTAAAAAACCAATCCATACATATTCCATTTCAATTTTTTTTTTGTTTCAATTAAAAAAAAAATGCAAATACCAAATGCTCAGAAGATAAACTTCAAGTAAATTCGAGTAATCCGAGAAAAGAGCTTCTAGAAAATTTGAACAGTCTGAGAGGAGAGCAGCTAGAAAATTCGAAGAACTTCAAGAGAAACTCCTGGAAAATGCAGAAATTAAAAATTATTCACCTTTTTAGGCACAATTTGATAGAATTCATACAGATGATAAAATACTAAGATAAATTTCAATATTTACTCCAAGCCATCGCTGTCAACTCCCGTGCCCGTCAGATCGTGGAGATAGATATCCACCAGCTGATCAGCTGATAATTACCCGAAGCTAATAGAGAGTCTTAGGTCTCATTTGGACGTGAAGACCTATTAAAATTGGAGGGAATTGCTCAAACTAATATTAATAAATTTGAACTTAGTTTTCTATATGACCAAATCGAATCTCAAGTGTGCTTTTTGATAACTTTAGGTGTGACAACTGATAAATGTGCGGCAATGATCTTCCCATTGGTAGAATCATGTTTACCAGAAGTTATTCTGAGAGTATGGCAGCGTAGTTCCAATTTTGATTCTACACTTTTTTAAAATCAAAATTGATGGAATTTCTTGGTAGGGAAGTCGAAAACGAATAGATAAATACTCTTGTTAATACTAGCTTTGATGTCCATCAAAGGAAGAAATCCGAATTTGGTGCAGTAAGTACATCTAGCATGCAGAAGTCTACTGTTTCTGTTTCATCAAACAGTAATAAAACACACCCAAATGTGTATTTTGCAAGAAAATGACAGTAAAACAAAACAACTATAATTTGATAAAAAACACAAAATTTCAATAGGCAAGGGCAGATGTTATTTATGCTTGAAATTTGGATATATTTCTCGAAAATGTGCCGTCAAGATTGTTTGTTCTCTGTGCGGAGGTAGGCATGCTACTTTAATGTGCAATAAAAAATCTGAAAATATTTTGGAACCTTCAAATTCTCCGTTGTACTGACTCATCGGTGCTTTGAGTCGTATTCGAGGTCCATTGTCAGCAGCGCATACAACGCACTTTCAGTACCAGTTCTGGACATCAGCTTGTTAATTAGCACAGTAAAATCATTGCCTCACTTTATGTAGATGTCCCCCAGCGACCACATCATATAGTTCTCGAAGCACTTCCTTTCTTCTTTTCCTGGGTACAACTATCTGACGTCTTTCCCTACCATCTTCGGTTTTCAACACACGTTTCAGGACCCCAGTGTTAAGGGTACGGGAATTCCATTGGGCCCTGTAGGATTTAACAGCTGGCAAGTAACCTGCGAATTTCTGCCTCGACGGTATTCGATTACTCTTCTTCCAGCCGATGACTAAACCAAGATCTGGATCTTTGTCTTTATGGATTCTGTCGTTATGCCAGTTATCAACTACTGCCGTGGTTCTATGAATTGCCGCTTCCTTTTCTTATGCTCGTCTGCAATGTGAACAGTCATCTGGGCATGGTATCCGCGACAGGGCATCTCGATGTTTGATCTCGAAGTCACACACTTGGAGCCTCTCGATCCAACGATTTTTTAACTGAAAGAGCCATTTAAGAGCTGCATGGTCAGATCTCAACAGAAAAATCCTCCCATAAACGTACTTGTAGAAGTGCTCCACTCCTTTGACAACAGCCCACAGTTCCCGTCTGACACAGTAATTGCGATCTGGTTTACTAAGGGTCTTGCTGAAGTAACCAATTACATTCTCCTGTCCCTCCTGATGCAGAACAGCTCCAAGTCCCACGTTGCTGGCGTTCGTGTCCAATATGAATTTTCCTTTTGGTAAGGGATAGCTCAACACAGGTGCGTTAATCAAAGCTCCTGTCAGCTTCCTGAACGAGACCTGGCATTTCTCGGACCAATGGAACTGTGTTTGCCATTCGTGAGTCTGGTTAGTGGTTTAGCGATGTTAGAAAACCCCAGTACATATCGGCCCATAGTAGGTGCACAAACCCAGAAAACCCTTCTGTATTTTCGGAGAGTTTATCTTCCAGATTCTTCGAATTTTCCTGAAGCTCTTCTCTCAAACTCTTCGAATGTTCTAGAAGCTTTTCTTCCAGGTTTTTCGAATTTTCTTGTAGCCGTTCTTCCAGACTTTTCGTATTTTCTTGAGCTTTTTTCCACGCTCCTTGAATTTTCGGAAAGGTCTTTCAATATATTCGAATTTCCGTGAATTTCTACAAACTCACCGAATTTTCTTTAAGCTTATCTTAGAAGGAATTGGTATTTTCATTATCATTATCGTATTCGAGTCAATTCGAGAATCTTCGAATAAACAGGTTTCAGGATCTTCGCCTTCTTGGATTAATCCCTCTGAGAGTATTTTCTGTAGAGTATTTTCCTCTTTGTCTACATATATTTGAGAGGCGAACGTTCAACCAGCATTTACCATTTTATGAATTCCAAAAACAATGAGATCGTTCTGATAGTTATAGAATGTGGTGTACTGAACCCCGTAGATCCAACACCAAGGCATTCTTCAGTGGGTGTGACAGTAAGTGACCTCCAAAATCGATTAAACGTCATGAGATATCATAACCTTTTTCAAAAATAGGGAAGTACAAATGACAGATATAACAACTGATAATAACTCTAATTACACATCAATCACAAAAAATTGTCGACCATACGTCCTAATAACTCTTCATAGACGATCCATTTAAATGTCTGCTGAACCAAATTACGGTAATAAGCGCCTCCGGTATCATAAACTAGCCTTGTTGTGCGTTAAAATGGTCACGTGGGACCCCTCTGGCACGCACGCCTATGACATCAGCATTCGTCTTCTAATGTCAATAATAAATGCTCATCTCCGTGAAAATATTGTTGGCTTACGTAATCTCACGATCGCTGCAATACTTGGATTAGACATGGATATCATGTAAATGTCTTTCATTGAGTTATGAGTGTTAGCTTCTTTCCCAGAAAGCTGAAAGGATGTGCGAGAGGATCTGCACAGCAGCGCAGCAGGGATCTTGGGGGGGTTTATATCCAAATATGAAAATATTTATAAATATGGATTGAAAAATTATAAAAGCTATTCTCAGCCCCTCCTTGTATTTGGAAGCAAATTGGCACATATTGGTTACAAATTATAGTAGCTTTGAGAATACAAACTATCATAAAATTTCATACGAGTCGCGCTATTATAGCATTGATTATGGCCCAGTAGCCAGATATGTCATCAATTTCCTGGTGGTCCTGACTCCTGGAAATTATTATCAACTAGAATGTCTGCTAATAAATTATTTCATCTATGAACCGCAGCTACAACCGATCCATATCTCAAAACCTGGTTGGAAACACCTTGACTGCCAAGAAATTCATTCTGACTGTGGATTTAGTCAACTTTAGCACAAGCATTATCATAAACATAACGGTAATATCAAAGATTTTCAGCATAAACCTAACTTTGTTGTATAAACGGTATGCCATTTGATATAAGAGGTTCAACTTTCGATTTTAACATAATATTTAAGCACAATTTTAAATAGGTACCGCGTAACAATGATATTTGAGATAAGCCTCCAATTCACTTATATTATGTTCACAGAGATTTCAAATTTGAAGTAGAGGTGGGTATAGGATTGAAATATAAGAAATTTTATTAAAACATTCCTATTCGCGGTCACCAAACAAAGCAAACGTCATTTATCTATGAGTTGACAGTTGTTGACGTGAATTCTTTTACTGAATTTTTACTTCTAACTTTCGAGTGCTTCTTTAGAAATGCTGTGGTGAAGATTTTTTTTGCTGATATTTCAGTAGTTAGCGAAAAGAGTAGTCAAAGGGGAGGCAGTAATCATGTTTTATTTTGTGAGGTAGAGAATGTTGAGCAAGGAGTTTTTGGACTTTGTCTACAAAATTCATTTGGTTTCCTTAATGAACTGGTTTCTGGAATTTTTTGATATGGATTGACCCCTTTTAATCAATCGTTTTAATGTCTTGCCTCTTGAGCGTAGAAGATAATTAGATTCACGCAAATTGTGGAAACCTGTTAGTTACAACACTAGATGACTTAGGGTCGATTTATGCACCCGTACCTAAGAACTAAACCTAAACCTAAAATTAAGAACTAAGAGTTCATGAATAGGAAAACAACGCAAACGTTTATGGAACTGTAACTAGTACTAAGAACTGAGAGTTTATAACTCCTATTCTTTGACTACATAATTCTTAGGATATAAGAGAATGAACTCGGACAGTATTAGTGAGTCGAGCAAAGAGAGCGGTTCTCTTGAATATACGGAAAGTGTTATAGTTTACTATTTGTTACCAATTTCCTATTGTAAATTATGAATAATGTAAATTTTCTTGTGTTAAACATAACCTAGCGTTTTTTTCAATATTATTGTGGAGTAACACACCAATTACAAACAAAAATTCTCTAACTAGTTGTGAAATATTCCAAAATTTAGTTTTCACATTTATTTACCAATTGGCTTCCCGATTTTCAGTCTAATTCCCCATGTTTTTTACTAAGTTCTGGTTTCTGGAAAAAGAGAGCATGGACACATTTACAGATGAATAACTCTTGCACTGCGGCACTGAAAAAAATTGTTTTGACTTACCTACTTAGTCATTTCAGCTATGCTCTTTGCATTATATAAATCAGAAAAATCAAACCAAATATAGAACAACTAAGAAATAATCAACAATTTATTAACACCAGATCTTATGGCAGTGTTTGTTTTCCCTGATTGTTACGTACAAATTTCAAAATGTAGATGTCGCCCACTCCGTGGTGATCGCGAATAGGACGAGTCAGAAGTGCTGACAACTTTTTTATAGAAAATTGCTCCTTATTGTGTATTTTCATCAGCATCAAAAATTTCCACACAATACTCATCACAAAAATCTATGGTTGGTTAATATTCGTCCACTAGATGGAGCTGAAATCGAAAAAGTGTAATATTCGAATCGAAGCGAGTAAGGATGGGTTCATACACATATACCTGTCTTAGTCCATAATAATAATAATAATAATAACAATAATTTATTACTGCCAATTTAAAGAATAAATAGTTCAAAAATAGAATAAAATTCGAAACGGAAATAAATTATTAACCGATAGGTGAATCAGAACTGACTTCTAATGATAAAATGATGAATTCTGGTAAATTTTATGGACGAACAGACTCCCAAGCCACATGAACACTTTAGAACAAAAAACAAACAAAATTGAATACATAGGGGTAATCATTGACCAACACTTAAGGTGGAATGAACATTGCATATATCTATCAAAAAAATTGAGACTACTAACCCACAAATTTTATACACTGAGAGATATACTATCAAGAAAAAACTTTTTATGATTTATTATTTGCTGGTAGAATCAATTCTACGATATTGTATAATCCATGGGGAGGATTATTCTAGACAAACTTTAGTTGCCTTCAAACTTCACAGAATTCCATAATAGAAATGCTAAATGAAATAAAAACATTTTCTATAACCAGACTCTTTGAAGAATCCAAACTATAAAATATAAGAAGCCTTTATTCTATGTTTAATATGGATATACAATAATAAGCAACTCCACCACTCAGACATTATCAGAAATTCAACTAGAGCAGCTCAAAACACAATCATCAATCCACCATTTTTCAGAAAAACCCACACACAAAGATTTGTCACATTTTGAGCCCCAAAAAATTTTAACGCCCTGCCTATAGAATATAAAAAAGTCACTAAAGTTTAAATATACAAAATATAAGAAACATTTATTGTAAAAAACCAACCACTCATTGAAGAAATAATTTGGATCGAAAGAAAACAGTTTTCATTTACTTTGAGAACATTATCCAAAACATATAAATGAGATATACCGAAACACTAAAATTGTATCAATCTCTCTGTAAGAATAGATAAATTATAAATAAAATGTACAACCTTCGATTCCAACAATACAAGCACCGTAGTGCTTGGGTGAAACATCCAACCTCTACTCTAGGGTTGTCTTCCAAAACCTTACTGTCTTACCGGGAGTCACTCTCACTGTTCCAAAACTTACTCTGATGAAGTATTTTGCGCTTGTCAAACGTTCAAAAACCTTTCGGGTTTACCCCAGAGCTTACTCAACCGTACTCTACCAAAAAAGAGGGTAGAAGAGTACTCTGACAGTTATTCTGTCACATTTTCCATTTTAAAACTTCAAAACAAAAGTACGTTATAACAAATATATTGTTCTGTCTGCTTTTATCTAATTAATGGTTATAGAATTCTGTTGATTAAGTATTGACGTAGATACATAATTCTCAAAGTTCGTTTTAGATGAATCGGTGATATAACTCCCTTAATCGATTGATCATAGAGATGTTTGCTTCTAAGGTTTGCTTGCTAAGGTAGAAACCCCGAGAAATCTAGTGTGAGAGACTACTAGGTTCAGGTCGCTCAAAAAGAACCAGAAAAAGTTTATTTGAATGATGCAGCTACAAGGTGCCTGATATATTTATATAAAGATAATGAAAAATCCTTCAATGGTAAAACAAACAGAAACGATTGAAGTTCCATTTGCTTTCCTACATCATAAGATCGAACACTGTTCCAAAACTTTGCTTACTCTCTGTCAGGCTAGTAACTTGACATTACTTTTACTCTTATTCCAGGGTAAGTTTTGGAACATAACCTAGGATACGTATATATCAGATTTTCATGATTTATAGTCGAATAACATGTCTGCCATTATTTATAGTTTCCACTGACTGATTGTGAATCCATCATAATCAGCTAGTTCAACAACTCTATAATGTAAACTATTTATATTGAACATCTGTAAATATTGAAATGGAATAAATTGAAAATTGATTGAAAATGTATCAACTGAAAGGAAGACTTTTCCGGTGTGCCTAAAATAAATATCTAAAAACATTACAAAAGATTAAAAAAAACTGAAAAAAATTGCGGGCTTTGACATCTGATTAATGCAAAAAAGATACAAAATGATGATGAATAATTTACCGGAAAATGAAGAAGATAAATGTTCAATTTTTAAAATGAATACGGACGAATCTGATGATGAAGCCATTGCCGATAATGAAAATAATGAAATTTTGCAGTTTAAAAACAAAAAATCTGAATAGCTGAATTCTGTTTGGTTACAGTAAAGAAATGCCCTGATGAATTTTTTCTGCTTATCAATCAAATTTGGTTGAATAGCAATGGTACGTACTTCTACTCAGTCAAGGCCTTCATGAATGGACCTCAACCTATAGAAATGAAATCCTGGGATTTATCAGGCTTACAGAATTTCATGGAGGACATTCGTCTCTTGAAATTAATTTTGTGGGTTTGTAACCTACCGATATGTTCTTTCGAAACCTGTTCGCTCCACAAATCGTGACAAAGAAAGGATTTCAATTCTTCTTGAGAGTGTGTAATTTTCTATTTTACTGCCACTTTCCATGAAATGATATTCATAACTGGAGAAATATTATGTAAGTTCCCTTCAAAGAATGGTTGATTAGTTAGCAATATTTCTCACAAAAGCCTATTAAGCCTGGAATAAAACTATTCAAACTGTGTTGTCGAAATGAATATACCTGTACCTACTCGAAATTTGAAATAACTCTTTGTGAAAGAATGCGTTCCTGATACATCAGTTACAACAAACATTGTGTTGTAATTGTCTGATAAACTTTTATATTCCAATACAAGAACCATCGTTGAAAAATTTGATAGTAGTGTATCGCTGGCTACTAACTTGTTGGTGAAAGAACTATATTTTATACTTTTTCAGACTCTTAGAAAGAGTACCTATTCCTGACCACATCAGTTAGATGTGCAATTGATGAATTAGAAACATTATTAAAATTGTTGTTTAAATTGTTTTTTCCGTTAACCAGCTGTAGTCCCCTTACAAACGGCAGCCCTCAGAAGTCGAAACTTGTGCGAGCCAAGGATTATCGAGGTCTTACCTTTTTACGTGCGCTTCCTTGTACTTTCTCGGGCCATCAGAAAAATTTCTGCATGCAGTCGCCATGGTTTGAAACATCGCCGACTGGCAGCCAGAGTGATTGAAACAATATCACTTCAACCATTCGGCTACCTGGCAATATTATGCAACATAATAAAGCTTCTGTAGATGTTTCTGACGCATATGGTTATAATTAGTTCCTTATAAAATCACTGAATTGGTACAAAAGTGGATTATAAATCATTTTCGATGTAACGTAGTGCATCAGACTAGATTCATTCTGAAATAGAAGAGCCCATCAAAAAATCAAAACTCCTACGTATCATCCAAGAACAAGATATATCCCAATCAGTTAAAGAAAATCTTTGAAAGCCCATCGTCTGCTCAAAAAACATTGTGACTCAATTTTTCAGTAGTAAAATGCAATGGTATACTTTTCTAAAAAATTAAAATTATTTTGAACATTATGTAGTATCAGACTGTAGGCCTATTCCTCACAATCCCCACAATCATATTATTGTCCTAGTGTAATTTTCGCATGGTAAAATTAAATTTTTTTAAGTCGATGGTGTTCCATTCGGAGCATAAAAAAGATTGATACCGTTCTCACGTTCAACCATCTTCGCGAATCAACACGATTCATGTATTGATTTATTCTGATTCATCTCTTACGAAAAAAATTTACAACTCAATATGATGATCTATATTCTGAATCACCCGATGCATTGACAGAGTTTCAAGAAATACTTATCTAAGAATAAATGTATTTATATTGATTACCACGATCCCTTGTAAGAAAAAGTCTTTAAAGCTGCCGCAGAAGAGGTCCACAATCGGGCGGTCATTATGACCTCTATGGCACCACAGGAAAGTATCGTAACGGTCATAATGACCGCTATGGCACTCAAGGTGTAAAGCTACTTTCTATTATCAATACTCTCAATAAAATAAAACCTGGAAATGAAAGGGAATTGGAGGAAAGCAATGCATAACCCACACCCGATAAGGTGATAAGTTTGTTCAACAACCGGAATTATTGTGTGAATAGGTAACATCTTTAAATTATTCTGACTAGAATTCAGAAAAAAAAATTGTCAATAACTACTGTAATATTACCATATGATGAAGGATTATTGAAATTATTAAAAAAAAGTATTTACGATATTAAACATTTCGACGAATAAGTATTTTTCATCGTCAGTGAAAGGTGATTCTTCAATGAATATTTTCAACTATGAGACATATAGGTATGTTAAGTAGACAAAATACAGGATTTAGTAATCGCGTAATTTTTAATTACTAATTACACTTGTATATTTTACTTATGCAAATACTGAAGGTTGGATGTTTTAATGGATAATGTGTTTCGACGTGAGATCGTCAAGAAAAAATGTTTCGATAATTTGCTATAGTCGATGAGCATACATTAATTTCAAAACGTAAATAAAGGTAAATTACAACGAAGCATTTTATATCACAATAATTTTTATTCCTTCGCTTTTTAGTCTGTCTCATTTGGAAAATGCGGTCCCAAAAATTCGATATGAGTGTTTTTTCCAGTTTGTCGGTATTCTAATGAAGAATGGTTTTCCCGGAATGCTATAGCAGTCCAGGAAAATATTGGGGATTGAGTATCATTATA
The DNA here is from genome assembly GCA_944452925.2 of Chrysolina oricalcia. Classification (NCBI taxonomy): domain Eukaryota; kingdom Metazoa; phylum Arthropoda; class Insecta; order Coleoptera; family Chrysomelidae; genus Chrysolina; species Chrysolina oricalcia. Next base: position 52,906,770 of record OX101810.2, read on the forward strand.
TCGATAAAAAATCCTCAATATTTTGAAGCTATTGTTACTATTGTAGGATAATATAATTTTTGTACTGGTGCAACTGTTTTATTTCCGTGTTGAGTTATAGACAAGAATATTAGCAGACGCAGCAGCTAGTCTTTAATAAAGAATTCTGTAGAAATGTAGTGTTACTGCAAAGAAAAATATGTATACTTTTTGTAGATAGATCAGTTTGCTTTTTTGAACATGATTAATAAATTTGAATACCTTTTTCTTTTTTTTACGAAACTCCCAGGTTTTCCAAGAAAACCACTCAAAAGCAGAGCTTGTGCGAGCAGGGGAGATCATAATTACAATTTTCAAAAAATTTCATCCCACAAAGAAAATCATTTTTCGTTAATGAAATTAATAGTAAAATTGGAACAGAAGGAACTCATAACTGAAGCTATCGAGGTTTCTATTTCCAGATCCACATTTCCATTTTTCATTTCCGAAGTGCAACGAATGTTGTGGTACTAGTAGACAGTTTCATCGTATTTTCTATGCAGTGCAGATCCATTTTATTTTTCATCGAATCATCTATGTATCTTTCCGCCGCAGATGTTGGCTTCCCAAGTAACAGTCTTAAGACAGTTTCTATTTATTTAGGTTTCAAAAATGCTTTAATATGTTTTATAAATCGACATCGGATTTAAAGTAAACTTAAGATAAACTAAAAGTTCTTAAAGACCACTTATTCTCAAACAAAGAATTTATGTATTCATTAAATCAAAATAAAATACTATTTGCTCGTGATGTCCTATTGATCCCGTACTGGTTTTATATTACTCTTGACATTGGCTATTTCAAAACTAATTTGCTATTATTTATAATTAAATAGCAAGTTGGTTTTCAAACAATCCGTTCTGGAAAAAATAGTCAAAAAGCTGTTTTAGTGAACCAGTGCAGCCCGCATGTTTGTATGTGAAATAAAATTTTGAATCAACAGGTGAAATGCAAAGTATTAGCGACAAGTAATGCATTACACGCTTCACTCACAAAACCGGCAAAATTTGTGAGGTTAGGATTCCATTCGAGCGCAAGACCTCTTTAAATCAATGAGGTCACGAGTTTGAACATATTAAAGCATATTGGTTTCAAAAGGCTCCTGCGAGAGTCATTGGATTAAAGAGGTAAATAAAACGCTGTTTTAAATCTTGTGAGATTTAAAACATTTAATGAATGAATAATTAGTTTTAATGTAGATCACGCCATGTTTCACTGCAATAGAGACTCCGCCATTTTGGACATTTTCAATAGTAAACGAAAAGAATATCATTATTCAAATAATTGCGTCTTGGATCTTCTTAAAAAACTGAAGAACGGTGTGTTGAAATATGCCATTTAATTAAAAAAATGCATTTAGTTGCTTAGATGCAAAATAAAATTTGATGATATAATTGTAATATTTTTTAAATAAGAGAAAAATGCATTAAATAAGTGGCGCTCGTGTTATGTTGAAGTATTTTATTACATTTTATCAGAAAAGTGCCATTCGTTGGTGAATTTTTTACCAGAATAGTTTGCTTTCGAATATTATTTTATGATTTGCTTAGTACACGTATGCGGTTTAAAATATTACCACTCTACCGGCCATTATACAAACCTAAAAGTTGTCGAGTGATAGTAAACAAAATAAAACTCTTTTAGGATTAATTAATTATTTTTGAGTTAATTTAGTCCGCTGTAAATACATTTCAAGAGCAAAACGTCAGATAATAGGTTTTAATTTATTTATTTAAAGTTTCATTGAAGAACTCTTCAAGAATATAGAATTAAAACTTAATGGTTTTAAAATTTAGTCTTGAAGGCCTTTTTAGGATGGGCCCTTTTTGGCTCGAAGCTGCTTTATGATGGTCTCAGGGCTGTCTTGAAGATCACTTGATTTTATTTAAAATTTTATTGTGTAGTTTTAAAGCGATCTTGGAGATCGGAATAGGAGCGTAATGTTAGTTGGGTTCTGCACTCCATGCCTCTTCAAAGAAGAGATGTCTGCACCTGCATTCACTAGCAGGGTGGCAGATGATCTACGAAAGGTGTGCCCAGTATATTCTCCTAGATTTGAAAATTTAAAAAATGTTGCGATTTGTTTGTCCTTAACCTTCGAATTTATTTATTCCAATAATGTTCACACGGTCATGATAAAACACAAGATAAGGTATGAAACGTAAGGTAGGGCAATAGTTCACCAACTTTTAACTTTCTGCGTTGCGTTCTTATACCCCTAGCGTGAAAACGACTAATCGTAATGACCAGAAAATATAGATTAGTATTGGTACACCGTTCACTTCAGTTGTCAGTTAAACAGTTTGAAAATTGAAGCGTGATAATCTGAATGAATATGGATGATACTTCTGAACCCATTTGTAGTAGTGAGTACCGTTTCTCCAGAAATGTAGTGGCTGTTCTTGCTTTGCAAAGTTCGTCAATATTTAATGCCCTGTTATTCCTTTTTGTTTTTGCATGAATAACTTTTTGCAAAAAAGGGAAGAGGTAGCCCCTTACCTTTAAATGGGGTCAAGAATCGAACGCTTCACCCATGCGCCATCACAGCCAAGGCTTTCAGATTTTTTTTTTATTTTTTTTTCTCCCCTTCCCCCCTTTATATTTTGAATGGTTTTAATAGAACAATTGAAATTTTAAATGTGAATATAAACGAATAAACGAATTGATGACGTCACAGTGATATTGTGGCCAATATGTTCAAATGGTGAGTGATACTTCGTTTGAAAGGTATTCAAAAAACTATACAACCATCCAAATTTTGTAAAGGGTAAAGGAATTTTTAAGGATTGAATAAATTAAAGAAGAAATTTAGTTCAACTTATAGTTAGTTAATACAGATTAGAACGTCCTACCTTATAGTATTTGGACAAAATGTGTTACTTCCTGACAGTAAAACAGCCAATTGTAAACACTAGTCGTACTCATTCAAATGTTTCAGCATAAATTGATTGCACTCTTCAATAATATAATCCGTTGTTTTTAAACATCAATACTGTCAGGTGCTGTAGCGTAAACCTTATATTGCAGATGTCTCCACATAAAAAAATCTAAAGGAATAAGGTCCGGTGATCTAGCCGGCCATTCTACCGAACCACTTTGTCCAATCCTATATACCACGATATAATAATAATTATGTCTTTATTCATACTTCATTTTCCACAGGAAGGAAATAAATCAAATTATAAATATCTACAGTATGATAGGGCGTAATTCAGTCGCTAGTATCCAGGGATATCGGAAACTGCTCTTCCGATATCCCCGGATATTCTTGAACTAAATAACTTCGTACTAAAGCTTATAATGTGGAGGAGCTCTGATGCCTTGTTGAAATAATATGTCAAATCCACCAAATTCATCTAGATTGTCTTCCATAAATTCGAGAAATAACTTGGCAGAAATTCTGTGTCTGACATAACCAGGTATACTTCACCTGTTAAGTTGACATTCAAAAATAAAGGCTGAACTATGTTATTCCCCAGACTTTCTGCCGAGACATTTACATTTCCTGGAAACAGGGTATGTTTTTCACGAAACACATGAGAATGTGTGTCACTCCGGTACCTCATATTCTGAGTGTTCACATTTATTTCTATTAGAGATATAGGAAGGTACTTATTTTGACAAAGTATGAAGATAGCTGCTACTTTGTCCTCTAAAGTAAGCAAAATTTTGAATATTTAACACCATTTTTCAAATAAATTCTGTTTAGATAGGTAAAAATCACAAGACCTGTTTAACCGCAGTTAAATTTTTGTCCTCTATTTTGGTTTCCGTTTTGTAGTTTATCACTCATCATTCTTACAATTCTTGGCATCATTTTATGAAAATCATTTATTTCCCCGTGTCGTTTGAATTACTTAATATTAATTTTTATCACTAAAAACTCCATGTTTGATAGAATTCTTATAATAATATAATACATATAAATCATATAATATTTTAATACGAGGCTATGAAAATAAATCAGAATTTGCAATGTTTACAAGCAAACTTTGACATAGAGGCTACTTGAATGCATTTTGTTAGGATGCCTAAAATATTTTATTCAGGATTTGTTGTTTGTAAATTTTTAAAAAGACAAACTTTTATGAATAAAGTTCTTCATTGTTGGTTTTAATCTGAGTTATTTAAAAAATAATCTAGCCGTATACCACTCGACCTAGAAATTCAAATGGATTAAACTCTAAAATATTTTTTACATGATTTTGCTTTTTGGCAAATAGTTTCATGCACAACAATTTTATAATTATAATTAAGATTTTTATTAAATTATTGTACTTGAAATGTATATGAAAATGTCTCCTTCAAATTAAACTAGTTGGATGAGAAATATCTTCTTTTTAACAATATTTCTGTCAATTTATTCTTCCTTCTAGTAATTCCATTCACAGACTATATAAATTGGAAAACGTGTGATGACCAGACAAGAAACCAAAACAATGCACTTATTTACGACTTCACTGATTGAGATCGCTGTGCCAGATAGTATTTTTGTTTGAATAAATTCTAATTGTCTATTCTAATTCTATTATCAGAGATAATAACCATTTTTACCGGGCTTAAGGCTAGATATAATTTCCATTGCAGCCATTACAGCTATTTGAAATTGTGTTCATACACCGTGAAGATAGTTTATGCGTTGCTCTATTGTTTTTACAAAGATTTGCCATTTACGAGTTACGAAACTAGTATTGCATCTTTAGAATATTTTAAAAGTGCCTTGTGGGATCAATTTCTCAAACTCATTTTGTAAATATTTTTTTTTGGTCTTGTTACTACAAACTCTCTGGGACTTCGTCAACCATTCGGACTTTCCTCTGATTTTTGCATAGGATTGTTTGCGGACTCAAATTCCAAATCACGTGCCAGTGCATCTACAAGGTGTGTTCGAAGAGCTGATATCAATTTTAGCTTGGTTTCTGAACCACTAGTAGCTCCAATACATTTTTAGGTGTGGCTGGATATACAAGACGAAACAAGCTAGCAATTTCACAATGTCAGCTTACGTGTTCTAGGTGGTTTTGGATATACCGCAGTTCTATCAGTTGTTCGTTCTCTTCAGACATAACTTTCTTGTCGATTACCGGAACATCTTTGCGAATTCGATTATCTCGAATGGTTTCTGTGACACGATTATATTACATATAGTTACTCTGGAATGCTAATCCCGCCAATTTTCACTGCGAAAAGCATGCCGCGTATGCGACCCGTTTACGACGTGCGCATGCTCGTCATCAGTGTAGTTTGGGTAGATCGTGCAAAGTTTGAAAATAATTTGGTGTTCCAATTCAGAGTTTTGTGTCATTTGAAAGAGAGAAATTTGTCAGTGCATTCAGTACTTTTTAAAACCGAAGATAACCTTTTAGAAGATTACTCCGAATTTTACGCGCGAAAGAAACTTATTTCATTTAATTTTTTTTTTCAATAATGTACCCTACGTTACTGTAATTATAATGACCGTGCGATAGTGCTTTTTTATCAACAGGAAGACTTGTCACTAAGATCTGTCACTCTTGTCAGAGATCAGAGACGGTTTTTAGAATTTCAAAATTTCCCTTGTTGTTTTGTGTGGTGTTTGTTGTCGTTGGTTCTTTCATCATTCGTGAATTTGCATTAATCTTTTTCCTTTTTAAAGATATTTTCTAATAAAATCGTTTTTCGGCAACCAATTTGGAATTTTGATGACTCAAATACAAGTATTCCGTAATGCACCAATTTTTATGAGGAAAATTTTCTGACAAATCAATAATAAAAAAGTTTCCATATGGTGCAAATTTTTTAAACTGTATATAGTCATGACCACCTTTTGATAGGCAACCCATTTTAGGCGTATTCGTCTATTTATGGAACTTCAGAAAAAGTATGTTTCATCCGGTTAACAGATGGGTGGAAGTCGACCTCTCTTCGTCTCTTAGACTAAATGCGTCTCATTGATTTCTTATTCTACATGGTTGCCGAAAAAATAGTGTACGCAATACGTCCAAAAACAGTTTTTTTTTGGACTCGCAGACTTCCGTAGAATTTGGTCTACTCTTCCAAAAAAACAGTATTTTCTGAACTTGCTACGTGAATTACTATTCTTCCTATGAATAAACAATGAACTGTTTAGTGTTGCGTGGAAGTAGAGAAAAAATACCCGAACAAAATTATTTTTGGTAGATAGGTATAATGTAATTTTTATGTACCTACGCTTTGCTCAAAATAGCTTTGGTTATTGTCTTTAGGAAGAGACCCCTGAAGAACATTTCAGTGAGAAAATTGTTATTTGTGGCAGACATTTTCCTCGTGAATATTTGTGTGAAAACGGCAATAGAATAAATTGAAACCTAATGCAGTACCGATACTATCTCTGCGTAAGCCTGCATGGCGAGTGATACAACAAACTTCGAGTATCAGCCACACCGCTTGAGTTCTAGAACACTGTAAAAAATACTTAACATACAGAATCGCCTCACAAAATTAATGTCAACATGGAAATGTTTTTCTTTGATGATAAGGAAAATGCTTCTGGTCTCACTTTTTCATGCACCCCCATTGTGGAAATTGCACTAAGGTAACACAAAAAATACATGTAGAAATAGCATGTTAATATCTTCAAGTTATTTAAATTAATACACTTACATATTTTGACATGAATCGTTCTAGAAAAGGAGCTTCCAAGCATCCAATTTTATAAATCCAATTTGAGTTCAAATTACTCATGAATTAGCTGGAATCAATTTTCATAGTTTTTCGTACTTTCAATTCATTTTCCAATTTAGTGCTTGCTTGAAATTCGCACCGACGAATTGGGGTGGTTCCGTAGTTTTTTGTTGGGTTCATCTACAGCAGAAAAATGATTGCGATACCAAAAATCAATGATAAAACATATTAATTACAGTACTCTTTCTAATGGCGTGCGCTAAATATTTGAGATCATAAATATGTGAAAAGATGTATTCATATCGGCTCAATAGCAGGTATAAGTACATTAAGTTTTCCAACTTTATTCCCCGAGATTCAGAATTTGTTAATCTTCACAAATACCATAATATTTTACTAAAACCGGGCCTGTTACAAAAAACACTAATAACACACATGCGCATTGCGGACTAGCCTGAACTTTTTACAACACTTTTGACATGGGATTAGCATTCTAGAGTAAGTAGATAATATATATTTTTATTTGAAAGAAAGAGGGTATCATCCCTCTTCTTTCAAATAAACCAGCAGATCGAATCCAGTGAAAAGGTTATTCACGAATAAGTAAAGCTCCTTCTCAGATAAACTGTCTATATCAAGCGCATCTTTAAGTGAAGAATCTGTTCTAAAAAAATACTTTAGCCTTGTGTGATCATTTGGTAACGGTCAAATTTGTTTGCTTATAGCATAAAGCTTTATAAGTAAGGTTAGCAGACAAATATATCATGCCGTAGATTAGTAATAGAAATACTGATAATGTAAGCTCCAATCTTTTGAGCCAAAGAAAACAATATCACAATTATGCTACTGGAAATAAGGTTATGTTAAAAAAAAACAACTTTTGTCAGTCAAAACAAAAATTTGTCGATATGACCTCGTACTGATATTGAATCTCGTCTTTCGCAAAAGGTCATGACAGTTGAATGTTGTTATGGACAAGTATTCACGGAATTATTTGTTCATCCTCTTAATACAAGTGCGTTAATTCAAGAAATATTACATAAGAACGTAGGCATTCTGCATTGAACAAAACAAAATCAGATTCCGACGTAAAATATTTCAATACAGTTTGGTGAAAAGAAGCTTATTTTTAAATTGGAATGATATGGTATTGATCGTTCATGAAAAATTTTTGTTTCAGTGAACATCGTTTTTTTAATTGAGTTTTTGTTGATAAATGAATTGTAATCTATACAAATTTCCAAGGAGTTGTTACTGCCTGAGTCAATCCATTACCAAATCAAACCGCTAGAGCTTGAACCCTAATATTCAAAAGTATAATAGACCAGGATCCCACGCCTATTTTCAAACATGAAATAACAGGCTGAATCTTCCTGAGTAGCTTCATTTTGCTAAGACGCCGAACTTTCTCCTCAACGAAAATTCTCGATAGTGGTAGCTAATAAACTGCGCAGGCGTCAATCATATCGATTTGGTGAGTGCAAAAAAGTCATTAATAACAATTGATTTTTCAGTTGAACCTCGAGATGATTCGATAAAGTACTCGAAAAAACTTCTGTCCTACAAAAGGGATGGTAGGACTGAAGAGTCCCCCACTCCCAACATGTACCAATGACGTGGTCATAAGAAATCATTAGTAACCAGCGGATTTTTTTACCGATGCTTAGTTGATATTTGTATAATAGAATGGTCGTATTGTCCTACAAATTGAATGGTAGGTGTTCCCAGTCCTACGCTCCGAAATTGTCAATTCCATGGAAAAAAAAAATTATCAGTATCTAACTGTAGGACAATGATAATACATGAAAGGTTAGCGTATTCTTTACCTAAATAATACAGTGTCCTACGACAAACGGGCAAAAGCTTTCTTCAGGGTGTTACGCAGTAAGAGTAACCTCAGCTGAACTTGGATCCTCTGCAGCAAAAACTGTCTATTTCTCGTTGATAGAATGGCACTTACGATATGGAATTCCATTTTGGGGAGTCTGTGCAAAAACAAATTTACAGTCGGTTTTTTTTCTTCAAAAAAGAGCAATAAGATATGTTTATAAGGTTAAACGACGGGAGTCCTGCAGGTCCCTATTCCTGGAAAATAAAATTCTAACAGTACATGCCATTTTTATCATGGAAACGGTTTGCTTGATAAATAAACATAAAACAAAATATTCTTCGGTATCATCTAACTATGCCACCCTACAGACCGTGATCTCAAACTCCCTATACGTACTTCAACTCTTATTAAAGATTCTATTGTTTACAACGGTGTTAAGATGTTTAACCACTTACCAAACCATGTGAGGAATATAAATGATGCCACTCATTTCAGGAAGGCTACTAGAGACGTTTTAAGTGATAGACCCTATTAGAGTTTGATAGAGTTTTATGAAGCCGTCTTTTAAAAATAAATTCTAGTCACAAATTTTGATGAATTGATTGAGATGGATTTTAATATAAATGTGATTTTTATAATTTTTATATGTGTTTGTGCTCTGTTTATTAATGACTTCATGTTTTTTGTGTTCTTTATACATTTATTTAGATTTAGACTTATCTCACTTTGTCAACAAGATTAACTCTTTGAACAATAAAGTATATTTATTATTATTATATTATTATTATCGCTGGTCCTACAAAAATTATTCAAAATAACAAATTATTTTGAAATTGTGGTTTAGCTAATTTAATATACTTTTATTCATGAAGTAATGTTACTATCTATTTATAATTGTTTGTTCTATTCAAGAATATCATAATTTACGTGAACATTTTATTCAAAAACTTTGTACAAGAACATAATGGAGCACCCTGTATACTACGGCTTTTGCACGTAGGACTGGGAAAACCTACCTAGGACAATGTGACCATTTAATTATACAAATATGAAGCAAGCAACGGCATAAAAATCCGCTGGGTACTGATGATTTCTTATGACCACGTCATTGGTACATGTTGGGAGTGGGGGACTCTTCAGTCATACCATCCATTTTGTAGGACAAACGTTTTTTCGAGTACTTTATCGAATTATCTCGAGGTTCAACTGAAAACCTAACTGTTTGTATAATTCCTTCACCTCATTTGGTTGTTATTTCATAATACTTATAGTATGTTATATTTCAAATATGTGTATAATTATGTCGTTGCGAGGATACAAAAAATAATAATATATATTCGTACAACTAAACAACGAGATTTCATTCACATCTCTATAAAAAATCCAAACTACAGTCCATTAAAAGCAGTATTCACAAAAGGGGAAACCAACTTCTTCTAAAAACTTAAGAAGCGGACACACAGTCCCAACACCGTTATTAATGACCTTTTTGCACTCACCAAATCACCATGATTGACGCCTGCGCATTTTATTAGCCACCACCTTCGAGAATTTTCATAGAGGGAAAAGTTGGGCGTCTCAATAAGAAGAAGCCACTCACGAAGATTCAGCCTGTTACTAATTTTTTTTTAAATGGAATTGACAATTTCAGCGTTTAGGACTGAGAACACCTACCATTCAATTTGTAGGACAATGTGACCATTTAATTATACAAATATTAACCAAACAACGGTAAAAAAATCCGCTAGTTACCAATAATTTCTCATAACCACGTCATTGGTACATGTTGGGAGTGGGGGACTCTTTAGTCCTATACCATCCATTTTGTAGGACAAAAGTTATTTTCGAGTTCTTTATCGAATTATCTCGAGGTTCAACTGAAAAATTAACTGTTATTAATGACTTTTTTGCACTCACCAAATCGACATGATTGACGCCTGCGCAGTTTATTAGCTACCACTATCGAGAATTTTCGTAGAGGAAAAAGTTGGGCGTCTCGGCAAAATGAAGCTACTCAGGAAGATTCAACATGTTATTAATTATTTTTGAAAATAAAGGCGTTGGATCCTGGTCTATAAAGGGTGGAAAAATAAGAACAAAGCAAGCTCAACTTTTCAAATTTACCATTACTTCAATTTCCCATTAGAACAATCTCTGCGACACTCTTCTGATATGAGTATAAAAATTTGAATTGCCAAATCGTCAAATCTTTCAAAGATTTGAGAGGGGGCAAGGCCCCCTACCGTTCCTGAGAAATTGGGAAAAAACTGTACTGTACCACCAATCGAGCAAGCGCTCGTGGTGTTTCTAAGCAACACAGTTTTCGTAACAGCGGGGTGAAAGTATTTTTCGATATTTCTGCATTTTGTCGAAATATTATTACTAAAAATTGTTTTATTTTTATTGTAGCATAATTAAAAACACAATTTTTCTCATGAGCTCTTCTTCTTAAAATTATACTGTGGCGAAGCTGCGGGCGATGCCGGACCTGAACTCTCGCGTGGCCGGCCGCGGGTGACTGTCGATACGCTATGCACCGAGAAGAATCTGGACAATTCGAGGCTTCGAGAAATTTGGGCAACTCCAAACACTACGGAAACAGAATCCAGAAATTGGAGGTGTGCTACAGCTGAAGAAGGGCCAGAGGAACATCTACTACTTGGTGACCAAGAAGCATTCCCAAGACAAACCGTCCTATGAAGATGTCTGGATGAGCCTTACCCAACTGAGAGATACGATGGTGGACCAGAATCTGGTGGACTTGGCAATCCCAAAATTATCCTGTGGTACTGATGGGCTGGATTGGAGAGTTATAAGAAGTATGTTGGAGACGATATTCCGATCCAGCGGCATCCAGGTTTTGGTTTGCTGTAATCCTATTCCACGACCTAACATGAAGACTGTGGAGTGTTATTTTCATCGAACTTCACGATGCAGATATGGGGAATCCTGCAAATATTGACACACTCCAAGGATGACATTTCGGGACGAAATATCTTTAAGAAGGGGGCAATGTGGCGAAGCTGCGGGCGATGCCCGACCTGAACTCTCGCGTGGCCGGCCGCGGGTGACTGTCGATATGCACCGAGAAGAATCTGGTCGATTCGAGGCTTCGAGAAATTTCATGAGCATTCGGAGAAGTGAGCGTTGGATATAAAAAGAACTACGCAGCAGACAGACGGACAGTGAGTGAAAGAGAAAGTTATATAAATTAGAGTATTGTGTTATTGAATCATTGTATTTCGTTTAATAAATTATTTTAGAGTGAATCAGACTTTAAATATACGACAATACTTTCAAGATAAGTATTGTAGGAAAATAAACGGTCTTTTATTGTGGTATTTTGATTTCATTACCTAAATTTAATATTAGGATTCAGCCTTCCAACCCCCCCCCCCCCCCCCCCTTCTCCTGTTTTCAGGCAATATCCGTTTCGCTTCGAGCTGCTGAAAACACCATTACAAAAATCGGCGTTTTGATACCCAAGCTCATTGGTTTGTAATTGCCTGAGGATAGGTAGGTATTCAGTAGTTTCAATAAATCTGACACTACGCACTAAATATCTCTTGGAGCGAAAGTCTATGCCATACGTGAGTCGGAGAAGATAGTGGAACACTCGTAGTGTCGCGGTATACCAGTGGATATTTGCTGAGTTAGCATATGCTGGACATGCAGACAGAAAATTCATGATGATATAATAATAATGATAATAATAATAATTGTCTTTATTGTCTTACAGAAGAAATTCTAACATAGTTTTATTCGATGAGATTAGCTGATTATCTGAAAAACAAAATTCCACTCAACCGCAAAAACTCTACCTAAGACTAAGCTAAGACAGAAAAAAATATGAAAATGGTCTATAGTCCACATAGCTTGTAAAACGTACATAACCGAGACTTACTTTGGTTGATCACATCAAATTAAGAACGAAAAGATTCTCAATGATTAAGATTGGCTTTCCAACAGAAGAAGTTTGAACTTCTTTCTTAAAACAGACATTTTTTCATTTTTCATTTCGTTTGGTAAAAGGTTAATCACTTGGCATATATTGTAAGAAAATGATAGCTTGAAAAATTTTGTTTTGAAGCTAGGTGGGGTGAGAGTACCTTTATATATAATGTTCAAATTGTGAAAATCGGTACGAAAGTGTTTTTTTTGTATTGGTAAGGCGGCGTTTTAGTCAGTATAATTTTGTAATATAAATTAGCAGCGTTCAATTTTCTTCTGTTTTTCATTGTGATCTATTCTGTTTCACGTATAGTTTACGGGAAATTCTTTGATATTTCCTTATTCCGTAAATGACCAGTAGACAGGAGTTTTGTACTTTCTGTATTCTCTGAGCATACTGCTTGGGTCAACAAGAGCCATATAAGGTTACCGAAAAATTCAATCGCTATAAAACCAGCGTATCACAAAGAGTTATTTTCACCTGAGTTGAGAGTACCTGTCTATTTCCATATATGAGTTTCAATGATGAATATGCTAGATGTATTTGCTTGTTAATATGTTTCTCAAATCGTAGGTCGGAATCGATTTTAACTCCTTGACTTTTGGATTCATTAGTGGGTTGCAATGGAACATCACCAACCATGATCTCAAGAGATTCACTTCCTTTCATGAAATTATTTTTATCCTAATAAGGTTCGATTCAGTGGCATTCAACAAAAGACAGTGCTCACTAGCTGATTTAACAAACCACTCAAGATCATTGTTCATGCATGCATGCATAGAGTTGGGTGTTATCGGCATAAAGGTGAATTTTAGGTTTTAGGCAACTTAAAATGATCGATTAAGAAACTGTGAACAACAAGGGACCCAGTATAGAGCCCTGGGGTACCCCTGACTGGAGATTTGTGTAGTTATAATAGATGCCATTCTGGTATACTCTTTGTTTCCTTTTGATAAAGTTGGTAAGACACATATGCGGACAACACATATTAATCATTTTAATATTCATATAGTCACATCCTTTAGCGTTCGGCTGTGTGTTAAATATAATTTTGTATGAAAACGTAACATAAAAAAAATGAAATAAATAAAAAGAAAAAAAAACTCAAATGAGTGGAATAGTGCTCTCCTGCTCATAGAAGAGCAGATATGCCTTTCCGCTAACAACGGATTTTGAAGAAATCGTGGAAACAGTCGAATCGATGTAATTGTGCCACTTGCCTATATGTGGGTACTTACAGTGAGCAGAGTAGTGTCCTTCATAGGTAGTCCCGCTGTGGTTTGACAGTGCGTACAAGTTATACCGGGAAGAGGGTACATTTTCCGCAGCGTAGTTGCTCATATTTAATCCTTCTAGAGGGAAATCAATTGAGACCTTCAATTTACTTCTAAATACATCTACTTGAGAAAACCTTTTCAAATGTATTACTAAAACTTTGGGGAATTTTTGAATCGAAAGAGACTTTGTGCATTTCCTTCTTTTTTTGCACTTTGAGCATGTCGGTTTCTGATCACCTTCCAAAGTTTCTTCCCTATTGAATGAATCTAAACATTCTGAGAGTCTAATTTGGCCTGTTCTTTGTGAAATCGGAAGGGAAAGGTCCCAGAAAGTATCAAAAGTGACTGAACAGTGACCACAAAAAGAACATTTTAATGTTGATTTCAGCTGTCCAACAAAGTTTTCCACTATCTTGGAGTTGTCGAATCTCAAATACCTTAACCATGACTCTCTGGCCATTTCACTGTTGCTTAAGTTCACAACAAACTCGTTCTCAATGAGTTTGGGCTTATCCGTTACTCTATTCACGTCTTCATGTAGTCCCTCCAGCAGGTATCGTAAAAACTCCTGGGCATCATGCTGGGCATAGCTGATAAAACGTGGCGCAAATCTTTGTATTTGAATTTTCAAGGAGACTGTATTGACTACTCGATCCGACGCATCATCTGTCCACAGTTCCTTGATCACTTCGGCAAATGTTTTGATTAAATCTCCCTGTTAGAGATACTGTAATTAATATCCCTTGAGTAGGCATCTTTCTTCAAATACTCTAGCAACCATCTAGTATTCGACAAACACTGGATAACACTATTCATAAAGCAAGTGTTACCAATATTTTTCAACCCATGAAGACCGATTGATATGGCAGAACTATTGATCACAGGCCTGTTGGTGTAGAAGCTCTTCTCGCTGCATTTACCGCTGATACTCCTCTGGCTCTACGAAGGTTTGAGGTTCAAAAGTTAGAAATTTTTGGATAAGTTCCTGAATTGTTCTCAAAAGAGTTGATAATTTCAGAATCTCTAGAGATGTGATCTGATGTGATGATCCTCGACTCATATGGAATATTTCCAACATTGCATTGGTGTTTCCACTTCGATCCAGGAAGATATAGAATCTCATTGAAGTGGTGAGAAGAAGGAATTGTGCCCAATAGTGAAGAGGCTGGATAGCTATACTAATCCTTTGAATCAAGAAAGAAGTTGATCTGTTTTCTTTAGTTGCTAGGCATAGTTTTCTTCCTATATCATGAATGAAAGTCAGAAATTGTGGGCCAAAAACACAAAGTTTCAGCAGCAACTGGGTGGAATATAAAATTACTTTCCAGATTATGATTGAAAGTGATTTTTGATGGTTTTTCGCGATTGACAATGAAAGTTGACCTCCTATCGAAAAAAAGTGAATGACAAAGTTGTTGAAAGTAAAAAGATCTACAACTTTTGAATAAAAAATTGTTCCACATCACCTCCAATATTCTCAATGTGTTCTATTATATATTATACTTACTAATATTAACCAATTTTATATGTAAATATGTCATTTATTTCTTAAAAAGAAAATTCAGGTGCCACTAAATGGTTATCCCTGTAAAAAGCTAATAATTCTTGGGGTGCCTGCATGTAGTATAGAATTGATAAAAAAATTGTTCACCTCATTTGGGTTTATCAAATTATCGGGAAGTTCAATACATTTTTCTGGTAAAATACCATTTCATTTCAGTGTTTTCCACATTTCCTTGCTGTTTTTATTATTACCTAATTGATAACTGAAATATGCTTTTTTCTCTCTCTGAATTGCCTTCTTCACCTAATTCTTGGTGTCTTTCTAATATTGTAATCGTACCCCGGATATATTCCTTTTCAGTGCTCTCTGTGATTTATCTCTAGAGGATATCATTTCTCTAATATTATACGTTGGCCGTGGTGCTTTGGGTTTTGTAACTTTAGACGTTGTAATCGGGGCATGTCGATCAAACGATTTCCTGATACTAGATTTGATAAAATGACATATTATATAGGTCTCTTTGAAAAAATTCTTCATCTAGTGTAAGTGTGTAAGTGTAAGGAACCTCTATATCCATTACGCACTTTTGTCGATCCCCAATACCATTTCGATAACATGTGTTTACCCTTGCATCACTCTTAAGGACCGAAATTTGTACTTTTCCCCTGAGGTATGAAGTTCCAAGCCATCTATATAAAATAAACGAGTGACCTTATGTCTCCAGTTGCTGGGATGTAAAAGTTGTATCCACAGGTCCTGCACGGAATCATGAGTGGGTTCTCCTTCTACAAATGACATTTATCAAGGCGGTCCACCCTGTATACATATAAGAGAGACTAAAATTGTATGCAAATCATTTGAGATTGCAGCGAGAAATAAGATGAGGTTTCCTAGACTTGTGACGGTCTTATTATAATTTGGTGGCCTTTTTGAACTTTCTATCAATATTTTCATAAACTTCATTCGACCAACGTCTTTATACTAATAGACCTGTGCTGATGTATTTTTGGGATAAAAAATTATTAACAGCATTAGACCTACTGGAAGAAAAGCAAAATATTGTTCGGATGACGGGAAAAATCGAAAAGTCGAAAAAATGGAGAAGGGTGGAACGGGGTGAATTTTTAGGGGTTGAAAGTGATTTTTCACGGTTTTTCGCGATTGACAATGAAAGTTGACCTTCTATCGAAAAAAGGTTTTTGAAAGTAAAAAGATCTACAACTTTTGTATCATAAATTTTTCCACATCACCTCAAATTTTTCGGGAAAATCGTATAAACCAATTTTTCAGGTTTTAATTTTTTCTCGCACAAAAATATTTTTATTTGAAATTTCGTGAAAGTATAACTTATTATGTTTTAAGTAAGCTGTAACTTTTTTGTAGCAAACAAAAGAGTTTTTCCTTTTTTTTCGACAAATTCCGAAAAAACGACCTCATTTTCAACTGAAAAGTCTCACTGGTAAAGTTCCTCTTTTCCAGCTCGCCAGCCGCCATTTTTTTCCTTTGAGGCATCTACTTTCAGATTATGTAATGAAAGAATAGTACCTCTGTGGAAAACGCGAAAAAAATAAAAAACAGATTTGCAAAAATCATTTTTTAAATTTTAGTTCTAAACTAATATTTATTTAAAATTATTGAAATTAACAGTAGAAATTTTTCGAGGATATCAATTTCATGTTACCTCCATAGGTACAAAGAATGAACAAGGACATACATAAGGATTTGATTATGATAGAAGGGCGAAAGGAGGTGAAATTTTGTGGGTAAAAATGGTTTCTCACGATTTGCAGCGAGAATGAACCTTTTACAAAAAAAAATAAAGCAAAAAGTTGTTGGTAATAAAAAGAAATACAACTTTTGTAACTTGATTTTTCCACATAATCTCAATTTTTCCGGGAAAATCGGAAAAACCGTTTTAATTTGGTTTTAATGTTTTTTTGTATAAAAATTGTGTTTGTCGCAAAATCTAGTGGAAATATACCTTCTTATGTTCTGAATTGGACGTTTTTTTTTGGCAACGAAATATTTATTTTTCTCGAGCGTCATTGAAGTACTCGAAAAAGGGGCGGCTCCTAGTTAGGCTAGAGCCAAAACGAATTTCAAACGTCTAAAATAAAAGAAAAAGTTACAGGCAAGGACCAGGTGGAGAATATTGTAGAATTTCCAACTTTGAGAAAGAGAAATATTTATATATATATTAGACATGAAAAGAATTTCTCTTTGAAGGGTGCAATTTATTCAACTAGTGTTACAACAGATATATTGAGATTTAGTCTTTGAATCTTTGAAATATATTTCAAATCTCAGATTATGTGATTCTTCACCTCTTCTTTTTTTTTAAACGGCTCATTACTTTGTATCGAATTTACTTTCTCGTCAGTTCATTCAATTTGATAATTATTATCAACTACGACCAACATTCATAACCTATAAATAATGTTAAAAATTTGTTATTTTCGTCAACTTTGAAACTCTCAGAAGCCTTCGAGATGTTTGTGCGAACTAGGGAATATATTAATAACAAATATGTATTAATAATCACTTGCACGTTTTACAATTTACTCCCACCGATTGGTTTCGAATTCAATCCAACAAAATAGGATTTTTAGTGTAATTCAAATTTGGCACCTCCAATCTCAGGATAGCCACCTTAATTTCCCTCCAATGACGAAACAAGATGCCCGACAAAATCGATGACATTTCATAACCCCCCTATCAAGGAACCCTGGTTGTAGTGTGTTAAAATACCTGATGTTGGCAACCCTGACAGTGTGCTCTTAGGTAGTATGACATATGACGTATGTCGGTGTGTTATGTTTCATGTTTGAACGGCATTTTTCTTTTTGTTCTAAATATCAAGAATTCTCGTTATTTCCACAACTGCTATAACAGTGTTTTCGAAAAATGTACATAACTATTTGTCTTCTGAATTACGAAAAAATCCCCATTCCACCATTTTCAGTGTTTTAGTGTTAAAATATTTGTTTTCTCAAAGTTGGAACCTCTGCAAAATTCTCCACCTGGTCCTTGTCTGTCACTTTTTTTTATTGTTTTAGGAGTTTAAAATTCGTTTTGGCACCTGCCCAACTAGGAGCCGCCCCCTTTCCGAGTACTTCGAAGAGATTCGAGAACGGATAAAAAAACGTCTAATTCAGAACATAAGAAGGTATATCCACTAGATTTTGCGACAAACATACAATTTTTACACAAAATAAGAATAAAACCAAATTAATGCGGTTTTAACGATTTTCCGAAAATTTGAGGTTATGTGGGAAAATCTCAGATACAAAAGTTGTAGATCTTTTTATTGTCAATAATTTCTTTTTGTAGGAGGTTAATTTTCGCTGCAAATTGTGAGAAACCATTTTTACCCCCATAAGTTCACCTCCTTCCGCCCTTCTATCATAATCAAATCCTTATTTATGTCCTTGTTTATTCTTGGTACATATTAAGGTAACATGAAATTGATATACTCAAAAGGTTTTAGCTGGTAATTTCAATAATTTTAATAAATAAATGTGTTTAGAGCAACAATTAAAAAAATTGATTTTTGAAAATCTGTTTTTAAATTTTTTCGCATTTTCTGGAAAAAAAATTCCACAGTAGTGCTACTCTTTTATTACATAATCTAAAAGTAGACGCTTCAACGTAAAAAATGGCGGCTGGCAAGCTTGAAAAGACGAACTTTACCGGTGAGACTTTTCAGAGAGAAGGTACTAGGAATCCCACATAAAAAGGTAAGACCTCGTAAACCCTTTGCTCGCACAAGTTTCGACTTCTGAGGGCTGTCGTTGGTAAGGGGACGACAGCTGGTAAACAGAAAAAACAATTTTAAATAATTTTAAGTTGAAAAGAGATCGATTTTTCGGAAGTTGTCGAAACATAATGAGTCATATTTCTACCAAATTTCGTAAAAAGAATAAATTTTTGCGCAAGAAAAAAATTAAAAACTGAAATATAAGTTTTTCCGATTTTCCCAGAAAATTTGAGGTGACGTGATAACATTTTTGATACAAAAGTTGTAGATCTTTTCATTTTCAACAACTTTTTCTGATAGGAGGTCAACTTTCGTTGTGAATCGCAAAAAACCGAGAAATTTCACTTTCAGTCCCTAAAATTTCACCCCGTTCCACCCTTCTCCAATTTTACGACTCCAATTTATTTTTCCCGCCTTTCGAACAATATTCTGCTCCTCGTCCAGTAGGTCTCATGCTGTTATTTGTTTCCTCTTTTATATTTTATTTTATATGTACATTGGTCTATAATGTATTTCCGCATATTAAAAGTGATCTTGAGGTAAAGAACCCCTCGAAATACTCCTATTATGTCATGTCACTTATCGATTCGTTCCTGATGTAAAACTCAATAACGGAATTCCGATAAATATGAAGTAATCAGTAATTTGTACGAATTGTTACATCTTTTTCGATCCTAATCGATCGCAAAACCTTGAAATGTACATGCGATAATCATGCTGCAAGGCTCGAGAGTATCATCTCAGGATTAGAGCAAGGATGATGGGATGAATTTACATTCAATTTAACTTATTAAGTACACATCACTTTGAGTTCGCAGCCTTGAGAATTGATAATGATTATTCGCTTTTTGAGGAAGGTCATGTTGTTTTTATGATGCCCATGGGACATAGAAGCTAGAAAAGTGGACGTTATTAAATAATTTCTTATTGATGGCTCTTTTTAATTATATAGGGCGGCAAATGTCGAATGTGCATTTGAAATCGCATTTAATGCAAGCAGTCTTTCTTGAAAGAATATTTATTGATGCTGTCGAAAGAAAATAAAAACGTTGAGAAACATGGATAGCTTGGTTCAATATTTGTTGAAATTGCACTATGAAACTTCATGACTAGACGGTAATTCTTGTATTCCTTGTCATATTTTTCAGAGTATGTTCAAGACTTATGTAGGTATAACTCATTTTTCCTGTTTATAGATTTCATCAAACCATCTGTGACCCAAACTTTCTTTCAATATTTTTTTTCCTTGGTGTTTTGGCATCGACTGCTATGGTCATTAGCCATGTGTTCTGGATGTGGATGTGTTCTGGCCTTGTTACTATAACTCCCTTTTCAATTTGAAAGTTTTTTTTATTTGAAATTGCATTCCTCAGTCTTGTTATGAAATGCTACGTAACGGTTTCAATATCATCATTTTTATTTATTTTTCCAATATTTCTGGTTTCATTCTTGAATTTTTTATAGCAGATAACTTTTTTGTAGACCTTGTATTCAATTATTTCGATTATTTTTGTGGGCAATTGCAGAAAAGTTGCGAAATGGTCAGTAATTGATGATATAATAATGAGGGCAGACTTTTTGTACTGGCTATTTCATTTCTGGTTTTCAGAAATACATGATCTATACAACTGCGGGTATTTCCTCGTAAACGTGTATATTCATTTATCATTATATTAAAATTATATTCTCCTAGAACATTTAGACAGTTGAATACAATTTCGCTATCGTTTTTAAAGATTTTCATATTTATATCTCCAACTAAAATTTGGTGGTTTATTTTTTCCAGGTATTCCTTGAAAGAATTAACGTAAGCTTAAGGGTTCGTTGCAGGAGGTCGATCTGTGCCTATACGGCGAAATCTTTCATTTTTGATTATTGAATGTCTAACTCTAACAAATTGTTGATGTCCATTGTTACTACTTCAGATGTGTATTTTAAGTTACTTTTAATAAATATCAAACCGTCGTTTTTATTACTGTTACCTTCACTGTAAATAGTGTCATAGCCGTCCAAAAGAAATTATTTCGAATAATGTATTTTGAAGGTTTCAGTTAGTACTATTAGTCCAATAACCACAGAAAAATTTGAGCCAAAAGTGGACGATGAATTGTAGCAGCATGAAATTGGCATGTGACTTTTTGACATTAGTTATAGTGAGAAAAAAATTGTTTACCAAAAAATGCGGGGTGGAACTAAAAAAAAAAAGTTTTTTCGATTTTATCAGAAAGTAAAAGGGCTGTGGGAAAACGGCTTCGAAGGAATAAGAGGTGATACAATTATCTACAAAATAGTCCAAGAATACTTTGAATAGAATAGGTTGGATGAGGTTGATGGTTCATATCTCGAGTAACTCCGTCTTTTTGATGTCTAAAAACGGAGGAAAACGTCCTGAAAATGCGAGTAGGAATATCTACCATGAGAAAGAAGAGGTGAGAATACATTTCCTTCCAGAAAGACGACCACATCTACCAGTTCGTGGTTGTTCTCTTCTGTTATAGTTTACTATAAAATTGGCGTGACAGTCCCGGTGATATTTTGCAAAAACCGCTACATAATCTGCATTGGCTATTCTCGTCATAACTGCTTTCGGAACTCCATCCAAACAAGTAGTTACTACTTTCTCAATAGTCTCGGTTGACGCTTTAGAAACTGTCCCGAACGGTCGCTTTTTTTACTTTTGCAGATTTTTTGTCCACAGATGAAACAGCAATGCAGGAAATCGAACTTTTCTGAAATGTTCCTGAGTTTGGATTTCATTGGAGAATATGAACCAATACGAGGGTCAGTGTTATGGAATTTTTCATTTCCATTCTTGAACTCCTTAGAACTTCAATCTCTGAGTGTGTACATCTGTCGGAATTTTTATGTATTTTGACGTCCGCCCATTCATCAAAATTTCTGTAGAAATTGAACCCTCTTTCTCTACTTACATATTATATTAATGTATCAAGCCCGGCGGGAGTGACAAGACACCAATCCTGGCCAAAAATCCCTTCATTGCAGATAAAACAAATTCCTTCCTCCTGGGACATCCTACAAACGCATTTTTTGAGTAACAAGTATCTTAATTTACACCTATTTTCTCTTTCATCTGACGGGCATTCATTTCTATTTAACATTATCTTAAAACAACTCTAGAAAATTATAAGTTATTATGTATTAAAATATATTAAAAACATATTATTTCCTGATGTAATTGCCCAGAGACAGAAAAATCCCCATGATCTATGTACAAATTTCCACATTCAAAACACAGATTGGTTGACACACGCGTTTTCTTCAGAGAAGGTTGAATGGTTTTTTCCCCTCAAAGACCCCCGAGGAAGGAATGTTCGGGTCAACTTTCGTTTAGCTGGAATCAGTTATGGAAAAACTGTTGCCATGGCAACCGTTGCCATGGTAACGAGAATACAGAAAACCGATTCCTACGGTGCGGAAATGCGTGGTTGCTAAGTTGTCTACTTTAGTTTAGCTGAAATCAGTAATGGAAAACAGGTTACCATGGTAACCGTTGTTAGGGTGGAGAGTAAAGAGTAATGCCTTTCTTGTTTTGCGTAAACGCATGGTTGCCAAGTTGGGCCAGTTATAGTTTAGCTGAAATCGGTTATGGAAAAACTGTTGCCATAACAACGGTTTCTTTGATCACAAGTAAACAAAAACCCAATTCCAATGGTGCGGAAACGCGATGTTGCCAAATTGTCTGCTTTAGTTTATCTGAAATCAGTTAAGAAAAAGTAGGTGCCGTGGCAACAGTTGCTAGGATGAGTGACAAGAAAAACCCAATTTCCGTTTTGCCGAAATGCGCGGTTGCAAAATTATCGATTTGAAAATAAATTAAAATTGAAAAGGGAAACATTGTAAATAAACAAAAATAACTCCTTTGGAAATGGAAAAAACCTACTATAAAAATTAAGCATTTTTTTGTAATATCTAACAGAAAACAATTATGTTTTCCGGTTAAGGACACTCTGGACATTGAACTACATCTGATATAAACATTTATTATGAAAAGACTTTAATAACTCGAAAGAAAAAATCCGAAAGTGAAAAATCGCATTCTCATTCAGATTTTTGAAATTGAATGAAGCTGTTTTTTGTAATATCTACCAGGAAAAAAACTACTTTCCAGGCTAAGGCCACGCTGGACTATATTGAACTAACCAAACTGAACCTTTTGCTTCGGAAGAGTCGAATTCACTGTTTATACCAATTGTGTTCGTTCATTCAGGAATAGATCATATAATTCATTCACTGCAAAATCACAGAATAATTTTAAGATATCAGATTCAGAACACAACACACGCGAGCGAAGCGAGCGCGTCCGGCCGACATTTCGAGCGCGGATTTGCGAAATGTCGGCCGGACGCACTTGCGTTCATGTTACTACTTTGTCAATTTCCTCCAAGTAATATGAAAACACTTCAAAGTGAAATGATGAACAAAAAATATTAGAAAGGAACATTTATTGACCCAACCTTAACTGTCCTGAACTAACTAAACTTAACCTTGATATTGAAATTGTTTCAGAAGAGACGAGTTCCCGGTGGAATATATATTTATGATTTGGTCATATGTTGAATTTATTGAGAAACAATACGGCTATTTGAATTATTGGGTATGAATCACAAGACACGCGAGCGAAGCGAGCGGGTCCTGCCGACATTTCGCAAATCCGCGCGCGCGGATTTGCGAAATGTCGTCCGGACCCGCTTGCCTTCAGGTTACTACTTTGTCCAATTTCTCAAATGTATAAAAAAGTTCTTGATCATTTATGGTATGTGGCCTGTGGGGCAAGCGAATGCTTTGCTCATTTGTGATCAAAGTAAGATTGACACTAAATACTTACTTATATAAATAATCTTTTGATTTCTACCGAGGCAACTTGACCTTAAAAAAATTTTCGTAAAATTGAAATTATACCAACTGAGTAGGATGAATATTTTGATATTATTTATCAAGTTTGACATAACCGATTTCTATTAAATTGTAACTTTCCCAACTTGACAATCTCGCATTTCCGCTAAACACTCTGTTCACTCTTCACCAAAATGACTATCATGGCAACATTTTTTGCATAACAAATTTGAGCTAAAGTAAAGCAGACAATTTGGCAACCATGCATTTCCACACCATGGGAATCGGGTTTTTGTTTACTTGTGATCATAGCAAGAGTTTCTATGGCAACAGTTTTTCCATAACTGATTTCTGCTGAACTATAACTTGCCCAACTTGGCAACCATGCATTTCCGCAAAACGGTAATAGCATTTTGTTTACATTCCACCCTAACAATGGTTGCCGTGGAGACCCTTTTTCCATAACTGATTTCAGCTAAACCAAAGTAGACAACTTGGCAACCACGCATTTCCGCACCATGGGAATCGGGTATTTATATTCTCCTTACCCTAGCAATAGTTGCCAAGGCAACAGTTTTTCTGTAACTGATTTCAGCTAAACGAAAGTTGAGCCGAATGTTCTTTTGACTTCGAATGAGCTTTTATTCAAAATATCATTATCATTATATTATTATATACAGGGTGTCCGGTAAACCTTGTACAATATTGAAGCTGATGATAGACCAGGTTATGACTGTTCAGAATATCGGAATTTCACCTCAGTAAAAATATCACCGTTTTCGAGATAATGGGCATTTTAGGAATTTCTGGAAAATCGCTACCTAACCTTGGATTTTTGAGTGGCATGTATACAAATTGAGACAAATTCAAATATCTTTGCTGCTGAAGATTACTGATATGTGATGCTTTTAGACGTACAGAACAGTTTTTCAGAAAGTGAAAAAAAATTCAAGAAATGTGGGTAAAATGTCGGATTTGAGTTTCATAAATTTTTTTTTTAAAGTTTGACATTATTGTCTGAAAGTATGCTCATTTTGTCCAGACTCTACCATGGTATAAAACAAACTATAAATATTTGTGGAGGAAGTAATTTCCATTTAATTAGGCGTGGTTTTATTCTAGGCTTCCATCAACTTTTATACTCACGCCCAAATATTATTTTTTTTTCGATTTTATCAAGATAAAATGTGGAAATGATTATTAATAATAAAGAATATACTGCTTGGTAGCATTAAATGTCTCATAAAATTATCGAAATGAAATGTCGATTATCCGACATGGCACTGATTAATACGAATTCTTGTGATAAATGTCGCAATTGTCCAACATCCAGATTCGCAATTGTCCAACATCCAGATTCCAACGAAGTTTCAGAGACCGACAGATAAACAGGGTGTAACCAAATGAGTGCAACATTTTTTAGGAGGTGAATCCTTTTCGAAAATCAAAAACTTTTCTAACTCCTGTGTTGTGTCCGTAGAAGCAATAGTTTCCTAATGAAAAAATAAAATACAGCATTGTGCATGAACGGATCTTCTGTAATTAGAATTGAAAAAATCTAGTAGGTGACTTGTGACTTCTGTCATAGTTTTTTTAAAATTATTCTGCTTGTTTCATTCAGTGGTATTTATTTGTCATTCCGTACACACGTTATAGTCCACGAGAATATGCGCATATGCACTACATTTATGGTGAATGTGGAGGTAGTGCTACTGCTGCAGCAGCGCTTTATGCAGAACGATATCCGATTGCACAATGCCGCTCAGAGAATCGCTGATTTGGGGGCTATCTATAACGCATTCGAAAAGGGTCTTCTTGAAAAGATGTCGTCTCTGCGTACGAGTGGATGGAACATAACATTTTTGTAATATTATTCAGTACGATGTTGAATAATCGTTATTGTGGTTTATAGTGTATGTTGATCCAAAAAAACGTTGAATTGGTATTTACTACTTTACATCTCATTGAATGCTTCTAAGCAGTTGATTCGTTATTACTCATAATTATTTAATCATTTTATCTTGATAGGATACAAATAAAATGCATTACTGACAAAGTCTAATGGAGTTGATTTTAGCTCAGAATAACATCACACTCTAATATAATCGAAATTCTACTCCTTCCAAAAATAATTATCGTATGTTTTATACCATGGTAGAGTCTGGTCAAAATGGGCATTCTTTTGTAATGAATGTCCACTTCCACATAGTTATGTTCTTTTCAAACAAAAATGTCTAACTGCTGTTAAAAAAATTGGTGAAACTCAAATCTGTCATTTTACCCTCATTTCTTAAAAAATTGTATCGTTTTCTGAAAAACTGTTTTGTACGTCTGAAAGCATCACTCATTAGTAATGTTTAGCAGCAAAGATATTTGAATTTGTCTCAATTTGTATACATGGCACTCAAAAATCCAAGGTTAGGTAGCGATTTTCCAGAAATTCAAAAAATGCTCATTATCTCGAAAACGGTGAGATTTTTACTGAGGTGAAATTCCGATATTCTGAACAGTCATTACCTGGTCAATATTGTACAAGGTTTACCGGACACCCTGTATAGGGGATACCTTCTAAGGTGTGATGCTATGCCATGGGATCTGTAACCATGCCCCTATGGTTGGAAAGCGAACGTTTCACCATCACGACCACCACTGACCATATATCTAAATATACCTACTGCTAATATATTAGATTTTTTATAATTAGGTACACGCTTCTTTGGTAGAGCGAAAGTTGTAATATAAGCACTCGACAAAACTCTTGTTCTCATCCAGAACCCTGATATATTTCCACTCCACATTTCGTAAAAGATAAGTACTAATAATTTCATAGAAACCACAACATTCAGTATACGAACTTTTGAGGCCCAGTCTGCTCTACATTAAATTTCTACTCACTTTTAGTCGAACAAACGCAACTGGATCTACTTACTATTTTCTCAATTAACAAATTTCCACAGCAAGAACAGACCATAATATGACAGTTAGGGTATGACACACTGCTCTCGCAGCTCACGATCTGAACTGGGAGCATATTAATTCAAGGGTTGGTTTCTGAAAATCCCGCGGTTCGACAAAATTGTTCATAAAAAAAAACGGTCTCTGAGTTTTTTAAATTCAGACATGATTTATGGTTGTTTTAGTATGTTTGAAAATGTAAAGTGCGAACCTCGAGCTTGAAATTGCATACTTTTTTCTTTATGCATGATGCGATTATTTTTAACATTTACTGAAGAAAATGGCGGGATTATGAGGGAGTAGAAAAATGAGGTAGTAACAAAACACAGTTTTTTTTGGCATGTATAAGTATTACTACTCTTAAATCGTTGTATACATGGCAATTCAAATTCAACCCCCACCATTGGGATCTCCTAAACTACAGGAGATACGTCGAAGCTTAAATTGGGGCAAAGTTGCGTTTTCTGGTGCTTAACAAAATACTGTTTCGAAACTTGGAAAATTCCAAGTATTTCCGGAAATATCGGGAAAAAACTGAAAATCGGAATTTTGGTTTTTTATTTTTTTTCTATCGTTATCTGACCACATAGCTCAAAACCAAAAGTACATTTTCATTGATACTTTTTTTCAGCTACACGTTTTCATGTTCAGATTTACTATCCGACGTTTCGTCTTCTGGCATTCATCATCAACTTTTTTTTCTGTTATGGGCGCCATATTGTTTTTTTATACAGAAAAATAGTGATTCTCATTCTGATTTCATTGATGTATAATTTGTTATGATTTGCACTTCTGAAACCACAGATATTAAAAAAACAACTTCATCTGAGATGGTCATGACTCCATCGAAAAATTTTGTTTAATAAAATAATAATAATAATAAAAGTTGTCAGAACTCATTAACCATCATAAGTTTGCACAAATACTTCAGTCGAAATGTCCTCATTCTCAAATGAAGAAAAACGTAATGTTGAAACTTTATTATAGAGATAGGAATAGTACGAAAACGGCACAAATTTATTTTTAATTATATCCGGGAAGACAACAGCCGGATAGAACATTATTCGGAAATTTGGACAAACACGTGCGGTGCGTTTCAAACACAAAGAATGAAATATGGAAGCAGAATGGAACAAAATATTAGACGTAACTTATTAGCAGAGGTAAAATAATTGTTCATTCCATATTCGAAGAAGTATAATTATTTTTGGTACTTTTTTAGATAAATGCAGATCCTTCCAAATCAACACATCAAGTCTCGGCACAAATGGATGTGCCACAGACGAGCGTTTGGAGGGAATTCGAAAAAAAGTGGTTTGAAATGTTATAAGATACATATTTCACAAAAATTACATCCAGGTGATCCTGAGAGAAGGATGGAATTTTGTATCTGGCTCTCGAATAGGATAGACCCTACAAAACTTATTGAAAAACATTATTTGGACCGACGAAAGTTCTTTTTCGAACTGTGGTGTTTTTAATAGAAATAATGAGCACATTTGGAGTGAAAATGATCCGCGACACTTCAGAGAAGTCAGACCACAAGTTCGGTTTCGTTTGAATGTGTGGGCTGGAATTTATAACGACCGAATACTTGGACCTCATTTCTTTTGTAATACTTTGAACGGGAAACCTATATCTTCGGTTCTTAAGAAACGAATTCGAAGAATATATGGATACGTTTCCCCTTGTTAATTATAACAGCTGCTGGTTTCAGCATGATGGGGCTCCTCCACACAATAAAAGAGCAGTTTGCGAATATTTACACCAAAGATTTCCTAATAGGTGGATAGGAAATTCTGGACCAGTGAGGTGGCCGGCAAGGTCACCTGAACTTACAGTTTTGGATACTTTCTTGTGGGGCACTTTAAAGAACAGAATCTATGGAGAGCAAGAATATGACACAGTAGGTGAACTTAGAGACAATATCATCATGCAATTCAGGACTATCAGAAGAAGGGATAATGTTAGGGCTGTTCTTAATTTGAGACGACGAGCTCGGTTATGTGTTCAACAGGAAGGCCATCATTTCGAACACTTGTTGTAATACTTTTTGTGCATTTTTTACAAGCTCATGATTTCATTCTTGTTTTTTGAAACGCAACGTACTCAGCCAAGTGTTTGCCCAAAATTCCGTATAATGTTCTATCCGGCTGTTGTCTTTTCGGATATGGTTCAAAATAAATTTGTTGTTTTCGTACTATTCCTATCAAATTTATAATAAAGTTTCAACATATCTCGTTTTTCTTCATTTGAGAATGAGGACATTTCGACTGAAGTATTTGTGCAAACTTATGATGTTTAATGAGTTCTGACAACTAGTGTTTATCAAACGAAATTTTTCGATGGAGTCATGACCATCTCAGATGAAGTTTTTTTTTAATATCTGTGGTTTCAGAAGTGCAAATCATAACAAATTATACATCAATGAAATCAGAATGAGAATCACTATTATTCTGTATAAAAAAACAATATGGCGCCCATAACAGAAAAAAAAGTTGATGATGAATGCCAGAAGACGAAACGTCGGATAGTAAATCTGACCATGAAAACGTGTATCTGAAAAAAAGTATCAATGAAAATGTACTTTTGGTTTTGAGCTATGTTGTCAAATAACGATAGAAAAAAATAAAAACGAAAATTCCGATTTTCAGTTTTTTCCCGATATTTCCGGAAATACTCGGAATTTTCCAAGTTCATAACAGTATCTCATTAAGCACCAGAATACGCAACTTTGCTCCAATTTAAGCGACGTATCTCCTGTAGATTAGGAGATCCCAATGGTGGGGGTCGAATTTGAATTGCCCTGTATAGTCCAAAGAAACCAGGTACTATTCCGTACCTGGTTTAGTATAATGATTCCAAATTAACTAAAATATCCATGATATTTGCATCCTCCGTAAACTACGCATAAGTATTATGTGAAGTGGGAAAAAAACATTTTAGAGACTCAGATTCACAGATTTTATATATGAACGAGAAGGTAGAAGGCTTCAGGAACGAAATTCAGTTTTAATTTTCCTTTTCTGAAAATTTTTAGCAAAGTTATGACAAGTTAAGCAAAAAAATATTATTTTTTCTTATTCAAAAATTTTTTGGGTTCCACCCAAGGATTTTTGGTAAAAATTTTTGCCTCAAAACTTAGCTGGACTGGATTACTTTACATTCGATTTCACATCGCAGTTCTCCGAGAATTATGCTTCATTCTTGTTGACGCTTCGGATATTTTGTGTAAAATGTCAAAATGTTACTTGTTTGTATTATATTTTGCATTTTTTCAAGAGTATTTGCTTCTAATGTATTTATACGTACATGATTTATATTTCTATTTTCTAATAAAATGTTATATATTTAGGGCTTTTCAAATTCGTTTCTGTACATGGGGATCTCGTAAACGATAAGAAATAGTGGCAAAGTTGCGTATTTCAGAGACCTGTTCAATGATGTAAGAAAATTTAGCCCTTTTGTTTCTGGAGATATACAGGAAAAACCAAAAAATTCCAAATAATTTTTTGCCTGTATCTTCTTTATTCGCAGACATTGAAAATCTGTCCACATCCTGCTATTGGCACTTGATGTGGGCTATCAGAATATGTCCATGAATCTTTTATACAGGGTGTCATCTGACTTGGGCCACCCCCATATTTGAATTTTTAAATACAGACCTGTATTTTTTGTTGAAGTTTTTGGATCGACGACGTTCACTTAGTACTGAGATATTAAATAAAAATTTTTATTCGGTAATATTTTATTATAATTGGGTGAATTATTCCCTTTTAAATTACGGCCCTGGAAATTGGTTGACTGAGTTAATTAAAAACACAATAGCAACTTTCACGTCTTCCCATGTACCACAGTGTTTTTCGAAAGTATTTTTTACATTTTTAGGTACCAATTCATATTTCTTCACATTTTCAATAATCTTTTATGATTACCTGAAACATATCTACAACAAAAATAGATTATATGTATTGTGATGAGCTGAAAAAGGAATGACAGCACTGTAATTGTAATGAAAATTGATATGAAGTAATTTATATACACAAAAAAATTAATGGCGCAATAAATGTTCGAATTGGAGTCCTTCCATTTCGAGACATTTTTGAACTCGTTTTCTCATATTATTTATTGCCCTCAATACACTTCTTTGCTGCATTGTTGCGAAATCATTTAAAATCCTCAATCTCAAGTCTTCCACATTTTCTGTCTCTCCGCCAGCGTAAATCCTATTTTTTAATGTGTCCCATAGAAAATAGTCCAAGTAGTAAGATATGCTGATCTTGCAGGCCATCTTATTGGCCCATTATTTGCTATCAATCTGTTGTTGTATGTGGTTTTCAGAAACTGATTAACCTCTCTTGTAAAATGAGAACGAGCTCCATCATGTTGAAACCAGATTCCATTCAACCTACCAATTGGAATGTCTTCGAGGTATTCAGTGAAGGTGTTCCTTAAGAATTGCAAATAACGTTCGCCATTCAATGTCTCTTGGAAAATATATGGCCCAAGAATTTTATTATCAAAAACTCCTGCCCACACATTAAATCCAAATCGCATTCGAGGACGAACTTCTCTGAAATAATTTTCATTGGTCTGAGACCAGATGTTCATTACTCCTATTGAATACACCACAATTTGAGAAACGACTCTCATCGGTCCAAATGATGTTATTAAAAAAATTCCCATCTCGTACGATTTGTCTACGCAACCAGTTGCAGAAATTTCTTCTTCTTTCGGGATCTCCTAGATTTAATTTATGAACCGTTTCAATTTTGTAACTTTTGAAATTATGCTTCCTGAGAGTGCGCCAAACTGTCGTTTGTGGCAAATTCAATTCATCTGCAATTTGTACCGATGATTTCGATAAATTTTCATTGATCTAAAATTCAGTAATATTACTGAGAGTTTATTAAAATTAAAAAAAAACTTACTTTTTCAACAATACTTTCCTCTATTTCGGGTGGAGTTCAGTCACCATAACTTTTGCGAGGCTTATTGAATGATCCAAATTCGCTGAGGTTTTTGTCTAATTTCTGGAACCAAGTTTCATGCGGTTGACGCCTTTCGGGATAAATTTCCTATACCGTTGGGCTGTAGCATAACTGTTTCTATGGTTTTCATAATAAATCACTTATGGTGCAAGAAAATGTGAAAGACTCGAGATTGAGGATTTTCAATTCTTTCGCAACAATGCAGCAAATAAGTGTATTAAGGGCAATAAATAATAGAAAAAACGAGTTCAAAAATGTCTCGAAATGGAAGGACTCCAATTCGAACATTTATTGTGGCATTAATTTTTTTGTGTATATAAATTACTTCATCCCAATTTTCATTACAATTATAGTTTTCGTTTCTGATGTAATTATCCTTTTTCAGCTTATCAAAATACATATAATCTATTTTTTTTTATGTTTCAGATAATCATAAAAGGTTTTGCTTTCGAAGTTCATTGTAGAAAACGCTCAAAGAGCATTGAAAATGTGAAGAAATATGAATTGGTACCTGAACATTAAAAAAATACTCTCGGAAAATACTATGGTAAATGTGTTTTTATTTAACTCAGTCAACCAATTTCCAGGGCCATAATTTAAAAGGGAATAATTCACCCAATCATAATAAATATTACCGAAAAATCCCGAAATATAAAATTAAATTCAATTTTTCAGTACTAAGTGAACGTCGGTGATCCAAAAACTACAACAAAAAATACAGGTCCGTATTTAAAAATTCAAAGATGGGGGTGGCCCAAGTCAGATGACACCCTGTATAAAAGATTCATGGACATATTCTGATAGCCCGTATCAAGTACTAATAGCAAAATGTGGACAGATTTTCAATATGTCTGCGAATGAAGAAGATACAGGCAAAAAAATTATTTGGAATTTTTTGGTTTTTCCTGTATATCTCCAGAAACAAAAGGGCTAAATTCGGTTTTTTCACATCATTGAATAGGTCTCTATAATACACAACTTTGCCACGATTTAACCGACACTCCATCTCTTATCGTTTACGAGATCCCCATGTACAGAAACGAATTTGAATAGCCCTGTAGATATATATGCATAAATTAATTTTAGTATTGAATGAATGATGGTTTTTCGGGTTTTTAGGCCGACGTTTATTTAGAGAAAAACTCGACGTTTCGCCAACACGAGTGGTTGGCATTTTCAAGAGAAATGTTTACAGTTTCGATCACTGAACACTACTTGTTTGGTATGCGTTGTCTCAGCCAGTATTTATGGGTCGACGTACTCGTACCTGCGTCCGGTGCCATCGTCCCTGAAATTCTGTTGAAATTTCAACAGAATTGAAGAAGGGTTACAATTGAATAAAGCATGGCTACCTGTTCTCAAGAAAACGGTAATAACACCATACCGGGAAATTAATGAATCCGAGGGGGTACCCGACGCAGGGACGATGGCACCGCACGCAGGTACGAGTACGTCGACCCATAAATACTGGCTGAGACAACGCATACCAAACAAGTAGTGTTCAGTGATCGAAACTGTAAACATTTCTCTCGAAAATTCCAACCACTCGTGTTGACGAAACGTCGAGTTTTTATCTAAATAAACGTCGGCCTAAAAACCCGAAAAACCATCATTCATTCAACGATGGCCGCGAAAGCCTTTCACAATTTTAGTATTGTTAATAGAGTATGTGTTTATTATCTTCTGGTTGCTCTGGTAACATGAGGTTTTTTCGGGTTGGCGTCGTTTGCGTGTTTGTTCCCCTTCGAATTTTTCTTTCTTCTTTAAATTTTTTCCAGGTTTTCTTTAAAATTCAGATTTGTACTAGAGGCTTCGTCCCTGCTTGAGAAAGTGATTATGTTTTGTTTCTGTAGCAAATAGTCGTGTGCTTAATATGCTCATCCTTCCACTATTAGTTTTTTTGTCTAATAGGAGATTTTTTCCAAGCTATTTTCGCTTCGTTGAGGTGTTGTCTCAAAATTTTGTGAATTTTCCGATCTTCTACACTGAGATCTTCAGTTATATAAATTCTTTTTGATATTTTTCTCTTTCAGTTTGAATGCGTTTTTCAGAAGTTCTTGTTTTTTGAGAGATGAAACAAATTTCAATTTTAGTGGTTTCTGCTCAGATGATTTACCCAATTTGTAAAAATTATTTAGATCGCTATTTGTTATTACAACCTCCAGAGCAGATGCAATGTTTTTCCTGGTAGTCCAGAAATTACGATATAATCTTGCCTCTATTTGTATTCGATTTTTTTGCCTAGCTCTCATGGGTCTCTCGAAGACTTCTGAGGATCGTGCGTAGGGGTGCAATCGGTTGACGGAAATAACAATTTAACAATTTTTTTCATGTGTCCTTCCCTCAGCTATATACTGATTCACTTCTAACAAATCAGTTCTAAACAATGCACCCACTAAAAAGGGCTTGTAGGGCAGCCAATACCGTTGGTACGCCACTGCATATAATTGAATGATTAGGCTTGTCGAATCGTTACAACTGGACAAGACCTGTAAATATCTCATACAAAACTCGTGACTATAATTTTAGACAAAACATTCCGAACCATCCGTACCTATTATGTTACTATAAATCAAGGTGGCTAAGTCATCCTTGACCCCAGGAATGTTCATTTGTCCAGGATGCCGCCAACTGACTTTCGAGAATAAAAAGTAAGAAATAAAAATTACCATTTAATTGCCTACAACCATCGGCGTTGAATATCCTGCTTCTAATAAGGAGTGTTGTCTCATAATATGATAGAATCAAGGTAGTGTTCCTATTATTATGATTCTCATGAATATGGAGCACTGCATGTAGACATAAATATCGTACTCAATGAAGTCGAATAGGTGCAAACAATAAAAATTTCTTCTGTGATAAAATGAGCCAAAAAAATGACCGCGCACGAAAACATATGGAAAATTGGCTCTCGGTCAAATTGGCTGATATTTTATTATGTTATAGTGGGATGAGTCATTGGAAATGATTTTGGATGTGTCGTTTCTGAGATAAGTATAAGCGGCCAAAGTTTGTGAAAACGTCGTAATTGGGTAGGATTGACAAAGAAAAAAACTAATTTCTTAGTCGAAATAAGACGAATTCAGAATGATAGGAAGTCGTTAACATGCCCAGTTATAATTTTATGAATGATAGTACATTAGGTTGTATACGGCGCATAATAAGAAAAGTCGTTTTTGGGATTTTTTTTCTAGCACCAAGTATTTCAGAAACAATATCTAGGACATCATAGTTTCAGTCTATTCTAGGGCATTAAAACGTGTTATGTTTCTTGAGAACTCTCTGTATTCGAAATAAGAATTTTTCAATTTTGAATTACACCCCTATGCTGAAAACACTATACATATCGTTTTTTACTACAAAAATTTTCTGATGAATTAAGTTATTTGTTATTTCCTTTCATTTATATACATGTTACATTTTTTTCAGATCATTTACAATCTTTTAATTGAATATCTCAAAAACTATATTCCGTTAATTTGGACCTAATTTTACTCACACTATTTTGAAAATGTTGACTATTATTTGTGAAAGTTTTGTCAACTTTGCAAGTTGCGTTTTTATTCGTTTTTATAGTTTACGGTATTACGATATATTATGTAGTTATTTGAATTCGTTAATTATAATATGTTGGTTCTTGAGTTTGCGTGTATTGATGCAATCTTGTTGTTGAGTGTAGTTTGCGTTGTTTAAAGTATCAAACAATTGATTTGAAAGAGTTTTGTAATAGAATTTAATTTCTTCAAAGTTCCCTAAAGTTTTGTTCAATCGATAGTAGTATACCCATATGTCATAATATGGTAAACTTTGAAAATGCATATCTTATCGCAACATGCAACGTTGCCAAAACTTTCATATACAGTGTGTCTCATTTTTCATGGAAGCACCCCCTTAACTTCCGTAATTATCAAGGTAGAATGATGAAACTCTCAGGACTGGAGGAAATAAGGTAAATGCACCTACCGGTTCGATAGTGATGGCGTAAGTGATATACACTGCCCGCCAGTCGCGATGGAACAACCCATTTTTACGGTAAATCATATTAGGGGGCAAAATAGAAGCAAAATTCCATCAGATTCGTGATCAGGACCCCCTACTCATTACAGATACTCCTTTTTCCTGAAAAAAATTTAGTCCTGAAAAATCCGAATTTGTCCCCGGTGCATTTCTATAATGTTTTTTAGTCCTTAGAGTTTCATCATTCTACATTGATAATTACAGAAGTTGCGGGGGTGCTTCCATGAAAAGTGAGACAAATTCGGATTTTTCAGGACTGAATTTTTTTCAGGAAAAAGAAGTATCTGCAAAGAGTTGGGGGTCCTGATCACGAATCTGATGGAATTTTGATTCTATATTACCCCCTAATATGATTTACCGTAAAAATGGGTTGTTCTATCGCGACTGTCGGGCAGTGTATATCACTTAGGCCATCACCATTGAACCGGTAGAAGCATTTCCACAATTTCCTTCAGTCCTGGTAGTTTCATCATTCTACCTTGATAATTACGGGGGTGCTTCCATAAAAACTGAGACACACTGTATAATAGTCAACATTCTCAAAATAGTGTGAGTAAAATTATGATCATATTAAGGGAACAGTTTTTGAGATATTCAATGGAAGCATTGTAAATGACCTAACAAAAAAATGTAACGCACCCTGTTTCTAACTGAAAGGTAATATTGAACAACTGAATTCATCAGAAAGTTACCTTATCTTTTGTTCAATCTACAGCAGTGATGAATCATTTTTTTGGTAGTAAAAAACGACCAGTCAATTGTTTTCAGTATAGGGGTATAATGCAAAACTTTAAAAATTCATATTTCAAATAGAGAGCTAGAGTCATCAAGAAACAAAACACGTTTATATTAGCTAGGATAGACTAAAACTGTAATGTCTTACCAAATATAACTTGTTGGTTCTGGAATAGTGCTCGTATAAAAATACATTTTTACGCCCTTTTTTGCTATTCCCCGTACACACCCTAATGTACTTTCATCAATAAGATTATAATGTCAACGAGTTCTGATGGGTACATTTTCATCCTGAATTTGTCTTATTTCGACTAACAAAGCAGTTGTTTTCTTTATCAGTCCTATCCAAGTAGAGGAGAGTGGGGAGATATCGACTACTTAAGCGCTACTGAGTTCTTTAAATAGAAGTAATTGTACAAATATGTCTAAAACGGTAAATTTGCCTCATTACTTCAGCTGTTAGAAGATTTTCCTATTGATTTCACAATTGAACAAATGTTTTTTCTTTGAGATGCGTTTTTGTAAACAGGAGAAAATATCAGGTAATTTCGACCACAGCGTAGGGTGTAATATCGACCAGGTTGTAATATTTTTGAATTTTTGGAAAAGACAGGTTTTATTCACAACTTTAGTTTTTTTTGTTAAAATCTACTTTTTAGCCTATCTTGAAGAATATCATATGGAACATTAAACATTTGTGCGGCGCGTCTAATAGATAAGGTCTTTTCTCTCACGGCCTCCATTGCTCTTTTCATGGAATCCTCCATCCACGAAGAACGTCCCATTTTTCGGACTTATGTTCGCGGCATTTGAAATGAAATGTTGACATGTACCTAATGCTTGGATTTATTGCGCAGGGTAATATCGACCAGCATTGTCAATTTTATCCGAACCGGTAAACCTAACCTTAAATTTGTTTTTACTAAAATTATGTATTAAAAGTGCACCAAATTGGACCTATATAAGGGAAGAATATCTGCAGTATCCTATAAACATGAAATGCAATATATTTAGAATGGATAAATAGTTAACATCGCAGCACAGTTTTTAAAAAAAGTCTAAACACGAGCAGAACTGTCAACATGTATACAGAGGACGAGATATGGCACTACTAATCGTATAAATAAGGCACATACGAGGCCATCTCTCGGTCGGTTGGTATATTACGCCCGTATGGCGCCAAGTTCATCAGATTTGAAACTGGTCGATTTTGCCCGATGGTCGATATTCCCCCACGGCCCACTCTCCCCAACGACGTCTTTGAGAACTTTGACCGCTTATATCTCAGAAACGACATATACAAAATCATTTAAATTCACACATTTTTCGTGCGGGGTCCTTTGAAAAACAATAGTATATTGTGCAACAAGTGCGGAAAATAGGATATTTCATAAGAGTTTCACAAAATTACACTACTTGTTCAGTGATCGAAACTGTAAACATTTCTCTTGAAAATGCCAACCACTCGTGTTGGCGAAACGTCGAGATTTTCTCTAAATAAACGCCGTCCTAAAAACCCGAAAAACCATCATTCATTCAACGATGGCCGCGAAAGCCTTTCACAATTTGTAAGACATCAATATTGTTTGTCAAAAACAACGATTTCTTCATACAAAATATAAGTAGTGAATCAGTAAAATTTCAATCTTCTTTTAAAAAAATCCTCATTCTAAATAAATCAACTGTAAATGCAAATCAAAACATACCTTGATTAACAAATATTTCTCATCCGGAGCAGTCTCCATAAATTGTTTGATTTGCTGAGGATTTAAAAGGTTTGATTATTTTGGTTTATATCCGACTGAGCGTCTTTTGAGTACCGCTTTCAATTTCAGGTAATTTCCAATGTTTATGTTATGTTTAGCTTGCTATTAAGGATGTTCGTAACATAGTATAAATGGACCAGACAGTACTTGGCTTGTACTTATTTCGGTAAAATTCCGTTAACCAGGCGCTACAAGCTATAAAAATTTTTTTTTTGGGACTTACGTAGTTTGACCTGAACAAAAAATCCAAATGAAAGGACCCCGCACTAATCTTATGGAAAACCGGTTTCGGTGAAAATCGCTGAAATTTCAATATGATGTAGCCCATGCCATCCTGAACAAAAGTTACCATTGCGCCAACTCTCTGAATGCCCGCGTTTGGATTCTACAGGGGGTCAAAGTTCGATATTTTGACGATTTTTCAAAAAATCCGGAATTTCATTTTCATTGTATCGATCTGAATTTTTATAATGAAATAGTCCACAATATGTGCATCAAAAAGTTCAAATGACAAAAGTTTCTAGAATCAAAACTGGCGGGTATACAGAGGGTTGAACTTTGTTTTTGGTAATTTTTATCGAACTTTTTTTGAGAAAATATTCGTTTTCCTGCAGATCCATGTGCAATTGATGATACTTACAGTACATAAGAGGGCGATCATATTTTGCATTTGAACTAACCATCCAACTTTAAATATTTGAAAGATACGGGGCGATCAAAAATATATTTTCAATTTCGGAAAAATGTATCCCTTTGTATAGTCAGCTTTCACCAATATATTTAGCTGATGTTTTGAAAGTATGTAGCTAACATACATACAAATGTGTCACCGTCTGTGCTCATTAATCTGAATCCAAATAAAGTTGCGGCGATGGTCCAAAAAATATGGAGAAGGGATGTTTCGGAATAATTTTGAAATGATTTCTAAAATCGTCCGTGAATTTTTTTTATTTTCTGATATAATGTAGATGAGTCATTCTTGATCAAAAAGTTCTACAGTGCCTACCACGCGAATGCCACGGTTTGAGTTATACAGGGGTTTGAAGTATAGTATTTCCTTGATTTCTCGAATAATCAATAATTTCTTTGTAACGGAAAATAACATTGTTTCCTAGACAAACTTCGAAACATTTCAATGACCAAATTATCTGAAATGAGAATTTATGAATATACAAAGGTTGGTCCAAAAAAAAAATTTTTTTTCAAAAATATAAGTATCCGTTTACTATTCATATTTTTTATATATTCAGAAACTCTATTAGGACCAGGACCACTTTGTCTCCACCCGATATTTTAGGAAAATCCAGTATAAAAACAATATATTCTCGAGAAAGATCGTGTGCGGAAAAACAAGTAGAGAGAAATGAGATGATTTGGTTTATATTCAGGTCTTCGCAACTGCCATTGTCTTCAAAAAATTGTGACCGCAACTGACAGATATATGAAATATGAATTAAAGTAAGTACATAACATGAATTCAGCACGATTCCAAGCATATGGGCTGATTCAGAGAAAACAGAAATGATGATAGTACCACAACAGCTACTGAACTGAGTCGAATCAATTCAGCAAGTACATTTTTTCCATGAAGACAGCCTTTCGGACGATTCATATTTTGTTTTCCGAAACGAGTTATACCGGTTTCGGGGTTTTGCCCCTCATCAGTGTAGGGTAGGTCTTATATAGATATCACTGAATAGAGCATGCGACATTCTTAAATAATTGGAAAAATCTTCCATTACAATGATTGAATCTGCAGTTAATTCAATTGCAATGAAGAATGAGGATGCAAGTGATTTCTATCGCAATAAAGAATTAGACTTCAGACGAAATGTCATGCATCCAAATTGACCACCTACATACCGGTCTTGGGTTTTTTGAGGTGTTATTCAAATAAATTGTGAGGAGTTTATTCACCGGCATGACTGTCATCGTTTCACTACCCAACTATTTCAAGCGCACCATCAGGAACCATTTGTTGTGGTCTATTTGCCGCGTCCATTACTGAGTTTAGTAGGGAACTTGAGGGGTATCGACTGTTGGGGTCATGTCGAGCATGACCAAGATACCATAGAACACTGGCAACATGCGCACATGTTCCTAAAGTTCTGGCGCCGGTTTTACAAGTACAAAAATATCCTAATATGGGCTCGTTTGGTTCATCAGGTTCTTCTCCATCATTATATTTGATCCACAGTTGATATTTTGTGGCATTTCTGAACCTCGAAAAAACCCTGACTCTCATGAATCCAGGTTCCTCTTCGAAAATATCGACCTGAAACTCTTCATTTTCTTCCCTTTGCGATTTATCCTGTATATACGAAGGTGAAAGTTTAACTTGGTATATACCTACGGTCAAATATCTTAGATATTCTATCGTAAGGCGAGGAAAGTTTGGAATCAGGTTTCCATTCATACGGACCCATTGACCATTTCTCAGATGAAGATTGTCCACTTCCACTCGAGCCTGGACGACATTTACCTCCTGTGATTTTCGTAACAATTCTTGTGCCAGCTGAGCATTGGCACCTCTCATTGAGACTGGGGGGTGGAAGCTGTTGATGAGTGCACCAGCGATTTGATATAGATCGCTAAGATTGTGTACGTGTGGCATTTCGATAGTTTTATCAAAAAACTTAAACATGCTTTTCAAATGTCCATTTCTTGCTTCAACTATCCATCTAGTTTTCGTCACTAATCGAGATTTATTTGCTTCCTCAGTGGAAAGCTGTTGTTGCCCTCGTGGAACAATCGCGGGCATTTCATATTGTATGCCAAGATTATTCAGTAAGGGTATGGCATCTCGATAACCCCGATCCACAACAAAAATGTCACCTTCATTAAACCATCCCCTCATGTCTTCTAAGTTTCTTTCAAACTGATTCTCCAAAATTCTTGCGTCATTGTTGCGAGCGTCTGAGAAATAAGGTCCTTGAATACTCAGTATATATCCATCCGGGGCCACAATCAAAACTGGTTTCACCAGATGATGTCCCTTGTACCGGCAGAAAGATTGGCGCAATATCCTGAAATTACAACTTTTATTTATGGCGGCGTATGATCCGTCGATGTAAACGATGGCCTTCGGGTTGTCTGGGGTCGGGTTATATAAAATATTGGAAAACTCACTCACATGCCTTCTAATATACACATTCCTATCGATGGCTGCAAAGCCGATATTCGATGGAACGAATCTTTGCATCAAAGACTGTCTTACTTTAGAAATTGCTAAGCTGGTGGCTTGCCTAGAGGGATAATGGAATATTACCTTCAAGAAATCATCCGACAGACCCTGACGCAATTTACAGATTAATGTCATAAGGTCTTTTTTCGTTATATATCTATAACCATGTTCCTGCGGAACCATATCACAGAACATAAAAAGACTACGAAATTGTTCTTTGGTTATAGGAGATATTGCCTGAAACTCATCCTCACTGAAATTGTTCTCATCTTCATAGCTGGAGTGTTCAATAGCCACAAAACGAAGCCCTTGAAGGAAAATGGATAGTTGCTGTCCCTTTATCACATAAGGTCTATTTAAAAACTGGATTCCTGGTAATAGAAATGGCAAAATGAAACCGTTATCATCGAGATGATGTCTGCACGCCTTCACGTTATCCGGGATGAATATATTTCGATGAACAAAAACATTGGCCCTGCATTTATTGGATAGAGTTTGCTGATCAGCGGCGGCATTGCAGATGAAGCATGTATGGCTCGATGTTTGTGTCAAAACATTAAGTCTTATACAAGTTGGATCAATCGTCAAGTCCCTTATTTCATTCATAATAGATCGATTACAGTTTAAACATATTCTTGTTTCTTCTCCTATGATGAGAGGGGGACCACCTCGTGCATCCCGCCTAGAAATAGCTATTTGACACTTTTCCAAATGTTCTTCTCCATGAAGAAGATGTGACATTCGAGCTGGTCTTGATCGGGTATCGCATACAAAGCAATTTACTTGATTTTGATAGGCCATGATGACCTGGGAATATTCCAATATGAGATACAATTGAATATAATGATTATCTCACCTTATTTAACTTCGAAGAGCAGAAAATAAAAGAAAACAGGTAATTGATGACCAAAACATCAACCGATTCTCTAATTATTAGAAAATACTAACATTTCATCTACGTTCAACACATCAAAATATGTTTGCTATCAAAAACATCCATAACTCTGACAGCAATCGTATGACATTCCAAGGACTGCTCTATTTTGGATATGGAATAATACAGTTACTTGCACAGAAAAGTAGTAGGTACAAGTCTTGGAAACGAAAATGTTGTTATTTTAGTACAGTAAATTGTGTTAATCTGATCTTTTAAAATTGTCTTTGGCTTTTTAAAAACGTTAAAGAGGCACAAAAGAAATATGGCAGTTATCAATTTTAGCAAGTCATTTCGTAAAGAATAAACAACACTACTTGACGGAAGACCATTAATTAATAATGAAAAATGGATTATATAATCCAATCTTCCGCATACAACCTATACTATAGGTAATTCGTCGGCAAGTATACAACAGAAAACAGTACAGCAGTAGTTGTTTTCTGTTGTATACTTGCCGACGAATTACCTATAGTATAGGTTGTATGCGGAAGATTGGATTATATAATTCATTTTTCATTATTAAGCAAGTCATGTTTACACTGCTGAAATTAAGTGTACTACTTTTCTATGAAAGCAACTGTACACAATTCGGGAATATATAAAACCTGAACTACCTGAACTTGAAACTAGTATATCAAAAGACATCATTTGAAAAATAAAATAGTTCTGGGATTGCAGGGAGATGTACGCCCCTTCTACTTGGAAAACTCTGCAGTAACTTGGCCATGCTTGGCATGGCACTTTACTGGCAGACACATTCGAAGCATTCCGAAAATTGTTTTCATCCTGTATTTTCCTGGAACATAAAATGAAAATGATGGTCCTTATAGAATTTGTATTATATTTTCATACACCGTATGAAACATGAATCGTATTCGTATGCTCATGCATATGTCCGAAAATATATTTACATAATGAGACTGACTTGCAACCTTTGTATATTCATGAATTCTC
Organism: Chrysolina oricalcia; assembly: GCA_944452925.2. Lineage (NCBI taxonomy): Eukaryota > Metazoa > Arthropoda > Insecta > Coleoptera > Chrysomelidae > Chrysolina > Chrysolina oricalcia. The sequence continues at coordinate 52,950,144 of OX101810.2, forward strand.
ATTTCAGATAATTTGGGCATTGAAATGTTTCGAAGTTTGTCTAGGAAACAATGTTATTTTCCGTTACAAAGAAATTATTGATTATTCGAGAAATCAAGGAAATACTATACTTCAAACCCCTGTATAACTCAAACCGTGGCATTCGCGTGGTAGGCACTGTAGAACTTTTTGATCAAGAATGACTCATCTACATTATATCAGAAAATAAAAAAAATTCACGGACGATTTTAGAAATCATTTCAAAATTATTCCGAAACATCCCTTCTCCATATTTTTTGGACCATCGCCGCAACTTTATTTGGATTCAGATTAATGAGCACAGACGGTGACACATTTGTATGTATGTTAGCTACATACTTTCAAAACATCAGCTAAATATATTGGTGAAAGCTGACTATACAAAGGGATACATTTTTCCGAAATTGAAAATATATTTTTGATCGCCCCGTATCTTTCAAATATTTAAAGTTGGATGGTTAGTTCAAATGCAAAATATGATCGCCCTCTTATGTACTGTAAGTATCATCAATTGCACATGGATCTGCAGGAAAACGAATATTTTCTCAAAAAAAGTTCGATAAAAATTACCAAAAACAAAGTTCAACCCTTGTATACCCGCCAGTTTTGATTCTAGAAACTTTTGTCATTTGAACTTTTTGATGCACATATTGTGGACTATTTCATTATAAAAATTCAGATCGATACAATGAAAATGAAATTCCGGATTTTTTGAAAAATCGTCAAAATATCGAACTTTGACCCCCTGTAGAATCCAAACGCGGGCATTCAGAGAGTTGGCGCAATGGTAACTTTTGTTCAGGATGGCATGGGCTACATCATATTGAAATTTCAGCGATTTTCACCGAAACCGGTTTTCCATAAGATTAATGCGGGGTCCTTTTTGGCGGTCTCAAGTAATTTCGAAGATACGGGCCTTTTTTTAATGAAAACTGGCATTTTCTAGCACACGTTTCTTCTTTGAAAAACTCTCAAATGCCTCCTGATTTTCACCAGCACACCATACACACCCTCATTCACCAGTTTTACACTTTTTTTTTTCATTGAAAATGGTTTTTTATCAACAAATTGTACTTTATTTTAGCAATAACAAAATCAACAAATTCATGCTGTTTTGTTTAGTGAATATCTGTCATGTGAGATGTCAGGTTGGTAACAATGGAATTGACGTAAGGGCGAAGATAATTTTGCGACATTGCCAGTGTGATTCCAGAAATATTCAATTCACTTATCACATGGAATATTTTAGTGAATGAGTATGAAAAATGAGTTGATAACCACAACATTTTCCCATCAACACTTTAACTGAACATTTGAAACAATGGTACTTACACTGTTTCTAAATGACTAGCAAAATTCAAAGGACGAGACAGATCACGGAAATGTGCGCAATCATAATATGAATACACATGCGCACAAAAAATAATGAGCACTCTTCACATAAAATGAACCTACTTTAATGACTATAACTTAACCCGACGGACCCGATCTTATGCAAACCCAACCGAGCTTACCCGACTATACAATACGGTTAGGTTGCGTCTTTTCTATCTATTTGCGCATGCGCACCAAAAATGAATGTTTGTGATCCGACACGTTTATTCAAGTAATTATTTGTTCGCAAAAAATGCCTCCTACATGCTCTGTCTATTTAAAAATATATTTTGTGCATTCAAAATATTAATACCAAGATTTTTTTCCAATCCAGTTATCTCACAATGAAATGGCTTCTTTCATAACAAAGTAGCCAGTATCAATGTCTTTTATTGAATCAACAACAGCGAATCTTAAAAACTTTACAATAGTACATTGCGACGTTGTCAGATTCCATAAAATTCCTGTATACTGAATACTTATGAATATGAAATATTTGTAGTGGATAGTTTTCAGAAGTATTGGCGCCCTATAGAGACTGGCACTTTTTTAACCAATAATAATAATAATGATAGTTCCTCATAAACACTCGAAGAGTGAACCATTTTTTGTGAAGATATTCAGCAAGAAATACGCAAGCAAAGCGAGCACGCGCATTCCTATTACTACTTTGTAACTTATCTCTTACTTCTTGCTGCTGAATATATCTACGAGACAGACACGAGCGCGCGCATTTCCATCACTACTTTGTCGATTTCTGTCAACTTTGAGTAGAAATTTTCATCCTTCATTTGTTACTGAACAAGACCAGAAATACGAGAGCGAAGCGAGCGGGCACATTCCCATCACTATACTTTGTCGATTTCTGTCAACTTTGAGTAGATATCTTCATTCATTATTTGTTAGTGAACAAGACCAGATATACGCGAGCGAAGCGAGCGCGCGCATTCCCATCACTACTTTGTCGATTTCTGTCAACTTTGAATAGAAATCTTCATCCCTTATTTGTTAGATATACGCGAGCGAAGCGAGCGCGCGCATTCCCATCACTACTTTGTCGATTTCTGTCAACTTTGAGTAGAAATCTTCATCCCTTATTTGTTAGTGAACAAGACAAGAAATACGCGAGCGAAGCGAGCGCGCGCATTCCCATCACTGCTATGTCACCCAACATTTCGCAAATACGCGCACAAGGACCGTGCTCGTTCCGCTCGTATATTTCTTTTCTTGTTCTTCACTGACAGATAAGGGGTGAAAGTTTCTGCTCAAAGTTGACAGAAACCAACAAAGTAGTGATGGGAATGCGCGCGCTCGCTTCGCTCGCGTATTTCTGGTATTGTTCACTAACAAATGAGGGATGAAGATTTCTACTCAAAGTTGACAGAAATCGACAAAGTAGTGATGGGAATGCGCGCGCTCGCTTCGCTAGCGTATTTCTGGTCTTGATCAGTAACAAATAAGGGATGAAAATTTCTACTCAGAGTTGACAGAAATCGACAAAGTAGTGATGGAAATTTGCGCGCTCGTGTCTGTCTCGCAGATATCTTCACCAAGAAGTAAGAGATAAGTTACATAAGTTACAAAGTAGTAATAGGAATGCGCGTGCTCGCTTTGCTTGCGTATTTCTTGCTGAATATCTTCACGTAGAATGGTTTGTTGGAGTGTTTATGAGGAATTATCATTATTATTATTATTGGTGAAAAAAGTGCTAGTCTCTATAGGGCGCCAATACTTCTGAAAACTATCCACTACAAACATTAGGGAATCTGACAACGTCGCATTGTACTATTGTAAAGTTTTTAAGACTCGCTGTTGTTTATTCAATAAAAGACATTGATACTGGCTACTTTGTTATGAAAGATGCCATTTCGTTGCGAGATAACTGGATTGAAAAAAAATCTAGGTATTAATATTCTGAATGCACAAAAGATATTTTTAAATAGACAGAGCATGTAGGAGGCATTTTTTACGAACAAATAATTACTTGAATAAACGTGACGGATCACAAACATTCATTTTTGGTAAGTGCGCATGCGCAAATAGATAGAAAAGACGCAATCTAACCGTATTGTATAGTCGGGTAAGCTCGGTTGGGTTTGCATAAGATCGGGTCTGTCGGGTTAAGTTATAGTCATTAAAGTGGAAGCGAAAATTTGAACAAGTTCGAATGTTTTGCCGGAGAGTACAAATAAATGATAAGAATAAAATCAACAAAGTCGAAGTACCCTTCTCTCCACATATTTCCACAAAGTGGAAAATATGAAGCAAAAATCTGACAGAAAACAACTACTTCCCTGGCTAATGCCATGACGGATATTGAACTACATCTGTCAGATATTTGTGCAACGTTCTTCAAAGAAGACTCAGTTGCAAGTGCTTATTGTAATCTTTTGTTTGTCTACAATAAGCACTTGCAACTGAGTCTTCTTTGAAAAACGTTGCACAAATATCTGTCAGATGTAGTTCAATATCCGTCGTGGCATTAGCCAGGAAAGTAGTTGTTTTCTGTCAGATTTTTGCCTCATATTTTCCACTTTGTGGAAATATGTGGAGAGAAGGGTACTTCGACTTTGTCGATTTCATTCTTATCATTTAGGTTCATTTTATGTGAAAAGTGCTCATTATTTTATGTGCGCATGTGTATTCATATTATAGTTAGGGAGGCGAATAGGGGAATTTTCGGTAATACTCGAGCGTGGCAGTTTAAGATATGAGAGATACCTTGGACCTAATAGAACAGCCTTGTAAAGTATTTAGCTCTATATGTAGTGACGCGCGCCTAGGATAGACGATCAGATTAGTAAAAAAAATCGATAGTCTGAAATACTCGAGCGCGTCAGATTAAGATATTGAGGGTTGATTTTAGTGTTTTAAGACTAAATTTAACTAATCTGACGATAAGTGATTGACGCCACCGAGTTATAGGGTCGCGAACTTGTAAAAAAAACGTTAATCCGGCATTCTCAAGCGCGTTTTTTTTTTTTAAGAAAATAATCTAAAACTTACTAAAAATACAAAATCTGCCGGTTTCCGCGTGACCGGAAGTGTGGAGGAGCCATTTCGTCTTCCGAAAAACGCGTTGCGGCATATAAGTCGCGAACGATACATTTTCCAAAAAAAAATTTTAAATAAACAAAAAAGGTAATTTTATTTTACACAAAAAAGGTCTCTTTACATTTTTGTCCAAAGTTAAAACTTTTTTACTTGAAGCATCATAAAAACTCAAACTCCCGGTTTTTTGATAATTTCTCGAAAACTGAGGGTGTTAAAAAAAATGGATATGAAATAACGATGATTAAATTATGTGACTTTTATTATATCTCAAAAATTTTTTTTTTCTAAAGCTTCTCGACAATTTTCGTGGACTCGGAAAAAGTTACGCGTATCTGTATACAAAAGTATTATTAACATGTACAGTTTCATGTATGTATGTTATTCAATAGCCTGTTGATCCTCAAATTGTTTTTTGAACGTACCGTAAGCAAAACGAAGTGAAGAATTGAAGCAAAAAAGAGGAATTTGCCATAAACATGTAATACAGACTGAGCGCTTCGCGGAAACATTTTTGTCAGATTAAGAAAATATGCTTTCAGGATACCGAGATAAACCTCCCCTATGAAAATCTGACGCGCTCGAGTATTTCAAAAAAACTTTTTTTTTTGCATTTTCAAAAATTCATTGTAACTTATGGTCACGCCAAAATCGTCAGTTTTTTTAAAGGGAGCTAGCTTCCTTGGGGCCTACTTAACACCCCTTCCGAAAATCTGACGCGCTCGGGTAATTTTTTTTTTTTTTTGTATTTTTGACTACTTTATATGCCTACCCCCACCACGCAAACCGGCAGATTAGTATACCGTTGTTATCAGAGGCACTTGGGGCATACGTAGTATGAATATCTGACGCGCTCGAGAATGCCCAAGTAACGGTTTTTTTTAACATTTTTGAAAAACCGTACACGCGAAACCCACCGCTAAAATGGTTTTTACCATACGAGCTTTTCTTTTCGAAATTATTTTATCTTTCGATTGTGATAGGTCTCGACGGCGCCGTTGAATTACGCCATTTAGCTACCTCGCCTCCCTAACTATTATGTTTGCGCACATTTCCGTGATCTGTCTCGTCCTTTGAATTTTGCTAGTCATTTAGAAACAGTATAAGTACCATTGTTTCAAATGTGCAGTTAAAGTGTTGTGGTTAACAATTCATTTTTCATACTCATTCACTAAAATATTCCATGTGATACGTGAATTGAATATTTCTGGAATCACACTGGCAATGTCGCAAAATTAGCTTCGCCCTCACGTCAATTCCATTGTTACCAACCTGACATCTCACATGACAGAGATTCACTAAACAAAACATCATGAATTTGTTGATTTTGTTATTGCTAAAATAAAGTACAATTTGTTGATAAAAAACTATTTTTAATGAAAAAAAAAGTGTAAAACTGGTGAATTAGGGTGTGTATATTGTGCTGGTGAAAATCAGGAGGGATTTGAGTGTGTTTTTCAAAGAAGAAACGTGTGCTAGAAAATGTCAGTTTTCATTCAAAAAAAGGCCCGTATCTCCGAAATTACTTGAGACCGCCAAAAATTTCATTTGGATTTTTTGTTCAGGAGGTCAAACTACGTAAGTAGCTTGTAGCGCCCGGTTACCCTTATTTCCTAATTCTCCTATGTAAGCCAATAAAACTACCTCGGAGAAGCTTTTTGCATTACTTCTTTCTTTCCATGCCATAAAATTATCGTACGCCAAATCATACTTCTGTTTTGATTTTTCTGGCAGCAATTCCTTCTTTGGCGTTGTTTCGTTTGCTAAATTGCATACTTCTAGGGAAGTAAAATCTAACATTTCATCGTCAGATGACATTGTACCAAAGAAAACTGAAAAAATTTACGATTCGGTACCTACCTACTTAGTAAATCACATTGACACTGACACTATAAAGTTATGAATTGGTTTGTAGATATGTCATTTTCACAGGTACCTATGAGTAAAAATAAGATGTCTAAAAACCCTGATGTATCGAGTGATTCGATTTTGTTTAGATTTTTCAGAAGACAAATAAACAAATGAAATAGTGGTCTGCTTCTTTAGTCGGATTCAGAGATGGCGCACTCATAGAATTTTGGGCCTGTCAATATTCCAGGGATATGGTGATTGATGACTGTTGTCAATTTTATGGAATTTCAACAAACTTTAAATACTATTCAAAAATGAATAGTTGCGACGGAATCTAAATTTCATACTGCAATTTCTTTGCATTGATGACTATTATTAATGTGTTTCTCCATTTTGCTGTATATTTTCTTAGAAATTCATCATTCATTCAATAATAATTCAATTTGATTGACTCGGCCGTTACTTGATGAAAATTCAAAGTAATTGTATAAAATACACAAAAAACGATTCGATCTCCGCAAACTTTATTCAATCAAACAGTGAAGAAGCTACTGTGCTGGCGAAACATGTCTGATTGAATAAAATTTGTGAATATCTAATCGTTTTCTGTGTAGGTTGTACAATAATAATTTGATCATGTTCAGTTTTTGTATCATTTGTGGGCAATCCAGAGAGACGAACAAAATAAGTCATCTATATCCAGTACCGAAAGTGAGTAGCACCATATTATGAAGATTTTATCACATAGTACATTGTATTATTAGAAAACATTTTAATGAAAATAATGGCACGAATATATTTCACGGAATCCCGCCATTCCTGACTAAATTAGCACAAGATTGACAGGTACTAATGGTGAAGTTTCATGAAGCTTAATTTTAGTACTTCCAAATGAAATACGTGGTTATTATTGTAGTTAATTGCATTTCATTAAAAAATTAAATACATAAGTCGAAAATGTAACAAATAAAACTGATTTGCGATATTGATTCAGTGAATTCCAATAATTAGGTTACTTTATTCAGTTCATCCGTCGACAATACTTGAAAACTTCTGTGCTTGTAAATTTACCCTAACAGGAAAACCGACCGTGGCGGTACACGCAAATGCGGAATATTTGGGAAACTGACCACGATATCATTTGTTTTATCTTAATCAAGCTGGCGAATTGTCTCCCGTTTTATCCAACAGTTTTGCAGGTATGAGTCGATACACCAGGGTTTTTAGACATCTTAAGTAAAAATTAGAGTATAGTTAACTATATTTGATAATCGCACCAATCGCCGAGCGAGGAGACCGTGCGCAATATTTCATTTGAAATATTTCGCCCTAGTGCGAAATATCTAATTCTGTGTACTAGTTTACAGTGCGAAATGATTCAAGGAGGTCGTCAGAAAAGAAATTTTCAGCAATAATATCCCAAGGACATTGATAACTAACGAAATGATTTTATCAGTTTTCTAAAGCACGTTATTTGGAAATAACCAAAAAATTTACGTATGAATAATGTTTTTGCTGTGATCGCGATTCAACATCAGCTTTCGATTATGTGATTCAATAAAGACTGGTTCAATAGTTTAATCTCTCTGGCATAAGAGGAACAAATATGTGGGGTTCTTCAAGGTCATGGACTGTGTCCATTGATATTTCTAATAAATAATAATGATTGAACATTTATCAACATTCAAGGAACGTTTACCTCATTTGCAGATTTCTCTTTTTTTTTCATCTATATAATATCACATCTGTAGTTTACTTCATCTCACACTATTTTGAAACAATGGAGAAGAAATAAAGATCGACAAAAAATGAACAAATTCATAAATCATGTGCGTTGAGTATTCCTACTATTTTCTGTAAAAATTCATGTTTCTGAGTACCCTTAAACCTCAAGATCTCAATGCTTGAATCAATTGATTATACAGGGTGTCATTTGTTGCTGGCGATATGATTATCTCTCTTTCAAAATTATTTGCTTAATTTCCAAAAATTCTTCACTTTTCACAAAATTTACAAAAATATTCAAGTAATACTGCGAAAGATAACCAAATGTTACTTTTCCATGGCATAAACTGTGACCACTTGAATAGTGAAAAATTGGGAAAAAATATATTAACGATATTTAATGAAAAATTAACAGCAACTCCTGGTTTTCGAACGTACCAGAATGCCAGAACTCAATGCTGAATCATTGAAATATACTGTCAAATGTAGCTGACAATATTGTCGCAACTCAGAATTCGCTTGGCTTTTCGAGAGGATTTTTAAGCTTTGTTCACCCAACCCACATTCATCCAAATAATGAAAGAACTCGTTTTTAAAACAAATTAATATTTATTGAAAAACAAAATAATAATAAAATAACGAAGCTGATACAAAAAGTAGGTAAATGGATAAACAATGAATTATAGAATAATGTAAGTATAAAAATTACTTACAAGGTGCTGGTAACCAGCAGAGCCAGAGATGGGGAGATGCCAAACATTTTTAAATAATAATTAATTTTGAGCTAACATCAACTCAGTTGACGAGTGACTAAAACCACTGATTAAGAATGAATTCATGAATGAATCTTGACCTGACCAATACTTATATATAATATAATATTTATAAGGAAAAATTATGATGAGCTTGCATTTTCGTCAGGTCGCTGTACGGCATAAAAGTGCTTACATTTTCTGTGAATGTATGTGAATTTCGAGCTAGTTTATATTTCTGTATCAATTTTGATGTCTATAAACTTGAAGAATTAAACTATGGAATTATGAATACTGAGTGTTCTGATTTTAAAATTTAGAAGTGAGTTTGAGAGATCTTGAAACTTTGCATTTGCTCAAACGGATTTGACTTATTTCATGATTAGTTTATACACTTGTTAATATCACCAACTCTTATTCATCTACAGTGACCGGCAGAAAGTACGCATCATATGGGAATTTTTTTTATTAATAAATTTTGACAAATATTGATATTTGCAATCGCTTCTGCATCAAAAGAAACCCCAAAAGACGTTGTACAGTGCCGTTCGTCTTTTCCAGGTTGGCGGGAAATTTAAAAAATTTGAAAATTATTTCTCAAAACACGCTTGTTTGTGAAAATATCGAGAAATGTTAATGAGAAAAGTTGTTCAGATTGACATTTTATAGCTATGTACAAGTTTTGAAAAAGATCTGAGATAAAAAAATAAAAATCAATTTTTTGCCACAAAAAAAAAATGTTTTTGGAAACATACATTTCTGACGAAGAAACTCATTAGTAAAGCCAACACTAATATTTCAAATAATGTTTTGTGAAGATTCGCAAGCTATTCCTATTTTATTCGGAGAAAATTTGAAATCTGTGATTTTGCAGTGTGATCAGCTGCTTCATAAGAAGTCACTGAAATATCTACAGGACATATTAAGAATTTCAAATTGAAATTGTGTAGATACTTGGTTCCTAATTAATAATAAAAAGTATCGGAATTATAATGTCCTGTAGATATTTCAGTGACTTCTTATGAAGCAGCTGATCACACTGCAAAATCACAGATTTCAAATTTTCTCCGAATAAAATAGGAATAGCTTGCGAATCTTCACAAAACATTATTTGAAATATTAGTGTTGGCTTTACTAATGAGTTTCTTCGTCAAAAATGTATGTTTCCAAAAAGATTTTTTTTTTGTGGCAAAAAATTGATTTTTATTTTTTTATCTCAGATCTTTTTCAAAACTTGTACATAGCTATAAAATGTCAATCTGAACAACTTTTCTTATTAACATTTCTCGATATTTTCACAAACAAGTGTGTTTTGAGAAATAATTTTCAATTTTTTTAAATTTCCCGCCAACCTCGAAAAGACGAACGGCACTGTACAACGTCTTTTGGGGTTTCTTTTGATGCAGAAGCGATTGCAAGTATCAATATTTGTCAAAATTTATTAATAAAAAAAATTCCCATATGATGCGTACTTTCTGCCGGTCACTGTATAATGCTCGGGATGATTTCGAAAATGTCTTTGTGACAAAGAGCCCAGAAATATTCCATTAATACTGCAGAATGTAAACAAGCATGAATTGGGGAAAATGTATCACTGAACTAACATCATCAATGTGTTCAGAATACTCTATAACTCTTAGAACTCAATCCCCGAGTCATCTGCGAATACAAAGATTATAAATTGATGTGAATTTGCAGCTGCGGAAAAGGAATAAATTGATAAGTGCAATCATTTCCAAAATAAGGCAATTTAGGAGTTGAACTTTTGCTGTATACATCAGATGACACCCTATATATTTCTCAGGAATTGAGATTTGGGGGTGTTCTGATCCAGAATCTGATGTTAGTTCAGTGATAAAAGAATCAGGTTAAAACCAATTTTCAGTTGGTCATAGTTAGCCATGAAAAAGTGATTCTTGGTTACTTTCCACAGTAGTAATGGAACATTTTTAGCACTTTGTGACAAAAAAGACATTTTGACATATGACACCCTGTATATTTCAATGATTCAGCACTGAGTTCTGGGGTTCTGGAACATTCCAAAAACCAGGAGTTGGGGTTAATTTTTCAATAAAAGATCTTCAATATATTTTTTCACTATTCAAGAAAAGTAATTGGTTATTTTTCGCAGTATTAATTAAATATATTTGTAAATTTACTAAAAAGTTAAGAAATTTCCAAAATTAAGCAAATGTTACATTTGAAAAAGAGATAGGTAATCACATTTCCAGCCACAAATGACACCCTGTATAATCAATTGATTCAAGCATTGGGATCTATGGGTTAAAGAGTATTCTGAAACAAAATTTGATGTTAATTCTTGGCTCGCACAAGTTGCGACTTTTGATGGCTGCTGTAAGGGGACGACAGCTCGTTAACGGAAAAAAACATTTCTTTTTCTCATCAACAAAAAGTACCTACTTTTTCCTGAGTACTATAATATGAGAAGAATAGCTATTTATGATACAAGTTCGTAAAGTAGGACTTTTTTGTATGAGCGTGAAGTACAAAAAAGCCCTTTACGAAAGTGTTTCATACAAAGTTTTTTCTTCGACAGTTATTATATTGCCAAATTGCAGCAATTATATCATTAATTTGAATGTTTAATGATATTAAATGTCGTCGTATTATCAAATAAAGACTTCCGAGTTATATTTGAGGCAAAATACTGTACTTTTCAAAAATGCATAAATGTATGAACAATGTGTGAAAAATTACATTTTTCTGAAATCGTTCAAGAATGCCCACTTTTTCGGAGCAACTTCAGGCCTCAAAATACGCTAATCTAGTATTTTAGTCCGTTGCTAAGCAACGAACTTTCCCGGACCGTTTTCGGACCTAAACGGTACGGGAAAGTACTTTTTCGGCAACCATCCGGGAAGTGTTCACTTCCAGGACACTAACACTTCCCAAACGATACGGGAAAATTTTTGCCGGCTTGTTTACATTTTAGACAGTTATTGAATTCACGCAAACAATATGTAGAATTCCTTAGTTTTTGATAATGCTGATTGCGATTTCAGAAAAAATAGTATGTGTACCTCGTAGTAAAAGCACATTCCCAGACTTCAATGCTTGTTGGCCTCGGCTTAACGCCTCGGCCAACAATTTACATTGTCGTCCGGGAATGTATTGCTTTTACTACTAGATACACAATATACTATTTTCTACGTCCATGCGTGTAAACGTCAAAAATCGCACTTCTTCTTGAACAAAATATAATTGTATCCGAACATTTTCTCAACTTTATCTACGAATATGTCTGATAGTAGTGAAAGTGATGAAATTATGAGCACTCCACCGAAGATTTTAGAAAAAGCTCAAGCTGCCACACATAATTTGTTACCGTTAAAATCCAAAGAAAGGTACGAAATTACCTATAAAAAATTTATGGATTGGCGACACAAGCATAACGTTAAAATGAATGGGCATAGAAAAAGTATAGTACGTTACACGAGTTGTAAGCCCATTACGCACTCATGAAATGTATGCACTCACCGCTGCGCGGCTTCGTGCATACACTTTTTCATATCGTGCGTAATGGGTTACTTACAACTCTTGTTACGTAATATACTATTTTCTACGCCCATGTCTGTAAACGTCAAAAATCGCACTGTCAACATTCCTTGTAAATGACATATAACAATAACATGCACGTAATGAGATCTCATAATGTCTGATAGTAGTGAAAGTGATGAAATTATTAGCACTCCACCGAAGATTTTATATACATAATTTGTTACCGCTAAAATCCAAAAAAAGGTACAAAATTAATTACCTATCAAAAATGTATGGGTTGGCGACACAAGCATAACGTTAAAATAAATGAGCGTAGAAAAAGTTTATGCACTCGTTATGAATATCGTGCGTAATGGGTTACTTACAACTCTTGTTACGTAATATACTATTACGCACAGTTGATTATTTTACGCACAGGTGATTTTTTTCTGCACTTGTGCCAAAAAGTATTACTTTACGCACTGTCAGCAGTGAATTAAAGCTTAGTTTACGCACTGCCTACCTATAATGACAGTCTAGTAGTTCATGAAAGTCGTAGGAAATGAAATATTTCGATACAGCTAGCCCGTGGGAAATGAAAATTGATGTTACAACGTGGTAGGTTTCTTAATCGAAGACGCAATTGAAATGTTCATTTTTCTTAATGGTCGTAGAAAAAAAAATAGTAAGATTTATATTTTCATCGATAATGGTATTTTGGAAGTTAAAAACATGAAATGCAGCAGTCATTAGGTATATAATAATAAATAATAAGAAAAATGATTTGTATATAGTCACAACCATTGAAGTTATTTTAAATTTTCGATTAAAAATATAAATTAAAATGAGTAAGTATAGTATCAACAATAACTATGTTATATCAGAGTCGAAAAAAGATGAATCATCTTTATTAAGGTCAATAACAATTGGATCAATCAAGCCTCCAAAATGTTGTCAATTTGTCATGCACACATCATGTTCTACGGTAATAACATGGTCAATTCATTTTCTCCAATTGTCGCTGATCACTTCACTATAACCGCACATTCAAACAATAACTGAACATCTTTCATTTTGATGGTCGTATTTTTCCGGGCTTCATTATTTTTCACTTGAGCCCATATTAGTTCTATGGGATTCAGCTCGAAGTGATACGGGGGGAATTGAAGTACTGATATTCCACGTGAAGCGGCTAGTTGATCAGTTGGTCAACGATGTACTTTTCATGCTTGTTTTTGTGGATTTGAGCGATACTATAAAGTTATTTTTATTTGTGGATCAGTGGGAAAACCAATGTTTTTTGAGCCACTCCAATAGTTTGCTTTCAGTCCAATTGCTTGTGGGTAAATGTTCTTGTAATCTAGAATGATAACTAGCGTTGTCCATAATTATAGTAGATCCCTGCTGAATAAAGTCGATAATTTGTTCAAACCATCAGTCTTCAAAAACGTCACAATTCATATCTTCGTGATAGTCACCGGTTCGTTTTGATACAAAAGTCAAAAGTCTTATTTCCACAAACCCTTCTGAACTACCTTTTTTTTTTTGCTGAAGGGGTAAAACATCTTCCAAAGACGCACCAGCCTGGTGTTCAATCGGCTGGTCAGTGTCGGATTCGGTCCTTACGGCCGCCTACCGACTAAAAAACTTCCCCTTCGTTCATCTAAGCTCTTCACGTCTCGCATTACTGCAGCGTGAAGGCTGTCTGTCAATTACTGACTTCTGCTTTCTCTTTCCTTAGTTTCTATCACATATCTTATAACAGTGTAGGCTTGTTTCCAGGTTTCTTCAGATTTTATGAGACTTTCCATCATATTGAAGGCATTAAATGTCGTGTTGGTGGTTCTTTCGTACTGCTCTCGCGTTTCTCCCCATCTGGATCACATGAATAGGGTATGAGCCACATCATCCTCGGTTCCTGGGCAGTAGTTACATTCGTTCGTTTCTACTCTTCTTCGTTCAAAAAGATATTTTCTGAAACACCCATGACCAGATAGTGCTTGGGTGAGAAAATAATCAACTTCTCCGTAGGGCTTATTTATCCATCTTTGAATGTCCGGAATGAGGCTCCATGTCCAGCGCCCATACTTTCCTTGGTTCCACTTCTCCTGCCATTGGGTCATGAGGTTGATTTTGGCTGTCGCTCTCGGTAATCCGTTGTATTTTTCCAATCTTTCTTGAATCAGGAGCTCTACTGAAGGAATTCCAGCAAGAACACCCACGCCCTCTGTCGAAACGGTTCTGTATGCACTGAACCTACATGAACGATTATTGATCTTTTGCCATTGACTGATGGTGGATTCAAACCCGACAATCCTTCGTTTATATTCGTTTCGTCCAGGTAGTAAATGTGTCGATCTTCGTTTCGGGATTGTTTAATATTGCGTAAATACTCTCTTCTTCACATCGCAATATCTGGTTCATCTATCAGTACAGATTGTCTCTTATCTTTGGTACAGATGAAGCCGATTTGTTTAAAAATTTTCGATAATATCATTTTATAGACAGTTGGGTAATCCGGATCAGCTTGAACTGCAGACAAAATTTTATGCAGTGGGGTAATTTCACTTTTCAGTTAAGTCGCATGGACTTTACGACGGAAATGTTTTTGGTGGATGAAGAGTTTCTATTTTCTTGTCTCTCATTAATTCATAAATGGTGGACTTCGCTATGCACAACACAGAAGATGCTTTTGTAACAGTCTCATCTACTCCGGCACTTTCGTTATTATTTTGCAACGATTTCAAACAGTTTAAAATCAATTTTTTTCATTTAAAGATAATGGTCCCAGTTTTGATCGTTTTGATGGTCATTGTTCAGCATTCGTAATACTTGAATCTTTTTTTATATATACAATCTAAACACGGAAGCACACACAAATAATTTCCAGAAAGCACTACTAGGTTTACAGGGTAGGGCACCGAAAACGAAACAGACCGAATATCTTCAAAACGCATGTGTTGTAAAATATGCAAAAACACGTCGATTTTTAATTCAAGGGGGACATCTTCCTACCATAACCTCAACTGTTATATCTCTCCCCCCACTCCTTGGGCACTATTACCCAAACAATTTGAATAGGGAAAGTAGCAAGTATGACACACCTTTGAAAAGGTAATTTCATAAGGAATTCTGCCATGTCAATTTTCGCTATCTAACTTTTTATTTTGGCGCCCTCTTGCAGGAAAAACAACTATTCCGTATTCCAAATTATGATACTTCATTTGTGAGCTAATTTGTCATAAATTCGGTGACAATGTATTATGGAATTTTTCTAAAGGAAAAAACAAAATGGGGAAAAAATTTGCAATTATGGTCCGATTCAATTCAAAATTGATATGTGGTGGTTTTCAGAGCCGGAAATTATGATTAGTTTGTCAATGCAAAAAACAAGATGTGGGCTCCAAGATGGCAGACGAAATTTCCAATTATGGTTCGATTCGAATCAAAATTAGTATGTGGGGATTTTCAGGTACGGAAATTATGATTTTTTTGACAGTGCAAAAAACCAAGATAGCTGACAAAATTTGTAATTGTGGTTCGATTCGATTCAAAATTGGCATATGGGGTTCTCAAGTTTTCAATATGACTAAAAGGAAATAATTAAATTGTTAAAAAAAAAGCTTTTATACAAATGCGCTAAAAAGGAAATACTAATTTTTTTAGATGTGTGACGTAGTTAATTCTGTGCGTTACAGAATCAGAATTGTACTTTGAAAAAATACCCATTTTGTACCTACTCGCGTCAAGCTTTTGAATTTGTTACGCACAGAATAACCTACATCCCACATCTGAAAAAATACTTTTTTTTTCTATTCATAGCATTTGTATAAAAGCTTTTTTATCAATTTTATTCAATTCTTTTTAGTCTGTACCTAAAATCCCTACAATCCAATTTTGTATCGAATCGGACCATAATTACAAATCTCTTCCGCCATACATTTTGTTGTTTTTGTTTCAACAAAAATTCCATAATGCATTGTCATCGCAATTATGAACACCTACCAAAGTTCGAGTTGATCGGACCACTAGAAGTGGGCCAAAAGTCAGCTGCAAGATTTGTCCCACATACATACATACTAACTAACAGGGCATGTTGGAAAAAATTGGACATTGCATAAACTTAAAAGTTGGAAAACCTTGCATAAATTCAAATCCAATCATTCCAAACTACATTGATTCTCAGTAGATGCTCAAAGTGTTCGCCATGAACTGCCATATATGTGTATAAGTTAATATAGAATCGCTGTCTGACGTTTCTAAGCAATTTATACAAAATTTTTCAATTTGTAAGCTCATACAATGTTAAATTTTGTTCTCATTAGATTTTAAATCAAATATCAAAAGTTGGAATACGAAACAGTTTTTTTTTCTCTCAAGAGGACGCCAAAATGAAAAGTTAGGTAGGTCACATGTCTGAATTCCTTATGGAGTTACCTCTTCAATGCTGTTGCATACTTAGTACTTTCCCTATTCACATTTTATAAGTGACCAAGGGGTGGGGAGAGTGGTATAACAGTTGAGGTTATGATAGGAAGATTTAAAATCGACATGTTTTTGCATGTGTTTTGAAGAATTCGTTTTCAGTGCCGGGTCGAATCGAACCATAATTACAAATTCCGTCCGCCATTTTGTAAAAAATCATAATTTCCGACCCTGAAAATCCCCACATACAAATTTTGATTCGAATCGGTCCATAATTACAAATTTCTTCCGCCATCTTGGAGCCACCATCTTGTTTTTTGCATTGATGCACAAATCATAATTTCCGACCCTGAAAACTACCACATATCAATTTTGAATCGAATCGGACCATAATTGCAAATCATGTCCGCTATTTTGGAGTCGCCATTTTGCTTATCCCTTTAGAAAAATTCCATAATGCATTGTCATCAAATTTATGTCAAATTAGCTTGCAAATAAAGTGTCATAATTTGGAATACGGAACAATTATTTTTTCCCGCAAGAGGTAAATAAAAAGTTAGGTAGCTAAACTTTACATGGCTGAATTCCTTATGAAATTACCTCTTTAATGATGTGTCACACTTACTACTTTCCCTATTCAAATTGTTTGGGTGATACTGACCAAGGAGTGGGGGAAGGGGTATGACAATTGAGATTACGATACGAAGATGTCTTCCTTGAATTAAAAATCAACGTGTTTTTGCATTTTTTTCACAACACATGCGTTTTGAAGATATTCGATCTGTTTCGTTTTCGGTGTCCCACCCTGTATATACCAGAGATACCGAGTACCTACTACTGTAATTCTTGTAACCTTCTATCAGTATAAAAGTTATAAAAGGGCTGGTAATTGAAAGACCATGGGTTTCGCACTTATACCTACTCGGTTCGAAATATAACGGTACGTCTATGAAACCGATGAATCTTAGCGGTTGATTACTCCATGCCTTTATTTTACGAACTATAGTTCTGTAATATCAATGGTTCTTTTTAAGTGGTAGTATATTGGGATTGTCTACGAAACTGTTGATGATAATATAAAAGAATGAAATATCTGAGATCACTCTTTCATTGAACTTGAAATGTTTTCTTGCATTCAAAGTCTCTCCACCCCAAATGTAATTTCGTTTATAACGAATATATTGCCGAATTTGAGTTGTTTTGCGTTCTCTTTTACGCGAACTAGGGGCTTTAGCTGCAGATAGTATTAGTATTAATTAAAATTGGTTCAGGTGTATCAAATCACCCACTATTGAAACTCAGGTTTGGATGAACCTATCTAATTCAATTCAATCTTTTGTTATCAAATGTGCTCCTTGAACCGCACTTTCATGGCCCTTCTTATTTGACTCACACTTCTTGCCTTCTCGCGGTCCTTACAGCTGATTTCATGAATCCTCGATTTTTGTTTTACGGCTGGCTTATCTATGGGAGAACAAATTGTTCAAATCGGAAAACAAATAAAATAGTCAAAGTGGTGCACGCTCCAAAATTGGTCACTGTTTATGTTAAAAAATAAAAGTTATCCTTGAGAAAAAAATCGTGAAATGATAAACGAAACCCTTGGACAATTACAAATTGGGATCTATTTTCGGGAAGGTCTCAGCCACTTCACTATGCGATAAGGTCATCCACTAATAATGATTTAGAAAGTACTCTCCTTTACATTCTACGGCACCTCAAAACGTAGCACCTGACAAACCATATCTCAGAGAAGTTTTGTATTCAATTTTAGATTATCTTCTCCACTTGAAGAAGCAGTTGTATAGCGAAACAATGGTCGTGGATTTGTAAACCTTTTTATTGAAAATCATTCCAGTAATAGTTCCATTATAGATATCAACATGGATGTTATATATTATGTATTCATAGTTGTGTGTTCCTTTGTATATTATTTCATGGTTTTAATACATTTGGGTATCCGGGGTGATGGCATTAGGATATAGACGGGTCTTAATGACAAATAAAAGTACTTAAAACAATGGATTTTCATCAAGTATCGGCTACATCAATTGAAAATTAAATTTTCATAGTATTCACAGAAAATTGAACAGAACAGTGAAAAATGGACGTGATCGTGATAAAAGAAATATATTTGCTCCTTCTAAATATAAGAAGAAAGTAATTTCGTATCTGATCACCTAGTAGAAAGTTTGTTTGATAACTTTTCATCAAGCGCATTCCTGTCAGATTATTATGTCAAAATTATCGTGAAGTCACACACGTTAAAAAAGTATTCTCCGAAATTCAAGTGAGTTGGTGATTATTCCAAATTCCTAGTGCATGAAAATTTCTCAATATGGCTTTTGTGTGCCCCGAGAAGTCCGAAAAACGGAAATCCTTACTCAGCGACCTCAAGAACTTGGTCAATCAGATGGGGGACAGCTGCCCCCCTCAATGTTGTCCTATGCCTTGTGGACCATGCTTAACTATGCCAGTTTGTACTCCCGGTACCTGCCCTCCTCAGAGTACCACGGTACCAATTTGTATGCCGTCATGTAATCCTCCGATATGCGTACCTCCGATACTACCTATCTGCACTCCCGTACCTCCTCCGTGTGTTCCAGTATGCAATCCGAATCCAGAGGAGCAGCCCTGTGTGCCGTGCAACCCACCTCAAATGATGGTTTGTTATCGAAGACCCAAAAATGGTAACGGGAGTGGAAGTAGATCTAAATCTAG
This sequence comes from Chrysolina oricalcia, assembly GCA_944452925.2. Lineage (NCBI taxonomy): Eukaryota > Metazoa > Arthropoda > Insecta > Coleoptera > Chrysomelidae > Chrysolina > Chrysolina oricalcia. The sequence continues at coordinate 52,969,559 of OX101810.2, forward strand.
GGAACTGAGAGCTAGTATTCTTTACATGGGATGCGACTGCGTGAAACATAACGGCCTCCAAGATGACTGTCAAAGATCAGAATGTCACGGCTCACCAGACTGTCTAACACAACCGGATCCATCCTGCTCACCTAGCCTATCTTCAACACATTCGGGCAACGGCAATGCCCAGAAGAATATGGAGCAGTACCAATGCTATCCTGCTTACATCAAGTTGCCTCCATGTCCGCCTTGTGGTGCCCCGCCGAATGGTTCCTCGTCTCCCCCACCATGTTGCCCACCCGCTTGTGGTCCGTGTTCTCCTTCAGCGTGCCCACCCTGTGGTCCGTGTTGTACTCCATTTTGTCCGCCGCCTGCTGTTCCTCTGATCGCGCAATCACCGTGTCCACCTCCCATTCAACCTAGTCCTCCACCACTGGTACCAGTTGGAAGAGTAGTTCCGGTTGCTCCTGCCATTCCTTGTCCTATTATGTGTCCACCTCCTATGCCATGTCCAGCTCCATTGTGTTGTCCACAGCCGTGTTGTCCACCACCATGTTGTCCACCACCATGTTGTCCATGTCCATGTTAGCTCATTTCATTACATGTACTCAGTTTTGCCATTGAAAATGGCGTACTGGAAATAAAAAGCAATCTTTCCTTATTTGGTCCTTTGATATTTTCATTACTAATTAATTAACTGATGGGGCGGAGGAAGGCTATCATGCTCAGATAATTCCATTTTAGCATTATTTTCTGAGGCAATTTGGATAAAATAGTTTGAAAAAAAAACCTAAACAAACCTTCCTCTGATCCGATTGTCTACAAAATGATATATTTGATGAATTCAATGAATGGGTGATGAAGAATAATCTTTACGTTTTCATTTACAAGTACGAAAATAGAAATGATGAAAGTGTAGAAAATATGGTTGTTCATTTTCTTTCGTCAGGTTCCCACTAAAAGGAACTTTTGGAGGTTGTAACAGTAAAGGTAAGTGTAGCAAGATTGAATTAGAGAACGCAAAGTGATGGTACTTTTTATGTTTGATGTAAAGGGCTTTGAATAATTCACGGAATTTATCTTTGCACATATATTCAATTGCTCGTTTTAAGGCCAGTCTTTTCAGTTCCAGTTAAACTCCAGATAACTAACAAACAAACAAACAAATAGTTTAGATGATGAATGACATTCTTCAAATGACGTTTGAAGGATCACATTCTAACCATTAGTTGATTAATCTGGAGTTTAACTGGAACTGAAAAGACTGGCCCTTAGAAGGACTAAGGGCAGGTTGTTCAGTCAGAGATAATCTACAGTTTTATGTGAATCTTGGTTTATCGAGTTGTTCACTGCATAGTTAGAACTTTAATCCTGGTTTGATTCCAGGTTTCGATAAACCGTCAAAATCGATGGATTAGGCACCCAATTTGACATAACTGATTGACATTACAACATTAGAACTGCAATATGAAATAGCATGGAAAAATAACCGGAAATCACTTTCACAAAAATGCTCATGGACGATGATATAACGTAAATGATGATTAGGATTATTGAATTAGTGAATATCCAAGCTCCTATTCGGGCACCTCGTACTTATAGATTACGTGAAAATCAATTCGAGAAATGGTCACATGAAGAATTCGTATTTAGGTTCAGATTATCAAAAGATATTGTGAGGAGTATTGTGAATTGGTCTCTCATGAAATCGCTAATAAAACTAAATCGTAGGTGCATTATGTGATTTGATACTATTAGGTATTTTTGTGATGATTCCATTGCTGAAAATTATTTTCTGGTTGACATTATATACACAAAAGATCATAATGACAAATCCCATTATAGCATTTTCCTTTTCATGGGAACCAGCTAGGACATATTTACTTATCTATCTTGAACGAATCATCATATCTACCTTAAAAGATCCATCACATATAAGATAGTTAGCTCATGAATTTCATTATATTTTATTGTATAAGGCGCCTTCAATGATTCCGTTTTCCTCCAAGCTTTCCAAAAAATCACAGGAATGTAAGAAACTACGAATGGAAAATATTTGGTTATATTTGACATGAATTAGTAAAATCCTCTGTTGTGATGATGAGCGTAGTATTGAATTTTTATTCTCATTGAGGTACATGCGCTCGTTCTCGCCTCAGTGACCCCTCGTCTCTTCAGTTGGTACTGTAGGGTTTTCTGTTTTGTTCCTGCAGTTGGAATAGCAAATACGACACCTTTTCCTCGTTAAGTCGCCCCGAAGCGCGTATTGTGGTGGTACTCTCTTTCGTCTGCACATGTTCAGATCGGGGAGACTATCACTATTATAGTCTATAATTCCTACACAACTATTTCACATTATTATTTTTACTTGAAAAGCTTTGTCGATAAGTTGAAAAACTTCCATTAAGTATATTTTGACTTTGACTTTTCATGAAATAGTTCAGATGAACTGTAAAATCTTGGTTTTCCTTATCCATGGACGAATTTCTGCTGAACAACACTTGACGGTAATCTAGGAAGTTTGATAAATCTTTGGATTTTACCATGGACTGAACAACCGGCCCTAAATCATACAAAACAGTGAGTTATTGCATACTCTCTAGAACCCAGAATGGTATCACCTACCTATTCAGATGCATATTTTTGATGAACGTTCTTCAAGTTTTAGTCTGTGATGTAAATTATGACAATTCGATGAGACCATATGAACATTAATAATCTGAATAACTCCCAAGAGCTTTATCTCGAGGAAGTTATTCTTTGATTATTATTAATGTTCAAATGGTCGAATTGAATTGTCACAAAATATAAGCTACTTGGGATGAATTGAGGAAAATAATAGTCGCTATTTGTCATGGTCGAGTGATATTCAGGAAGATTAATATTTCATAAACATCATAAAATCATCAATATACTCGTTCACATACGTTTCAGCATTTATTTCAACCTGTATTTTAACAACCATTCTGTAGTAAAAGATAACTCAAAACGAAACATTTCAATTTTGAGTGACTGAGTTATGTCAAACTTTGACACTTGACATATCACACATCATGTGACTTCAATCATGAAATTTTATTGGTGCAGCCGTGAATGAAATAATCGTAGGTAATATCCCTATTAATACCTATGAAATATCCCCTATTAAATAGTAAAGTGGGCAAACGAGTTAAACACAGACAAACGATTCTTATTGAAGCTCCGTGAAACAGACGAACGAACCCATCTTTTACAACGTTACCGAGTCTAGTTTTGATGAACGTGACGTCACGAAACCACATTTCTTCTGATTATAGAGAAACTATAGTGGTCAGAAAAAATAAATAAAAATTCCCGAGTGATATTAGCGCATACACTTTCTAATTACAGTGTTCTCTCATATGTCGTGGAAAGGTCCATTAAAGAAAATAATAGTAGTAGGTAATATGCCAAGACCATGAGTTGAAAAACAGCATTTTGCTAATACTCCGCCTTTCATATTTGCAGATTAGGTATTAAGGTAATTTCATATTATAATTTTATATATTTATTTATTTGTTATTATATATATATTTTTATTTGTTCCTGCATCTGATGAATAAAGACGAGTTATTATTATTATTATTATTATTATTATTAAATAGCCGACTATTATTTTCTTCATAATTCTATCGAGAGTTCCTTGTATTTTGGTAATTAAATAAGACATTAATAATCTGAATAACTCCAGAGAGCTTTTTTAGCACGAGGGAGTTATTCTTTGATTATTAATGATCATAATATGGTCGAATTGATTTATTGAATTGAATTGAACAAAATACAAGTTACTCGAGATGAATTATAGAAAATTATAGTCGATATTTGTTATAGAGCAAGTTCCCAGGGCCGTCAGACGTTACTTATTTTTAAACGAACGAAATGTGTACGATTGAGTAGTGTTAGTATGTACTATGTTCGCATGCCTACCTGCTAGGTTGACCATATGACCATTCTTCAGATATTAGGGAATCAAGGTACGTAAAAACACTACTCACTTGAATTGTCAGTCTACAAATATATTTCTGTAACCCATGGTGGGTTAGTGGACAGAGTAACTAGCTACCACCCCGGAGCTCCGAGTTCAAATCTCTTCTCCAAAAAAAAGTATTTTTTTAAAATCCAGCAGACGCATCACAGTAGGGTCAGCCATCTCGGTTGGAAACGGCTTCGACTCTGGGAGGATTTTTGTTCAAAAAGAAATATAAAAGAAAACAGAATTTTGGTAAATATTTTCTTAAGATTTCCTTATAAGTAAAATTCCAAGGCCTTCAGACATAACTTTTTTTTTGAAAAGATGAAGACTTAGGTTCTGAGTCCTGTCTCATGTACTTTCAATACCTGCGTATGCTTGTAGAGTTCGCTCTGTGACCTGGGCAGGTACCAGGTGAGAAAGGTAACTAAAAATAAGAGTTACCTAACTTTAATTTGTAAGGCTGATCTTTATATGTATTTTGTAGAATATCACTCTGAAGTAATTTGTAGAGCTTTAAAGCGTCTGACAAAAGTTCTGGTCTATAGAAAGCGACTGACACTTTTGAAATTACAAAATACATATAAAAATCAGCCATACAAATTAAAGTTAAGTAACTCTTATTTTTAGTAACCTTTCTCACCTGGTACCTGCCCAGGTACTCACAAGCACACAGGTATTAAAAGTACATGAGAGACCACTCAGAACCTAAGTCTTCATCTTTTCAAAGATAAGTTATGTCTGAAGGCCCTGGGATTTTACTTATAAGGAAGTCTTAAGAAAATCTTTTATTTACCAAAATTCTGTTTTCTTTTAAATTTCTTTTTGAACAAAAATCGAAGCCGTTTCCAACCGAGATGGCTGACCCTAGTGTGATGCGTCTGCTGAGTTAAAAAAAAAAATTGTTGGAGACGAGATTTGAACTCGGAACTCCGGGGTAGTAGCTAGTTACTCTGTCCATTAATCCACCATGGGTTATAGAAAAATATCTGTAGACTGGCAATTCAACTAAATGAGTAGCGTTTTTACGTACCTTGATTCCCTAATATCTGAAGAATGGTTATCTGGTCAACCTAGCAGGTAGGCATGCGAACATAGTACATACTAACACTACTCAATCGTACACATTTCGTTCGTTTAAAAATAAGTAACGTCTGACGGCCCTGGGATCTTGGACTATTATGAATGTTATGATCGAGTGATAACACCATTATATACAATCATCCATATACTCGTTTATATTCGTTTCAACATTTGATTCAACCATTCAACCATTCTGTAGTAGAAGATAACTCAAAACGAGTCATTTCAATTTTAATTGACTGAGTTATGTCAAACTTTGACACTATACAGACAAAAAAAAGAGATCCGCAAATATTTCTTCTTCTGAAATCGTTCAAGAATGCCCACTTCCTCGGAGCAACTTCAGGCCTCAAAATACGCTAATCTAGTATTTTAGTCCGTTGCTAAGCAGCGAACTTTCCCGGACCGTTTTCGGACATAAACGGTACGGGAAAGTACTTTCCCGTATCGAAAACGATACGGGAATATTTTTGCCGGCTTGTTTACATTTTAGACAGTTATTGAATTCACGCAAACAATATGTAGAATTCCTTAGTTTTTGATAATGCTTATTGCGATTTCAGAAAAAATAGTATGTGTACCTCGTAGTAAAAGCACATTCCCAGACTTCAATGCTTGCTGGCCTCGGCCAACAATTTACATTGTCGTCCGGGAATATATTGCTTTTACTACTAGATACACAATATACTATTTTCTACAAACGTCAAAAAATGACAAGGTTCGCGCATTGACAACAGTATGCGAAGTGGCACTTTTTTTCATTTTCATTCGTTACCATGACACTGTGCGCGAAGTAATGTGCGAAATATATTTCGCACACTGCATGTAAACTATATGGGATTTTCATATTCTAACCTATATGGTCCTCAACTCCTCAATCAAGCAAAAAACAAGAAATCGTTTATTTATTAATGTAGAACAATAATTAAGGCTTTCAAATTGTGAGAAAATTTTACACTACCTAATTTTATTTATTATTTACAATGTTAACATTAATGGTGCAGCCAGTGCACGAACCAATATTTATTCCTAAACCAGATAACTCACATTCAGCTCGTGATATCGTAGTTTCGGGGGTTGGGACTGTCCATTTTTGACTTGCAAGCACTTGATCTTGAAATTTCACAGTCTAAAATTTTATTTGAAATTTGAATTTTGTTATTGATAGAATCTTCCACGTATCCTTCGGCCACAGTCGAAGATTTCCATCCTCCATGTCGCTTCAAAACACATATATCGGCCCCCGTATTAGCAAGGAGTGTGGCTGATGTTCTCCGAAAACAATGACCAGTGTAGGCATCAGGATTTGGTAATTTCAGGTGTTTTGCTATTAAGCTAGGCATCTTTCCAATACTATTTATTCCAACAACTTGGTTAAAACATCTCTTATTTTGATACTTCAAAAACAATCGGCGACTGGTAGCATAACTTGGACGAAGAGCCGCATATTTTCGGTAAAAGTCAGTATAATATAAATTTGAAACTGTAAAAATTCGTTGTATATTCGTTTTTGTATCGGGTACTTTAACAATCAAAATGGAATTTTTATCTTCTATGTCATCGACCGTCATTTTAGCGAGTTCGTCACGGCGGCAAGCACCCGAAATACCCAGTATTAAAACGACCTAACAGGAAATCAGTAATTTAAAAAACATATAAAACAATCATCAAAAATCTACCTTAACCAACAAATAGGTTTCATCATCTGCCTCTCTTATGAATTGATCAACTTCCTCTCTAGTCAATACCTTAGATTTCTTAGGATGGTTTGCAACTGACAATTTTTTCAAATATGGAACCAACTTGGTAAATTTCCTAAAATCCACGTTTTCTTTAACATTGAGTGTTGCCTTCAACATAGAATACATTGCCCATAACGTGGAAGACTTCAGCTTCTTAGACTTCTGTGCAAAATATGCCAACAGCACATTTTCGGATATTTTTCTGGCTTTATTTGCTTCACACCACTCTTTATGGTGGATTTATGCAGCAATCATAAGTCATAAGTCTTAAGTCATAAGGAAGAATATTCGTCAATGATTGGTTGGTCCGTATATTCCAACCAATCATTGACGAATATTCTTCCTTATGACTTAAGACTTATGACTTATGATTGCTGCATAAATCCACCATTAAATTGCTGATATGCATTTTCATACTGCCGCCTCGATTTCTCCGGTAAAAGGTTGGAAATTACGGAATTGGCCGCATCTATCAAGTTAGGTGGGGCTTAGTTCATCGTCGCTCGAAATTTCCATTCTTTCACAATAATAAATATCACGCACGAAATTGACGCGAATAAAAAGTCACTCCAAAATAATTATCAGGAACTGTCACTTTGAAATAATTGTCAACAAATGCCATTTTATTTCCATAGTTACAGTAATTACTTGATTTGGAAAAATTATTTAAGCCAGTTCAATACTATTTTTCATAGTTATTACTTATTTTAGAACAATATTTTTGACGTTTGTAGAAAAAAATTTGTTTGCATCTCATGCGCGAAATACTTTGGTAATCTCGACTATTTTTTTTAACTCGGCTGCGCCTCGTTAAAAAAAATCAGTTCTCGATCACCAAAGTAGCATTTCGCGCACTATATACAAAAATAACTATTCCCGTATCGAAAACGATACGGGAATATTTTTGCCGGCTTGTTTACATTTTAGACAGTTATTGAATTCTCGCAAACAATGTGTAGAATTCCTTAGATTTTGATAATGCTAATTGCGATTTCAGAAAAAATAGTATGTGTACCTCGTAGTAAAAGCACATTCCCAGACTTCAATGCTTGTTGGCCTCGGCTTAACGCCTCGGCCAACATTTACATTGTCGTCCGGGAATGTATTGCTTTTACTACTAGATACACAATAATATACTATTGTTTACATGAATAGCCGTGTTCACCTAAATATCCGCTTGTTTACCTAAATAGCCGCTGATATCACACATCATGTGATTTCAATCATGGAATTTTATTGGTGCAGCATGTGTGAATGAAATAATCAATCCAATTATTTTTCAAGGGCACGAAAAATTCTAATTTTCTGAAAATGTTATGAATATCTGAACAATACATCTTCGAAAAGACTGGTTCAATGCTAATATTATCACACTCTCAAATTGTGTTTGTTAGAATCCATTGTTGTAAAAACAATTTGCCGGAATATCTAATTCAACTGAATGAAGTTACCTACTTTATCTCATTCTACTTTTAATCCAAACTATCCAGAACCCTTCGATGTGAAAAAATAAACCTATAACTCAGTTATACTTTGACTGATTCAATTCTCATGGCAGTGCCGGCCCTGCTAACAAAAAAAAAGTTCAAATTCCTTGACCCTTCAGTCGAGTTCCTAAGTCGGAATTATCATAAAAACCTGTGGGTTATTGAGGTACACTGTGCTAGAAATGGCTCGTTAAATATTTTTATCTCTTCTTATAATCTCGTCGTTCGAATGTACGCATAATTTATTTCCATTTGAGAATACAATTATTTTACATTGTTGTGGTTATTGACCACTCCGTGTCAACGCTTTCAACTGAGGTTCGAAAGTATATCTTGTTTTTTCGTTTGAATGAGTACAAATTTTTGTAGTTCAGTGATAGCCTGAATTCGTGACTCCTGAGGTACTGCAGCCAAGACAAAGCTAGTTTTGCTTCCTCAGTTCCTCTCAGGGAAGGCTCAACAAATTTGGCTACCCTACACCGAGAAAAACGGTCCAAATGCACTAGTGCACTTGACACTATTTTGATAACAGCATAAGTTTTTCACTTACTAGCCGTAAAGTGCAGCATTTGCTGGAAATAAAAAAAGAACACTGACAATGAAGTAATTACCATTATCAAAGTTTCCATACTTCAGCCAATGGCAGCACTAAGTACAAATAACTAGCTCCTTGTCATAATTAAAGATATATAATTGGAGTGTCATTGATAGTCTCAAGCACATAGAGTGTTAGTTCCAAAGACTCTTCGTTTTGTAGGTCTAGTCTACTTTGGTATCTTCATAAATATCAGAGTCATTAATAAGATCACGGGCATGCGCAAATTCATCCTCAACGGCCAATAGCAACGCTTCCCGGCTAGTCTTGCATTTTGCGATGTCAGAATAGTTACGGATCATGTCAGTGTTCGATCAGAGTGTGGAATGTATGATTACATCGTATAGATGAAGACCGAACGGTGCGTCTTTCCTCGAATTCATCACTTGTGAATATCGTGAACTATATGATGGAATTCCCGAAATTACTGGAAGTTTGGGGATTATCAACATTTTTCGATAGTTTCCAAGGTGAGTATCCATTATTTTATCAGGAAAGTTTTTATAGACGTTTGGGCTTACTATCATTATTATGAATATAAAATATTTCTTGCATTATACAATAGTTAATAATACAGTATGTTTCTTATACATAATATTCCATTTCAAGTACAAAATGCTGATATTATAAGTAAAAGTGAAAATTTGAATTTTCTTGTACTTATATTTTTAATAGTGAAAATGAGATATTTCATATGGAACTTTTATACTATACGAAATATTTTATGTACATAAATGATAATAAGCCTAAACTTTGATAAAACATTCTTGATAAAGCTTCCAGTAATTTCGGGAATTCTATCATATAGTTCACGATATTCACAACTCAGAAGCAATAAATTCAAGTACAGACGCGTTTGGTCTATCTATCTATACGACCAATACCAAATGTATACTTCAATAACGACAAAAACCTTTTTTCTTATATCAAATAAAACCGACAATGACAACAATTGAAATATATATTAAGGGCAGAAACTTTATGTCATTACTGTAAGTACTTCATTTGATTGTAGGTAGCACTGAGTTATATTGGAATTTCAGTTTGATAATGGCAAGTAAACACTGTCTGGTTCTTTTTTTCCTATTGGCAATTAAAGTTAGAACCAGTTCCGAATACAGGTGCTTATTTTGGTTGCCAATACTAAAGTTTTAATAATGGTTATTAAAGTTTTTTCTCAGTGTAGTCGAGAAATATTTTCACCCCTTGATTCCCGCAGTTTCGTTAGTTTAAGCAAAACCTGACATAACACGTGGGTGCTAAGCTCTCGTCCAGGTATTGAGAATAAAAAAAAATTATAAAAAAAGGTAAAATCGTTATTTCTGTCATCCTGTTGCACCGCTACGCATAACCCGCAGAAGTCTTCGAGAGAATCGAACTCACAACTCTACGCTCGAGAGGAGAACACTCTACCAGTCGACCACCACATCCCATAAAAATAAGTCAGAAAGCCAAATAGGTTTTTACAGAATGAAGATTTTTGTCTTGTTGTGACATTTGGAATGAAGTTTCAATAAAAAACACAAATACAATGGAAAATAGTATAAAAAACAATATATCAACAGGTGTTTATTATTCATAGAGAAATTATATTTATCAGAAATTTACCAATAAGACTTATAACCCCAATGGTGTTTTTTTGTTTTTGTTTTAGCAAATTATTTTTATAACGTCCTAAAAATTATAATGCGTGCATACTTATAAGAACAACTGCAGAAAATTGTGGAACTATATAATAATAATATTTTGTCATATAGCCGACAAAATATTAAGTAAGCGTTGCGTCGTCGTCATCATGTTGATAACGATTTGTTGCTATGGCGTTGGTTGGTAATACAAACATAACAGTTGTCATAAGCTGTCACGTTGTTTACCCTTTTAAGTTGCTTCTAAGTTTTGAAAATGAATTCTAGCGAAGACGACCTCCCAAAAGATCTCGCTGAAGAGGCAAAATTGATTTCAATGCATCTTCTTCCTGATAAATCGAGAGGAAAAGTCCTCCCGGTGGGAGGAAAAGTACTATTTACCTCCCGGCGGGAGGAAAAGTACCATTTTCCTCTCTTCTTTAGAGGTCGAAAATAAAGTTTTCTAGTAAGGTAGTAAAAAAATGAATTTCGAATATATCTAAGGGGTTAGCTACAATTTCTAGTCGAACTAGGTATAGGGGCAGCTAGACCCCTATATCTCTCGCTTGTCGTATACCCTTTTGGAGGGCATGTGGTCGATAACAATTATTCAACATTATATTTGTTCTACAGAAAAGAGCTGTCAGATATCTCTGAAAAACAGATTACAGACAACCATGTATTAAGCTCTTTCTTTGTTAAAAATAGAATATTGACCCACAAATATCCTACTAGAGCTCATGTTTGCAAGCCCCCACAGGATGATAATATTTGACTGCCAATTCCAATGTCAACACTAGTTAAGCATTCATTTATCTACAATGGTCTGAAAATGTACAACCGCACTTGCCAGAACCAATCAGAAGTATTGAGATATGTTGTATTTTCAGAAGGGCTGTGAAAAATGTTATAGACGAACACCCTCTTCACTCTGATGAAGAGTTTTTTTGTTCTCCATTTTGAAAGTTGTTTCTGTTGTTTACTATTGCACGTTGAATATTTTTTTGTATTCTTTTCATTATTATATATTGATCACATATATTTGTATGTGTATTTTATTATTCATACCAGTGACTATAAGGTGATGTGTTTTATGTTCTTTCACTGCTTTGATATAGAAGTTTATAATTTTTAAACAATACAGCTTTTTTTGACTTTAACATTCTCTTCTTTCTTGCAACGAGGACCATTTCTTTCTCAAAAACTGTTTCTATTGTAGCTTCTTCTGCTGATTCACCAACGCTTTACTTTAGTTCCAAATCACGTTTGGCATTGCTCAAATACTCTTCTGTTATTTTGAGTTGGGTAACTGCCCTTTCGGATAAATAAATCCTCTTCTTGCAGTATTTCTCTACCTGCAACAAAACATTACGCACAACAAACTTGAACTCTGGGATGTTTTAAGTAGCCAGAAAGCTTCTGCCTTGGTTTTAATGCCGCTGGTGCTTCTATATAAGAATGGGGTCTTCAGAGATTCCATCCAAAGCATCACAAATACCGATATTGCAGAGAAATTGGTGAATCAACTCGACTGCATAACCCAGAGGTTTTTCAGTCAAAGATGGTACATGGTTGGGTAGAACCTCCTCTCAATGCTGAGGAGGATACATAAGTTTGTTAGACCACATCAAAAAAGGTATACTCGGAGACGAAAATAATATTCCGTGGCGTATTCTTAGCTTCAGAGTGCCCAAGCGATGCAAGGGAATGAGAAAGGGAATTCCAGCCGCTCTTATTGGGTTGTTTCTGAACTGGTGACAGCGTGAAGCTACGAAGGCTTAGAAGAGGTCACGAGCAATTCTTTTATGGAATCCCGACTGCAGAGTCGGACACCCGACTTTAATCTCGGACCCCTAACTTCAATCTCGGACCCCCAGCTATGAAGTCGTACCCCTGACTTCAATCTCGGACCCCGACTTCAATCTCGGACCCCCGACTTGAATCTCGAACCCCCGACTTTAGTCTCGAACCCCCCGACATTTATCTCGGACCCCCGACTTTAATCTCGGTCTCCAGACTTTATTCTCGGACCCCCGACTTTTCTAGGACCCCCGACTTTAATGTCGGACTCCCGATTTTAACCTCGCGATTCGACTGTGCTCTCAGATTCTAGAATTTTTATCAGGGAATCACTTCATAAAGCTATAGACACAAAATGAAACGTTTTTTCTCGTTCACTATAGACCATTCCAGAACACGTGACTTTGACACGTCGGCCATTTTTGCTGAGGGGCACACAACATTTGTTTACAATTCAGTTTCGTTGTTATTTTTGTTTGAATAAAATCAATTTTGTATCTCCTTTGCTCTAGTTTTTGAGAAAAGTTTTTAAATTAGTTGTTTATAGTATTCAATGATAACAGAAAGAGACTGCTTAGGGGATTATTGCAAATGTCGCTGTTGCGGAGTTCATATTTTGCAACACTATCGGGAGATGTTCTTGCACGATAATTTGAAGAAAATTGAAGTGATAAATAACATTGATTCGTACACTCTTACAATTAGTGAATGTTTGACGCCCCAAACTGATTTACCCACTGTGACCATGCTGTATTGAGTAGCTTATTTAGTGGAGACTCGTAGCTACTACACAACGAAGCAGTTGAAAGCTGAAGGCCCAAGAAAATTACAGCTCAGGGGCAATTCTGAAATTCATAGCGAAAAAAGTCAATGACGCTCTCATCATTTTAAGCAAGGTAAGCAATTTCTCAGAAGCGGAATTGTAATAGTGTTCAATCGACAATCTCTATCAGAGTTGAAAAACTAATCATAATTATTCATTGCAGGTTCGTCATTCACTGTGTTATTCGTCCTGCATGCTAAATCTAGCATTCCACAGATAAGTTTTTGACGTGGCCAGTTCCACCTATAAAAAATGTGGAGATGATATGGATTGGGGTTCATGATATGGATTGGGGTAGAAAAGTTAAGCCGATATCCAGTTCCCAGCAACCCCATATACCATCAATGAATGAAGATGAACGAAGGGTACTGCTCATAAAGCTTGCCAACATTGAAATTTATTCAGCAAAGAGCCGTTCAACAGAACCGCTAGCTTCTGAGATAGCGAATAAAACAAAGGAAATAGAGTTACCACCTAGCTTTAAATAAAATAATAAGTGTAATTTCCGTTTAGTAATAAATTTTTTATAAGGTCCGTTTTGTATTTATTTTTTCTAATATCTACAACAAATGAGAAATGTTCGAACCATCAGTATTGTTATCAAAAATGATAATATTCAGCTGCTTAGGTAATACATTAAAATGTAGGAAAAGAATATACTTTATTGATATATACTGCCGTCCTAAGCCCAAAGAGCGTATCTCAATTTTTTCCAATTATAGATTTCACTTTCTACAGGTTCCTTATGACCATGCCCTTAACTTGAATAACAAATTTGGCCGGATCTCATCGTTCTATGCCATTCAAAACACGAGTAAAAGAAGACGTATATCCAAAATATACCTAAAATTCTGAAATTTGTAGGCGAAAGTGACTGACTCAATATCTCTGGTCATTCTTGAGATACGCTCTTTCGGCTTAGGACGGCAGTATACTGGTTGGTGTACAATACATTGGTAGATGTTATAATATCACAATATTACAGGAATATAAATTTCAGAAGTCAAAAAGTATTTTGTGTGTAAACATTCAGAATAATTCAAGATTACAAAGACAAATTGCACATTAACATTTCCCAATGAAGAGGTATTTGTGATGGGACACATATTTATTATCGCACTACAAACAACTACAATTTTATCCAAGGCACATATATTATCTTCGCTAGTGTATGATACCATCGATATAGGAAGGGTTTCATGGAGAATCATAAATTTTTTCTTCAAATATCCCATTACTCTCTCAACATTAACCACTAATGAAATATCTGGAACATACACGACCAGTTCTCAGCTGCGTTTCTGTTGAGGGACCTCGTTTTAAAGTCCTTATCCATGCATTACGACTGTCACTACATACTGCATTCAAATAATCTCCTCGATTTTTTACAACGGCAGGAAATCTGTAGATTGATACCTTCTCCCTTTCAGCTCGCAAAGAGCACTTCAGAATCGTACATCATTTTCAATGATAAAGACAGTTTATTTGAGTTGGACTAGAAAACTTTACAGTGAGTTTGCAATCACAAATACAATTTAAACGAATATTGCACTCTTCTTCTGTTATCACTAGATACTGCCAATTACGTAAGTCCAAACTATTTTCAAATTTTGATATTAACACCTGAGCACTTACAAATATTACAATGAACTTGAAACGTAAACAAACTTTGTGTACCCCCACCCCTCTGCAAACATGGCCGACCTGTCAGTGACGTCATTCTGGAATGGTCTATTGGTTGAAAGGATAAGGTAAAGATACCAATCAAGAGATTTAATTGAAAATATGAACAGGATTTTCATAAAATCAGATGAGGAATCATCTGCGACTGAAAGACAAATTTTAGACGATTTTTTCCATCGTTCAAGATAACCTCTTGGAAGGTATTCATGTTGAAAAGGGAAACATTTTCAATTGAAACAAACGTGACTCCTCTTGAAATAACCTTCGATAAAAATTAAGCTATTTTTTTGTATAATATCGGACCCCCGACTTTAATCTCGGACCCCCGACTTTGATCTCGCGATTCGACTGTGCTCTCAGATTCTAGAATTTTTACAATGGAATCACTTCATAAAGCTATAGACACAAAATGAAACGTTTTTTCTCGTTCGCTATTGGTTAAGAGGAAAAGGTAAAGATGACAATCAAGAGATTTAATTGAAAATATGAGCAGGATGTTCATAAAATCAGATGTGGAATCATATGCGACTGAAAGACAAATTTTAGTCCTTTTTTTTCATCGTTCAAGATAACCTCTTGGAAGGTATTCATGTTGAAAAGGGGAAACATTCTCAATTGAGAATTGAAACAAACATGACTCCTCTGGAAATAACCTTCGATAAAAATTAAGCTATTTTTTTGTATAATATCTGAGAAAAAACAGCTACTTTCCAAGCTAAAGCCACGCTGGCCATTGAACTACATCTGACAGATAGTGTATTATAATAATAACAGCCGCCCTCTACCCGCATAGGCTATGCCTTTGGGTAGACACTCTTCGAGTGTTTATAAGGACGTATTATTATTATAACTTGAAAAATTATTTTTTTTGTAGCATCCTATAGGAATCAACTTATTCCTTACGTCTGATAGATATTGTGAAAAGAACCTAACTTGCAAATTTTCACTTTCAGATTTTTTCTATATCTATCAGATGTAGTTCAAGGCCAGCGCAGCTTTTGCCGGGTAAGTACACGGAAAAAAATTTAATAGTAGCAAGTAAAGTTTGCATACCACCAACTGAAAAATTGCATACTATATGGGACGAGTACACGCTTTATTAGCCACAAGAAAAATTAGATTCCTGAATTTGATCACTTGCTGTTATTGATGTAATTTCAGGAACGCAATGTAACCTAACGATATTAAACTCTTTACTAGAAGAAAACTTTTTATTTTATAAGTCTCATTCTACGTTTTATTTGCAGTAGGTGTTCGGTTTGATAACTGCTAGTGACAAGTAAATCCACCATTAATGAAGAATGATTTACTCTCAAATAACTCATATACTTAAATCTACTAAAAAATATATCAGTTGCTACTATACAGTATTCTACTGTTGCTACATTTTCAGATTACTATAGAAATTTTAGTTTACTTGGCCTTATCAAATGAGTCACTTTTGGGTAGTTTATTATTGTCTTACCTTTAATAGCTTCCATTCCATCTTTGGTATCAGCATACAACGGACTCAATTCAAATATCCACTTTTTCAGTCATTAGAGTCATTAGTTCTTCAAAGAAGGATCATTTGTTTTTATAAAGCCTTATTTTCGACACATTCGTTTCATTCTTGAATTTGAAATGATATGAAAGTTTCGGTTGCACCAAGGTAGCAATGGTTCATTTTATACTATAAAGGCTAGCAAAATACACTACTCAAGAAAAACTGGAGAAAGAGATTGCAGTTTTATGACAATATTTTTTCGTGAACTATAAGTTGACGTGGAGAGAAGTATAAAACATTTTGACGGTTCTTTTAAACAAATCATCGCATCTGGCCATACCATTACTGGATCACCCAGTACAACCTGTTTCATAATTAAAAATTTTGGAACTTCGTTGAATCTGTTTGTATTCATCAATATGAATGAATGAACAAGCAGGCAAGCTAGTGTCTTTCATTAATATGATCATAACAAATCCAAGTTATGCATAACATAATGTAGAATTAGAACGTTCTGAAAATTGAAAAAGATAATGAAAAATTAAATAAAAATATGTAAATTTTTAATATTTTTATTGAAACAAAACTGTTGTTGAGTCTTTTGGAAAATTCTCCTGATTGTATTATACATAAAATGTCAATACTCTAGAAATATTAGGTCAAAATCCATATTCTACATACCAACAAGTAAAATACATAAATCAAACTAACACAATTCACACAACTCACAACAGTAATAATAGTATAATTCCGGCACACGATGTAACTCGTCCACATACAACTACTAACTCAAATGCTGGAATTGGCCAGTTTTGCGAAAACGTTGATGATCAGTGCAACGGTTACTACCGAACAAGTAGGTGAACAGTTTCATTATCGTACGAACACCTAGCTCTACTGCAAATAAACTGTTGTATTAGGCCTGTAACACGAGTCTCTGTTGTTATGATATACTTTTCAGCGCTAGTAAAATGTTGACCTGACATTATGCAAAGTGAATTATCTAATGTTCAAAACGTTATTTTTTTAATATAGGTATTAATTTTCTTACCACAATAAAAAAAAAGTCAGGAAAACGTTTCACTTGGACCACTTTTTTCCGTGTAGTTGTTTTCTGTTAAATATTACAGAAAACAACTTAATGTTATCGTAGGTTTTTTTCCATTTCCAGAGGAGTCATTTTGTTTCAATTTTCAGTTCAGAATATTTCTTTTTCGATAATGTATCATT
Organism: Chrysolina oricalcia; assembly: GCA_944452925.2. NCBI lineage: Eukaryota > Metazoa > Arthropoda > Insecta > Coleoptera > Chrysomelidae > Chrysolina > Chrysolina oricalcia. The sequence continues at coordinate 52,987,083 of OX101810.2, forward strand.
GCATGGGACAAACAATGAATTTGGAGGATCTAATTAATACATCTGTTTGTACATGAGACTTGGGGGGCACTTTAACATTTCAAAAATTTACTTCTTTAGCGTTTCAACACATGGGACATTCATTCTTTGCTTTATTTCATCATTTCACCACATTTAAACTCATTATTGAATGGCCCTGAAGATGAAGTGAATAAAATTCGAAACGTTGGTCAGAAAATATTAGTCCCATCAAACTATCTGAACACATCAATGTAACTATTATCTTCCAGACTGAGATCCGGAGCCAGATATATACAGGGTGATATAGAACATACATAAACATAGTATAATATTTGTTGTTGTTTGTTCAAAATTTGTTCTCTCCGTCAACCAGCTGTACCCTTACGTGCAACCTTCAGAAGTCTCCGGGAAACTTGTGTGAGCTAGTAGAGACTAGGCCCTTAACTTTTAGCGTGTGATGCCCTTATGGTTGACAAGCGAACGTTTGACCATCACTACCACCACAAATAGATGTTTTGATTCGCTTTTCGACTGAAATCCTGAGATTAAAGTCGGACTCCTGACTTTATTATCGTACCCCCGACTTTAGAGTCGGACCCCCCGACTTTAATCTCGGACCCCCGACTTTAATCTCGTTATAGTCGGAGATTAAAGTCGGGGGTCCGAGATTGAAGTCGGAGGTCCGACTTTAAAGTCGGGGGTCCGAGATTAATGTCAGGGGTTCGAGATTAATGTCAGGGGTCCGACTTTAAAGTCGAGGGTCCGAGATTGAAGTCGGAGGTCCGAGATTGAAGTCGGAGGTCCGAGATTGGAGTCGGGGTCCGACTTTAAAGTCGGGGGTACGAGATTAAAGTCAGGGGTCCGATTTTAAAGTGGGAGGTCCGAGATTAAAGTCGGGGGTTCGACTTAGAAGTCGGGGGTCCAAGATTAAAGTCGGGGGTTCGACTTAGAAGTCGGGGGTCCAAGATTAAAGTCAGGGGTCCGACTTTAAAGTCGAGGGTCCGAGATTGAAGTCGGAGGTCCGATATTGGAGTCGGGGGTCCGACTTTAAAGTCGGGGGTCCGAGATTAAAGTCAGGGTCCGATTTTAACGTCAGAGGTCCGAGATTAAAGTCGGGGGTTCGAGATTGAAGTCGGGGGTCCGAGATTAAAGTCGGGATTCCAAAAAAATTAATGCTAGTGGCCCTTCTACGCCTTCGTATGAAGCTGCCTATCATGTAAGCAACATGGAACGTATAATGCACGCGGATCAAAATTTAATATCCTTGTTCGAACACCTAACTATTCATATTACTGCCATTGTCATAACCTTGTCCTCCAATATTCTCAACTCATAATAATATAATATACTGAATTTGAATTGGAATCCTAAAACATAAGTTGACAATTTTTAAGATATAACAATTTCACTTAATCAAATTCATACAAACAAGAGAAACTACATGAATATAATAATAATAATAAATAATGATAATGTCTTTTATTTGCAGCTAATTATCAGTTACATTCATATTTCATTATTTCATTTTCAACATATAACATATAACAAATGGAGCGAAATTCAGATCTACAATGTGGGGAGCCACACTGCAGTCTGCTCTTCCATTTAACTCCAAGAAAAAAGAAAAACAACAAAAACTGAATACATCATAGAGAATAAAGGAAGATCTTTACAGAAAAAAAGTGATATAGTAATGAATATAAATGAGTAAAAGAAACTACTGTGTTGAAATGAGCCATAGACGAGTATGCTTTTTAAAAAGTGGGAGGTTCATTTTTTTCAAATAATCTGGAATATCATTATAATTTTTATAAATCTGAAACGCGAGCGAACGTTCGAATAATAATGTTTTATGGCGAGGGGCGGATATCTTGTTCTTGAACCTTGTGTTTCTTGAGTGTATGTCTGATCCGAAAGCTATTTTCTGGAACAGGTATGTCGGTTCCTCGTGGCGAATAACTGAGTGGTACAGTGTTAGTGCCTGTAGCCGAAAACGATTTCTCATATTCAGCCAATTCGATTCCTTCATATTATGAGATATATGTTGAAATTTCCTTATGCCAAAAATAAATCTTAAACAGGAATTTTGTATCTTTTGCACCTTGATGTGATACATGTAGTCCATACAGGGTGAAAAAACAGGAGAACAGAATACAAACTGTGACATTACCAATGATTCGCAGAGGTGTGTTTTTATTTTCACGTTTAGATAGTGTCTATGTGGATATAAGGTCCTAAGACTAGCATATGCCTTTTACAATTGGATATGTGTTTTCTGTACCTGAAACTGTTGTCCAGATATAATCCCAAATTTCAAGAGTTGAACCGTTCATCTGAATATTTATTTCCCTTTGATATTTTTCGCACACATTTTTAGGTCCAAAAATTAATACCTTTGTTTTTGATGGGTTTAGGGATAACTCGTAATTCGCAGATGCGTTGTAAATGGACTGTAGGTCAGCATTTACATTTCCTATGGCAGTATCGACACTTTTGGAATCGAATGAATAGTAAATTTGAGTATCGTCGGCGTAGGTGTGCATGCTACAATATTTTATGTAACTGTTCATGTTCGAAATGTACAGACAGAACAGTATCGGGCTGAGGATAGCTCCTTGTGGTACACCTCTGGTTAATTTTATTTTATTCGACAGTTGATCATCCACTTTAACGAACTGACTTCTGTCTATTAAAAAAGTATCTATGAATTTGTTTGCATCTTTTGAAAAACATATGTTATGATTGTTATGAAGAATGGAAGACATAATATCTAATTTAAGTCAGTCAAAAGCTTTACTATAATCTAGTAGGACTAACACGGACATTTCCCCTCTGTCTGTGGCCTGTAATATGTCGTCAGTTATTTTTAATAGAGCAGTAGCGCAGCTATGACGGGTTCTGAAACCGGATTGATGAACCGGTAAAATTTCATTTACATTTATGTAGTGCTTTATTTGATCGTTCATAATCGATTCCAAAATTTTCGATAAAGTCGGCAATATAGATACTGGTCTCAGCTGTTTAAGCTCCTCAATGTTCGCTGTTTTGGGCAAGGGTATTACATGTGCAATTTTCCACGATTTTGGAAAGTAACTATTTAGTATACAGCTATTAATTATGTGTAAAAGGTGAAATTTTATTTTGGGATAGCATATCTTGATCATTTCTAGATTTAGACCGTCTGCACCCACAGCATTTGTTTTTATGTTCATAATTTTTTTCAATACATCTTCTTCTTCGATCATACTGAAGTTGAATGAGTTTTCAATAATATTTTCTTTCATATTATCCCTAAAGTATTTTATGAGAGATTTGTTATCATTTGAAATGTTGGGAACACTATTTACAAAAAAATTATTTATTTCATTCGGGTTGCTGATATGTTTTGGAATACCCAATTTCTTTTTTTTAGTTACTAAGTTTAGTTTTTTTAGTTCATTCCATAACTGTTTCGAGTTTTTATTTTGGAAGGTGTGATTGTAAAATGCTTTCTTTTCATTTTTAATGGCTGTATTTGTATAGTTCCGGAGCTGTTTATAATAATCCCAATGAGAAATTTGTTTTGTACGATTGTGTCTGGCTTTTGCTTTGTGTCTCAGATCCATAAGCAACCTAATATTTGGAGTAATCAATGGTGCCGGTGTTTTAGTCACTCTCATGCATATCAATGGTGCAAACTTATCGAATACAGATGTTATGGCTTTTTGCAAATAATCAAGTTTATCATCAATATATATATATATATATATATATATATATATATATATATATATTTAGATGGTTGTAAAGAGAATTGAATTCTCTTTTCAATGATGTGACACTCGACCCCCCATGCCATTTAAAAATTTTGAGTTGATGTGTCCCCCCGCGCCCCCTGTGGAACAATCACCATACTTTTTGTTTCAAAAAGTAGTATTAGTGAAACCCTCCAAACACTTTTTTTTCCATGTTTGTACGTCGAACCGTCAAAAGTTAACAGGGACTAAAAAAGCCGCACTGTATACACAGACACATACACAGAGTCAGATGTACATAAATTATTACAAATAATGGTCCTAATGAATTAAGTCACGCTCCTTTATGAATTTGAATTGTACAAAGCTTTAAAAAAATATAGTGATTATTGAACTTCTAAAATTTGTTCAATTTATATGAAGATTGTTGCTGTTTCGATTCGAATAATTATGAATATCTTTATTATTTTTGAGATACTGAATTAGGCTAATTCCGGATAAAGACGGAATTTTACTAATTTCAAGAGGCGAAGTCGGAATTAGACGAAAAATTTTTTTCAATTCTTTGTGGCCCTTCTACGATTTCGTAGTATTAGCTTAGCCTGTCGTTATTTAAGTACGTACTAATCACTGACAACGATTCATTTATTTTTCTATGCACTAGCGGACGGTAAAGTATACACTCTACCGCCCGCGGGCCGTTAAGTTGGTAATGTTCTCAAATTACCCATATTTACATCGATTCATGCAATTCCTATCACGAAACAATCAATTTAGTTCAATAAAGAAATACTCATTTAACAATATTCATTCATAATCAACATTTTTTAGAGCATAAACATGTTGAAGCTATTGAGGATGAAATATTTCCTTTTTTCTTGAATACAATTATTCCTTACCGAAAGCTGCTCTACAGCATCCCTTTCGCTAATGAGAGCAAGTTTCATTTTAGAAGTGGTTGGTTCAAAATTTTCTGGTATCGGTTTGGCACCATCACCGGCTATTTTTTAGCGATATCCAATTTGAAATCGATTCTACGATATATTTATTTAAATGAATTAAACATTCCTCATTACTCTTGATTGTTGAAGTTATACATGACGTATGAAACGTGTAGCCCATTCAAATTCAAGTCAGTATTTTTAATTCGCGAATAACCGCTAGTGCATAAAATTTTGTATGTATCACGTGCGTAAAATGCGTTTATGGAATTCAGCGTGTAATGGCCCTCGGATGACGCCATTGGGCCATTATTCACGCCTCAGGCCATAAACGCCTCTTTACGCCCTTTTTATATAAATAACGATGACAGCCTGATTTAACTTGTTTCTCGATACCCAAAGAAGTGTATATCCGCGAATAGGTTGATGAAGTTACAATCATGTTATTATTAATATCTAATAAAAAAGTATACAGGTTGGGGTCCATACGACACGGTCCCTGTGAACCAAACCATTATTTTTTTCAAGAATTCCTCCACTTCGTTATATGTATATTGATTGAGGCTACAAAAGGAAATTATTTTGAGTCTACAGGATGGCTGAAAAAAGTGTGACATATCAAAGTTGTGTTTTTTTAAAATGGAAAACCCTGTATTTCGTTACACTTTTGAATAGGCCAGTAAAAAGTAATACGATTTCATATAAGGTATTATGTACGAGTACCTAACTATATTGATTTTTTTTATGAAAATGTTGGATACAAATGGAAACTAAATAACATTGAAATGTATGGAAATCATCCCTTCGAATTCTGACCATGCATGAAAGAGGTTTTGGGCTATTGATTTCGATAAATCCCGTTTCTCAATATTATACATAATGTTCAAAAATCACTGTCACTTTTTTATAATTTCGGAAAAAGATAACTTTGTTATTTCAAATGGAACGCCCTGTATTTTTTTGCTCTGAGGAATAGAAAATTTGACTATCTTTCATTTCACATTGTGGTTCCCTATACCTTACCTAAAAAGTTTTTCAAATATTGGCTTTTCAAATAGTAGTTCTTATTTCAATGCATTTTTTTAATCAAGATAGCTTTGGAACGACATTTATTCAACTTGTTGAAAGAATTCTCATTTACAGTTGTTGTGTTTTACGTTATTCAAAACATTCACTGAATTATCACCGTCGAAAATGAAAACTATTCACTTAACAAGAGCGGATATATTTGGTTTTAGCGATTGGTGAGTGTGAAGAGAATTGCCTCTTGGTGTCGAGGGTGTATGCCCAAATATATCCAGACCGGAATCATCCAAACAAGATGGTTTTCAAACGATTGCTACATGAATTTCGTAGGACTGGTAAAGGCAAATAGACCAAAACCTATAATTGGAAATGAGTAGAATGAATTTCTTATTATGGAATCTATCATAGAAAACCCTCATACGAGTCAAAGTAAGATCGAGAAAGATACAGGGATAAGCAGACGGAGCATTTCTAGGGTAATAAAAAATACAAATTTCACCCGTACCGTATTCAGATGCACCTGGAATAATATGAAATACACTTCCATCGACGAATCGAGTTTTGTCTATGGGTTCTGGACAAGTTTAGTGAGGATGAACATTTTTTGGATTTCATTTTATTTTCTGATGGATCTACTTTTCCTAACAACGACTTAGTGAGTGAACAGACACAACTTCCATTATTATAGTGATGTGAATCCTCATTTTTCCGCACTATGTGGATCACCAGAATAGATGGTCTGTTAACGTGTGGGGAGAAGTTATAGGACCACCTTTTTTTGATGGACACTGAGCTTTTAGAGAATGTGCCGCTAAATATCAGACAACGGATTTGGTTACAATTGGATGGATCTCCGGCACATTTCAAATTCAGTGTCAGACAGTTTTTGAATATGTGCTTTCCGAATAAATGGATTGGTGGGGGAGGACCACAAAATTGGCCAGCGAGATCACCAGATTTGACTTGCCTCGATTTTTTCCTATGGGGATACTTGAAGAATGATATTTACGATACTCCTCCAACCACATTGGAAAATATAAAGCAGATAATAACGGCTGCTTTTCGAAGAGTGACGCATCAAATGTTATTAAATGTTAAGCAGTCTTTCAAAGAAAGTGGCTCTTTGTTTTCAACTGATGGTCGTCATTTCGAGCACCTACTTTGAATTGAATACATTTGTGTATCTATCATATTTTGTTGTTGTTTCAGTTGAATAATGAAAAAAATTGTGTAGTCTGTTTAATGAACTACTGTCAGAGTATGAGTGTGAATGACTTAATTACTTGGTTTTAGTGAACAGTAACTATTTTCGATGAAGTGAAGTATAACAACTGCCTCTAATTCTGTAAGAAAATCAAATAAATGACGTTTCAAAGTTTGATTCAAAAGATGCGTTGAAATAAGTATTACTATTTGAAAAAGCCAATATCTAAAAAATTATTAAGGTTAGGTATAGGGAACCACGATATGAAATGAAAGAAATCAAATTTTCTATTCCTCAGAGCAAAAATATACATGGGGTTCCATTTGAAATAACAAAGTTATCTTTCTCCAAAATTATAAAAATTGACAATGATTTTTGAACATTCTGTATAATATTGAGAAACGGGTTTTATCGAAATCAAAAGCCCTAAACCTCTTTCAAGCATGGTTAGAATTCAAAGGTATAATTTCTATACATTTCAATGTTATTTAGTTTCCAATTGTATCTAGCATTTTCATAAAAAAATCAATAACTCGAGAACGGTTATTATTTTTTTCTGACCTATTCAAAAGTGTAACGAAATACAAAGTGATCAATTTAAAAAAACAACTTTGATATCACACGTTTTTGAGCCACCCTGCATACTCCAAAATAATTTCCTTTTGTAGCCTTAATCAATATACATTTAATGAAATGGAGAGATTCCCGAAAAAATAAATGATGTGGCTTACAGGGTCCGTGTCGTATGGGGTGCCCCAACCTGTATAGTAATCCAAAACACTGCACTCAGGGATTATTATTATTATTATGTATCTATGCGTGCCTACATACTTACTTACATGTATACAATGTAATGTGATTCCTTACCACCATTCCCAGACTTCTACAGCATTCTTAGATATTTGTCTGATGCTAACAAGAGCTAGTATACAATTTGGAAAAAAATTGTTGCGAAGTTGAACATTTCATTCAGATAGTAATCACTGAATGTTACAAGTGTAACTACTAATAAAATTCAAACAAGCGATAATTATCATGTTGTAATCTTTCATGAGCCAATTGAATACTTGAAGCATGACTGATGCTAATCCATAATTAGCCAATTATTCCGAATAAGCCAAATCAATAACAAGATCCGAGGAGACCGCGTAAAACTGAGATGACGAACCAGATCAACTACCCGTTTAACCTTTCTATTTTTCAATAAAAATCTCGACGTGATGTTCTGAAGATCCTCCTGACATTGAATCTAGAATTTAGTGAAAGTACACCGCTCAAGGTCATTTATTACATAAATTCGTATCCTAATTGTTAATACTACAGAGAAACTAGATACTTACGGAATTTGAAACAGTTGAAGGAATTTATATGAATTTGACTTTGTTTTGACTTCATGGATTTTTTTTCTGAGGAAGAATTCTTTAAAATGTACTAGAATCTAGAGAAGGCAACCAATTGACTGGCTGGAGCCAAAGAAGATATTGTGAATAATATTCTTGAAGATCTCATTGATGAGGTCAAGGCCGTACCCAGAGAAAAATTTCGGGGGGAGGGGGTTCTAAAGTAAATAATGCAATGTAAAACATTTTACCAAATTTTATCACACATCTTATAAACTATATGCTATTTGCATCACAGTGGAATATCTAAACTTCTTATATGTCATTCACAATACAAAATCTGGTCTCCTATTTTTCTTCATGGCAAACTCACTTATTACGTCCTCTGTTGCAACATTAATTTCTCTGTGAACGGACATGAGTGCTAGTCCGGTGAGTCGATCTTGGCCACAAGAATTTCTCAGGTACGTTTTTAACCTCCTAAGGGTGGAAAAGGACCTTTCAGCAGTACTAGTTGTTACTGGTAATGATGACAATATATGCAACAACTTAAAAATGTTCACTGTTGCACTCGCCTAAAGCCTCATTTCAACAGGATGGTTTGTCAACATCACTTTTCTTCTGCCAGTAAATTTTCCAAAGTTCAAACTCGGACTCCATCAACTCTAAATCAACCTTGTTTTCGTACAGTATCAGACTTTCCATGTTTAGTGACTTTCCCAAACAGACAGATGGAATAAGATTGTACAGTGTGGAAAGTACCACTTTATGGTCTCAAAATCTGTTTCTTAGTTGACTTATTGTCATCATGTTTTCTTTGTAGGTAATTTTCCACCTACCATAAACGAAAAATCACAATAATGTTTTGCAATGATTATAAAGAAACGAATTAAAATTTATACAGGCTAAGCCTGTATTGCCGCCTGTATTGCCAATTCTTATACTGTACCAGAGCTACATTACGTGGTATTTAAATATCAAATATTTACCACAGCAAACATTAATTTGATAATTCTTAACCTATAAATATTACGAAAGCTATTGTTAGGGTTATTTATAACTGTTTGTTAATGTAGGTTTATAACAATAAAACTGTTTTTGTTTCTACTAGTAAAATGAAAGAACTTTGTTACCTGAGAATCACAAACAATTAAATGCACCACAAGGAATAGTATATTCTGTAACAAGGTTAGAATGAAAATTCGATGCGAGTGGAAACCTCGAGCATCACGAATTTTATTCTAACCGAGTAGCAGACTATATTTTCTCCACGATCAAAGATAGGAAACGTGACAGCAATAATTTTGACTCTTACTCAAATTTTGCCACTACGATGACAATCAACTGCGTCAAGGCTAATGTTATTATTGCTAACCAGTGTAAGAATATTATTCTCACAAGAGAGAGAATGTAAACACATTTAAATTGCATGGGGGCAGAGGTGTTGCAGAATATTTCTTCAATCTCAAGAGAGAGAATTCCAGCATTCTGTAATCAAATTTGATTTCAGAAATGGCAAATTCTGTGATGATCGTGGAGAAATGTATATTTTAATACTGCACGAAACAATGCTCGATTAGTCAGTCTAGATTAACGTTTGAGATATCCGACGCTCAACAGACAGTTAATGTAGAGGCAGTTGCACCAACACACAATTACCTAAAACGAAAATTTCCCTTGCCATCGACTTGTTTTACTAAAGTTGGTATATAAAGTTAATGTTTATTGAAACTTGTTTTTTATATAAAATTCAGCTGTATACATTTTATTATTCAGTATATTCCAGTCCAGGGCTACTATGAATTGTTTATATGTAAGGGTTTTTAAACAATATTGAAAAATGTTAATTAGTGATAGGATGTATATAAAACTACCTGATTTCACTTTATTCCAGAAATATTTTACAGATTTCGAGGGGGGGTTTTAACCCCCCTAACCCCTCCCCTGGGCACGGCCTTGGATGAGGTAATAGTCAAACTCAAAATATATCTACTTTATTGTGGGAAGTTTCAGAACTTGTGGACTAAACTTCATTAACTAAATGGTATTATTTAAATAAATTGAAAATTATCAAATAAACCGTTTGGATAAGCAAATTTTCGGGAAACAAGATACGACCAAGTTGTACTGGGTACTTTAATGAATAGTAGCTAGTATTGATCAGTTGCTGAGTGAAAAATTGTGTTATCGTCCTCCAGCTAATCTCGAACCACAGCTGACATAGACGATTGAGAATTGAAGATCAATGTATATGAAATTGTGAGGTGTGATTCATCAAACCGTTATATAGGTGGCGCAGTAATTTATGTCAGTCAATACTATATGTCTATAGTTCCGAAACTACCATTGAACCAGTACTGACCAGTATGCTGAAACTAATATTTACTGGTAGCATTTTCCCGCATTTACTTCGTGTATCCTATACGAGCCTAGTAATTTACTGATTTCTACTGCCAGCAGAAGGTCATGTAGCACCAGTATATCTTCTACAAACTCATTCTGCTCCCTACTAGTCGAAAAAGTGAGTGGATCAAATTTTTATTGCTCCTGCTCTAACGCATCGCTTGTAATTTTTCATTACAAAACACACATATCTCTATATTATTTTACTGGCTCCATTTCCAGTATTTTACTGCATCTGATGTTCCGTTATTGCTGACTGTCACAGGTAGTGTCAGTAATTTCGGTTGATAGTGTGGGAGAGTAGGGCAAAACTACAGAGACCCGGTTTCGCGTTTGGTGGCTTCTGGAAACTATAATTTGTGACTGAAAGAGATAAAAATTTGCACACAAAACCTTTGATTACCGGTGCATCCATACATACCTACACTTCAAAATGCCATAAGGGTTAAACTTTTTTATATTGAATTTCAAATAAAAACAACGGTAGGACAATACCGGGTACATATGTTAATCTTATATAAAAGTGAAAATGATAAAATTTTTCTGAAAAACAATTTTTTTACTTTTGTAAATGGCCATTAAACAATCTATAATAAGAACTTAAATCAATCATGACAATAAAAAAAGGTTAAGTGTGACATAATTCAATATTTTTTCATTTATCACAGCCGTTCACCTCCCGGTTCTGCCCTACTCTCGGTACCCGGTGTAACCCCGCGCGTACTTATCATTGAAAACTGGCGTTAGGAAACAATGTGAAATGCTAGATGCAATAACTTTATATCAAAATGAAGCTGTATTGAACATGGTAATTTCATGACTTCTCTCCAATTTGGATGTACCAGAAAGAGAGCAATACAATACAGCAAGTGTCGTAAGCCAAAACATTTAAAATTATAAGAATTCACTGCTGTGAAACAACTGTTAGATCGAACCACAAAATATCCCCACCTAGAAAGGAAAGTCAAATGGCACTAATGAGCATTATGTTACGCTGGAGCCAAAAAAGGGATGGCGCTAGTATCAACGTCAACTGCCAACTGTCAAAATCAAAATTTTATCAGAATACTGATATAGTTATAAACAACTTAACAACATCATTTCCCCAAAGACGATCCAGGAATCTTTGCGTCATGGATTGCAAAAATCCAGTTTGATAAACTCAAGAATGTGCCGTATGAGCAAATATATAACAATGTTTGTGTTTGTGCTAAACATTTTGTTGACGAGGACAAAGTTGTTGGGAGAAAAGAACAGAAATTCCGTTGTTATGTCTTCCTGGTGAGAACTCTAAGATATAGAGATAATATAACATAATTTATCAAATTATTTTTAGGTAATCATAATGTGAGTGATGTCGAACCATCTGTGGAACCACTAGCAAAATATGTAAAACTATCTGAAGATGGTAAGGTATTTGTGATCTATTTGTCAACATTGCACAAATTGAAATATCAAGCTTCCAGGCTAGAGGAAGAAGAATAGTTGATATAAGCGAACCGTCTACTACCATGAAGGGTCTTGAGCAAATTTTAAAAAGCCTCAAAAGTCATGATTCTGGTTCACAAAAATTGTACTTCTCATTCTGATTTCATTGATGTATAATTTATCATGAGTTGCTCTTCTGAATCCACAAATATTAAATAAAACAACTTCAGCTGAGATGTCATAACTCCATCGAATAATTTTGTTTGATTATCACTAGTTGTCAGAACTCATCAAACATCATAAATAATAAATAATTCAGTCGAAATGTCATCATTCTAGAATGAAGAAAAGCGAGATATGTTGAAACTTCATTATAAATGAAACTTTAAAAATGAATATCTTAGAAATGCAACATGCAAAGTTGACGAAACTTTCAATAGTAATAATAATAATAAAAACATTGTGAATGACCTAAAAAATTGTAACGTACCCTGTATTCAAATGAATGGTAATATTAAACATATCTGAATTCATCAGAAAGTTACCTCATCTTTTGTTCAATCAACATTGACAATATTTTTTTTGTAGTGAAAAATGATGTGTCAAGTGTTTTCAGTGTAGGAGTATAATCCAAAATTATAAAAAGTAGTATTTCAAACACAGAGATATCAAGAAACAAAACACGTTTTTATCTCCTAGAATAGACTGTGCAAAGAATATTAGGGTAGTTTTAATGTGGTTCAATGATTCTAGGAAATAACACCGCCAGAAATAAAATCCCCCCTTTAAGAAAGTGAATCCCCAATAGAAAAATCCAAGAGCAAACCCATGTGTTTCGCCCGAAGAGAGAAAGATAATTGCACAACCCAGAGGTAAAAAAACAATAAACTTGATGAATATTCGAACCCATCAATTATTCATATTAAAAATGTTTTGTAAAATGCAAACTTTTGAAATTTGTTGGTCAAATTGTTTGAAGTAGCTTGAAAGCACCTCCTAATATTTTAATGTCTTATCTATTTTCTGAATTATGTCTTTCTCCTTAAGTTGTTTACTGACTACTTTCATCATGTCTGTATTATGTTTTTATCTGTTTCAATTTATTTATTTATTATTATTGACGTATGCAAACATTTATTGATGTATGTACTGCACGAATAAAATTCTATTCTATTCTATTCTATTCTAATGTAAGCGATACTTTATTTATGATATGAAGAATCGTGAACCTTTTAATGTATGATATGCTCTTTACCTTTTTCTTATGTCTCTGTGGAGTTAGAAAATATTTTTCTTTCTTTCATTAAAAATACAAAGTATATGAGTTTTTTTAACTATTCTGATTTAAAGATTTAAAGATAGAAAATTTAATCATACAATATTTGGTGAAGATTGTTCATCACAATGTTTGCACCATTATAGACGGTCTTGGATTGTAATATGTTAATTTATGAATAAAACCAATAAGTTTTCCATTGTTGATTGTATTGCAATATTTCGACAGAGCTTTTGGAATATTAGCATTGTTTTTCTTTCCATCACAGAAACAAAATCGAATGGAATAATGCTAAGAAGAATTGATTTGAATTTCTCGCTCAGAATTTCATTCAAATATCCCGCCTGTTACAGTTTCCTATATAAGAATCCAGACACCTAGCGCCATACCGTGTTTGGCTCCAGCAAAATATCATCCCAATCGTCGCCATGGCAGTTGCAATTCTAGGTGGAGGGGGATATTTTGTGTATCGAACTGTTGTAAGTTGTAATGGCAACTGCGTCATAAACTTTCGAAAATGTCACATTCTGATCTAGAATTGTCTCAGAAATTCAAAAATGTTACAATATACAGGGTGTTCCATTTAAAAATTTAGAACTGGATCCATTTCCGGTGAAACCGGAAGTGACCGGAAAGTGAATACTATGTGAAAACTCTCCTCTTCACATACCATTTACCTATACCAAATCTCATTTTGATACACCTAATGGTCTAGAAGTTATGACTTGTCTAATAGATTCGTTGACACCCACTATACTTTTCAAAAACAACAAAAATGAATGTCTAAATCATGAAAAAAAAACAATATACAGAAATGTTGAAAAATTTATAATTCAATTCCAATCATCTGGACAGCATTTTCTTCGCGGCGCAATAAGTACCTATCCTGAAAATGCCAAATTCTGTAAATGACTGAACTTACCTTTCTAAGTTTCTACTCACCGTTCCAGTCCTTGAAAGGACTAGATGTTTGTGTTAACTGGGGAGACTAAACTAACAAGGAGGGTTTAATAAGCTCTAGCCAATCAGAATCTTGTAGCATCAACGCGTCATAGTGACGTACTTAGATATGAGTACAGAGTCGAACTCGAACCAAGCAACAAAACTGTCAGCAGTAACTCTCATTTAGAGAACGGCGGCCATGACACGTCCTACAACGTCACATTTCGTCACAAATGTTCTTTCATCTCTTTCTACTATTGTCCCCATTGTCTTATGGGGATTAAACTCTCCTTGATAAATTTTAGTCTCCTTGGGTCGGACATACATCACATACAAAGGTTAGGATAGTGTGGAGATTTAAAAGCAAGGATGATAGCATATTCATAGTATGATCTGGTTATAATCTAAAAATTGTATTACCAATTTAATAAGAGGCGTATTCAGATTTCTAAGGACTGCTGTAAAGTTATAAGTTGTCTGAATTCCTTCTTTTGCGAAAAAAAATAGATGTCATCATCGGGTAGCTCGTTATTGGACATTCCAATAAGATGTGATCCAGATTCTCAAGGCCACCACACTCACAATGAGGGTGTTCTTCTATTCCTATGTTGTTGTTGATGTTGTTGTTGTTAAAGTGTACTTTGCTTCTACAATGTCCGGTTCCTATCCTAATTAATGTAATTATATGTCTACGAGTCATAAATGAGATTTCGTACCATCATGTTTCCTTGGGGTACTCTGAGTTGATAGATATATAAATTCTTCCTGCATGTCTTATGTCCTGTCGCTACTGATTATAGAACTCATGTTTGATATTACTATGTCAATGAGGGTATGGCGCAACTTTTATTCAACTTAGTATTCAATGGAACATTCAAGATAGTGCCAATCTTAGCCAGTTTGAGTAGGAGATTTGAGCCGGTTCTGGGCCTCCCCCCTCCACTATGACGTCATCGTTGACCTTGTGGTGACCTTCAGGGATGACCTTGGTGCATAGGTACCTTTGTGTAGGTCTATGACCTTGGCATGTCCTAGAGATGCCTTTGAAATTTTGTGTTTGAACTTGATGTATATTGTTGGAAGAGGTGTTCAGGGTTTGTGTTTGACCTTGAGATGACATTGTGATGACTTGGAATTTTTTTCATACACGGACAAGTACTTTTTGTAAGTACATATAGTTTTTTACTTCCATGCCTTGAATGACCTGCATGTATACCTACTCAGCTACTGTGTATGATTCTTGTGGAGTGCACATGAAAATCTATACCAAAGTATGGAGAAGGTACACGTCTGCACACCACGGAGATCCAGCCCGATATGTGAGCTCTGATTCCTCTCCCGTGATGTATACCTTGCGATGGTGGTGGGAGGAGAGGTCGCGTGACGTCAGCGCTAAGCGCACGACGATCCACTGATGTGTGTCAGGCCCTCGCTCCCGACACGGTGGATCCGCTGACGTCACACACCCATACGCTGTGGCGATCTAACGACTACTATTAACTCTCCGTCCTCCGTGTTGATACGGTGTTGGATGCGTTAACTGGTGGGGAGGGCTCTGTGACGTTGCATGAGTAGTCGAAGCAGATATAATTTGTTCACCCTCTCTTCCACTCATCGAAATAATATTTAAAGGCGGTGAGAATGATTGTGAAATCAGTATTTCATTGAGTTTTGTGCTGAAGAGACATCGAGAAAATGTATTCCTGTGAATGTGGTAAATCGTTCACTCGTAGTGATAATCTCCGTCGGCATCAACTCCAAAGTTGCCAAGGTGGCCCTTCTGTGAAAAGGATTAAGTTAGATGCGGCAGCATCGACACCAATGTACACATGCAATTGTTGTAATGTGTCAATTCCTGCTTCCCAAGTTAGTTCTCACAAAAGAACTCTCCAGCACAAGAACAATGCATGTGTTCAAGTAAGTGATGGCATACAAATTATAAGGAATGCTTTCAAGTGTAGAATTGTGAGCTATCGAGTGGAAAGTCAAAATGTTTACACTGAATATATGCCGTTCTTCAGTGAGATCAGAGAGAAAGTTATTGGATTACTTGAAGAGGCAATAAAGGTTTACAAGATCTTTAAAGTGAATATGGAAGTATTTGGCAGCTATATTGTCCAAACACGGGATTTGAGTGATACCAAGTCATTCAACTCACAAAATAAAATTGTGGATCTATCTACGGATTTAGGTGTATTATTCGATGGATTCCGTGATGTCATCATTGCTCAGACTACTGAATTTGAAGAACGTGATTCGGGTATGTTTAAAGTTTCATTTCTATTTATATGAATGATAAATTATTGTTATGTTTCAGGATGGAGCTGTGAAAAAGTTGAGTTCCTCGAAGTGAACATCAACAAGTATAGTCCACTCAGCGGATGTTCGTATGTGAAGCTGCCCGAGTTCATCGAGACAAGGAAAGGTGTTGTAAATATTCGTAATGAAGACCAACATTGTTTTGCATGGGCTATCACATCTGCATTGTTTCCTGTGAATGGTAGAGTGTCAGAAGTTTCCTCATACCCCCACTATTCCAATGTCTTGAATGTAACAGGTATGGATTTTCCAGTTAAACTTCAAGCTATAAAAAAGTTTGAAGACATGAATGATATTTCAATAAATGTTTATGGGTTAGAGTCGAAACTTGATAAGGGTAAAATGAAATATGAAGTGGTTGGTCCGTTGCGTTACTCACATAGAAGACTTAGAAGACATGTCAATTTGTTACTTATAACAGATGATTCTGGCAATAGTCATTATTGTTGGATTAAAGACCTTTCTAGGTTAGTTTCAAGTCAACTATCTGCGCATGAGCATAAACAATATTTTTGTGATGGATGTTAATTGTATTTCTCTCATGAGCGATTATTGTTACGTCATCAGTTGCATGACTGTAATCACTTGAGCACTACACCATCAGTCAATTTCAGAATTAACAAATATGGTAAAATGTTACCGGGGAATACACTTATGTTTGAAAATTTTGAAAAACAGATTAAGGTGCCATTTTTAGTTTATGCCGACTTTGAATCAGTTCTCAAACCCATTCAAACTAGTCAACCCAACCCTAAACACTCATACTCGAATAAAACATACAAACATGAACCTTATTCATTTGCTTATTCGATAAAATGTTCATACAATGATAAATTAACTAAATTTGTTACATATAGGGGTAGGATGCAGCCGAGAAATTTGTTACACAACTTGAAGATGATTTAAGGAATATTTATCACAATCATTTGAGGTATCCAATTCCTATGGCTGCACAAATCTCCGCGGAAGAAAAAGAGTTTTCTTCTGCACAATTTTGTGGTATATGTGATGAACCATTCTCGGGTGGCGATGTGAAAGTGAGAGACCATTGCCACCTCACTGGAAAAAAAGATCACCTGCTGCACATTCCGTATGTAACTTGAATTTAAAACTACCCAATTTTGTTCCGATAATTTTCCATAACCTGAGTGGGTATGATTGTCATTTGTTCATAAAAGAACTGTATAGAAACAAAGACAAAGTGGATGTTATCCCACAAACTAAGGAAAAATACATATCTTTCACCAAGCATCTATTTACTCACTCATACACTGACAAAGATGGAAAAGTGAAAAAGAATTATTTGAAAATGAGATTTATAGACAGTTTCAAATTCATGTCGAATTCTTTGCAGAACTTAGGTGCTAACTTAACATCCGATCAGTGTATTGAGATGCATAAACATTTTCCACAAATTGACAAATTCAATTTGATGAGACAGAAAGGTGTTTTTCCATATAACTTTGTTGACCACATTGACAAGTTGAATTATCCAACTCTCCCCACAAAAAATCAGTTTTATGACAATCTTAACGGAGAGCATATATCAGATAAGGATTATATGAGGGCGAAACTTGTTTGGCATTTATTCGAGTGTAAGAGTTTAGGAGAATACTCGGATTTATATTTGAAGTCCGATGTGCTCCTATTATGTGACATATTTGAGAATTTTAGAGACATATGTTTAGAGAAATATAAATTAGATCCGGCACAGTATTATACAGCACCCGGATTATCATGGGATGCAATGCTAAAGTATACAAATATTGAATTGGAATTATTGACAGACATTGACATGATACATTTTTTCAAGAAAGGAATACGTGGTGGAATAAGTCAGTGTAGTGGAAGGAAGCATATTGCTAATAATAAATTTTTACCTGATTATAACCCCGATGAACCTCCATCATTCATATCATTTCTAGATGCTACCAACCTATATGGTCACAGTATGTCACAACCATTACCCACCAATGATTTTGCTTGGCTAACACCCAATGAAATTATCAATTTGGACGTAATGAATGTTGCGTCTGATAGTCCATACGGTTATGTTCTCGAAGTGGATATTCATTATCCCCAAGAATTACATGACAAACATGCTGATCTCCATTTTCTCGTTGAAAGTTTGATACCTCCACATTCCAAATCGAAAATTCCTAAATTAATTCCAAATTTAAATGACAAAAGAAAATATATTGTACATTACAAAAACTTACAGCAGGCTGTGGCCAATGGTCTTATTGTCATGAATACACATAGAGTGCTGAAATTCAAGCAGTCATGTTGGATGAAACCTTATATTGATTTGAACACTGAAATGCGCAATCGATCTAACAACAAAGCTGAAAAAGATTTCTATAAACTCATGAATAATGCAGTTTATGGGAAAACGATGGAAAACGTTGATAACAGAATAGATGTTAGACTGGTGACGCATTGGGAAAGTATCAAGAGGAAAATGGGCGCTAGCACCCTAATATCACGTCCTAATTTCAAAAGCTGTTCAATATTTTCCGAAAATTTTGTTGCCATTCAATTGGGCAAAGTTAATGTATTGTACGATAAACCACTATATTTGGGATTCTGTATTCTAGAATTATCCAAAACAGTTATGTACAACTTCTTCTACGGATGTATTAAACGTCATTTTGCAGAAAATGCCACCTTACTCTACACTGACACGGATTCTTTAATTTTGAAAGTAAAAACTGATAATTTTTATGAATTCATTACCAGCAATATAGGTGAGTTTGATACTTCCAATTACAAATTAGGAAACCAATTCAATATTCCCATTACAAAGTCAATTCTGGGTAATTTCAAAGATGAATTTCCGAATGATCCCATAATTAGCTTTTATGGTACCGGTGCTAAAGCATATTATGTTCAGTCTGTAGGTAGTGAATTCAAGAAAGCAAAAGGTGTCAAAAGATCAGTCATAAAGAATGAATTGACATGTGAAGATTATAAGAAAATTGTCGAACAGGGTGGTTTAATATTTAGGAAGATGAACTCGTTTAGAAGCATATTGCACGACATGTATACTGAATTGAAAAACAAAGTTGCATTGTCGTACCATGATGATAAACGGTTCATCATTCCCAATACGACACAAACTCTTCCTTGGGGTCATAGCGATATAGAATTCTACCAGAATGACCCAGAAGAGAATATTCGTTGGGTTTCCAATATTATTCAATCTTTTTCCCAAGAGAGTCCTTTAGATCAATTACTTCATTTATTAACAGCTGAATTAAACACATGAAATATCATTCAAAATGGAAAATTCACCATCACTATACATTTGTATTTTATATGTGATTACGCTTATTATATAAAAATCAAATTGTATTAGTCAATTTTAGTTGATGTCTTGTCCTGTTACCAAATATATTATATAGTACTCTTATTGTATAAAAGTCAAATTATACTAGTAAATGTTAGTTTATGTCCTGTTACCAAATATATTTTTTTAAGTAAACATGTTTTTCTGAATTCCTATTGTTTCATTTGAGTTATCAACATACCTACACAGAGATATATACGAATTATTGTTTTAAAATCATCAGTATGAAAGATATCAGGGTGGGAGAAAGATGTCCAAAGCTATCGATAAATTCGGTCGTACACGAAAATGGGGTGGGGTTAAAGTTCGAGTTCTTCAAGGTTCTCAAGGTCCCCAAGGTATAGGATTCAAGCTTTCACCTGATGACCAATATGATGTGCAAGGTAAAAGACTGAAAAATGTTGGTGAACCGATAGATGAGAGTGATTGTGTAACTCAATTGTATCTCAATGAACAAATCAAGGAGACGAAGGCGCGTGTCCTCAAAGCCTTGCAGGCTGCCATACTTGCCACAACGGCTAAGATTGTACCTGATGCCCGTCTAGCATTCAATGAAAAAATAGAGGAGGTAACTGATGATCTAGATCGCAAATATAGTAATCTAAAAAGTGATGTGGATATCAAAGTATGGGATACCACAGCTACAATTACACGAAAAATAACAGAGTTGACTAGTGACCTCGATCATAAATGTAATCTAATGAAAGAGGATTTTGAAGTTACATCTGCAATGATGCAAAAATATGATGACTTGGAAAAGAGGTTAGCCGTATTAGAGAAGAAATATCAGAGGTTAGCCGATTTGGAGAGGAAACATCCTGATATTTGGCTGACACATAGACCAACACTTTGGGCTCCAGGCAGTGATCCAGACCCAGCTGTTTGAAAGAATGAATCTGTATTATCATAAAAATCTATAGAATAAATTTTGTCATACTAAAGTTATTTTTATTTCAATACTATAATGATCCTCATACATTCACATACACTGACCTTTTGGCTAATAAATATTATAGAATTTGATATAAAGTATCAGAAAATACAATTAAGATAAAGTGATGAGCAATGCCCCAACACGCATTGCCCAGTGTGTACCAACCAACAAATTCAATGTACACTCCTTTTTTCACTTAATCCTTTTTTTTATTTATCTACAATACAAATAACCTAATCAATATAAAATTTAATTTAATATATACATCACTTACATCACTTACAAACAATTAAACCTATATAATAAAAATTATCCTAACCTTTGGAGAGTTGCCATTATCCTCTCCTTGGTAGCCGCCACTCGCGCTCTGACGGACTCCAACCTGGCGAACCTTTCGACCTCCAGGATGCCTTCCTGTCGATCTCGGACCGTCAGCTCTGCCAGTTGGCGGGCAATTTCTGCCCGCGCTAATTGACTCAGCTGGTAGTCACGTTGGGCATCATCTATCTCACCCATTAGCTGGTCTATATCCGTTTCCAGAGTGGGTGCAATAGATTCCAAGGAGATGGGATTCGCGATGGCAACTTCCTCCACCATAGGAGCCGGTTGGGTGGCTTCTTCAGCGGTTGGAACAACTTCAACAACTGGTGGGAGTGGTATGTCGGCAACTGTTGGCTCTACCGGTACAACTAAAGGTGCAACCGTTGATGCAACTTCAACTGGTGCCACTATAGTTGCAACTGGTGTTACAACAGGCGTCACAACAGTAGATGATGGCCATCCTCCGGTATAAGGATTGGTACTATTGCAATTATTGCGATACTTGCTGATAGGACCAGCCTTACGCCTACTGTTGTGACCAGATGACGTCTTCGATGAAGATTTCTTTGGTTTTTTAACCACGAAATCATCATCGCTGGCCATAAGATCTATTACCGTCACACTACTTGTTGACGAGTTTGCTCTCTCTTTACGGGATCGTTTAAGAGCATCTCCGTTAACGGAACCACATGATCGTTGAAGTTCTTCCAATCGCTCACCTTGTGATGGTATCATCGGCGACAGCACCTGAGGGACTTCCACATCCTGCTTTATGATTTCCAGCAGGTCATCAAATTGCGTCGACACGTCTAGTGCTGGTCCTTGGCCGCCGATGAGGTTGGCAAGTGGTGATGATGGGCTCCGCTGACGCCGTCCATCAGTATCCAACCGGATATTACTGAGGATGGTGGCTACTCCAAAGGCTGTGTCGAATGATGTAGATTCCATTGCTAAACAATAAGAAAATGAATTAAACGAGTTCATGAATATGTGATTGTTAACTTACCTTCGGATACTCTTCCTGGCTGACTTCTCGATGGTACTGGGTGCTGCTGGTGGATGGTGACTCTTAGGAAGACTGAGTCGACTGAAGAATATTCGGAGGGAGCTCTCGTTTTAAACACTCAGCTCATCTCCCACTCCCTCTCTTCTCCGACCTCTGACGTCATAAACCAACTCCATCATAACCACACTGGAGGTTTTTCACCATCATCCTCGAAGAGGTCATCACCAAGATGATCCCCCACGTCGTTTAAGTTACCAGCAGCATCTTCTTCATCGTCAACTACTGCTGCTTCCTCGCGCTATTTTTCATAATATGAAAAAACTTTTTTGAAACAATTTGTACATTTGATCTAGAGGAATGAAAGTGTTCCTATACATTTTTCTGATACCTCAAGTTTTTGACTTTGTGCGAAAATTGATCCTTGTGGGATACCATATTTCATGCTATTTTTCATAATATGAAAAAACTTTATTGGAACATTTTGTACATCTGATCTAGAGGACTGAAAGTGTTCCTATACAATTTTTTGATATCTCAAGTCAGAGTGAGGACCACTCACCCTACACCTCAATAATGTTCTAACTCACGTTTCACCACGGATTTGGTAGGCTGGGTCGGGTGCACGTCGGCTTCTACCTGTGGCTCGAACACAACTCATTTTCTCGGCTAGGCTGGTCGGTTCCCCGTGACTGGTCTATCTGCGGCTCGTACACAACTGCTCTTCCGACTAGACTCTAGTCGGGAGCTCACCTGGCTATTCCCCCACCAAAGTTCAGTCAGCGCTGCGCGACTCGTTTTCGGTACCTAACAAATATTTGTAAAGTGCACACTTACTCTGGTGACGTCAGATTCGGCTGCGTCACGTTCTAGTCTCTGGCGGTGGCCATCAGTCACGATCTTACTCTCTGGCTGGTCCTCGATGTCAACTGCCTTTCCGCTGGGCTAGCGAAGAACTTAACTTTCGTTTTGATTCTGTCGCCTTGAAGGCTGATCGAGTCGGAATTTCACTCTCGCGGAGAGGGAGTTGCTGTCTGACTGAACTCTGGGCATGGTGGGGTCCAGGAATAACGCTTACTCAATCGGGACGCGTGTATACTGAGGATCTTATATACACAGGGATAAGTCATGGAATATATTTAAAAAAGAATGGTATTTTTAGGCCCATTAATAACGGAGATATACATGAATACTTGTTGCTTCTGCCTTGCTTATAACTAGAAAATAGTTACTTCGTTACACTGTCAGGAAACGAAAGAAGTCCTTGAAATTAGATAAATTTAAATTCATAGGTGAAAAGGCAAGTCCATATAGTATTAACGGATGGAAAAAACCTGCATTTTCAAAGGTGTCGAGTACACAATCATCTACAGACGGAGAGATGGACTTTATTACGTTGGGTAAGAGATTGGCTGCCTTTTCGTAAGAATCAGAAGCACGTGTCAAGCAAATAAACGATAAATTGTTAGCTTTGTCAGATGCAAGGTAGAATTTATTTGAAAATATTAAAAAATATGGCAAACCAACAAAAAAAAAGTATAATTTTATGGTAAGATATCAAAGGTCACCAAACGAAAAAAAAAACGAGAAATAAACCTCTATTATCAACCCCGCCTCCCCCACCTGGGGTGATAAACAGAAATTTATTTCTGGGGGTGATCACACACTCATCCAACTGAGCTATTTGGATTACCAAATATATTAGTCAAAAATGTTCTATATGCGTGTCGGGTATAGAGCCCCTGAATTTATACAACTAACAATAATTTTTTTTTGATGCATAACCCAGAATTTTTATATTTTTCATTGAGAGATATTATCAGTTTGAATGTTTTTCACTGCCAAACTTTTTCTTTATTGTCTTTCATGAGTGAGATATGATTTTTCAAAAACATTTAAATTAATATTCAGACGTGAAAAATTTTTGGTGCATAACCCAAATTTTTTATATGTTTTCTTGAAAGATATGATCAATTTGAATGTTTTTCACCGACAAACTTTTTCTTTATTATCATTCATGAGTGAGATATGATTTTTTTTTCAAAAAAAATTAATATTTAGACGTGAAATTTTTTTGGTGCATAACCCAAATTTTTTATATGTTTCTTTGAAAGATATGATTAGTTTGAATGTTTTTCAACAACAAACTTTTTCTTTATTATCATTCATGAGTGAGATATGATTTTTTTAAAACATTTAAATGAATATTTAGACGTGAAAATTTTTTGGTTCATAACCCAAATTGTTTATATGTTTTCTTGAAAGATATGATCAGTTTGAATGTTTTTCAACAACAAACTTTTTCTTTATTATCATTCATGAGTGAGATATGATTTTTTAAAAACATTTAAATTAATATTTAGACGTGAAAATTTTTTGGTGCATAACCCAAATTTTTTATATGTTTTCTTGAAAGATATGATCAATTTGAATGTTTTTCACCGAAAAACTTTTTCTTTATTATCATTCATGAGTGAGATATGATTTTTCCAAAAAATTTAAATTAATATTTAGACGTGAAAATTTTTTGGTGCATAACCCAAATTTTTTATATGTTCCCTTGCAAGATATGATCAGTTTGAATGTTTTTCACTAACAAACTTTTTCTTTATTATCATTCATGAGTGAGATATGATTTTTTTTAAAATTTAAATTAATATTTAGACGTGAAAATTTTTTGGTGCATAACCCAAATTTTTTATATGTTTTCTTGAAAGATATGAATAATTTGAATGTTTTTCACCCACAAACTTTTTCTTTATTATCATTCATGAGTGAGATATGATTTTTTTTTTAAATTAAATTAATATTTAGACGTGAAAATTTTTTGGTGCATAACCCAAATTTTTTATATGTTTTCTTGAAAGATATGATCAGTTTGAATGTTTTTCACAAAAAAACTTTTTCTTTATTATCATTCATGAGTGAGATATGATTTTTCAAAAACATTGAAATTAATATTCAGACGTGAAAATTTTTTGGTTCATAACCCAAATTGTTTATATGTTTTCTTGAAAGATATGATCAGTTTGAATGTTTTTCACCAAAAAACTTTTTCTTTATTATCATTCATGAGTGAGATATGATTTTTTCAAAATTCAGTTAGTAGTAAATTTGAACCGCTTCTAGGCCCTCCCTCACCACTATGCCGACTGGAGATTTTTGTCACTATGAATATATGCAATACGTAGGTGTGAATCAGAACTATTACTCACATGGATCATTTTGTTCTAAATCACACCTTCGTATTATGTTACGAAATGATTTCCATATTTATAGTTAATTGGGCAAAGTTTATGTAGGTGACATAGAACTATATACACATCTGGAGAAGACATCGGTTGGAAGAACACTGTATGTTCTCAACACTTCTTATTCCTATGAAATTTGTAGAGTTAACTCCTGGGAGGGATATTTACTCCCTCTCCTTCTACGGTGGTTTTTTGTCATGTTCTTGTGCGCATGTACCAGTCGGTTTGTTGGTATAAAACGTGAAGTCGCATCAACATCAGCACCATTTCTATCCACATTCCATTGATATATCACACATTCCTCCGAGCTAAATAATCATGAACTCACTACCAAATTTATCTGTTGAAGAAGGTGCAATGTCATGTACTCCAACAAATCGTGAGTTTGGTTTTGAAAATATTCCGGTATATCACTTGTCATCCCAAGATTCCACCGATGACTTCAACTTCGAAGCTTATCTAAAGATGACAGATAAACCGGAATCTTCAGAAAGTGCTGATCCAACCCTTTCACAGCTGTCACTACCCGAATGCCCTCCACTCCTCTCTTCTCTTAGTGTGGATCATAAACCGAAACCATCTAAGAGAAAGGGCACATCTACTGTTTCTAAACCCAAAAAAATAACTAAGGGTGTACGGAAACCCCGTAAGAAAAAGGTAAATGACACCTTAAAGAAAGTGATGGGTGATTTGGGAAATGTATCGCTTCATTCTTTCGGTCCACTGCAGTGCTGTGGGGACATGTTGAAGAAAGCCAAATGCCGCATCGTAAAAGCGAAGGTCACCATCGTCAAATGCGATGACGATATTCAAAGTAGCAGCATAGACGAGGTGGCTCTTCAGGAGCTCGATGCAAAGATTGCATCAACAAAGGTTGAACTGATCAAAATGTGTAAAGATGCAGATAAACTCCGTTCCAAAATCACACAGGAAAATCAGTTCACCCATTGTTTAAAAGTGCAAGCTGAGATGGAGCTTCAGGAGTCCACTAAACTTTTTGATACGGCAGCATCTGTACGTGATAAGTGGCGAAAAGAGTTTGATCATGCTCTTCAATCTGATACTGATTAGCTCTGAGGATTATGAAATGTCATCAATGTTGTGAGTTGAAAATATATAAGCGGGAATGGGGTATGCATTTAAATGGGTTTGGCATACACAGAACGTTGCGATTGGCTGGGGCAACGTTTACTGCTACAATATTTTTTCAATTTAGTCTACTTGAAATGACAACTCAACATCAATTTCACCACTTTATTCCACAAAACATTAAAGTTAATACATATTTAAACCATGTCACGTTTATCAATCCATGAATTGTGTTCAATGGGAAGACCTAACCACTTCACATATAGTTTATCTTTTTTACTCTTCAGCACCTTCTCGACGAGATAAATGTCAGGATTTTCCGTTTTCAATAACTCTTCTTCATAAAAACATCCTCTAATCGGTTGACCATCCATATCTTCAATGATATACGTTGTGGGATATGTCCTATTGATTTTAATGATTTTGAATAGTTCAGTTGTGAAATTTGCAGTATATCCTTTTTCGAAAATATTTTTGTACTTGCTTATATGTACAATGTCATTCATTCGGAATTTGGGAATTTTTTGTTTTCCTCGGATGACTTTGGCAACTTTAAATTTCAGTTTTGTTGTTGGTGTAACATTAATTGGTTCTATACCAGTTGTACGATGCACTTTATGGTTATATTTTCTTGTTATAATAGGAAGAATGTCTAACCACTTGTTGTGTCCCATCGCTGAAAATTCCCTATAAAGCCACGTCTTTATTGTTCGAATTACTCTTTCTGCTATGGCCGCCTTCATTGTGCTGAATGTTGAATAATGATTGATTTTATATTTACCCATTAGAGATGAGAAAGTACTGTTGAAAAACTCTAGTCCCTGATCGCTTTGTAGATGTTTCGGAGAATAGTCGGCTTCTTTCAGCACATCTTCCATTGCTTCAGTTACAGCACTACCTGTTTTATTTTTGATCGGTTTTGTCCATAGATATTTTGAGTAGCAATCAATTACTACAAGAACATATCTATATCCTTTATTATGTTTAGCATAGGGTTGTAATTCGGCAAGATCTATTTGCCATAGATCTGCAAAACCTTTGACAAAGGTGGTTCTTCGGGTGAAATTACGTCTTGCCGGTGTATGTAATTCATTGACAACTTGTCGTTTGAGATCACTTATTCCACTATCCATCCTCTCACAATGACTGCTTCACTTTGTTTCCGTGTACAAAATGATCAATTTCTTGAATGTTTCAATATATTATACTTTCCTCACGTAATTCTTCAATTATTGAAATTATTTCGTTGTCGTGTCCAGTATGTCCAGCTGATTTCGAGGATATCAATAGTCGTAAACGAGCGACTAACTCTTTTGGTGAATTCCAGTACACATAATTCGCAGGTTTGGGATCATACCTTTTTTGTATCCGATTGATCCCTGCACCTTTTTTTGTTCTACTTCTCGTTGTTAGATAATGTGATAAGTTAAGTACTGGTTTAATAACTTCACGGAATTTTTTAGATTTCGTATGTTTGAAACCATTTCTCAGTTGATGTTGTTTGTATGGTGCATTCGTGAGTCTCAATATTTTAGCATATGTATGAAGAATTCCATCATCACTGACTTCAGGTGGGTTTTTCAAAAAAATCATATTATATAACTCCGGACTACTTGGGAATTCATGTTTTTTTGTTTTATTGGCATTCCAAAATAAAATATTTCCACCACTGAAATTTACATTGAGACTTCCCATTTTAAGTTTTCCCGTAGCAGGATCTGAACGGATGCCAAATATTGTGTCATAGTCACCATTGTTTATTTTGACATTTTCCAAATGCATCTTCAAAATATCTTCAATATTGCCTTCAGAAAGGGAGGAATAGTCCGAGTTACTTATTCGAGATGATGATGGTGTTTCGAATATAGACGTTTCACCGAATTCTTTGATGGTCTCACTGTCAGCAGACGAGGTGTCACTACCAAATTGATTCTTTCCCATAGGAGTACTCCTAACTAGAGTAGAGTGTGAGTTCACTTGCTTCGTCATTGATTGTCGAAGTGGTGGTGGTAGTTGTTTCGTTGCAGCAGCTGAAGATAGAACGTTCAATGGCTTCATTAGGGGATCGTAGAATTTTTCAAGTGCTATTCGATTTTCAATAAGTCCACTCTTGATAGAGTTAAATTTCTGGCGTACAGCTTCTGTTGTCTCAACTAGTTGACGTTTCAAATTCAATTCATTGTTTTTATCATCAACTACTGAATCGTTCTTCATTTTGTTCTACAAGAGAGATTACACCACTGAAGTAACCTGTGTGCAATCCAACGATCGATTGAATGTGGATTGCAGTGTCATGGATATATAAAACTATCA
This sequence comes from Chrysolina oricalcia, assembly GCA_944452925.2. Classification (NCBI taxonomy): domain Eukaryota; kingdom Metazoa; phylum Arthropoda; class Insecta; order Coleoptera; family Chrysomelidae; genus Chrysolina; species Chrysolina oricalcia. The sequence goes on from OX101810.2 coordinate 53,015,956, forward strand.
AATCCCATGCGATATCTACCTTCATGCATTTTTCTATCTTTATCAATGACCATAAATCCATATTGATCCTCCCAACATTTAACACACATCAGTTGAAATTGTTTGAATGTTACATCAGGTGACACGTGATCGGAATAAATATGGTGTAGATTCGTTTCATCTTGCTTGAACATTACGATAAAGTTGGTATTATCTCGCACTAACTGTTTGGGCACACGTGAATATGTTTGAGCAAGATAAAAACAGTCAACATCTTTATGGCGTCCCATACAGAAATATGATCTTATAATGTCCTGCTTTTCACATATTACATCATCGAAAATTAAAACAGAATTTGGTTTGGCATCGGAAGGTTCCACTATTTCTGCATTATTACTGAACGTAAAAAATCCCAACCCCTTTATAGGTTCCAATACATTCCGTAGGAATTGATATTTGGGTTGATTGAGTGATTTCGAATAGAGATAAACGTTTGTGAATCGCAGTCCTTGTGGTTGTGTTAAGAGAGAGATCATGGCATTTGTCTTTCCACAATTCGACGGTCCGATAATGAGTCCTCGAACAGATGATGGAAGTAGCGGACCATGCCGCAACACTTTCTGTCCATTCAATCCACAACCGAATTTTTCATCTAAATTATCTACAGCAAACTTTTCTTTCTGCTTCACAATGCGCATCGTACCGTGGTTGGAGACTATGTAAGCGTCGATATGTTGTGAATGTTTCATTTAAATGAGTACCATCAAACGAAACGGATGTGTTCGTGGTAGATGCAGAAAAAACGGTCGTGGATTCGTTAATAATTTGATAAACAAACTTCCGTTCGAATTACATTTACCTGGAGGATATCAGTACTGTGGACCCGGTACAAAATTGGAAAAACGTTTAGCCCGCAAAGATCCAGGAATCAATAAATTGGATATTGCATGCAAACAACACGATATTCAATATTTGAATCATCTTACTGATCTCACAGCGAGACATTCAGCAGACAAAGAACTCGAATACGCAGCTTGGAATAGGGTTAAATCGAAAGACGCTGGTATTAAGGAAAGAGCAGCTGCCCTACTCGTTACCAACATTATGAAAGCAAAGAGACATTTTGGTATGGGTTGTAGTACTACTATGAAGGAAAAGAAGAAGAGGCAACCGAAGAAAAAGAAAAATAATCTCAGAAAAATCGCCTTCGGTTCTGGGGTGGTTCATAAAGTGCGGAATGTATTGAAAAAAGCTGGGGGTGAGCAATTTGTGACGAATAATGTGAAAAAAGCTACCGTAGTGGCATTGCATGCGGCACGTAAATACCTCAAAGCTGCCGGTGGGAAGAAAACAATCCGCACACCCCGCATAATTCCAATTCCTAAGGTAGGAGGGATTCTGCCATTGATACCGATTTTTGCTGGATTGTCCGCGCTCGGAAGTTTAGCGGGTGCTGTTGCAGGCATCACCAGAGCTGTGAATTCAGCAAAAGCAAGCAGAACAGCCCTGATCGAAGCGAATCGTCATAATAAGAAAATGGAAAATGTAGCATTGGGTAAAAGTGGTAGTGGAATATACCTTAAACCATACCGTAAAGGACTCGGACTCTACTTAAAACCATACAATCCAAAAAACTAGTTGATTCCCTACCTCGAAGACCTCTCACCGACATAGATCTCAATTATTATGCCGAGAAAATGAAAATTCCACACTTTCGCGGTATTTTCATGCGTGATACATTACCCACTAGAGGTCCACGACACTACGAGACCGCCATTGTCAATTTAGATGGAATAAGAGGATCGGGAACACATTGGGTGGCATATAGCAAATGTGGGAAAGACATTGCATACTTTGATAGTTTTGGAGATCTACCCCCACCAATAGAGTTGATTCAATACCTTCAGAAATGTCCGAAAGTGAAAATTATATATAACTATGATCGCCAGCAGAAGTTCAACACAGTTTTCTGCGGTCACTTGTGCCTGAAGTTTCTCTCTGAATTATTATAAAATGAATACAACTCCAGCAATGACTCGAGAGGCTATTAAGGGGATGGGATTTTCACTCAGATGTATTCAAAATATCGCACTTTGACAAAAATGGATCGAGTGATGCTTGCCACTATGCCGAAGGAAGTGATGCTTGCATGTGCTGCACATGAGATTGCTCATGTTTGGGAAAAGTTACCCAAAAGTCTACAAGATGATGTCGACATAATGAAATATAGATATTGCAATGAACACACAATCTTGACGGTGATAACATTTCAGATTCTGATGTGAATGAAGGTCCTACACCTCGAAAAATATTCTGCTGTTATTGCAATATAAAGGATATGAATATTGGTGCTAATAAAAATGAACTGGATATTGATGAATCATCTCCGAAAAAGCATAGGTTGTCTCAAGTGTGTTGTAGACAACAATAAATTGAAGGGATATTCATAAAATGTATCAGTCATGTCACGGAAGTTCGAACTACAAGCTGTCGGGACGAGTGTCTTGAGTGCAGACTTTTTCCCACCCATTGAATTGGATAGAAACAGTCGTTATGGATTGGGACTTTCTGGATTCTATGGATGCAACACAATCAATAATATAACTGAAAAAAACAATGTGATCAGTTTTAGAATCAGTGCTGATAATTCACCAATACTTCAGAAATACACAATTGAAATTCCATGTGGTGCCTATGAAATAGATGAGATCAATGCAGTTATGCAGAAACATATCATGTTTAGATTATTTTCTGGTAAAAATCAAAACGATGATATTACTCTTTGCTCTAACACTTCCATCTCTTCTTTAATTATAGAATTGAGCTTTTGTAAATCCACCTTTGGAACTGACATGATGAAAATATATAAGGAAAATATAAATAATTTTCAACAGAAAAACACACTCACTGATCTCTCTCTCTCTGTGTAGGCACTGAATAACTTCACTACTCTTGCTGACTACTCAACTGCTAGGTATACAACTTCTGATTTCATATCACCATACCCACTTCTTTTATAATAGATAGTGAAGCACCCCCACCACAGACTCATGCACCGCGTGTGTGTTGCAAAGACCCCACCATGCGCGAGTTTGCATCGCATCGATAGTCGCTACATCGCCACAGCGTATGGGTGTGTGACGTCAGCGGACCCACCGTGTCGGGAGCGAGGGCCTGACACACATCAGTGGATCGTCGTGCGCTTAGCGCTGACGTCACGCGACCTCTCCTCCCACCACCATCGCAAGGTATACATCACGGGAGAGGAATCAGAGCTCACATATCGGGCTGGATCTCCGTGGTGTGCAGACGTGTACCTTCTCCATACTTTGGTATAGATTTTCATGTGCACTCCACAAGAATCATACACAGTAGCTGAGTCGGTATACATGCAGGTCATGCAAGACATGGAGGTAAAAAAAAATATGTGTACTTACAAAAAGTACTTTTCCGTGTATGAAAAAAATTCCAAGTCATCACAATGTCATCTCAAGGTCAAACACAAACCCTGAACACCTCTTCCAACAATATACATCAAGTTCAAACACAAAATTTCAAAGGCATCTCTAGGACATGCCAAGGTCATAGACCTACACAAAGGTACCTATGCACCAAGGTCATCCCTGAAGGTCACCACAAGGTCAACGATGACGTCATAGTGGAGGGGGGAGGCCCAGAACCGGCTCAAATCTCCTACTAGTTTGTCAGCCCTTTCATTTCCGTCTATATCCGAATGCCCTGGAATCCAGGCAAACTTGAAAATTATGTCATTTAAAGAAGTTGAATATATCATTTGTTTGATTTTTAGTGTGATGTAATCTGAATATGAATTATTTGAGATCCCTGTGATTTTGTCAAGATAGCTTTTTGAATCTGTGAATATTAAAATTCTCCTGAATTACTTTTCTAAGCAGACTATCATTGCCTGATGGATCGCAATGCTCTCTGCATCACAAATATTACTGAGACCTGGAAGTCTAGAGGAGAAACTGTAATTGCTGCTTGGTATATAGATTCCAAAACCAACCCTATTATTATTCTTGGAAGCATCTGTGTAAACACAGATATATTCGCCAATATTTTCATCTATAAATTGATAAAATCAAGACTTACTTATTTATTTATGTATTTATATCATGTTTTTGCAGCCCTTAATGTATTCGCTGGGGTTGGTATAAATATGCTTCCAGTTCAAAACCGAAACATGGTAAAATCTTATTTTTGCATGTCACCTGAGTAAACACAATATTTCTATAAAAAGCTTCAATTAGGGAGGGAGCAGTCTCTCTCACTCTTCATTAACCTTGTTTGCACAAATTGTCATCTGAGTCCGTATTAAGTAAAACTATGGCGGATGTATGTCCATTCTCTCTATTCTGATCTGACTCCGCCTTTCTCTGCTAAAAGAGCATTTATTGGAGTTGATCTCATAGTTACCGCAATGATTCTCATACCTTGGTTATTTATCCTATCTAATTTTTCAAGTAATTTTTTGAAGGGTGGCTTGAACAAAATGTGATTTAACTAGCCCATTGAACGCCATGATCATTGTTTTGGGATCAGCCCCCCACCAGACTCAACAAAAACATTTTATTATACAGTAGTATTTCATAATTGATACTGTCAAATGCCTTGGACAAATCACAAAACACTGGCGCAACCGCCACCCCATTTCGTTATACAATTCACATGAAAGTGAGAAAGTTGCATCATAACTGCTTTTATTATTTTGAAATCCAAACTGTTGAATGATCAAGATATTCTTTGCGCATAAAAAGTTGTTCAACCTATTATTTTTAACTGGGTTTTTAATAATTTTTACTCGAGTGAGAATTAGAGAGGTAGGACTGAAATTTTAAGGTGAATTTGTGTCACCACCTTTATGCAAACGTATCACCGTGAGATTTTAAAAAGGATGGAAAATGCCTACCAGACAAGAATAATTAATCAGAACTACTAAGCAATTGAGGTGAGCTTCAGCGGTGGTCAAAACGATCTACCCGATGATCGCCAGGAGCTCCAAGCTGTCGATGGAGAATAAAGTATTAATATAAGCCTGTTCGTTTGTCATGCTCACATTGATCTAATCTGATTTGAGCAATAATTGGTCGTTCGTTTGTTCTGAGCAACTGCTCAGAGACCGTTCGTTTGTCAGGAGCAAGTTGCTACAGATCACGTAAAGCTTTATCTGCTCTCCCAATTTTCAGAGAGCAGAAAAATCATAGCAAAGTGATCAGGTAGTAAGGCGGGTGGTGGCTTTACCAAATTATAAAAAAATAATTTGGTTATGTTTTGCTTAATGTTCGTTTGAGTTTGAGCAATAAATAAATACTAATATTGGATCATAAAAATCAAATCAGTTACGTCACAATTGGATGATCTTCATGATTTTTTGGACATGCTGAGCATTTCAAACGAACAGGACTAACATAAACAAATAATCAGATCAACGATGACTTACGCCTGTCCCGTGTTCTGCAGCCTCCTCAAAACTCAGCTGAGATTGAAGAGGATGCAGAACAAGGTACTCCGTATCGTTACAGATAGTGATAGATACATTCGGCAAGATACGCTACGTGAGCTGGCCGAGATAGAAACCATCGCCGACTACATAAAAAATTTATCAGAGAAATTTTACAGATATTTCATCTTGGGAAGCCCCTTGACCAGAAACATGACCAGCATTAGAGCTCATAATGATGAGAACTACAAAAAACATGGAGGCCTCATTTATCAGCTCCTGGATATTTTTCATGAAATTCCTGAATAGTTTAAGTCCATTGCCTTAGGCACCAGATGGCTAAGACCCGGTTTTTTCGTCGATTTTTCTGGGAACCCTCTAACTGACGAAAACTAGCATTCAAAACTTTAAAATCCTGGTGACCTAAATTCCATAAATATCCAAGTTCCCCCACATAATTCAGAGGATGTGGGGAAGGTCTTAAATCACCTTAGATACAGGCGATTATAACAAAATAAAAATTGTAATAATTATTACATTAAACTTCAAGTGACTACTTATTACAGCAAGAAAGAGAGCTGTGGCACTTTGTATTGTCTCTTGTTTTTCACACCAGCATATTTTCTCTTCTGGCATTTGGTTTTACAACTGCACCTCACACAGCCTGAGGTCGATTGACCGAGTACTGATCATCACAGTGTCAGTAGGGAGAGAGGGTGAATGAGGCGACAAGTTACAACCTGAAAACCGTGGGACAAGACAGTATTTCAAACTATACCTGAAGTGTAAACAGGTATTCTACAGAATACCTAGGCAAATTATGAAATACTTACGATTTCACACTTTGCCTGGCTAAATTTAGGCTTTGTATAGAATGCCTAGGTAATCTATATTATGCCTGATTTAACACTTTGCCGGTAACTTATACATCAATCTTGAATCATTCTCAAAAACAAGACAAAACCGAACAGTGTCTCTCTCTCAATGTAAGTCCCAAAATCCATTTTTTTTTAATTTTCTAAAACACAGGGATCTTTTATGTTCGTCGGTTTAAAATTTTTCAATTCTAATCCCGTTCCATCTCAAACAAATGAATTCAAAACTGAAGTCGAAAAATGCATACTTCAGAGAAAACTAAAAATTCAAAGTAAAAATTAATTAAGTATTTTCATGATAATTATCAAATCTGTTTAAAAAGGTAGAAAAGATTACTGGCCTTTGCGTAAAAAATACTGATGAACAACTGTGTGCTACTCAAACAATGATCAAAAATCGAGATATCTGCCATGATGTTTTTTTTTCATTTACATGTTCATCCAAACAGAAATATCCTGTAATTTTCAAAGGACCAATGATGAGTAGTTCGTCGCTTGAAAATGTCATTATTTGTTACCATACTTGTCCTACCAAATCATTTTATGGGGGCATTTTTCATCATCTCTGCATTTTCCCGTTTACCAATCGCAAAATTTCCTTTGCCTATACCCATCGCTGAAACATTGGTAAATTTAAAATTTGTATGGGTGGATCATGTATGATAAAAAATTTAATTCAGAAGAAAAAATACTCAAAAACCTGTATTTTTCAAAATTGAGTCGTTTTAAAAACTAAGGTGATGATGGTTGTTCGATGACGAAACGTCGGACAATCAAACTAACATCATCACAAGAAAGCTTACAGAAAGTATCTGTGAAGAAGTCCTCTTTTTCTTGCTTCAGCTCTAACGATAATACCAGAAAAAATTTAATAAAAAATATTTTTGTAAACTTCATAATTCCTTATAGATGGCTCTTCTGTAACGCAGCTTTTTTTCATTTAACCTAAACTTTATAGTAATAATAATAATGATAATAATAATAATAATATCGTCTTTATTATTTCCAAATGTATGCAATACCATTACAACAAATATCAGGAAATAAAGGGCGAAGTTCATTTCCTACAATTCAAAAATTTATAGAAAATGTTCTTCCACTTAACCCCAACAAGAGAGAAAGAAAAGTAAAAAAACTGTCATTTACAATGTTAACATGTTATTTATAAAATTTTAATCATTCTGTTGAGTGCAATGCAAGGTCAAATATTCACCTCTGGGAAATGTACAAATAGTTTTTAATAAGAAATTTGAATTTATTTGAATGAAGAGCTTTGAAGTTTTCTGGTACAATTCGAAAATTTGATATTTGAAGGACCGTCTAAATATTTCTGTTCTAAAAGCAGGGATTGTGAGCCTACCTTTATGTCTAATGTTCAGGTTATGTATATCCGTAGGATATGTAATTTTGTTATAAAGATAAGGTGGTGTTTTTGTCATAAGTATTTTATGAAAGAAACATAATGTACCATTCTATTTTCCATATTTAGCCAACCAATTTCCTGGAGTTTATGTGAGGTTCGTTTTGGTACATGAATTTTGTAATTTTTAAATTCTTTTTTTAGAGAATTTAGTTAAATTTGTACCTTAAAGTACATCGGCATAATTGAATACAGACAAGATGATGTAGTCACTCACATAAGAATTTCTTCACTTGAAACGGCAGAAAATGTCTGTTACCATAAATCATTTTAAGAGTGGCATAGGCTCGTTGTATTAATCTGTTTATATACTTTTCAAATCTCAAATTGGTATCCATCACCACAACTAGATTTTTTGCTTCATCTACAATTGTTAGAGATTCTCCTTGAATATGTATTCCATAGATTTTCTAACCGTTTGTCGGTGATTTTTTGGACCAAATATCAGAACATTTGATTGGTCCGAATTGATACATAAATAGTGATCAGTAGCTGCCTCAACGAATCTATTCAAATCTACATTGACTCAATCGGGAAACTGTAGTACAGCTGGGTATCATCAGCATATAAATGGGCTTGGCATAACTGAAGCTTAGACAGAAGTTGATATGTATACAAAGAAAACATTACCGTTTCATACTCACTGTGGATAGTCAATCGTATTGTTAGATTGAAGATAGTAATGCTTCTCTAGTCTTCGTACATTCACTTTTTTATTTTCCAGCAATTATGAATTGAAGTCTATCCCCTAAGCCGACGAAACCCTGACTTGATCTGATCCAAGCAAATTTTTAAAAAGAATTCGGATCTATGAGGAGAATCCCATCAAAGTCCTAATTTTCTTGGAGCAATAAGTAATCATTATTCCTCACTTGTTACATAGTTGCCCAATAGATCATCATTTTAACAAGGATCTGGAATTATAGGAAAGGTTATTGTCCAGCGTTGTTGGCTATGACGACCATTCAACTTTGTTTATTTTGAAGTTTTTTGATAGTTAGTTACATAATGGCTTTATTCATGTTATTTCACAGGGTGACTTTGAACTCAATACGTTATTTGTTTCCAAACGAACATTCTTCTTGGCTTAGTTTTTTCACGTTCAGATTCTGAATGTTGAAAATCTTGAAGCACGTGAACAAATGGAATAACAAAAGACACGTGTTATTGTCGAAATATAAGAAACTCACTCAAGACAGTTAGTTTCATATGATTGTATAACATTAAGGCTGATATTCTCTCCATCCTTCCAACAAGACGAGCTTTTTCAACAATTTGAAATGCGGAAAAAACTAAAACAAGAGTCATATTAATTAGTGATCGAATTACCAGCAACTTGAATAGTTATTAGCTAGGTTAGTTCGGTTAGGTTAAGTTGTGTCCTTTCCTTTTACGTTAATAAAGTCGGTCCATTGCCGCAAGTGGGTCAATTTATATATTCGAGCGAAGCGAAGCGAGCATTTGCTTGGACTACCTACTCTTTTTCATACTAATCAGTGATTGAATACCAGCAACTTGAATAGCTACTAGCTGGGTAGGTGGTGTTCTTGTTTTTTCGTTAATAATTTCTGTCAAAGGACGAAAAGTTAGGTTATGCTAGGTTTAGGTTAGGTTAGCTTTTCCATGTCATATTGTACGTTTGTGCAGCTTTGTGCAGGCTGTGCGCAGCGCAGGTCCGCGTGTTTGCGCAGGCTTTGCAGCAAGCATCTGCTTCAATTTCAGTTCTTCATACAGTGCGGCTTTTTTTAGTCCCCCCCCCTGTTAACTTTTGAACGGTTTGATGTAGAAACATGAATAAAAAACCGTTTGGAGGGTTTCACCGATACTACTTTCTGAGACAAAAAATATGGTGATTGCTCGAAAGGGGGAGCAGGTTGGCACATCAACTCAAAAATTTCAATTGGCATGGGGGGTCAAGTCAGCGGTGCTTACAGAATGAAATCATTGAAATAGTTCAAGAGCTCAGAAATATGGCCTAAGAAGTTGGAAAAGGATTCAACGGAGTCAGCAAAAAAAGTCCAAGACGTCGGAAATGAACTGGCCAAGATAGATGACCGGGTGGAACAAGAGATGGACAAGAAATTCAACAAAGTAGATGAGAAGAAGGAGAGCTTGGAAATGATGCCTCTTCCCCATACACAAGCGAGAACCTTCTGAAGAAATCTCCCCCATCAGTGAATAGTCATTCCCACTAACAGAACCAAGGCCTATGTTACTTCACTAGTCCTGTGTCTACAAAGACAAGCATTAGACATCCGACAGAACAACCCCGAGAGTAATAAGCATCAGATAGAATATTCCAGAATCGTTGAAGCTTTGGAGATCAGATATGAGCATCAAAAGAACCAAGGGAGTATGGAGCCGATGAAGAGCGACTCATCAATTTGGCACTGATGGACTTAATTGAACAAATTGAAGTGAAAACATTCAAAAGTATTTGAGGAAATTATAAAAAAGGGAGTAATTAAATATCTGAAAAAATACAAATTCTTCCACCCAATCAATTTGGTTTCCAAATAAATAGTCCCTGAGGGCCAGTTATTCAGGTTCTAGTTAAACTCCAGAATAATTAACTAATGGTTAGAATGTGATACTTCCAACATCTAAACTATTAGTTACTTATCTGGAGTTTAACTTGAACCTAAAAAACTGGCCATGAGTGCATTTCTGGATCTGCCAAAGGTATTTGATACTATAAACTACTATGTATTATTATTATCATCGTTCGAATGTCCTGGCCACTGGCCGAAATGCAGAAGAAAAACATGTAATCAGTAAATGAAACAAGAAACAGACGAAAAATTTCATCTTTCACTTCAATTAATTCATTTGATGAATGAACTCACATCGTTTTCATCAACAGTGGTTTCCATAATGTTTATGACTTCGTTCTCACACGAAATAACTCTCATTAATAAAGTTTCTTTCGATAGAATATTTCTTTTATTGGAAGAACTGTTTCAGTTCATTCTTCTCACTTTCATAACAACAATTCAACTTCATTTACTTTCTCAGATTATGGGATATAATAATAATAAAATGATTTCATTCACCATCTTGAATGTTTCATAAATGGACGTTTATCACGAATAATGAATAGGAGGGTTCAGCAGTTACAAAACAACGACAATCGTTTCGCCATACAACGACTTCTTCAAGTGCAAGTATAGATACCCTTCTCATTGTTACTCTTTTATACTAATTGAAACGCACTGTGTTGAGCCAAAAATTATTTTATCCCCACAGATGTAGCAATGTATGAGTGAAGTAATACTAAAGATAAAAAAATGTAAAGAACTGGTCATTATTCAATAGATATAAGCATCATTAGGTTTCAGTTTGTGTACCTAACCCCTAAATGTATTCAGCAAATACATTTTTTGTTTATACATGTATAAATCCTACAGAAGATGGTCACATGTTGACAGAAACACATGTGTACGTGTGAAGATGGAGATTTGGTGTTGAGATGTTGAGTGTACAATGAACTTTTTTTTTGCCAAGGACTAAGGTGACATATTCACAATCAGATTTGTATCTCACAACCAAAGCTGTAATTTTATTTTTTGAATGTAAACATGACAATGAGAAAATACACTATCTTTTGATTTTTCTATTCATTTGAATCTCATATTCATTTTGTGAAATCACAATCAGTGCATTTTTGTAATTGTCAAACCACCAACGTACTGTAACGAGCCGTAGCCGGCCCTGTTCAACAGATGTTATCGGCGATTGGCAACAAAATAGAATGCATGATCCTCGGATCTCGAAGCTCAAAGAAATCGTCTAAAACTGTTCTAGATACGCACAAAGCATCCGGAGAGCTCTATAAATAGAGATCTTTTGATCAAGAGAATGTAACACAGACAGTTAGATTGTAGACAATCCACTGTTATCGTTGATGTAATGAATAGTGCGTAGTGGCCAGTCTATGGGTTGCAAAAAAAAACTGATGAACTTTTTTCGCATAAAATGTTCGCTTCAACAAATATAAACTTTTGAGTATCTTTTTGTGTAAAACTGATATTTCGTGCAATGATACTAAAAGACAATGTGTTTTCGAGGAAAGTGTGCCTAGTGGACTTAACAGTCGCGGAATTGAAACTCGAAACAACTGATAAGAAGCCCGCACTCCAGAAGAGACTCTCAGGACTGATTCAAGAGGGATAGGACCACAAAACCTTTTCATTCAAAATTTCTGGAATTGATTTGAGTTCGACAATGAATAAACTCGACGAAAACACCAAATCTTTGAAAGACAAACTTCAGAAAATTGAAAGAATCTGAAAGAAGAACTTCAAACTCCTAGAAAATTCGAATAGCTTGAAAGAAGAACTTCAAGAAATCGCTAGTAGTCTGGAAGAGAAGGTAATGGAGAACACGGAAATGAACCTATTTGAAGAAAGAATATGAACCATCGAAACAGAGAAAAATTAGTAAGAAGTGGAAACGGAAGTGGATAAGGTCAAAGATGGAATCAAGGCAGAAATGTACAAAATGGAAGAAATAATCAGTAACTTGGAGAACCAAATTGATACTGCCCCTACCACAGACACTCTTAACAAAAATTCAAGCTGAACTTGAGTTTAAACCAGGATGAAGTTCAAAAGGTGATACAACATTTCAAGGTCAGTGCTGAACCAGGGAATCTCTCCATGAAACAGTCTCAGTTCGACGTGAAAACTCCATGGGCAAATTACCGCGGACAATTTGAAGCTGCGGCCGTAGCAAACTGATGGAATGTAGGAGAAATAGCATAAACACTGGCATTGCTGGAAGAAGCAACGAATATTTTACAAACCCTCACCGCCCAGGAACAAGAGAATTATGAATAGAAGATACAAAATTTTTCAAGCGGAAATTCACGCCATAGCAAGATGCATTCATTTCAACCTCGACAGGAACTACCGGAACAAGGAAATTGCAATCCTCTCCGATAGTCAAGCAGCCATCAAAGCGTTGGGCTCATATAACATCAACTCGAAGATGGTCTGGGAATGCCTAGAAAAACTCAATGATCTAGGCAGGAACAACAAGGTGATCCTCCGCTGGGTGCCTGGGCACGTCGGAGTAGAGGGCAATGAACAAGCAGACACCCTGGCACGAAAAGGGGCATCAACGCCACTGATCGGGCCAGAACCATTCTGCGGACTTGGAAAATCTCACTTCCAAGAAGAACTCAATAAAACTGAAGAAGAAATGAGAGCAACATACTGGCAAAGACTTCCAGGGCTAAGGCAGGCCAAAGATCTCCTCGGCAATTTCAACCGAGCAAGATCGAAAACACTGATTAACCTCAGCAAAATTAGTCTAAAGACAATCACAGGATTTCTAACGGGGCATTGCAGACTCAAAGAACACCTAAGGAAGCTAGGCTTGGAGGAGGACAACACCTGCAGATTCTGTGGGGAACATCCAGAAACACCTCACCACATATTGATGGAGTGTTATGCCGTACACCACAAAAGATTAAATATACTGGGATCACACCAGCTGACTGTGGAAGAAATACCACAAATGGACCCCCTCAAAATCCTAAAATTCCTGAAGGAATTGAAGCTTGAGGGGCTGCTGTAAACGAAACACCTCGAGATAGCAGAAGAAGATGGGGCACAATAGATCTAACTAGGTCGCAGCGCATCAGTCACCATCCATACCTACCAATACCAATACCAATACAAAATCTGGAACTACGAAATGGCCAGGCCCACTTTGAACAGGTATAAGAAACCGCTGCCAGAAATCCCTGGTTATTGATGCAGACGTCTCTACCCTCCAACGAAAAAACGAAGGTTTTCTTCGTAGACGGCCTCATCACCAACGAGCCTCGCAGTATGCTGCTAGATACAGGTACGACTAGGACGATTCTTGGGCATAACTTTGCCAGAACACCGGCACAAGTTGTACCAACAACCTGGAAGCTACGCACTGCAACAGGGGAGCCAGCTACTTTACAAAATGAACTAGTAAAGGCAACACTAAATTGAAACACCGGGCACTAGTAGCGGACATTGACATATTCAAAGACAGCGTCCTACGTGTGAATGGAGAAGAGCTGATGCTTTGTGGAAGGACTGAAGAAATTATTCGTGTCTTATTGGCTGAAGATGTTTTTTATTATTATTATTATGGTGGGGCTAGCCAGTGGCTGAAATTCAGGTAGTTCTGTATAGAACCTTTCTGCACCCCGCTATCAGGTCTATCTCGTGAGTACTCCGGATCTTTTAATGAACTCCTGGAGATTCCTCACAAGGTTTCCCTATAGGATGATATCTTCTGCACCGCATTGTCCGAAGATATCCATCCTCATGCGAGCCAGAGCATCACATTCAAACATTATGTGGGAGGCTGTTTCGTCCTCCTCGTCACAAAATCTGTATTGTTGCAGGTACTTTCTCAGGTAGCAGTGGCCTGTCATCAGTCCTACCACCTTCCTGAGAGAGTCTCGGCTTAGCTCAAGAAGGTGTATTGATAGCTGGTCGGTTGTACCCATCATCATCATTTTTCCGTGAATATTGCCTGAGGCACTCTCCCAGAGAGATTGATGATAATTTTTAACCCATTTCTTTGTGTCCTGCTTAACATCCCCAAACGGGATTCCGCAGGCTGGTTCTGGTCCAATGAGATTTGTTTCTGCCCCCTCTCTTGCTAGGTCATCTGCGCTCTCATTTCCCTGGATGACCTTATGACCTGGTTAAGGTTTTGGCGTGCCTCCCAAACCAGTTTGGAAGTGAACCTGCATGAACGCAGGGCTTTAATCGCCGCCTGACTGTCAGAGAGAATCGCTGAGAGTTGGTTTCTGGACCCCTCCTTAGAATCTCTCTCGTGCAGACGGAGATTGCCGTTACCTCGGGTTGAGTACCGAGGCCTACCGAGACTAATGTCTTGCCTCGGTCTCTCTCCGTATATTCAAGCCCCTACTCCTTTGCTAGTCTTTGAGCCATCCGTGTACCAGATTCGCCCTCTTGACAGCATTGTTATGGCATCTTATATGATGGTGGTGTTTGTTCCATCAAAGGAGTATGTTGGAGTCGTTTTGTCCGACGGCATCGCAGACGTGTCGATTCTTATGATCTCCAATATGCTGGAGTGGCCTTGGTTATTGCCCCTCCATTGGCCCAGTCATTTTAGTCTGGATGCTTCTATCCTCGCCTCTGCTGCAATATGCAAATGCAGGGGAGGTAGGTTTAGGATTACCTCTACGCTAATTGTCGATGTGCTGGACATAGCACCAGTGACTCCGAGCATGGCCAGTCTTTGTAAACTAGCCAGCTTCCCCTTGGTTGTCACTTGTTCTACCTTTGGCTGACGATATTAGCGTAACTGAGAAGATTGAAACCATTCTATACGGGGACGTGAGCAGTGAAAACGTAGTGATGTTCGAGCTCAAGCTTCATGATGAAGAAGTCGGACGAGGAATCGTACTAGGAAAAACTTGTTGATAAATGTGTTCCAGTAAGGGTCACGAATGTCAATTATTTTCCAGCGACATTGAAGGAAGGAACAATTTTGGGGCACAGTTCGTCAATTTCCACTGTGATCTGGAGTGCACGAGGTACGATTAGCCAAGCCAACAACTACACTGAAGAAACAGTTGATTCATAGTTAACTAAATTAATTAATACCTAATATCCAATTTTTTTCTGATAGGGTTCCTTTGAGCTTTACGATAATTTTCCTATGCCTCAAGAATAACATGAGTCACTTTTATATATTTCCACGAATAACAAGAGTATAGGTTTGTTCGAAACTGGTTGACAATGTATTAGTGTTAGCATAATTCTTCTGGACTTCCATTGTCTAGAAACAAAGAAAATAAATTCTTCGACTCAAACACATGCAAAGAATTTATTTTCTTTGTTTCTTGGCAATAGAAGTCTAGAAGAATTCTACTAACAAATGAGTATAGTTTGGTTTCTGTATGATCTAGATATAGACAGTCAAAGGCTTTTGTGAGGTCGAGTAATGACCCTGAATTGGTCAAGATATAATATTTATCTTTTATACATGACCGTCTCGATTATTTTACTGATTACATAGGGAACATTTATTATTATTATTATCTCTCATTTAGTAGTGAGGAACCAATGGCTCATCGGTTCGATGCATGGAAGCATGTTCGATGTGACAGCCGTTGTAGCTTCCGCTAGCATCTGACGTGATTCGAATCCGCAGTATGAGAAATTTTTTCTCAAGCACCGACCACCCGAGGTAATGCTGTAGGTTTTTCGGATTTTCCTGCAGCTGAAAAGTGAATACGGCAAATAATAACAATGGCTACTTCAAAGAGAATTTCGGGATCCATGTAAGTAGACCACACTTCAAAAAACATGAAATATTGACGGTTGTGTCTATATTCATTGCTAGTATGTTGTTTTCAACTCTGGAAACTCTCATATCGAGGAATGGAAAAAAATCTTCAAACTATCCTCACGTTAGAAAGTTGTTTTTCTCATTTATAAGTGTTATTTGTACATCATTAATAATTTTTGATTTTGATGTCTTGAGAATGAAAATAAAGTTTTTTGAAAGCGAGACAATTTATCGAAGAGTTTTCCTAGCAAGGCCTTTTTTTCAGACTGCACCCTCAAGGATATTTCTCTACTTAGGATGACAATATCTGAGTTCTAATCTGGCTTGTTTTCACCAAAGCAATTTAGTTGACACGCAGATGATTCCAGAAACAGCAAGAATGAAAAATCCCTTGAAAATTTTCTGCGAAATACCTGGAAGATACTTTTTCACCAAGCTAGATAATGCGAATTGTGTATAGATTTCTTCATGAAAAGGATTTCAGCATTATGATTAAAGAGCTTATCAGAATTTTGTATATTTTTTGACAATTCCATTTCTCACTCTAACATGATTTTGAGCACCAACAAAACGATGTTTATATATAGTTCAGGAAGATAATACACCATACACAAGCGTATTGAGTTTATTCTGTTCCTGATGTTTTATTTTTGTATTTTGACTTTGTTTTTATTTATATCTCTGTGTACAGTTCATTTGTTATTTTTGTATTATGACAATTTATAGAGTTGTCAAATGTATGGACCCGCCCATTTTTTTAGTCAAGTTGATGAAACAAACTAAAACAAAATTTTATCAACAACAAATTAATAACAGCAAAGGTTCAAATGAGACCCTTCGGAAAACTGTAGATAAAATTTGTCAAATAGAAAAACCAAAAGAAAGTATAGAGAAATTAGAAATTGTAGACACCATCACTGACAATAAAGAAGAAATTGCCGAACGTTTTAATTAGTACTATAGCAAAGTAGGTAAAAAATATGCTAATGAAATAATTTTAAATGAAAATGTTAGGTTCAAATTGAAAACACATAAAGAATCCATTTCAATAACTCCAACTAGTAAACTTGAAATAAAAGAAATCATCTCTAAACTGAAAGATGAAAAAACACCGGGTTTCGACAATATTACTCCAAAAACTCTCAAGGAAATAGTAGAACATGTCGCAGCACCACTAGAATACCTAATTAATCATTCTCTAATAACTGAAGATTTTCCCAACATCCTCAAAAATGGAATCATAAAACCTATGTTCAAGAAATAAACTCAAAATGGATTGATTGAAATATTACTAAAATTTTCGAAAAAAATTATAAAAATAAGACTGAACAGCTATCTTGAAAAATTCGACATTTTATCAAATAAACAATTCGGATTTAGAGCACGAATATCTACTCAGGATGCCATAACACAACTCTTGCAAGTAATATATGAAAAAATGGATCAATGGAGCAAACCTTCGCTGTGTATATTCGTAGACTTATCGAAAGCTTTCGATACTGTCTGTGTCACATGAAAGACTCTTGAAAGTTATTGAAAGCTATGAAATCAGAGGAAACGCACTCGATTTATTGAAGAGTTATTTGACCGATAGATTTCAACAAGTTCTCATCGACGATTGATTGAGTAATCCCAAAAAAATTAGCTATGGCGTACCGCAACGAACTGTTCTGGATCCCATTTTATTCATAATGTACATAAACGACTAACTCAGCATAGACAAAAATCGAATATTTTTAATTGTTGCTGATGACACCGTTATTCTATACAGCGCAGATACGTGGGAAGATCTAAAAACTTATAGTGAACAAGACTTTTCGATAATTAAGAACTGGTTTGATTATTACAGTCTGACATTAAACAGCACCAAAACAAAATATATCACTTTCACTTCGTACTCAAACAATCTTCTGAAAATGGGACCCATCAAAATCAATAATAACATTGAAATAGAAGAAGTATAGAGTGTACAAAATATCTTGGAATAGTTATAGATCGGCACCTACAGTGGGATTTTCAAGCGAAACACATCTTCAAAAAAATCAGATACCTCTTACCAAGATTCAGAATCATCAAACAGCACCTTTCACAAGACCAGATACTTTATCATCCTCTAGTTCAGACGCACCTATTATATGGCATTGTATGCTGGGGAGGAATATCCCAAACTCACATAAAAGATTTGGAAATTGTACAAAAAAGGTTTCTTAAAATAATATTCAACAAACCTAGGAATTATTCTACCAACCTACTTTTTAGTAAAAATAAAGTATTTGACAACCCCCAGCTGTACACGCTAAATACATTAATATACCTACAAAAAATAAAGACAAAATTGACCTTCAATACCCATACATATAACACTAGATATAAAAACATAATTACAAAAAAGAAAGATGTACTAAACGCATAGGACAAAGATTTTATACTCACCTCGGTCAACGTGTTTATGACCTATTCCTAAAGTTAAGAAATGGCGTATGGAGATTGGAAGGGAAAATCTACTGAATATTCTCAACAAGTGATTTCCTCATCATGATCAAAATTATAGATCCACCTGACATCCTCAAAACTTAAAGTAAGTATGTGGGCAAATGTTACTCTACAAAAAAAAATACAAAAAAAAACAAAAAAACGTAAAAAAATAAATAAAATCTACTAATGCTGGTGTAATATATTTGTCTCTCGTTTTATCACCTTTTAAACATGTATATCCATATTCTTAGATTAGTTCATCAATTATTATACTTACATGAACTTGATTATGATTTTTTATATGAGTTTGGGTGTGAGTGTGTTGTATATATGTGTGTGTGTGTGTAGATATGAGTTTGTTGTTACCAAATATTTTAGATTTGCTTTTTATTTCTTGCTTTTATACACATATCCACATGTACACAAAATTTATGAAATTCCGTTCAAGCGATAGCTTCCTCGGAACTAAAGCTTCTGTAATATCCTCTGTTTATTCACTTCCTCACAACTTTTACTAATATTACTATTGTAACACTCATTATATTTTAAAGGCTAAATTATATCTGTAATTTTGTAATAATTTATATTGTACCCGTTTTTTGAAGAATAAACATTATTATTATTATTATTATTCTCAGTTAATTTGATGGTTATCGAAAGAAAGTTTGGATAAAAGTTAAATAATTTTACTATCTGCACACCTTTCTATATCTTTTAGATGTTCCATTGGTGGAGAAGTGACGTCATCGGCATTTTTTTCAAATGGAACCATATGTCATGTTTGGTATCGCTAGATATCTTGTTTTTTTCTCATCTCAGTATTACTAATATTATTCTAGCCCCCTCGATAAGCACAGTGTGTTTCATATTTTTGTGTCCACCTCTGTAAATCACTTAAGCCGGATTTAGCGGATTCACAATGCATAATTTAGTGCATATGCGTAATTTTAAGGCGACTTTTCCTGATTTAAAATGCGTAATAATTCTGCATACTCCATAACAGTTCAACACAGGGATATCTTTATAAATTGTGAAACGGGTAAATCATTTCAACCGAGTCCCTGTATTGAACTTTTATGGATTAGGTGTGAATTAAAATTACGCATATGCACTAAATTATGTATTGTGAATCCGCTAAATCCGCCTTTACCTAACTATTTCTTAACTTGTTCAAAAATTTTCTCAATCGGAGAATGTAGCCAGTTGGATATTTTAAGCGATATAGCAATTTGATTCAGGCAGGGGCGTACGTATGTATAAGTTTCTCAGATGCTTATTTTCCGAAGAATAATTCTGTTTGTCCAGCTTCAGATTTATGAATTTTTGAAAAATGGTTTCTTTTTCCCGGATTTTCTCAGTGAAAAATGCACCGATCTGGTCGTATAAAAAACCGTTTTGTAGGTTTTATAATTCTCTACAAAAGTTCTATTGACTGTAAAACGATTTCTCCAATATTTTTTGAGATATTCGTGAAAAAAAATGTAATTTTTTTCACTATTTCTTGTTTAAAAAATTCCACAAATCGATTTTGCTGGGGCCTCCGAGCAATAAAAGATATAGAGGTGCCATTTCTTTATAAACAACACACGTTGTTATGAAAGCTGCATATCACTATCCTTTGTGATAGTTTGTGGGTGAGGGGTAACCTCCGAGTTCGGAGGGGGAGATTTGTTATTTTTATGACATTCAGACGTAAGCTCAGAACCAGTGTTATATTTTTATGTATAGACGACCACATGCGGGACCCTATGTTTGAGTTCGCGCGATAAATTTCGAACGTGATAATTACATCGCCAAAAATTCGCATGTGATATTCTTCTCGTTCGATACGCTATTCCCGAACTGAATGCGATACAGAGTTGGTCGGTTTCGAATGGTGTGAGGGATGTCTTAGCTTGGGTCACGAATTCAACCAATAGCTTAAAGGTATTTAAATCACATGACGTGGCGTGTCACGTTGACAACTGTTCTCTTCTATTTCTTGTGTTGTCTTACTAATCAATCGATTAAAAATATCTGGTTGATTCAAAGCATCAATTACTCTATCAACGCACATTGAAACATGATTTACTGCAAGCTACGTGTAAATTGGAAGCTGAGTCTAGCTGGTATAGCTGCCACTTGCGAGGAATCCAAGACTTATTAAAACATTCATATAAGCATGTTTTATTATAAATCACATTCATTTACCTGCCTATTTAGACTGAAGCTAACTTACTTTTGTCTCAATATTTATAGCTGACTCTCTACTTCCCTCCTCTATATAGGGAGACACTATTCGAATCAACTCACGAATTAATACTTTTGATAAAGGAAGCATTCTAACAAATTGTCTATCTCAAAGTTTCAATGCATTCATACGAGGGTAGAAGGGCCTTCGCTGTTCTGCTGCTCCCGCAGCATGGTCTACTACTTCTGCAATAGCAATCATTGCAATTTCATCAATATTTGCCATTTCATAATATCACGAGTAAAATGTAAACAATGGATTATTATCGAGGTTAGGATTTAAGCCAATTATTCCGATCGATAATTCTTATCGCATGCTAAATATCCGCTCGTTGTTTTATGGTCGATAATTATCGCTGGTGATATTCGAACATACCATTATTGGGGTATCCTTCGATAAAGTGCAAAAATCGCATGCGATATTGCATCGAGTGAACTCAAACATAAGGTCCCTGGTACTTTATTGTACGAAGAATTAGATTATTGCTGTCAAAGCATAGAATAAGGTCATACATACTGAAAAAATAAATGCCGAAGTGAACAACAGCTCTATTTTGATTTGATTTGGTCACAGGGTGGAGCGGTGACTTTCTTATTGTAAATCACCTGTCCAGCTTGAAACAAATAAAAATTTTGGATTGTCTTCTTATATTCCTTTGCTGAAGTAGTCCAATTTTTTGGATCTGACGGATTATAGTTCTCGTTGCTACTTTTAAACACTTTCTTCTGGTATCATCCGTGTATCATGTTTCACAATCACGAATTCCTCTAAAATAGCATACATTCCAAACACACACACACACACCCACACATAACTGTCAAGTTATTATATTGTGATAGTTGCAGAACAGTAAGTGAATTCCATGACCAACAAATTTAAACCAAAAAAAATATCACTGAACTTTGTATTAAGTACTCGAAACACATCCCAACAAAACTTCACAAACTTTATGAATAACTAGGCACAATGTTATGAATAGAATAGCTTGGAAAACAAATCCATGGCTTGCACTTCTCTTTGAGGCTATAAATCCTATACATTAACCATAATGTTATTCTTAAAAAAAAATTCTGCATCTTCCCAAACTCTAAATTCACTATCCAAACTGTGCTTATTTCCATTTGTTAAATAAGAGGGACATGAAAAATTAGAAGTACAATACACATAGCACATAGCACATAGCCTTCTATGATAAAGTAAGTTACAATTTTGGAGTCCATCACTTTTCATTTACGGATTAAAGGAATTCAATGAGACATCTCCTGGAATTGGGAGTATGGGCTCTCTCAAAAGATTAAAAATAATACTCAACCCATTGATAAGATTTTAAACTTGCGTTGGTACAGTTTTCCATTCACAACAAAGAAGTTTGCGTCCACGTCCGATTTAACCGGAAGCGCTACGCCACTGAAGAAATTCCAGATTGATTATTCATGTTGATATATGTGATATTCCATGTTTACAAAATTTTAATCAATTGGGAACATCGAAAACTTCTGATGAACCCATTACTTACGTGAGGATCCCTGTGATAATCCAGTACCCATCAGATTGAGTCTATAATAGCTAGTGTCTTTATTTATAAATAGTTTGCTTACTTTCATGCGTTTTAGTGTTCCTACACTGCAACAAGATTTTCCTAATTATTGATATGTAATCGTTTTTAAAGTTGACTTACATGGTAACAAAGTTCTTTTATAGCTATTTCAATAAATAATGTATTTTTGCCACAAAATCGGGATAAAAATCAGCAGATTCATTAAAAGTCAACTCATTCAATACCACTAAACAGGTCGATACGGAATGCTAATTAAATGGTTCATGACATGAGTACCTGATCAAGGAGTACAAACGGAAATATCCGACAATGCCCTTTCTTAACACGACTCGGGCATTGATGCTTGTAAACAACGTCGGGATGTTGCTTTCAAGAAAGAGATAGAGAAGCCCTCTCTATATCTTTTATTGCTCGGAGGCTGGGGCAAAAACCGGGGTTTCCATGCACGAACTATCTTATAAAAAGTAGTATGGGGCCGTTTTCGTCTTTTATTTTGCGTGAAAAGAGCCTCTTATTTTCATCTACAACTTGGCCTAATTCAAGCTGTTATTATTTCCAGAACTGTCCCGACCGTGTCTGTTCAGTTCTATCCTGAACAGTCTCAAAATATAATAAAACTTTCTTTCACGAAGTTAAAATCTAACTTTTCTTTCATGACATTACATGACAACAACTCAAAATCTAATACAGGGTAACTTTTAAATAAAATCGACGGTTGGAAGGATGAAGATCCGACATTTCTCCCCCCTGCTAGGAGAATTAATTTTCTTCTAGCTCTAACAAACATAGCTTGGTAACAGGCCGCCGATATTCTCCTGTAGAGGTCTTAATATCCACGACTCGTATTTTTTGGTCAGGTCCGGGATAAACATTAGTAATTCTCTCCAATTTCCATCGATATCTAGGGGCAGTGTCATCAACCAGAACAACAACATCGTCTGGTCCAATTGGTTTCTGATCTCTGGTCCATTTGTTCCTTCGGGTAAGTGTCGGTAAATAGTCGTTTACCCAGCGCTGCCAAAAGGAGTCTAAGAGTTGTCTTGACAACTTCCATCCTCTTCTCAGACAGTCTTCATCTGGAATATCAGGAAATGGGGGGCTCTCCCCATTTGATGAACCAAGCAGAAAGTGATTCGGAGTGAGTGCTTCGAGATCATTGGGATCATCCGATAATCTAGTCATAGGTCTAGAATTGACTAAGAGCTCTTCAGCAAACAGGGTCTGCAAAACTTCTTCCTTCAGTGGTTGCTGATAAAGGACGTTACCAATTACTCTTTTAACAGATCCTATCAGCGTTTCCCAAGCTCCGCCCATATGCGCAGAAGCAGGAGGAATGAACCTGAAATCTATATTCTTTGAAGACATAGAATGTTCGATGGATGATGTATCCAGATCTTGAATAAGATTCCGTAACTCTTTTGAAGCCCCTCGGAAATTCGTTACATTATCGCAATGAAATGTATTTGGTTTTCCTCTTCTTGCCGACGTTCGCATGATAGCCATGATCGCAGAGTCCGTGTAAAGAGAGCTGGAAATTTCCAAATGAATAGCTCTCACAGCTAAGCATGTGTCGTTTCTATTCCTCTATGACGAAATAATTCATGGTTATGCCGAATCAGTAGTTTGGTATAAGAATGCTTCAGGGATAAAATTATTGGCTGTTTGGTGTCTTCGTCCAAAATTGGAGACAAGTTTGTCCTATCTCCCAGTACCAAAAAGCCATTTTTCATCTCTGGAGAAAGTGAAACAAGTTTACTTTCTTTTTTCAGTCCCTTCCTTTTCTCAATATGGCGAATTTCTTCTCCAAAACTTTCGCCTTGTGAATGTTTTATCCAAATACTCTCAGCCTTTTTCAACTCTTCCACTTTCAACTCTCCTTTTATTCTGTCTCTTTCGTCCTTCTTCTTCAAATTCTTGATGTATCCAAACACCAACCAGTCGTCCTTATTAATCTCAACCATTTTGAAAACTTTTTTACATCTGGTAAAACATTTTCTTTCCTATCAACTAGCAGGCATACTTCGCATGACAAATTCTTTTTTCATTTCGTAGTCTGGAGAATCCGTATTACTTATTTCTTTTGGCCAGTATACTTCAGTAGATTTCAGAAATTCAGGTCCATTGAACCATTTTTTGGGGATGAATATTTCTTTGATACCTTCATAAGGTATTTTATCATTGTGACATATATTTCTTGTGGCTACATCTGCTGGATTTACTTCAGAAGGGACCTATCTCCAATCTTCGCATCTTGTTCTTTCTTGAATATTTCCTATTCTGTGTGCTACAAATTGTTTGTATTTTCTCCCGTCGCTCCTGATCCAGCCAAGAACACATCGCGAATCAATCCAAAAATACATTTGATCTATGGTTGCTTCGAGTTCATGTTTGATAGATTCTGCGAGTCGACTTTCCATCACAGCACCTTGGGATCGATAAGGGTTTCAGAGGGGAGACCTACTCTCGTTCTTGCTGTGATGAAAGACGTCGTATTCGGTGTTTCTAATAACACGGAGGTATGATACAGCCGCAAACGCATTCTCACTGCTGTCTGAGAACGTATGAATTTCAATTCTCTCCGCAGTTGGAATTTTCAAACTGTAACACCTTGGTATTCTCAAATTGGTTATTTTTTGCAAGCTGTCTATCCACATCATGTAAGTGTTTCTCAAATTTTCAGGAAGCTCCACGTCCCAGTCGACCTCCGATCTCCAAATGTATTGCATGAGTATTTTACCTCTTATGGTGAAACATGCTATGAACCCTAGAGGATCAAATAAAGACATCACGGATCTCAAGACTCCTCTCTTTGTTGGCGTTTCTTCTCTCAGTTATCCTCATGAATATTCCACCATAGTCCCAGTACCCGGTGGAGAGGATTCTCATCTATGTTTTTCGATGTAGCCAATAGCATGTCTTCCTTCCTCATTTCTTGGACCCTAGTCGAATAGCTCATCCAGTTCACAACGTCAAATCCTGCAATTTTTTAATCTTGCGTACTTCTGATATCGTGTTGATGGCATCTTCTTCTGTGTCAGTCGAGTCAAGATAGTCATCCACGTTAAATTTTTCAATAATTGCTTTTAGAATTTTGGGATCTTGTGCGAATTTTTCAGGATCGCGATTGTAGTCTAGATCTTTCCAAAGAAATCGTTGTGAGGGGATATCTTGTCGGATTCGAACCTGATGGTGAAACATTTCTCTGACGTCTTCGCAGAATCCAAAACCCCTTTATCTGAATTTCCATAAAATTACAACCAACGATTGTAATAAATCAGGTTCCAGGTAACAACATATCATTCAGACTGAAACCATTAGACTTGGATGCAGCATCAAATACCAACCAGATTTTATTTGGCTTATTTGAATTTTCAACTGCGAAATGCGGAAGGTACCAGGTTCGTGGTCCTTCTACTTTGGCTTCTTCTCTGGTGAGTTTCACCGCATATCCTTTTTCTAGATAAGAACGTATTTTCAAGCAATATTCTTTTCCAAGTTTGTTATTTTTTCGACACTTCTTTTCGACACATTTCAACCTCTGTAAGGCTCGATATTTACTCTCTGGAAGCTGTATGTCTTCTTGGCTCCAAAGAAGACCAATTTCATAGCAACCTTCTACGTTTTTGATTGTATCTTTCATCAATTTCATTGCTTTTAAATCATCCTTACTCATTCGATTGGGGATTGATAAAACTCCAAAAGATTCGGTTGTGAATTGTCGTTTCATTAGGTTATGCAGATCATCGTCTTGATGACTTTTCTCACATATATGTACCACATGATATTTTTCATTTTTGCTTTGAGTCTGTCTCAAAATAGGCCCATGTACCGACCATCCTAATAAACATCTAGTAGCCATCAAAGAATGTTCTGCTCCACAGCGTATTTGTCAGGGAGTTATCAAATGAATATTATCTTGTCCGATTATCATCACAGCTTTCTGATTTTCATAGTTTTGGACGGGTATTCCTCTCAGATGCCAACGTTTTTCAATACCTGACATTTTAACAGTTTGTGATGGCAGTGACAGGTTTTCTATTGTGCCAACTTCTCTCAAGAAATAATCTTTACTTTCTTCATCCACCTTGGATATTTTCATGTCGAATCTGAGAGAGTTCACTTGTGAAGAGATTTCGTCGTTCGTCCACTGCAAACACAATTGCTCTGGAGATCCATCAAAACCTAGATGTTTGGCGATTTCTGCAACTAATAATGTGATTGTCGATGCTTCGTCACAAAAAGCATATATTGTTCCGGTGGCTCTTGGACCATGGAGTTTTATGGAAATCATCCGTAATAATGTTTTTCTGTCGCTGGCTACTGCACAAAGCATTTCAACCTGAGGTTCTGAACTATTGGCATTCACGATATTTTCATTCCCAAGAATGGTAGCTTCAGGCTTTTCTTTGTGGAGGAGAGGGTGGTGAAACAATTAACACCCCATAATTCCACAGTTCTTTCTGTTACGACACTTGAATTTATGGTGATTTCGCATTGGCACGAAAAACAAAGTTTTTTCTCTGTGACTGTTTTCCACCTAGTCTTAACATCGTCAACTTTCATCCGTGGACACACGTTTTTATGGGCATCTTTTCCACAGTATGAGCACAACTACTTTCCTGAAATCTGGGATGTGTCCTCTTCTACCGTACTCAAAACTCTTTCGGATTTTTTGAAATTGGTTTGCTTTTCAGTTTTGAATGGCCGTGGTGAACTGACAAAAGAGGCAGAGCATTGGCGGAGAGTTATGCCAATTTTGCGAAATCTTCCAAATTTACAATCCCATATATCCTGGCAACAACCTCTCCCCAGTTCAATTTCAGTATTTCTGGCAATTTATTCAGCAAATCCTTCAGTAATTGGGGATTTTGAAGATGCTCCGCAGATTCCAGAATTCTCATAGTGGACACCATATTATTTACCTCATTTGAAAGATTGATGAGTTTTTCTAAATGATAATCTCTTATGAAAGGTAAATTTCTAATTTTGGAAATGTTTCGATGATAAATTTGGGTATACCAAAGCGAGTTTGAAGTGTTTTCATAACTAGATCTCAAATCAAATCAAATCAAATTTATTGGGTCATGTTAGTAAGTGGGTCATGTTAGTAAGTGGGTTAACAGATACTGAATTTAGTTCTGGTAATACATGATTTCTTATTCTAATAATAGAACCTCCTTTCATGTATTGGAACCCTTCACCTAAGCGCAGATGTGCTTTTGTTGTGTAAGGTATCCTATATTTGAAAGGGGGTTTTCACTATGTCTACAGTTTTGAGTGTTTGTGGAGAATGGAGATTTCAAGGTTATATGTTCAATAAATCTTTTCAATAATAAGTTGATTGTAGCGTACAAATGATTTTATAGCAATTTTGTATTTTTTAATATCTATAATATTTCTCGACTCTAGTAGTAATAAGTTGAAAAGGTATGGGCCAAAGTAATGTACAAATCTCTGTGAGTGACTCTTTTTGAATAATGGCATATGGACAGACTTTTTTACGACTGATCTAGTTTCTTTCTCATTAGTTGTCCTCAGAAAGTTAACTTTATTGTGAGTAGGAATAAAGACTTCTTATATTGAATAGGTTGTTTTCTTCATATAACTTTTTTGTAGAAAATAATCGGGCCTTCTTGAAAATAATTTTTAGTATAGTGTTTTGCATTGTTTGTATGCTTCCCAAATTATTTTCAAAAGTTCCTCCCCATGCTGTGATGCAATATTTGAGAACAGACTCTGCCAGTGAGTAATACAAAGTGAGCATGTTCTTACGAGATAAGATATCTCTCAGAGAATACAATTTATAGATGAGTTGCCTCAGCCTCTTGTTCATATACAAAGCATGTTCATCCCATCGTAGATGTTGATCAACAATAACTCCTAAATACTTTAGTTTGCTTTTTCTTTGAATCGCAGGGCATTGGCAGATATTTTGAGAATAATTGATTTTATGTATCTTCAAAAGTTTTTCATTTGGTTGATCGCTATTTGTTAATGTGATGGTCATGAAATTTGTTTTATCAACGTTTAGGCTAAGGAGGTTATAATCGAGCCATACTTTTATCTTTTTTATTTCATTTTCTGCTTTTCTGTAGACTCCATGCCATGAGTCACTTGAGAAAATAATTACAGTATCGTCAGCATAAGATATAATGTGGCCATGAAAGTTTTTGATTTTACTGATACTGTTTATATATACCAAAAATAGAATGGGCCCTAATATGGTACCCTGAGGTACACCTACAGTAACTGTTGAGAAGTCGCTCAGTTCGTCGTTTATCTTTACTCTTTGCGTTCTCTGTGATAGATAGTCTCGAAATAAATCAAGTACCAAGCTCCGAACTCCATACCTGTATAACTTATACAAGAGAATTTCGTGTGAAACGGTATCAAAGGCCTTAGCCAAATCAAGAAAAATGGCTATGCATTTATCCGACCTGTCCAGTGCCTCCACACCGTTCCTCGCAAAATCCAATACAGCATTTTCTGTATTGGAATTTTTTATGAAACCGTATTGTCTGTCGGTCAACACATTATTCATTTGAAGTTAGCATCATTCTAGAAACGGTTGACCTAGCAGGTCCTCTCAAACATTTTTGCAGTTTGAGCATGATTTCCTCGTTGGAATATTCACATAGTTCACAAATATTCATGAAATGTCTATAAAAGAGATGCCAATCCTGGGGATTTCCGTCAAAACATGGAAAGTCTAGCACTCAATTTCCTTGAAGTGGTTTGCGATTGTCCTTTAACTGAAACTAGAACATCTTTCATTCATTCTGATTTCACTATTGGAATTTCTATTTTCCTTGGAACCGGAACATTTATTATCATCATTTGTCTCAGTTACAGCTATTTGCAACCGGTTGTCCTTAATAACAAACTCAGCTAAGTGGAGGATCAGCTTAAGGTACACCTTAAGGTAAAGATGGTTTGCACCGTTGACTCCTGGCCTGAACCTTACCTGAGTATTGGAAATGTTTGGCAACACCACGAAAATGATCACGTAACCAACGACGGAGACGTTAACAACGCAAAGTTTTGAAAAATATGCACATTGCGCAAGCGCTGTCAGTTCTGTCTAATTTGAAAGGCTGGCGGGAGTATGGCATGTTATTTGGAAAATTTATCTCTACCGGGAAAACTAGCCCACAATATCGCCAAGAGAGCTGCAAGCACATTAGTTAAAATGCATAGTTCATTAGCCACTCTAACCTGACCTGACCTACGCTAGGTAAACAGAAAAGTATCCATCCAAAATGTTTACGACATAAAGATGTGGTTGACAATTTTGGATGAATAAGAAAAATTGAAAAGACTCGCTATTCCATTCATCCAGTACAAAGTAACAGAATATTTTTAAGTTCGTAAGTAATATAAATTAAGAAATCGGGACAGTGTTGAATCTGAAAATTATTTTCCTACTTTCACATCATAGGGATATTCAATATCAGCCTCAATCAGGTTTAGTATGTAGGTTTGGTCGCCCTAAATAGAGGGAAAAATACAATCACCTCAGCAAAATCCAGAAAAATTTTTCGAAATACTTTGAACATCAAGAAAATAGGAAAATATTCCGCGTAAGAAAAGTGAGGTTGAGTAGTTAAGTGGATCCTAAGCCTGGAGTATCTGAGGCTTATCTTGACTGAGGCTTATGTTGTCCTCAAATAGCGGTGCAAACTAAAATCGTAATGTAAGGACCACTTAAGTCTCAAGGTAACCTTAAGTTGAACCGGTGCAAATAGCTGTTAATCCTAGAATATCATTTATCCTATCGGCAACATAATTATCGTTTGTTTTGTCAACAAATTTATCAATTTCAGATATATTTGAGTGTTTTGAAGAAATACTGGTGTCTTTAGTAAGCTGGTGCTCTAATTCAGCTTTCTTCAACTCCTCTTCCATATCTATCAAACGAAGAGAGTTTTCCAATTCTCTTTGTTTGAACTGAACTCTCTTCTGTTCATTTTCTAGCTCTTGTCTTTTCTTCTCATTTTCTAGAATCAGCTTCTTTCTTTGCAAATCAATAGAAATATATTTTGATCCTGACTGTCCCTTCCATTTAGTTGATTTGCAGTTTTCTTCAACTGGAGAACTTTTCGTAGATGGAGCTTGGCTTTTACGGGTTACAATGTCGTGCGTAGATCCAGCTAATATTGTGTTTCTGTCTGCCCTGGAAGTCCTGGTTCCGTATCCGAAGTTGTCGGGCCACACAAAAGTCTGCTGATGAAGATATATTCATTCCTGCGAAATTCCGTGTTGGTCTGTTCTTCTCCATTACAAGGATCACGTCGGGGTCACCAAATGTTCAGTTCTATCCTGAACAGTCTCAAAATATAATAAAACTTTCTTTCACGAAGTTAAAATCTAACTTTTCTTTCATGACATTACATTGACAACAACTCAAAATCTAATACAGAGTAACTTTTAAATAAAATCGACGGTTGTAAGGATGAAGATCCGACAGTGTCATTTCGGTTCAACCTGCACCCCCTCAAAACTGCACCGAAACACACTCGCCGTCAAACGAATGGGGGACACCGAATTCGATATACAGAAGAAACCGAGAGAAATCCCCCCGAACGAACATCCACGTCTTACCATATAAATGACGACTCTCGCTCTCATCGCGAAGATTTCGAGTTTAGTTAGCGTGAATACAAGGTAAGATCACACGTAGGCCCGTGTGTTTCTGTATACGAGTGGGTGTGTTGGTACTTTCTAGTTCATTCATTGGATTATCCACGGTGAGTTGTTCGATAATACACATTTTTTTCTATTTCGTTTCGGGGGGTTCGCTGGCTGATCGAGCATCGAGGTCTCTGGGAAGAATCCGACCAAATATTTCGTGTTATGTAACTACATAAAGTGTGTGCCCAATTTTATTCAAAAGCAGTATGGCAAGTCTCCAAAAATCGTAATCGAAGTAAGAGAAAACAAATTACTCGTTACAATAGAGAACGGCAATTTTTCTGGCTATTACCGAATTCCTGTGTGAAAGGGCCTCAAGAAAACTTGCAACAAAGTTCACCTTTTCATGCTTGTAAATAAACTAATGTTTAATTTTGGTATATTTGACGAGCTGAAATATCTGTCGGACGGAGACTATCAGGTTATTGAAGTAACTAACTGGTAGTTCTTTATGCATTCCGATGAATTCTAGGGTACCGCAAAATTTTCACTTGGGTCCAGTTTTGTTCAATATTTTCCTTAAGATATCCACAGGATTACTTAGAATCGTCCGACTATATTCTTTATAAATTCAGATCGTTCCACACTTTGCGAATATTGCGATAACAAAAATATATCATGTTATTATCGGGATATATTCATTTAAAAGATTTAGTATAGGAATATGGAAATTATACTATTCAGTATGTGTTAAGCTGGAGTTTTCCAAAACATGCTGATTCTGGGTGATATTCAAACCTACTTTTGAACAGTATAATGATGCGTCTTCCCTAGCTCGCACAAGTCTCTCGAAGACTTCTGAGGGTTGCGCATTTGCCGGAGCGAAATGTTCCAAGATGAAAAATTCATATTGTATACTGCACAGTTGACTTCGTCTGGTTTGGAATTGGTATACTTGGGTTGTATTATGACAAATGAATTATATTAAAGAAAATAAACAGTGTCACTGTTAAAGTCCGCTTCATATGTTTTTTTTTTAGTTTTCACAAATTTAGGGTTCATGAGGAGTTATTAGTGCTTTGAAAATAATACAAAATTAAGTTGAGGATTTTTTTCGACCATACATGTCAAATTTGACATTTTTTTCATGACAAATAGTTATCCCTAAATTTCGAATATTCAATGAAATTTGGTTTTCAATTCATCACCAAATCGCATTTTCTTAGAATTACAACTTTTCAGCTTATTCGAATTTCGGAAAATCCAAAAAGACCACTTGTGAAGTGGACGCGCACCTCCTATGAAGGGATTTGTTTGTTCAAAAGTATTTCAAACTGTTATATATTCTTTAGTATTGTGAATGAAATCGATAAAGCAAATTTTGCTATGGAATATTGAAATTAGTTTTCATCAGGTCCGTAATTTCTTAGCATATTTGTTTTCTTTCTGAAAATATCAAATAACAAACATTTTTGAACAGGAAACATTCCTCCAATATTGTATCTCAAGGGTCTTTTCGGGTTTTACAAAATTCTAATATGCTAAAAAATTTTTGGGTTAAAAAATGCGAAAACTAAAAAAAACATTCAAATTTGACAGGGGGCGGAAAACAAAAGAGAAACAACTTTTTGTTTGGCAGGTTTCGAGATTTAGAGGCATTACCTAACTATACATAGAGAATCAATAGAAAAAAACTGTCACTGTATTATATTCAAAGCTTCACCTATACCTGTGAATGCAAGAGAAATACATTAGACTTCAATCTTTACAATCATTTGCCAGATGATTTCTTAAAGATTTATCTCTCGAGATATTGCTTCTACTCTATCTATGGATTTGTTAGTCATTTCTAAAATTAAAATAGATACGTGTGAACATACTCAGCCAATTTTTTTAACGTGTTAGTCAATCAGTTCATTTTAATTGTTTTGTTTTAACTAGTATGACTTTATATTCAATAATCGGTATTTACTACCTTTTTATCTATTTGGTATTTTCACGTATTTTCTTGACGTGCTACAAACATTTCAAAAATGTAACGTAGTTAAGTAAATGAATGTTCTAGCACCAACACCAACACTCTTGAGATATTGCTTCTACTCTTACTATGAACATGTTAGCCATTTCCAAAATCAAAATAGATATTTCAGCAATAACTTTTTTTAGGCGCGTTGGTCAATCAGCTCATTTTAATTGCTCCGTTATAACTATTATGACTTTATTTTTAATAATCATATCTATTTTTCATGCACTCGAATTTTTTTGAAGTACTACAATCATTCCCAAAATGTAACGTAGTTGAATAAATGAATTAATGTTCTAGCAGCAACACTGGTTCTTTTTCTCATCAATGATTCCTAGGGAGCTATCCATGTTCAGTGCTTACATAGCTTTGTGGATAATAATACCCTTCATACCGCTTTCTCTTCCAATCTTCCGATATCATCTCGTGAAACCAGAATAAGACAGAAAAAGAACGTGAACGATTTAAATAAGAACTTATCGAACATTCTAGAATGGTGATGCAGCAACTTGGTAGAATTCGAACAAAACCCATTCATGTCTTTTCTCTAGAAAGGCTGATCTCACAGTGACCAACATTTGTATGTAATGCATATCCATGATGATGGAGTCTTCCATTTCGATTCTTGGTATTACCCTCAGTCCCGTTCACGGGAAAGCCATGTGAGGTCCATTGCCAAAAGTGCCTTTCAAAAACTTGGTTTTCTATTTCGTCCAAGAGCTATTTCACTTCCCGTCAATTGATTATGACTCATAAGGCATTGTCCGACCTGACCTGAAAAACTGTTCCATATATGAAGTACCATCCATAAACACACACTTAAACTTTTGGATCATGTCAAAAAAAGCAATTCCTTTCGTCGGTGATGCTCCGCTTACAAGCTCGCTTACTGCTCTGGAACACCACAGAAAGGTTGGCGATCTGGCTGTTTATAGATACGTTCATGGACTATGCTCTTCTGGAATATCACCAATCGTCACACCGTTACATCGATACTGACCCATTGAGCTCAGTCTTTCCCTTCCCTTTGTCGTCACTTCAAAGACATGCCGAACATCCCTTCCCCAGGGCTAGTTTTTCCATAGCATAGTAAAGCTTTCGATCTCTTCACCTTGGAAGGCGTTCCCTGAGGCATACAACGTGCAGACATTGCAGAAAAACACCAATTCCCTCGGCTCTCTGATGTTTTCTTACAGGATTTTCCTTTTCGTTGGAACCAAAAGATACAGAACTTAAAAGAACTATACATTTTCGGAAACTAAATAAAAAATGAATTTCACAAGTAATGCGGAATTTAACGGTGACACTGTACAGTGAGTTCAAGATGAGGTTGTCCACCGCGTGGATATCTGAAACGGTATTAGATACGGGAAAAAAGTTGCATAACAGTAGAGACATCTATATGGAAGCATATTTTTGATTTTCAAATTGTTTTGGAAAAACAATTTCTCGATTTTTCATTTAATTTTTTGTGATATTATCAGAGCCGGAACAAGATGAAAATACTTATCCACAAAAACTTTTCATAAGCTTTCTTGTAATGATATCAGTTTTACTCTCCGACGCGACGTTTCATTAACGAACAACAATTGTAAACTTAATTTTTCTTTCTGGATTCAATAGTGTACGACTCATGACTATTTCAATTCGTTTCAGATCTTTTTCGGTCATCGTCATGCATTTTTTAAGATATTTTCACCAATCAATTGACATGTGATCCAAAATTTAGATTTTCTTCAGATCTGGGACATCCAACTTTTCTTTTCTTTTTCAATTCTGGGAAAATTCCTCAAAAATTTCGAGATGATCTGACATAATGAAACTGCCATGTGTGATACCCCATTGAATTTAGAATGAGAAATACTTTTAAAACCCGTATTTACTAAAACAGGGCATCATCAAAAAAAATTAAGTTGATGATGGTTGTTCGATAACAAAACGTCGATTAATGAAACTGATATTATCATGGGAAATGTTTGAAGTATTTTTCATTTTGTTCCAGCTCTGATAATAACACCACAAAACAATAAAATAAAAAATCGAAAAATCAGTTTTTCCAAAACAATTTGACAATAAAAATATATTTTAAAAAATGTATACTTCCTTATAGATTGCTACGAAAGCGTATAAGGGCCAATGAGTTTTTTTTTTATTTTTCCGACTTCAAACTCGGAATTTCCGACTTCGAAGTCGGAATTTTGTTTTTCCGACTTCAAACTCGGAAATTCCGACTTCAAAGTCGGAAATTCCGACTTTAAAGTCGGAATTTTGTTTTTCCGACTTTGAAGTCGGAAATTCTGACTTCAAAGTCGGAAATTCCGACTTTAAAGTCAGAATTTTGTTTTTCTGACTTTAAACTCGGAAATTCCGACTTCAAAGTCGGAAATTCCGACTTTGAAGTCAGAATTTTGTTTTTCCGACTTTAAACTCGGAAATTCCGGCTTTAAAGTCTGAAATTCCGACTTCAAAGTCGAAATTTTGTTTTTGCGACTTCAAACTCGGAAATTCTGTCTTCAAACTCGGAAATTATATCGCAGGTATAATTGCAAATTCCGCGTGCAACCTGGACATGTACCCACCTACCAGGCTTTGTGTTGATCACTAGAGATATAATGTCATCTCTAAGAATCTTACTAGTTGATGAAATCAATTCAGACAGATTTAGGTTCCTCATTTTTGCATACAAGCCTCGAATCGGGTTGAATAGTACATCGATGTTGAGTAAAATGGAGGGAAATTTACGAGTGGCTCCTGGGGAGAACATATGGAAAATTCGATTTTCTAGAACAGAAATTAATGGAGGATGTTGCCTATATTTTCACGCCAGCCATTATATTTTTCGAACTAGTGACGATGTAAGTTTTCATAGTTTCGGTGAGCTTGTGTGGGAAAATCTGTCAAAATCTCGATTTTTTCTTACAATATTACACCCTCATTTTGACCTTTTAGCCACCTGCAACAGTAAGGCCTTTGGTATTCCGAAGCCAGGTGCTATTAATTAATAATTAGGTGAACACGGCTCGCGTAAAAATATGGGCAACATACTCCTTTTATTTCTGTTCTGGAAAATCGAATTTTCCATATGTTCTCCCCAGGAGCCACTCGTAAATTTCCCTCCATTTTACTCATTATCGATGTACTTTTCAACCCTATTCGAGGCTTGTATGCGAAAATGGGGCACCTAAATCTGTCACTATCTGACGGTCTATAATTTCCTTATCATTTTAAAAGAATTGATAACAAATAAACTGATGAAAAAATTAGTTTGTTGCCGTCCTGAAGAATAACATTGTCCTGTATGTTACCTGGATCCATATGACATCAAAATTTGAATTATATCAAACGTTCAATAAGACTAAAGGAAGTGTAATGCCGAGATGAGTGTCAGCTAGCTGTTTCATACTTTTTGGGCTTTATTACAAGTCGAATAAAATTTAAATTCTTTCATTTCCCTACTCTACTCTAATTCAACAAAATATTTTTCGAATAAATATCATTTGAATTGTTGTGACTCATACCAAATACCCAAGCAATACCTCCTTTAAAAATTTCGTGAAACAAATTGTAGTTATGATATTATATTAGTCAATTTTGATGAGGTTTTTTTACTTCCGACTGTAACTGTCAAAAAATACTTGAAAAATAAGACAATAGTTATTTACGTGACAAGTGGGATATAGACATTATTAACGCACGCATGTGAGGATTGCACGACGAAGCCGAAGGCTGAGTCGAGTAATCACATGAGTGCGTTAATAATGTAGTATCCCACGCGTTGCGTACAAAATTATATCTACAACTGTCAACGTTTTCATAACTATCTTTAAATGTACCTCATTGATCTTCCACTTCGACGTACCTACTCATGACAGTTTTCAGATAATTGAAAACACAAGTTGCCTGTTATCATTTTTGTAACCGTAGCAACGGTAGGTATAAAAAAAGCCGTTTATAGATGTTAAATTGAATTGTCCGATCGATATCCAGAACCATCATTAAGTTTCTTGAGTGAAAATGTCTTCAAGTGAAGATGATCTACCATCCGATATTAAAAATGCGGCGACAAGTGTTATTTCAAATCTCGTGCCCGAGAAATACCGTTTAGTGTATCATAGGTATGAAAAATGGTGCAGAGAAAGGAAGGTTGTTAACTTAACGCATGAAAAGGGATTGCTAGTTTACTTCAATGAACTAAGCAAATTATAGAAGCCTTCATCGAGTTTGCACGTAATTCTTGAGAGAAAAATAACGTTTTGTTGAATTTTTATAGTTTACTATTTGAATTTTCCTTGTATTCATTCAATAAACGATTTATTTTGGTTAAAATTTATCTCTTATCTCATTACCGCACTAGTGCGGTAATAGATTTAAAAAATCACTAGTGTGGTAATAAACGTCATTATGACATACAAAAGAGTGTCAAATGATAATCATTATTTGGCAGTTGTAGATAAAAGGTTTAGAGTGATTATTCACCGATCACCAAATCCGAAATGACTGTAGGTAAATAACATAACAGAAATGTCTTAAAGTTAGTGGAGATATATTCGCCCACATGGCAGACAAGATTTAGCAACTACATTCAGTTATATTTTTGGGATGGAACCGACGATCAGATGCACCAATGAAATAAAAGAAAGTCGCATTTTTTACTAGGTGTATTAATTAAAAAGGATCCAGATCATTCCAAAATTAGTGGTTTCAGTAAAGAAACCCACAATAACACATATAGTATGTACTTTCATCTCAATTCAAATCACCAAATGAGTATAAAAAAGGTACTCTCTGTAGAAGTCCATTTCAGCAAGTGTAGTGGTGACACGGATCATCGGACCATGTACTAGTTACCAGATTCAAATATTTTCTTTTTGAATCAACTAAGTTTAACCATGCTTGGGCATTGGACATAGTGTCAATATTTGATTTCAAGTTTTCCACAATTTTCCACATGTATATGAAAAAAGACGTTTATTCTACTTAACTTGTAGAAGGCTGAAGATGGATTCTTGCTGAATCCGAAACTTGTAACCCCTACTTTGAAATTTGTTTATAATTAAAGTTGTGGAGATGATTGTGTGATACTTCTTTCCGATCCATAAAAATAGGTGTTCCCAAAATTATGAATGACATACTTAGCTGAATTGATTTTATTTACTACAAAGATTCTTAAAGATAATATTGTTTTCATTAAAAAAAATGTATATTCAAGAAGCTTTGTCCAACACATTGACAACAAAAAACATGTCCTTTCAAAAATAATAGACAACAGTCTCTAGTGATCAGCACAAAGCCATTCCTGGCAGGTACAAGTCCAGAATACACGCAAGATTTGCAATTATACCCGCGGTACAAGAATTTCCGAGTTTGAAGTCGGAAAAACAAAATTCCGACTTTTAAGTCGGAATTTCCGACTTCAAAGTCGGAATTTCCGAGTTTAAAGTCGGAAAAACAAAATTCCGACTTTGAAGTCGGAATTTCCGACTTTAAAGTCGGAATTTCCGAGTTTAAAGTCGGAATAACAAAATTCCGACTTCAAAGTCGGAAATTCCGAGTTTGAAGTCGAAAAAATAGAAAAAAAAACTCAGTGGCCCTTATACGCTTTCGTACTACGATTGCCCTCTTGTTACGTAACTTTTTTTTCCATTTAACCAAAACTGTATCTATATTATCGTTTCAGATTTCCTCGTGGTGGACAACCTTATCTTGCATGGACTCAGTGTGAATGCATAACATGTAAAATATCACTTTAAATTATCTTGGAAGAATAACCAGTAGTTACTGTCTCAATATACGTATTTATAGAATTACATTATCAGAAATACGTAGGTTATATCATGCATATGAAATTCTGCTTCATTAATTGAGTAATAAACTCTACTTAATGTCTTTCTATGAATAAGTTCTGATTATCGGCCATATTTAACTGGGAATTACCTTGTTCTTCAAATAAGGAACTCTTGAAAGGAATTCATTAAATACGACCTTCTCAGGCATCAATATGTTCCACTCATCTTCACCTGTGTTCCGTAACAGGGCAATTATAAATCTGAAACATTTATCAGGATTAATTATTTGGGAACAAATTCATTATTTTTCCAAATTCTCATATAATTTTTTCTGTAAAATGTCGTGTTGGTTCGCTATATACCTATTTGAATTGTAGTATGTGTTTTTTTCTCAATCGATATGTCAAAAAAACATTTGGAAAAAATTCCTGTTCATGTCAAAATGGGGTAACACCGCACAGAGAGAAATAAATGAATGTTTTCTACACAATTGTGAATAATTTCAGCACAATTTGTTCATTTTTCTTCTATAATATTGTATTAGAGATATTGTGTATGAACAATACACTTCAGTGTTGTATTATTCTGAATAGTTTTGTTTTAATTTTATACACAAAATATACAAAATTAATCGGTATGTTGTGCGACGAATGTCAACAACTTGTGTACTGTTTATGCATAAATTGTAATGAATGGCAACAATTTGTGTACCTAGTTTGTACAAATTGAGTAGTTATTTTGAATATAGGATGCAAAAAATGACACAAATTTGTGTACTCCGCATACATGAATTGTGTAGGTATATTGTACATATTTGTGTACAAAGCAAGGCCAATTTTTATAGGTACCATTTATAATTTCAAGAAAGGATACACTTGAGGCACATAATATCCAAACGGAATAAGATAAGAATAAGCATCAGTTTCAACCTGCTTGCTTCTTCATATCTTATTCTCTTCAGAAATTAGAAGCTTCATTTTCCAGAAGGTTGAAATAAAATTAAATGTAATTCAAATAATGTTTATTTCATCACAAAGAACTAGGTAATAACAAAAATAACTGACCCATAAACTCTTATTACAAATAAAATAACAGAAACACAAAATACCAAACTGAACATAAATGAACCATACATTTTGTTATTTTGGAACACGTTGAATAATAATAAAGTTTAAAGTAATCTTCGTGTCAAACTATACCGGTTGTTTCATAATAAATGCGGTGGACTCAAGGATGTAATAGCTCGTCCAAAAATATGAAAAAAAGTTTCCATTAACTTACCCTCTAAAATGCACCATTTTCGAGATACAGGGTGTTGGAATTTAAGAAAACTAATCATTTTTTGCAAATATCTCTAGAACCGTTTATCGCACAGAAAACAGATTCCGTAAGCATGTTCTACTCATAATAAGCTATGTTTTGCGCGGATTTTTTATTTTTTCAAATCATAATTGGTGAAGATCTTGAAGGGGTAGTGGGTGTTTTTTTCACCAACTTCTACGCCACTGGAAAAAGTATACCTACTTGAACCGCCAATGTTTTTTACACAAAAAAGGTACTCTTGGTCATAAGCTCTAAAGTTGACCGTTTTCAAGAAAAATTGACTTTCATGTTGAAAAATATGGTAAATTTTTTTAAATAATTTGTTTCCTAATTAATA
This sequence comes from Chrysolina oricalcia, assembly GCA_944452925.2. Taxonomy (NCBI): domain Eukaryota; kingdom Metazoa; phylum Arthropoda; class Insecta; order Coleoptera; family Chrysomelidae; genus Chrysolina; species Chrysolina oricalcia. The sequence goes on from OX101810.2 coordinate 53,056,370, forward strand.
CAAAATTTATTTAAACGTTAGAACAAGTAGCAAAACCAAACGTTGACTTCTTAATTGCAAAATAAAAAAAAAACAATAACAATCATACTCAGTTGAATTGTTGGAAATGTCCGCCGTTAGCTTCAATGCACGCAGCAATTTTTCGAGGAAAAAACTTTATTTAAATAACATGAAAGTTGATTTTTCTTGAAAACGGTCAATTTTAGAGCTTATGGCCAAGAATACCTTTTTTGTGTAGAAAACATTGGCGTTTCATATAGGAACATATAATTTTTTTCTGTAAAATGTCGTGTTGGTTCGCTATATACCTATTTGAATTGTAGTATGTCTTTTTTTCTCAATCGATATGTCAAAAAAAAACAATTGGAAAAAATTCCTGTTCATGTCAAAATGGGGTAACACCGCCAGTTAGATTTTGAGAATCCGGTTCATCATTACTGCTTGTAAGCGACCTACCGGATACTGATGAAGAAAACGTCGTATCTGAAATAAACGCTCTTTGTTATACAAAGCACTTGCAAAGTTATCCATTCTGGAACGTTTCTCAGGTGTAAAAATATGTGACGAGGTTTTGGCTATAGGAGAGTAATTGTTCTCAGACTTCAAATTGAAGGAGTTATCAATACTACATTTTTTGTATAAGCTCACGTAAAAATGTGTACCAGGTTCAATAGATTTTGATTTTTTCAGACAAACATAGACATAGACACTGACGTAATCAAATACCAGTTGAAATTTGAGTTTTGGTAATATTATTAATATATTTTATCATCCACTATGATGCGTGATTTTCATATTTATTTCTAATATGGAAAGAAAAAACTATTGCTGTTGGCTATTGGCCAAATGATAGCACAGACAGAAGGTGTACCCGCGTATTCAAAAGAAATTTCACAGCTCTAATATAGTATACAAATTGGGAAAACTGAAATTTTGAAAATAAAACCTTCAGAATGAAGTTGTACCAATCTCGAATTGTTAAGGACAGTACTTTTTATTTGTTGGGAACGAAGAACTGTGAAACATTGTTGTTGTTCCTTGAGCATGTTTGCCTGCACCCAGGGATTTAAAAATTGGAAATATGTTGAAAAAATAATTTACTACTTTTTTAAAGGAGTGGATATTCCTATCTGTTTGTCGGTTCAATGTCTTTATGAAAAGTTATTATTTAATACCACACCTTCGTGAGAGATATAATGAATATACTTCATGGGACATCTATTGCAGGAGATTATAGAGACCTCCATAATCACTGTCTAGCTGAAATAGGGATATACAATTACTCTTCGTTGATTGAATATTCACTTGGAAGGCTATAAAGATAAGAACTCTGTTAACCACAATCAAAGACCTCACTGAAATTAATCACCAAACTTACGTTCATACTGTGCCTAGCTCATACTAATCACCAATAATATATTATTTTCTTTAGCTCACAAACATTTTTAGCAGTTGCCATACAATAATTTATTATTTTTAACAAAATTTCCTGATGCAGAATATTTGACTAAATTTTTTTCAGTAGGTATAATTAATGCTATAGCCAGATGTAGCTTTGGTGTTCCCCTATTTAAATCGAGTACCTAAACCTATTTTATTAATAGAACTTCTCCAAAATTAACATGCATTCTGAAGTATTATTGGGCCTGGCCTATATCCAGCTATTATTATTACTTGTGGTAATTAACGCTCCGGATTCATATTCCCATTGGATATTCTGGGAAAGTATTTGAGGATAATATAAAAACTAAAATATTTCTAAAATATACAAATAATAAGAAACTACTGAAAAATATTAAAACGTCAGAGGGTTAGTAAGTAATGTATGGTTGAAATTGAGCGAACCAATATCATTAAAAATTAAAGGAATCGTATGATTAAAATTTTTGAAATAATAGTTGAAATTCAAAAAGCTGATTTTAAGTTTACCTCATGTCTAAAAGCGAGTAGGTATAACTTGTAGAGTTGAAGGCATGGCCAAATTGCTTTTACATGGACATCTTATGTATAAAATGTCTTTTTCAAAATAAGAAGAGTGCTTTTTGGTTATATTTATATAAATGAAAATATCGTATATATAGAAGATAGGTTTTATAAAATTATTAAATGAATTTTCTTCTTGCTATATACTCTTAAGAATAATTCCACCTGGGAAATAACTTTTGTTTTTCTAAGATTGTTCATCAGATTCTTCGTTCATTCGTGCAGTGGTGTCTCTCAAGTTTATTAAAATGTGGAAAAGATTTCGTCTTATGTAACCATCATAAGGTGCAGCTGTGTTTAATTATGGTTAATAATGCAAACACAGGAGAGTCAGTGAATTATGGTTTGAGGAAAAGTTGAATATTTGGAAAAACATCGTTTTATGTCGATTGTTTGTCTCGAGAAGTTAGAATCGAGAAGTTGGCAAAACTATGCAAGTTTACTCACTCCCCAAACCAAAAACCTAACTCAAAATAGTGGCAATCTATTTTAAATTATGAAATATGATTTATTTGATGAACGATGCAACATTATCCATTTCTCAACTCTTATTTTGGTATAATATTTTTATTTCTATAGCAATCTGAATAAGTCAATAATTGAAGGGTGAAAGAATTATTAGTTATATACAGGGTGGGGCACCGAAAACGAAACAGATCGAATATATTCAAAACGCATGTCTTGTGAAAAAAAAATGCAAAAACACGACGATTTTCAATTCAAGATGGACATCTTCCTATCATAACCTCAACTGTCATCCCTCTCCCCACACCCCTTGGGCACTATCACCCAAGTAATTTGAATAGGGAGAGTAGTAAGTGTGTCACATCATTAAAAAGGTAATTTCATAAGGAATTCAGCCATGTCAATTTACGCTACCTAACTAACTATTTTGAAGTCCTCTTGCGGGAAAAACAACTGTTCTGTATTCCAAATTATGATCCTTCATTTGCAAGCTATTTTGACATAAATTCGGTGACAATGCATTATGGAACTTTTCTAAAGGAAAATTATGGTCCGATTCGAATCAAAATTGATGTGTTGGTTTTCATGGTCGGTAATTATGATTTGTTTGTCAATGCAAAAAAGATGGTGGCTCCAAGATGGCGGACGAAATTTATTATCATGGTCTGATTCGAATCAAAATTAGTAGCGAGGAATTTCAGGGTCGAAAATTATGAATTTTTGTCAATGCAAAAAACCAAGATAGTGGACGAAATTTGTAATTGTGGTTCGATTCGATTAAAAATTGGGATATGGGGGTTTTACAAAATGACTAAAATGAATTAGTTTAATTGATAAAAACGCTTTTATACAAATGCGCTAAATGTTTTTTTTCAGATGTGTGACATAGGTTATTCTGTGCGTAACAGAATCAAAATTTTACCTCGCAAAATTACCTTTTGTACTCGCGGCAAGCTTTCGAATCTGTTACGCACATAATAACATACGTCCCACAACTAAAAATTTTTTTTTCTTTTTATCGCATTTGTACAAAAGCCTTTTTATCAATTTTATTAATTTTTTTTAGTCATGCTGAAAATCTGTACCTAAATACCCCACAGTCCAAATTTTAATCGAATCGGACCATAATTATCATCCGCCATCGTGGAGCTGCAATTTTGTTGTTTTTTTTTTTCAACAAAAATTCCATAATGCATTGTAATCGCAATTGTGAACACATACCAAAGTTCAAGTTGATCAGACTTGAAGTGGGTTAAAAGTCAGCTGCAAGATTAGTCCCACACATACATACATACTAACAGGGCAAGTTGAATAAAAGCTTCTGAAAAATAAAAAAGTTGGACGTTGCATAAACTTAAAAATTGTAAAACCTTGCATAAATTCAAACCCAGTCATTCCAAACTACATTAACTCACAGTAGATACTCAAAGTGTTCGCCATGAACTGCCATACATGAGTATAAATTAGTCTCGAAACGCTGTCTGACGTTTTTGAGCAATTTATGCAAAAAAATCCAATTTGATAGTTCATACAATGTTCATTTTATCATTTTTTGTTATGCTTTCGTGAATTGTTCACATTAGCTTTCGAATCAAATGTCATAAGTTGGAATACGAAGCAGTTATTTTTTCCGCAAGAGGGCGCCAAAATGGAAAGTTAGGTAGCGAACACTCACATGTCTGAATTCCTTAAGGAATTATCCTGTCAATGCTGTGTCACACTTCGTACTTTCCCTATTCAAATTGTATGAGTGACCAAGGGGTGGGGAGGGTGGTTTGACAGTTGAGATTATGATAGGAAGATGTCCACCTTGGATTTAAAATCTACGTGTTTTTGCATTTTTTTGACAACACATGTGTTTTGAAGAATTCGTTTCCGGTGCAGAGTTGAATCGAACCATAATTACAAATTTCGCCCACCATCTTGTTTTTTGCATCGTCAAAAAATCATAATTTCCAACTCTGAAAATCCGCACATACAAATTTTGATTCGAATCGAACCATAATTACAAAATTTTGTCCGCCATCTTGGAGCCACCATCTTGTTTTTTTGCATTGGCGAACAAATTTTAATTGCCGACACTGAAAACCACCACATATCAATTTTCAATCATGTCCGCCATTCTGGAGCCGCCATTTTGTTTTTTCCCTTAGAAAAATTCCATAATGCATTGTTACCGAATTTATGTCAAACTAGCTTGCAAATGAAGTATCATAATTTGGACTACGGAACAGCTGTTTTTGCCACAAGAGGGTGCCAAAATGAAAAGTTAGGTAGCAAAAATTGGCATGGCTGAATTCCTTATGAAATTATATTTTTAATGATGTGTCACACTTACTACTTTTCCTATTGTTTGGGCGATAGTGCCCAAGGGGTGGGGGGAGAGGTTTGATAGTTGAGGTTATGATAGAAATATGCCCCCCTTGAATTAAAAATCGACGTGTTTTTGCATTTATTTCACAACACATGCGTTTTGAAGATATTCGATCTGTTTCGTTTTCGGTGCCCCACAATAATGTGTGGTAATAGAGAAAACGCACATACAGTTTTTTGCCAAAATGTTTGGTAAATATTTATTCTTGATTCCTATTAATCATGACATGGAAATACATCCATTTTTGTATCAATTACATTTTAAGAATTCAATACTACCATCAACATGGTTTCCGTACAGGACACTCAACTATCAGTGCTATCCACTCTTTTTATGGAAACATAAAATCTATTGAATCTGGACATAATCCAAAAGGAGTGTTCTGCGATCTCAGCCGAGCTCTCGATTGTGTGGTACATAAAAAATTGCTTGATAAACTTCATTTGAATATGGAATAAGAGGAAAACCTCACGAATGGTTCAGTTCCGCACAGGAAGGACGAATCCAGCGGGTTAAAATCAACCACACCAACGATAATAAAACAATAACTCATATCTCAAGTCCACAACAGAACAACATAGGTGTTCCCCAAGGGTCCATCCTAGCACCTACACTATTCATTAACTACACAAACGAATTGCCAACTGTTCTGCCAGGAGCTTTCACATGTCTGGTATCACTCCATACAACCTTGATGAATATTTGGACAATTTTTGTGTAAGATTTTAATGTATAATTTCATTTCATTTTATTGTTATGTTACGAGGCTTGTTTGGTAAGTCCGTGACTTTTTAAATTTCCCGCGCAGTAACTTTAAATGCAACACTGCTGCTGTCAACCACCATCTTTCAATAGACTACTGTCAAATTTTGAGCAAGCTGCGACATTTGGTTTGTGTTTGACAGCAATTAGAAGCAGACAACCTCGTGAATTTCAACAAAAATGGAAAAAAGTGAATTTCGTGTGTTAATTAAGCATTATTTTTTGCGTAAAAAAACCATAACTGAAACCAAGGAAAGACTTGATAAATACTATGGGAACTCTGCACCATCAATTTCAATGGTTAAGAAGTGGTTTACTGAGTTCCGTTGTGGTCGTACCAGCACAAGTGACGCCGTACGTTCAGGTCGCCCAAAAGAGGTCATCACGCCAGAAATCGTCGATAAAATCCATGGAATGATATTGGACGATCGGAGAATAAAAGTACGTGAGGTAGCTGAGGCTGTAGGCATCTCAACTGAGCGAGTACATCACATTTTACATGAATATTTGGACATGAAGAAGCTATCCGCGAGATGGGTGCCGCGATTGCTCACACTCGACCACAAGCGCAACCGTGTGACCACTTCAAAGGAGTGTTTGGCAAAGTTCAATCGCAATCCGGGCGAGTTTTTACGCCGTTATATAACCGTAGACGAAACATGGATCCATCACAATACCCCAGAGACCAAGGAACAATCAAAACAGTGGGTGTCAACTGGTGAACGTGCACCAAAGAAGGCTAAGGTGCGTCTGTCAGCCAACAAGGTTATGGCCACAGTTTTTTGGGATGCACGCGGTGTCATTCATATAGATTACTTAGAGAAGGGTAGAACGATCAACGGCGAATATTATTCAGAGCTTTTAGACAGATTCGATATTGATTTGAGGCAAAAACGACCACATTTAGCGAAAAAAAAAGTGCTGCTTCATCAAGACAATGCACGAGTGCACACGTGTGTAGTCACTATGGCAAAAATTCATAAATTGGGCTACGAACTACTACCCCATCCAGCATATTCTCCAGATTTAGCCCCTTGCGACTATTTTCTTTTCCCAAACCTGAAGAAATGGCTGGGTGGTAAGAGATTTGGGTCGAATGAAGAGGTTATAACCGAAACAAACGCCTATTTTGAGGGCCTTGAGAAAACCTATTATTTGGAAGGAATAAAAAAACTGGAAAAACGCTGGACTAAATGTATTGATCTAAAAGGAGATTATGTTGAAAAATAAAACGCTTATTTGCCAATTTTTTTTTTCTTTATTCAAATAGTCACGGAGTTACCAAACAGCCCTCGTATTTTAACTGAAACATATCTATAATTATTGTATAGATAGTTTCAATGCATGTCGTTGATATATCCTGATATATCTCATTTGTTTGTTCTTTTTTTGTCGTATTCTTTTCACTTTTTTATTTTTAATCTACATTTCAATTTATGTATTTTTAAAATATTTTTTATACATACATGTAGGTACTCTCTGCTGACCTGTCCTATAACTTTGTAAGCTCGTATTTGGATTAATAAACTATCTATTTATCAATAATTTGCAAGATAAGGACTAATTGAAATTTTTCCAGAATTTCCCTATCTTCATAGGTTTTGTTTAACTATTGTTCATATTTCTACTTTAAAAGAATTGTTTATTGTTCAATACTAGAATAGGTCACCACAAAACTTCGTCTGGCGTAATTCAATTGACAAATAAAATATTCCAATTCTCTCACTAAAATATACAACTGATTATTTAAATGAGAAAATCAATGCAACATCATTGTTTCCGTATTGGGGAAAGTAAGCCAAAAATCTAGATCGTATCAGCATATAATTATTGATTGCAAACCGGTCCAAATTCTTCAGTGTAACCTATACATTTGGAAAAATAAAAACATCGCACAACTTACATAACATGCATTTTGTTAACACATCTTGCTTTCTTGTTATCAACAATGAATTATTTCATTTTCATGAAAGTTCTACAGATTTCTCTGTCAGTAACCCGATTTGATTACGAACTTTCGCAGCGTTTCTTATTATCAGATATAAACTGATCACAGTAAAAACGTAAAAATTCATCTTTGGCCAACACATGCTAGACAAGATGAAAGTATTTGTTTTCCCCAATGAATCTCAGTTAATAGTCCAGAAAAAGTTGATAAGGACGAAAATTTGTGTGTCGACTCTAGGGAATTGATATACAGGGTGTTATATAAGTCATGGTTATGTGAACAACTATATTTATTCTAAAACGTTCCTTTCACACCAACGGCGACATCAGAAGCTTTTTAACTACCGCAACATTCGAATAACCATATACCGGGTGTCCGCGGAATGTTGGTTGCCCCTATCACTTTTTTGTGTTTTGAATATAATGTAATGAAATTTGGAAGATCTGTATACAACATGGAACTGCATTTTTTGACAAGTGACTCAACTTCATACAACTTCCGGTTTCACCCGAAGTGATAAATTTTCGATTTTTAAATAGGATACCTGCTATATTTTCACTTTTTTTGTCTCCATATGACATTCTGAATACAACCATGTATCACTTATCACTTTTGGTAATGCATTTTTACTTTATTTGGGTATAAGGTAATTCATTTTTTAATCTTCGCATGACTAATTTCGGTCATAAAATTTTGGGTAAAATACAATTTTACTGTTTTTGGTCAAAATATGTCTGTCATCTGAAATTGAATTTTAAAATTTGTTTTAATTGATTTTTTCAAATGGCAACATGGTGGCTTGTTGGGTTAATAAAAAGAACATTTTGTTGCCATTAATTTGATACTGCACACTATCAGGTTTTAACCAATTTTCCTCGTAAAAACTTGGAAAGTTTACGTTAGATCTTTCTTAAAAGCTTCTTTCGAGATTAAAATAATAGTTAAATGCATCTAGAAACCCGTGACCAACACGAAAAACAAAATCATTAATAAAAAACTAATAATATATCTTCCTGCATACTTACACAATAGTTTTCTATTTACTTTTTGCGAAAGCGAGGTAATATAAGATGTCGACAAGTACTTTTTTTTTAATCCATCATTATAATATTGTTAGGTATATCAGTTGTGTTGGTGACAAGTCACTCAATATATTTAAATTTTAATTTATTTTCGTCAGATGCTTCATTTCATGAAAGATCTAGTTGAGTAACAGAAAATTGTATGAAACCAATTGTGTGCAGTATCAAATCAATTGTAATAAATATTTTTTCCTAACCCAGCAAGCCACCATGTGTCATTTGAAATAAATGATTAATACCTATTCAAAAGTTTAATTTTACATAGCTGGAACAATTTGACCGAAAACAGTTGATATTTTTGCAAATTTTAGGATGGAAGTAAGTGATTTAAACGCTGTTTAAGTGATAAATTTCAAAATAAGGAAAAGTTTGGTTACAAAAAGTGACAAGTGACACATGGTTGTATTCAGAATATCATATGAAGACAAAATAAATGACAAATGATACATGGTTGTATTCAGAATGTCATGTGTAGACAAAATAAGTGAAAATATACCAGGTGTCCCATTTAAAAATCCAAAATGAATGAATTTCTGGTGAAACCGGAAGTTGCATAAAGTTGAGTCATTAGTCAAAAAATGCAGTTCTACTCAGTTCTATTCAGATCTTTCAAATTTCATTCCATTATCTTCAAAAACAAATGAGTTATAGGGACGAGCCATCTTCCGCAAATACCACGAATATGATTACTATTATTCTTTTATTGGAAATGACTGCCCCAATTACCTCATAGTTATTATTTATTCACTTCCATTAGACAATTTACTTTATATTGGTACAGTCATTTCTCATAGTAAGTTTATACAACAGTTCTAAGAGAAGAACACTATTTACAGTCCACAGGTTTTACACAGTGCTTAACAAAGAGTACATGACGTAAAACTTCATCGAAATTACAGAAAAAAATTGATAATGGAGAATGCTTTCAATTTTATTTCAAAATCAAACAATGATGTACTGGTTTTTAGGTAGTTTGGTAATTTATTTAACACTCTCAAACCCATATGATAATTTCACATCATATGATATTTTGTTTTTGGAGATTGTTGCATGAAAATGACCTTTATTGTCGAGTGCATAATAATAATCAATCAATCAATCAAGACCGTGCTTTATTGTCCAAGAAATAGTCCTTATTGACAAAGCGATGAGTACAATATCTTGTGGTAAAATCCATAGTGTCATATAAATAAGAGTTAAATGTAAATCTATATATAGGTAAATATGTAAGTATATAATTCAAAGTATAAAATGTAATGTATATGTAAAAATAAATATTGTAATATAATTATTCATGAATAATGGTTAAAAAGGGAAAACAATGAATTCCAAAACAATCAGGTTGGGTTAGATCATTATAACACATACAAAATTTTAAAAATTAAAATTAATAAAATAATAATACAGTAGGATAGGTTTATCGAGGTCTAAAGCTTTCATTATAGTATTCCTGCAGGTCGTAGTATGCTTTTGGGATGAGGAAGTCTTTTACTGCCTTTCTGAAGTGATTCAGATTTTTTAAGTCTTTTAAATATTCCGGCAGATGGTTATATATTTTCCTACTTTCATATGTAATTGAATTTTTTGTTAGAGTTGATTTAGGTATTGGCATACAAAGGTTGTTACTTCGGGTGGTTACGTAAGAGCGAGTCGTATTTATACTTGCAGACTGTTTGTTATGAATCAAACAGACTGTTTCCACAATGAAAATATTAGTTATAGTAAGAATTTTTTGGGATATAAACAGTGGTCTCTTGCTTTAGCCCTACACAAGTACCTAATGGCCCCCTTTTGTTGGACAAAAACAGATTGCAATAGATTTTGGCTACAGAAACCCCAGAAAGCTATGCCATACCTAATATGAGATTCAATGAGGGAAAAATAGGTGTTTCCAGCAATGACTGGGCTAAGTTCGTTCGACACCACTCTAATTGCTTAGCAGCCTGAAGCTAATCTTTTTTTTAGTGACATAATATGGTCTTCGAATTTAAGTTTATTATCAATGTGTATGCCCAGAAACTTAATACATGGTTTATTTTCCACAATATGTGTGTTCAGACTGATATTGTTCAATTCGAACTTAAAAGTTAGGATGTTAGTTTTCTTAATATTGAAGCAGAGATAGTTTGAGTTACACCAGGATATGACTTCCTCTAGATCCTGGGCTATGATTGAGTTTAAACTATCTACATTTTTGCCATGCCATACAAGGGTGGTGTCGTCAGCAAATAATGTGAATTTCCCTGTGATAGGTAAATAGGTCGAATCATTGAGGTACAGTAAGAACAAAAGAGGACCTAGCACAGAGCCTTGTGGTACTCCGGATCTGATATCAGAATAACCCGAGGAATCACTGGAAATGTTAACCCTTTGTTTTCTGCCAGTGAGATAAGATTCGACCCATTTTAAGGCAACACCCCTGAATCCATAATGATGAAGTTTATTGAGCAGTATTCTGTGATCCACGCAATCGAATGCTTTGGAGAAGTCACAGAACACCGCTGCAACCACCTCACCTTCGTTTAGGCTTACATAAACCTTTTCAAGGAATGAGAAGATTGCATCGGTTGTGCTTTTAGAGTTCTGAAATCCAAACTGACACTGAGATAAAATATTGTGTTAGAAACTGCATAATTCTGCTTTTCACAAGTTTTTCTATAATTTTTTAAAGGGTGCAGAGGAGTGATATTGGACGATAATTTGTAGGATTGTCCGTTTCACCACCTTTGTGGAGTGGAATTATAATATACTCTTCGCGAGACTTTTGCAATGCATCTAACGCCTTTTTGAGCATTGAAAACATCCGATGCGACAGTAGCATTTCCTCATAAATAGATACCATGCCGCAGTCTTGAATCTACTGCTGCATATTAATTTATTCATTTCCAGTACATTTCTGAAATTATTGAAAAGAAATAACTTGGAAGTTATTTTTTTACAGTGCTCTTTTAAGAGTCTCGGCTAGATTGATAACTAGAAATCTAATCGAGTTGTGGTCACTATACATTCGACAATTGTCATTGCTAAAGACCAAATCTTCAACTGTCTTCTGGCTATGATGAATTCTTATAATTTCTGTTATCCGAAACTTTGGTCATCAATTCCGAGCATTTGCTCTCGAGTGCAAGGGTTTCTGCTGCCAAAATAAGTAATTATCCGTTTGATCAATGATTTATAGAATTACCTGTACAATAGTACGTTTTCTGTTATAGTGTTTTGATTTTCAAAAGTAAAAGCAGAAAACCCACAATTATTCAATGTGGTTCTTGGTAATTGGACCGCCTGGTATACTGGTTATCTTAGAACTGAAATTTGTAAAAATTTACATATTTTGTTCATGGTATTAAATGAAAGTCAAATTTGAATAACAAGATCGTTAATCGTTTTTGGAGCAAATAACGTAACTGAATTGTTTAAATACTTTAGCAATACGTTTGCTAATAGTATTCATTAGCTTTAGTGAAATTTCTGAACCTTTCTATAGTCCGTTCATAATAATAAGTCTGTCGAGAATTCTTAAAGAAGCTTCGATTCAGAACGTGCTCTCGCAGAAGATTGAAGAATTATGATCAGGATGTCTTGTAACTATTATATTTTCCATTGTTTTCTATTTAGATTAGAAGGACATAATGAGAATATGCGGAAGCACGGTAGCTATGACATTACCAGACCCATATTTGCGGTTGAGAAAGAACCAAGAATATTTATTTCTCAATTCATTTTCTTCGTTTAGTTTGTAACATTTTCCACAAATAACTGAATTAGAGTGTTCTTTAAATACTGTTTCAACTCTGATCTCAGGCAGTTGCCAATGAAATTAAATGTTTGATCAACCATGATTTTTGCGAGATGTTCCATTGAAATGGGATAAGAAACTGAAATTGTCTACAAAATGTAACGAATTGCCATTAAAATGTCATAAAATGTTTCGGAAACTTTCCAACAGAAAGCAACTGCGACCATTGAATTATATCTTTCAGATTCTTGGCAACTCTTTTACAAAAACTACTATGCTTTGTGTACATATCGGATTTATGGTTATTTATTATCATCAGTAAAGGCCAGCTTACCTAGTTAATCGAAAATATATCTTTCTAGGATAAACACGGTTATACACAGTGCGGCTTTTTTTAGTCCCCCCCCCCTGTTAACTTTTGAACGGTTCGACGGTTTGTTGTGGAATAATGAAACCAAAAACATTGCAAAGGGTATTACCGATACTACTTTTTGAGAGAGGAAATATTGCAATTACACTACAGATGGCGAAAATTTCGATAGGCATAAAAATCGAATTTGGGAAAAAATTCCTTAACTAAATTCAAAAATATATAGATGGTTGTAAAGAGAATTGAATTCTCTTTTCAACGATGTGACACTCGACCCCCCATGCCATTTAAAAATTTTGAGTTGATGTGTCTCCCCGCGCCCCCTGTGGAGCAATCACCATATTTTTTGTTTCAAAAAGTAGTAGTAGGGAAACCCTTCAAACGGTTTCTTTTTCATGTTTGTACATCGAACCGTTCAAAAGTTAACAGGGGGGGGGGGCAAAAAAAGCCGCACTGTATAATATCTTCTGATACTCTGAAAGAGATGATGAAAATCAGGTATAAAGCTCTAGTCAAATATAAAAAACTAAAAACTGAGAGATCATGGATTTTCTATAAGGAAATAAGAAATCATGTGAACTTGGCTGAAATAAAAATCAAATCCCAGGAAATTCTGGAAAGCGTTAGACTATTTAAATATTAATAAAAAATCTTAAGAATCTCTTAATTTTTTCAAGATCCTAACCAATTTGATGACTTTTTTGTTGACAATATTCCTTCTGCGGATCAACCGTTACAGATGAACAGGCTCATTGATAAGTACAGACAACTGAACAATGGAAACAAATTCAATTTCACTCCTGTTTCTATCGAAGAGGTTGAAAGTATTGTAAGCTTTATCAAAAGTAATTATCTGGGAGTGGCTGGTATAAATCTGGAAATGCTCTCGCTCGTGCTACCTGACTTGATTCATGTTCTAACATATATCATTAATAGTTGCCTAGCACAGGGTAAATTTCCGAAAATTTTGAAAAAATCGTATATTATACAACGACCTCTTAGGAAGTTGTATTTCCTACGGTTTCCTAGACGGACATCAACTTTTTTATTTGAAGAGTTAGACCCATAGCTACTTCTACAAAAATGATCACTGTCGAAATTTTTTTTTGTCTATAGCTCCGTCCGTCCGTCTGTTTGTCGTAAGCACTTCAAACCGTTATATTTTCCGAGCCCTTGGAGATATCGCTCTGAAATTTGAATCATTTTAATAACTCGAGGACTATATTTCTCAGATATTTGTTTTTCGCGATCGGAAAATCTGGAAAAATTTTACGGTGATTTTACGTTTCTTTTTTTGTCGTTTGTACTTCCCTCGATACAGGTTCAGGAATCGATTTTTTTCTCTCCATATTTTTCAATATATACTTCAATATGCCCTACAGAAGTGTATAGTTTTTGAGAAGGATCGGCAAATTCTAAATGGGTTTTTCGAATTTTCTTCCGAAAAATGTCAAAATTCCCCTGCTCGATCTTCAGCAAAACTGACAAAAAAACTGACATTTCTTCATCGTAATCGATAGAGCTTCAAAAACTGAACAAATCCTAAAGGAACCATTTTTCGGAAAACCGATCAGAAAATGGTGAAAATTCATAAAATCTGAAAAAATAAAATTCGTTTTGGATATTATGAAATATCTCGGAAACGGCTGATTTTTTCAAACTCATCAATACACCTTTTTGAATGGCCTACCAAAAATCTACAAAAAAAGCCATTACATTTTTTTCGTAAAATCAATAGTACGGGAAATATTTTTTTTTTAATGGAAAATCAAGTTATTGACCGTACTAATGAAACAAATGAAAATATTGAAAATGCTTCGGATGCATCTTTACAAGCCACATCTTTATTTTCAAACCGATTTTTTCTAACTCGAAATTTTTTTAAAAAAATAGAAAACAAAAGTGAAAAATTAATAACTCGCCAAATTCTCAAAAACCAAAAGGTTCATTCAAGGCTCCCTGCGAAAATATTATTGTCTTCGGACAGTTCGTCAAAAATTTCATATGAAATTTTTTCATATCTTGTAAAACCATTTTGGCAAAGATCTCGAAAAATGTACTGTTTTTTGCTCAAAAACACCAAAAACTCGAAGAATAAACTAGATATCGAAAAAATGTATATGAGCAGTTTCATAGTTCTACAAAAAGTTCCCATGAAATGTTTCCATATCATGAAAAAAAAATTGCGATTTGGAAAATTTCCCATTTTTTTATAAAAAACACCAAAAACTCGAAAACTAAACGGAATATCGAAAAAATGTACTGAAACATATTAATTGAACTCAAATATGTCTACAAAAAATGTCTATGAAATTTTTACATATTTTGGAAAAGAAACAAAACTTTTCTTGTAAAAAACACCAAAAACTCTAAGATGGCGACAGATTTTCAAATTTTACATTCAAACATTCTTGATCATCTTCTAAAAGTCTACAAAAAATGTCCATCCATTTTTTTTGTAATATCAATAGTCTGGGAAATATTTCACAAAAACGAAAAATTAGGGACTTTCACATTTTTTTCGAAAATCACCAAAAATTCGAAAACTATACGAGATATCGAGAAAATTTGTGTGAAAAGTTTTACTATACTCAAAGATGTCGATAGAAAATTCCAATGAAATTTTTCCATATCTTGGAAAATAAAAAAAATATAGACTTATTTTATAAAAACACCAAAAATTGAAATATGGCGACGGATTTTCCAATTTCACAAATGATCTTTTTTGATCATCTCATAAAAGTCTACAAAAAATGTGCAATAATTTTTTCTGTTATATTAATAGTCTGGGCAATATTTCACAAAAACGAAAAATTTGGGACTTTACATCCAGCAGGTTAAACTCATTTACTGGAAGTATATGATTTAGACACAAAAGGTGAAATACTTAATTAGGTAATGTCACATGTGGATGTCGTATAAATTGATTAATGTTCAAGAAAAATATGTCTACATTACATAATTCATTAGCTTGTCTACATTGTGTTGATAGGAGAATGAAAGTGGTGAAAAGAATTTTATACATTCGAACGAAAGGTTAAATTAGATCTAGACGTCAATCGAGGTACATTGAAATTAATGAACGACTGTAGCGTATTGGAATCAACAAGATTGTGAATGAGTTTGAATATGAATGTGAATATTATGACCGATCTGGTGTGAATTTATTTGTGTATTAAATAATATGAAAGGGCTTCGTGAAGGGAAGTTCGTATAATTTACCGATGGTAGATTATGAGATGATTGACTCTTTCTATTTAACAAATATGAATTTATTTTTTGCAATGACTAAAATTTAAAATCGTTCCTTGAACGCTGCTTGAATACAGTAATATTTGGAAATGATCTTCTCAAAAACTTAATTATATTTCCGCTTTTTACACAAGGTTTATTCATTGCTTCGAAGCACATTTTACATTGCGCTTCATAGGTATTTAGGAGCATAAAAAATTGTTGGAATATTCACTGGTGTTCAGACAACCAGGTACGAAGCACCTTTTCGACATGTTCACAGTTATTGCAGGGATACAGTTACAGGAATTATGAAAAAAAACTAGAGCACAAACAACAAAAACATTTCAAATCTTTGAAAACCGCATTAACCTCAAAAAAAGAAATCAAGTAGGGACTGTTCGTTTGCAGCATACATATTCGATGGAACTGATCTACTTGTATTAAATATTAAAGTAGGCAAACGAGTTAAACAGAGACAAACGATTCTTATTGATGATCCGTTAAACAGACGAACGAACTCATCTGGACACCAATTCTCGAGTTCAGGAGAACGGAACGCTCCCATCACTGGATGTGACTATTAACATCGCCTGCAATGTTCTCGCGCTAGAAATCGGTATTCTCGAACGCATGTGATCACAGCCTCTCGAGAGAACCGTTGACACAACGTTGCCAGACGATTTTTGGTAGAAGCGATTTTCAATGGTTGAAGGAAGAAGAGTTACAAAATAACCTGTTTTGTAAATTAAATCAAATAATTATTATATTATATTATTATCCACTGAACTGAACTCTAGCTTCTTGAATAATACTAATTTCATAAAAAACCGTATCTTCATAGGTACCTTCTGCGCAATTTTTTTAACTCTTGAAGATTGTTTGGAAGTTTTATCCAGTCATTTAAAATTTATAGTTGTTTTGCATCTGTGCTTGACTGACTTATACCAGAAATTTTTTTTATCCCATTTCTGATAACTTCCTGAAGCATAAAATCTCAAAGTTACAAGCACCTCCAACAACAAAGTTATTTAAAACTTATTTATATTACTTTTCGGTGTTCACAGATATAGAGTAACCATTTAATGAGTCCAACATTTTTCGGGGCTGACGCTCTGCTTGCCCCTCTGCTTCTGAAAAAGAAACATAATCGGTTGATAATGTCGGGAATTGTTGGGACTCACAGCGCAAAACAGATTAAAGGCCTAATGTAACTTTGGATCAAAATCCTACCTTGGAGATTGTTCAAATACCTGTTCCTTCTAAAGAATCCATCAATACACGAAAAACTAAGAGAACTGAACAGTAAACACCAAATGCTGTGTCAAAATCAAGTCTAAAATGCCAAAAATCAAGGTTAGTTGGTCAGTTGGACATTCTCAGGAGAATCAAGCGATCTCTCACCAAATAGCAGGAGAATCACGTTCCCCGGGTTTCACGCGAAGTGAATGATCACATGAGTTCGAGAATACGCTTTGATGAGTTTCAGGAGAACAGTGCCTACTTTTCTCAGGAGAACGATGTTCCCCAGTTTCGAGAATAGACCACCTGGTTCCTATCAAATGACAACTGTCATACGACACATATTCAAATGAGAATTTGAGATGTATTCGACTCCCAGCAGCGGTTCAGGTCAGACGGCGGCCTTGTGTTGGAAGTCAGGTTAATGTGTGTGTAATGTCCGCCGTCTGAGGACGTGCATCGACCCAAGATTAAAGTGTTTGTTAAAAATTAAAAAGTGTAAATTAATATGGGATGCAGTATTGCCTAGAGCAAGACAACTGCGTCCCCCCGATACAGTTGCTGTCTACATCGGTTAGAGGCCGGATGGGAACGGATTTCTCGCAGCACGGCATGTCCTAATGGTGCCGAATGGAAGCCGAAGGACAATAATTGAAGAGAGAGAGAGAGAATTTGAGATTCCACGGTGCACAATTTTTACAACGTTGCCAGGTCTAGTTTTGATGAACGTGACGTCACGAAACCACTTTTCTTCTGAATATAGAGAAACTAGCGGTCAGAAAAAATAAATAAAAATTACCGAGTGATATTAGCGTATACGCTTTCTAATTACAGTGTTCTCTCATATGTCGTGGAAAGGTCCATTGCTCATTCACCAGAGAAATAGTAGTAAATCAAATATAATTTCAAATTTCACATTACTTACTTGTAGAGTTCATAAAAGATAATTTTTCCAACTTTTTACGTATCTGTTGCTTGTACCTCGTAATACCTTAATTTGGATGAGCAAATATTTCTCATTTGTGACAAAGATATATGAAAAATGTCGAGGATGATGATACTTACAGAAGAGTTCATACAGCAGTAATTGATTTTATACGTAAAATAGTAAGGGCTTCCTAGAGGAACTGTTATATACATTTATTGATATTTTATTGGATGGGTAAGTGAAATCATCTCTTCATTACTGAAAGCCTTGTTAAGAATATCATAAAAGACATTTTTCTTCTGATAGACTATTAATTTTGTAGAAAGCGAGGTTACTATGATGTGTCTCATAATGCCGATTATGAAAAAAATTGTAATTTAAGTCACTTGTCATCTTCTTTGTACCCGATCAAGTTGATTTATATGAGTCGCATAGAATGGGCTCCAGATAATAGATGCATATTCTAAATGACTTCTGACCAATTATATAGTGGTATGAATAATTTTTGAGATTGAAATTCTTTGAAACATCTCATGAAAAAGTTTAAGCCTAAGTTTACGCTATAAACAAAAGATCTACGATGAATTCCTGACTGACCTAGGATGAAATAAATTAAATAAATTCATCACTACCAAAACCAAAACAACTTTTTCTCTTCAGATGAGCATATTTCACGCTGTTTGCAATTGCTGCTTTTTTGTAGAGGGGCGTTGTATAATATATGAGATTTTATTTCCCTCATCTGTCAACACTAATTTATATATATATCATGAGTATTATGCTACGATTGTTTGTTGCCTAGCAATTTGTCGAGTGACAATGTTTACAAAATCACGAGCCCTTGAGGCTAGTGATTTTTGATCCACGTCAAGAGTTAAATTGGAACCAAACACTAGCAAATCAATTAAAAAATGTTGCTACTCAAAATTTCACCACGAATGGTATTCGGATGACTATTTCATGAATAAAATACCAAGAATGGCTTCAAATTCAATTTATCATCAGTTAAACATAATTACTAAACTATGACAACGTGCTTCATCATGAACGGCACAATATTAAAATACTATAGACAGAATATAAAGAAGACAAATATCATAAACCGCTCACTTATAAATATTGAATATAAAATTATTTTGATAATTTACATAACCTGAACCAGAAGCACTTTTATCGATGGATATATTTATTTATATCATAACCAGATGAACTATCACCAGGCGTAGCTGAGACAGACGTTTCAGTTGAACTAGGTCCAAGATTCCTTGAATTTTGTATTAAATTGAAATTATGTTCGGTGGCTAACTGAAGAAATGATTTGATGAAATTAGTATGAGCATGGGCGGTAAATTTTACTGTCTGTTGTTCACCGACTCCTTTTTTAGCTAATAATTATTTTTAAACGCTTCGTTTCTAGCCTAACGGTTTCTGGTGATTCTCCATGTTACCATGTTGATGGTGTTGGTACCAATCGGCGAGTATTTGTACCACTTCTCATTTTGCCAGTTAGAGTTACAACATAAAAATAATCTTTCTGATTTAATTGTTGAGTCGCATTTTCCCAGATGCAGTATTAGAGCAACCAAACAGGACAAAAGTTTAGATTTTCACTATTTTTGATAAACCACTTGCTGTATGTGAGTGCCATTGAGCCCAATTCATCCGTTTTAGAGAAAATGGGATTGTATTCAATCTTTCCGGTCCACTTTTCGTCAACATCTCTCAAAGACTTCTAAGAGTTGCGCGTAGGGGTGCAATCAGTTGGCGGAAATAACAATTATTTCAACAATCTCTGAAATAAAATGTTTAGCAGTTTACAGCCTCATTATCTTGCCATGCTAACTCAAAGGAACACGTATGGAAAAAAAATTTAAGCATACCTACGGGATTTTCTTCTTCCCATGCAGTTGCCATGAGCTGAATGTCATTCAAAGATAGAGTTTGAAAACTATCCTGCCATTTTCGGTATACTCTTGAAGGCCCTTACGTTTAGCATCTCTGGCTTACCTCACTGATTTGACAACTATATCAACAAATTACGCGGCCGTTTTCGTTGAAATAATTTTTCAGTATCGTTTTCGCAGTAGTGTTCCATATTGTTTTGACACAAGACTCTTTATAATCGTCACCATTCTTCCTCTTCATGTTGAAACCCCAGTCCTGAAGTATTTGCTTCGCTAATATTTCCGCCAATAACTTGTTTTTCCTTGCTTCGCAAAATTCTTTGAATTGAGCCCTTGTAGAAGCCCGATTTTTTCATTCTTGTTGTGTAGCGTTTTCAATTTCTCTATCTCTCTTTCAATTTATCTATCACAATAACTATTCATTTTTCAACACAAAAACTTACCGTGGAACCGACGAAAATTATTTGACAACAAAAAAAGAACCAGTTGCTATCAAAACCTTACAATGCCTAAAAGTTTTTTCATTTATCAATATCCGCATGGTTACAAAAATACGGCATTCTATTGTACAGAAAAGCCGAAAACATTTGCAGACCGTATTTGGTTGAATGAAACAGCTATTGGTCCAAATATCAATGAATGAAATAGTCGAGGGTAATACCACAAGAGATTTTTATATTATCCGATAAATTTTTATTTTCAACGGAAACTTGGTTGCTTTCATAAATGATGAGAGCAAATAATCTGATAAAATCACGACAACTTGCTCTGCAGCTGCTTGCGTTTAGCATTCTTAGCGTTTCTAGCGGCTTGAAATGTTACATCTTTGAATGGGTCAAACACAATCTTATGATCCATATAATATTCTTCTTGAACAATTTTGGCTACAGTATTCCACATTGTTTTAACTTCGTACTTCTTTTGCTCAATCTGCCCAATATGTTTGAGATTTCCGGCTGCGACATTGCAGGTAATATAGTTCATACCTATACCCCTCTTCTCGACAAAATATTTCAAACTACCTCCAAATTGATGTTTTAGTTCTTTTGTTGTTTTCTGAAGTGGTGTCGTTTATTGCAGAATTTATTATTTCAGTAATTGCACAACCGAATCTACCGTTATCGCTCATTTTACGTCAAAAACAATACTTGTAACAAAAATTCTGATTTTTTTGACATTTTGCTTTGTTGATAGCGACGCGTCCTAGGGTACAGCGTGCGGCTGCAATAAAAATTTGTTGCCGTGATGAAGATAAATAACAGTTTATCCACTTGCAAACAGTTACGTTCCAATTTATCCGAAATGAAACTGCCAAACCGACGTTTCTAATGGACGCTTTCATACATGAATTAAATTATCATTATCATGGGCCGTGGTGGTCGGCTGATAGAGCATTCGCCTCTCAACCGAAGGGTCGTAGGTTCGATTACCAGCATGGTCACCGGTCACGTGCATGGCATCACACGTAAAAAGGTAAGGGCCGCGTCTTCCCTAGCTCGCACAAGTAAATCGAAGACTTCTGAGGGTTGCGCGTAGGGGTGCATCAGGTTGACGGAAATAACAATTCAACAATCACTGATAAACTGTACTCCATTTTTGCAAATAAACTTCATTTCCTTCTTGACAATTACTTTAATTTATGCAATACATCCTACGCCAGTGCTTCGAGTATTGAACGATTGAAATTATATTAAATTTTTGGTTAACTGTCAAATATGGCTCGATCATCGTTTATTGAATCGAATACCTTTTTCGATCCTCACTCAAACATATTAGCTTAGAAAATTCAATTTGTTAAATTCGAAGAGTTCTGACAACATAACTCGTTGAATTCAACTCGTCCTATTTTTCGACAAAACCGTTTTCATAGAATTTGAAAAATGTATTCGCGCATGAGCGCGATCTTGTTATAATACCCCCAGAAATTAATGAATATTTTTAAAATTATTTTATTTTTCAGATGAGGATAGCGTGCTTGGTGCTAGCGGCGTGCGCTTGCGCTCTAGCTGACCCAGCCATAAACGAAGCCAGACCTGTATCGAACAGACCCGGAAGATTCCTCTCTCTGCCAAATCCACAAAAATGTGCAAACAGTGAGTACTTTATAAAATAAATGAATATTTTGGAAACTTTGGTATGAATACAATTCAAGATAGAACTACCCAAACACCAAAACTACGTCACAATCACACTCGACGCGCGTTTCGCCAACAAAGTTAACATCTTCAGGACCTTACTTCTATTCATACCACTATTTCTTAATGGACGTCAAATTATCTAACATTCCGAATTTACCTACTCTATCTACTACTTATCTGAGGGCCAACCTCGAGTTATTCAAGGTTTGGAAGGTATTTTCAGAACCCTTAATATAAAGGTGGTATACAAAACTTCGTATAAACTTCAACAATTATTAGGTACATCCAAAGATAAAACAAATGAAAAAGAAAAGTCGGGATTTAAGAAATTAGCTGTAAGGACTGCGAGAAAAAGTATTTGGGTCAAACCCGGAGGGCCATGAAAGTACGATTCAGAGAACACATTGCTCATATCCGATATTCAAGACCCGAAAAAGCGAGTGTGTCCCAACATGCTTTGGATCACGACCACCGATTTGATGACACAATTTTAAAATTCAGACAGGTTCATGACCATAGACTTCTCGATGCATTCGAGAGTCTGGAAATTGCCAAGTGTAAGAATAGTATGAATGCTGATAAGGGTCCTATTCCTTACAGCCCATTATTCAAGTTCGTGTTACATTGAATAACGTTTTCTTTTCTTTTCTTCACAATAAATTCATAAGATATTGTTTTTTCCAAGAAAGGACCCCGCACAATAGGATAGGAAATTGGCCCACAGTGGGATTTGCGTGAAATTTACATATGTTATAGGTATTGAGTTTCTCGTCAAATGTTCTCATGGGCCCAATCCTCTAAGACCAATGATTTATCTCTCAGTGCCGTATTTAGTATAGGTGCCAAATAATCACTGTCACTTTTTTCTCAAGTCCTTAATTTTTTTCGTTCCTATTAGAATTTAAATTAAATTTATTATAAATATAGCACTACCATCTTACTAAAACTATATCTAATTCATAACTAACAAAGTTGAAACCGATATTTCCAGGATAGTGGAAGAGAACAAAAAAGTTGAGAACTCATTATCAAAATAATACTCGAACACATACAGCTGCTGTAGTATTGCATCTTGCACTGGACGATTTGCGGCATCTTTAATATGCTGCTGTAACACAGATGTCGATGGATAATTCAAATTTTGATTATGGCGGGCAAATCCCAAATACCACAATATGCTACAAATATGGGCATATGTTACTGGTGTCCTTGCCCCTGATTTGCAACAGCTATTTTCAATACATCTTCTTCATTATTCTCGTCAGGATGGTTTTCATGCACAGTTTATTGAATAAATACTAGATATTTTTCTCTCCTCGTGGATCGAGAATACACACTAAGTCTAATAAATCCAAGTTCATTCATTTGTATTTTTATCGTTATTAAATCTCATGAAATTATTACTCTAAGATCAGATAGTAGAGTTATAATTGTATTATAGAATCAGATAATTCAAAGAGTAAAAAACCGATTTAGTTCTCATTTTTTCCTGTTACTATCTTTCTTAAAAAGCTAAGATAAGTTCTACATAAAGTTTATAGGTTAGGCCGGCCATCTTGGATATTAAGATGGCGACCACTTTTGTTATGTACACAAAGAAAGCTACATTCATCTATCAAACGAGCTATCAACCACTGACAGATCAGGAAATAAGAAAGTTATAATAAAATCAATTTGATTCAGTGTTTTATCGATCAAAGACAGTTTTAATAAATACGATCCTGTAGGACAAAACATATTTCACAAAGGACTTGTGCTAAAAGACAAATGCTGAGATTTTGCAATATTTCTTATTTGATCAACCAATAGGAAATAAAAATGTATGGACTTCGGAAAAAATTGTCATTGTATATTTGGCACCTATACTAAATACGGCCCTGAGAGCTAAATCATTGGACTTGAGAACATTTGATCAGAAGCTCAATACCAATGACATATGTAAATTTCAGGAAAATCCCACTGTGGGCCAATTTCCTATGATACTGTGCGGGCTTTGTGTCATCAAATCCAAAACAAGTAGAATAACATTAAAATTAATTTAGTATTAGTAAACAACAAAAGTAGGAAAATTTGATAATGAGTGCGGTTGCCCCTCAGATAAGTAGTAGGCAGAGCAGGTAGATTCGAAATTTTAGATAATTTGACGTCCTAAGAAATAGTGGTATAAATAGTAGTAAGGTAGGATAAGTGTTTTAGTAAGCTTTTAGCTCCTGAAGATGCTAACTTTGTTGGCGAAACGCGCGTTGAGTGTGATTGTGACGTAGTTTTGGTGTTTGGGAAGTTTTTTCTTGTAGTGAGTAGTTTCATTTGATGAAATTATCTGGTTCAAAAACAGGTTCTACCTTGTGTTAAAGTCTGAAATGATACGTGAACATATTTCTGAAACTTTCGTTTAACGAGCTGACGTGAATTCACTTACAATTCAAGTATGTACATAAAAATTCATTAAAACTGAAGATTCGATAGTATTATGCAACTCCGATCTGGGGAGTTATGACCTTTGCGAATTAATAAGCTTATGTAATGGAATGAAATGATCACATTAATGGATTTTCAATGTTTCTGAATTTTTGTCTGCAGGTTATTGATTGCAATACCGGGTGTTATGTGAAACTTCCATACTATATTCCTGAAAAGTTTTTATTATACTAATGATAGATAATGATTGTTATACAATGACACCATTAGTCGGCAACATTTCTTTTTTTTTTAATAGACTCACATGAAATTGGACTCTGGGATTGGTTTGTGCTTCGAATTCGACCAAAAATATCATCAACACTGTCGCTAAGTGTAATTCGTTTCCTGTCAAAAATGGCATTTGAAAACTGCAGAAAAGGCACTTTTTTACCGAATTTCGGAAAAAGTCATTCGAAGAAGTTATTTCTTTTGTAATTTTAGGACCATATACCAAATTTCATCAATCTAGGACAAAAATGATGGTTTTGCTATTTTTGGTAAATAACACTTTTATTTGGAAACAAAACATAATCGGTTCAGGTGGTCACCCTGTCCAAATCAAAACATAATTCTGCTGGTTGGTAACAGAGGGCACTTGCAATTGCGTCCTCTGATGCTTTTAGGAACGTTGCACAAGTATCTGTTAGATTTAATTCAATACCCGTCGTGGTCTTAGCCAGGGGAGCACAGAGGGCACTTGCAATTGCGTCCTCTGATGCTTTTAGGAACGTTGCACAAGTATCTGTTAGATTTAATTCAATACCCGTCGTGGTCTTAGCCAGGGGAGCAGTTGTTTTCTGACAGGCACTTGCCATAAAAAGCCTACGTAGTAGGTGTATATGGGAGTAAAGGGTTCATCATCGGTCGGCAACGACTTCAGTTTTTATGTTATTATTTATTATTTTTGTAACGTTATTTGGAAATAAATTAAAATTACAATATTAATAAATAACAAAAGCTATATTCTTCATTCAATGAATACAGCTGTAAAACTCAAAACAATTCAAATGAATTCACCAGTAGTATATTGAGAGTATACCTTTATGTCATATTTACTTTCGAGAAGGTTTTCCTTTGTAAATAAATTAAGGAAAAAGGGCACTCAAAGATCAGTAAATTCGCTCGTTGTTGAAGAAAATTCAAAACGCTGTGAAAACAGAAATTTGATTCGCAAATCAGTAGTGACAAATCTCCGTTCGCTTCAATTATAACTAATCAGTGCGATAATACTCAGCATAAGCTTTATTTATTTTTCCTTCTTCATTTGGTATTCATAGTGGCGTCGGCAGCTCTGGTTATTAGCTGTTAAAGTTTATCATCTTCTCAGTGTGCTGCTGTTGATGTTGTGCCTGATCTCTTATCTAGTATCTCGTTTTGACAAACTGTCATCAGTTTTTTCACATCGATCATTCTTGTCAGTTAGTAATCAGTCTGATGTATGAATCGATTTTTGTTGAATAAATATCCAAATACGACAAAGTAGCAACTTGACTTTTCCTTCGATATTAAAATTCAAGTGGTTATTTGTCACAGCTCGTTCAGCTGCGTTCTGTCGTGGTTTGAGATCTAGCTCATCAGTTTCTTGTCATTTCGATCTCATTTTCTTCCTGTATTATGTCAGTTCCGTCAGATTTCCTTTCTATTTGCGTTCGAGTTCCTTCAGCTTCAAAATAGAATACGCAAAAGGAATTAAACCGCTGAAAGGAGCAGATGATTGGCCATTCTGGAAGGATCGAGTTATGGACGTTCTTGATTTGTTCAACGCAGTTGGTATCATCGAGGGAACTATTCTTATTACTCTTATTAGCACCTACTAAAATCGAGAAAGAACATCTCGCAGTGCGTAAGTGTTGAACTTCATCAACGAATTTTGGGTCGATTATCAGCTAAAGAAATTTGCGAACCGTGTCAGCTCGGGAAAGCACATCGTTCACCATTCGGAACCCGATTGAAAGCTTCTACTCCCGGTGAGCTCTCATCTGGAGATGTTTGCGGGCCATTTGATCCATCCTTCAGTGGTCTCCGCTACGTGAGCGTCATCAAGGACTATTTTTCCAGGTACCGCTACAGTTTTGTTGCACATGAAAAATTCGCCGTCAAAGATGCCTTGCGCGAGGTCCTGTCTAAAGCTCGCACTCTCGGTCACAGTGTGAAGGAATTTCTGAGTAACAATGGAAGTGGATTTGATAACAGCGAAGCGCGGTCTATTTTTCAAGAATTCGGTGTGAACCAACGTCTTACAGCACCTTATACGCCAGAACAATCGTGAAAATGACACGAACCATCAAGTTTTCGAATCTGGACATCAATTTCCCCGCAGCAATTTGGGCTGAGCTTGTCATTACTGCTGGCTACGTTCTCAACCGAGTGGGAAAATCACCAGTTACATACAAAACGCCGTATGAACTCTGGTAAGGTCAGAATCCACAGATCAAGCAACTACTCATCATGAGTTAAAAATGCTTCGTTCATCTTCCGGCACAGAAGAGACGCAAAATGGACCGGAAAGCAGTGGTTGGATATCTAGTCAGATGCGATGGTGATGAACGCTATCAAGTCTACGTTCCTGAAAAGAGAAACTTCGTTGTCTCACGTGACATGTCTTTCTTGAGAAAATGGGTGATTGTGTTACCCAGCCAACCAAAGAAGACAAAAATCATCAGGATCCGACGGTAGAGGAGAAGGTTGTCGATTTGCCTACACTTGAAACGGTCGCGGGTAATTCTGCTGAGGATTCCAACGAGGACTAAGAATCCGAACCCGAGCCTGAAAGCCAACTCGCAACACCTAGGAAGTCGTCCAGGGAGAAGAAGCGTCCTGTAAGGCTTGACAACTACGAATCCATCTATGCAGAAGTGTTTCTCACTGAAGACGAGCGACAGACTTTCAGTGAGGCAATCAAAAGTTCCGATTGTGACGAGTGGAAATCAGCAATGGACATCGAAATTTACTCTATTCACAAGAATGATGCAAGGGAGTTGATGGAACTTCCTCTGGGATAGAGGACCATCAATAACAATTCGGTCTTTCGCATCAAGCGTAATCCTGAAGGAAGCACTGACAAATATCGTGCAAGATTAGTCGTCAAAGGATGCGCTTAACGACCGGGTGTGGACTACGCAGACACTTTAAGTTCAGTCGCACGTTTGGAAGTGATATGATAACTGATGTCCAATGCAGCTGTGGAAAAGATGATACTTCTGCAGTTTGACGTCTCTACTACGCTCCTCTATGGTGATGTCAATGAGGAGATATTCATGAAGCAGCCAGAAGGGTATGCTGATGGAACTAATCGTGTTTGACGCCTCAAGCGGAACTTGTACGGTCTCAAACAAGCGCCTCAATGCTGGAACCACAAATTTGACGAATTCATGATCGGTTTGGGATTTCAACAAAGTCGTGAAGATCCTGGTGTCTACATTCGTCATACTTTGACTGGGAAAATCATCGTTGTGCTCTACGTTGACGATGGACTGGTGGCAACAACGATGATGGATTCGTTCATCAATCACCTACGCCGCTCACGATTCCGGTCAAATTTGAAATTTTCGAAATGTTTACAAAGCATTATTGCTAATTTTCAGTTGAGTATGACTACCCATAGCTCAGTTTTGTGAACATTCAGGTATGTCATTATCATTGCCGCTAATGATACCTGAAGAATAAAGGTGGAAAGTATTGCATAAGGTCATATACGTCATCTGTTGCATACAACAAAAGAAGCTGAAGATTAGACACATGCGATCTTTTGTGTATGTGACCTCTCACGCATTACAAAACATACGATGTTTCTAATGAGAATGCATTCATTTTATAGTATAGCGGCACAAGTTCTATTATTCCTGAAATTCAAGAGGCGGAACTGTGAACATGCTTCGACTGATATAAATGTATCAAATTGGAAGATAAATATTATATTATTTATTTATCACTTGTATTCAAATTGATATTTTGCTGAAACATTCAACCTTGTTCATAAATGTCTGGTAGCATGAAAATATTCAGTCAATAATACTCACGGATGTTTGCTTTATTATTTTTTCCACAACTGCACACGATGCATAAACTTAAAAAACGGCGTCACATTCCAGTAATGACTATCGATAATCAATTATTGATGATTTTACTGAAAAAATTACATGGTGAGCATAATTGAACTGGTAATTGTTCAATAATATATTACCTATTTGTTCATGACGGATGTGCATAGTTTTAACAATTGGAAATCGATAAAACATCTTGAAATTAAACAAAGTTCAGTAATGTAATTAGTATATACCATTATCATCATCATGGAATATAGTCGATAATCAATAAAAACTCATATCTATAATCGAAAAATAACTTCACCTAATTCACCTTAATAAGTTAAAATTTTAAATGAAATGGAATAGTTAAAGTGCATAGTCGTCTTAATCGATAGGAAGATAAGATAATATGACATTGATAAAAATGGCGTGTTATAAAGATATCACTTGTTTTTTATTGAGTTGTCATAATAAACAACATAACCTTAAATGTCATGCCAACGTCTTTGAAGATTGCTGTGTTCATTTAAAAGTCAGAAGCAACTGTTAAAGTATAAGTGGATAAAAAGGTCTTTCAAACACGCCTGATTTTTTGAGCACGACGGCGCAGCCGGAGTGCTCGAAAAACAAAATTAGGTACTTGGAGTATAATAATTACTCCCGCATTCACGTGAAAACTTCATTTTGAATGGTTGTAATTAAGAGGAGAAAATTCCAATTAATTTTAGTACTAAAAAATGCACTCACTTTCATCAAATCTTACATGCCACGTTGATATTTAATTTTCAGCTCAATTCTCTATGAATGTAATTGATACTCATCAACTGCACAATCATTACGTTATATTCCTAATTGAATAAAACCAAAAACGACAACAAATTTAATTTCCAGAAATGAATCATCAAGCTTGGAAGCTACAAATATATTATTTAATTCGACATTACCCCCTATCAAGTGAAAGGATTTCCAGTAAAACGTGAGCAGTCAATAATTATTATCTAGTCCCTGATAAAATTATGTCAGCCTCAGTTCACTTTATCTGCTCAGTATGAACTCCGAAAATTTCGAGAAAGGGATTGACTTTTCTCCTTATTGGATAATACCAAAGATAAAATTTGAGATTCGGAAAATCAGAGATATACGAAATCAACTTTGAGGATTTGGATATTGAATATGTTGGTCAAACTAAACGCCATGTTGAAGGAACATTTGGCGCAAATAAGTTTTGCAAGACCAGAAACATCTAATGATTAGAGTAGTAAAAGACAACATACTCTTTGATTAGTTCGAAGATCTTTTATGGCGGTATGAATACAGATAGAGGACATATTCCATATTATAGTAACTACTACGTCTATTGTATGAGTAGATGATTATCCATCTTATATGGTACCTGAGTTGAATTAATAATTGTGTCATCACATGCGAATTATGTACAGAATATAAAGTAGTGTTATGATGGGAGTTTTATTTAATTCTTAATTATATAGTTATCAATTTGTTTGAAAATGTTTAATTCTCATATTTTACTTAATTGATTAACAATAATTTATGTTCTTTTATACTACCAATCTCTCATTTTTTTATCATTTGATTGTCAATATTTTATGTTTGTTTATAACGAAACAAGTAGATTATGTATTTATCGTTTTTCTCAACTTTTTTTTCACTCAGACTGTACATTAAAATTTTATAATGTTATGTCGTTGAATTGAATTTATTATTATTATTATTAAGGAAGGCACGTTTTTTTGTACTTACATGTTTATAACAAATTAATAAATGACAGTTACGAGTATTGATCAGCCTTATTATTAATTTTATCTACAACTATTGAATAATATATCTATTATGTACGATTTTTGATAGGTAATGCCATACCAATTGAATAAAAATGACAGTTCCATTAAGTAATAGCACTATTACTCAATCGTTATGTCAAATATGACAGATCAAGGTATATGTCAGTGTGAAGTGTCATTTAGTTTGCACCAGTAAATATT
The DNA here is from genome assembly GCA_944452925.2 of Chrysolina oricalcia. NCBI lineage: Eukaryota > Metazoa > Arthropoda > Insecta > Coleoptera > Chrysomelidae > Chrysolina > Chrysolina oricalcia. The sequence goes on from OX101810.2 coordinate 53,087,024, forward strand.
TTTCTTGAGATGAATTAGTGGGTAGTTGCAGATAAAGCATAGTATTCAACACGAGTATAATGGCTATTACCCACTCAGATGTTACAACACTCGCCTCTGGCTCATGTTGCAATTTCATCTTCGTGGGTAATAGTCATCATTATACGCTTGTTGAATAATATACTATTAACATCATGGAAACGCCAATGACTTGTTTTTGAATAAATTATTGAATTGTCATATAATAAACAACATAACCTCAAACGTCACGCCAACATCTTTGGAGAATGCTGTTTTGATTCAAGGAGACTAAACGTTATTTGACTAGGAGAGTCTAATTCCCATAAGACAATGGGGGCACTTATAGAAAGAGATGAAAGAATATTTGTGACGAAATGTGACGTAGTTGGACATGTCATGGCCGCCATTCTCCATAGACAGTGACGGACTAGCGCACTCCGCACTCTTGGTATATGAGAGTTACATGTGACAGTTTTGTTTCTTGGATCGAGTTCGACTCTGTACTCATGTCCAAGTACGTCACTATGACGCGTCAAAAGTAACTAGAAATTAATATTTCCTTTACATCACTCATGCTAGTAGAACTTTGCGTGGTTGCAAAGTGTTGCTTATCTACATGTGATAAGATTCATAAACTCCTTCGTAGCCATTTATCTTTTGAATTCCCTCACAGACAAAACCTTTTTCCTCAAGAAAAGCGCCAATTCCTACCTTCGAAATCGAAGATAAAAAAGCTCTTTTGGATATAGAATGCTTAATATATGTACCTTATACCTATAAAGTTATTGTAGCCCTTTGACACCAAAAATGAAATTATAAATTACGAAAGTATATAATAATTACTCCTGCATTCACGCCTAAACTAACGGCTTCATTTTGAATGATTGTAATTAAGAGGAGTGAATTCCAATTGAATAATCTTGCATGCCTCGTTGATATTTAATTTTCAGTCCAATTCTATATCCTAATTCTATTCACCTACTATACCATGAGTCTCATTAATTTCACTTCAACTGCATAATTATTACATAATATTCCTAACAAATTGAATAAAATCAAAAACGACAACAAATATCATTTCCAGAATAGAATCATCAAGGTTGGAAGGAAACCTTGTTTATAAAGATCTAAAGTTTAACTTATTATTGATTCACTCGGCTCGAATTCTTCTGTCCAGTCAATAAAATGAGAATAATAAAAGGAAATGACCTCAAGAGTTTCTAACTAGTGAAAGTATAGGCCCACACTTTTGTCCAATAAGTGAAATGATTCGATGATAATCTCGATTAAGAAATTGACTACCTTGTTAATTAAAAGTAGACTCGAGGAAAAAATTGATTCTTCATAATGATAAGATCTTCGATCTTTTACCGAGTGTCACAAAACATGAAGTTTTACAGATTTAATAGCGTCCCTAGAGTCTAAATTTTTGGCCGCATTTAATTCAAGACTTTTGAGACAAATTCATTATGAACGTGTCTTACGAGACACACGTAAGGTTTGTTCATTGAAAACTAGCTGATCACTTCGTCCTTCTTTTCACGTAGGGGCGTATCTAATTTCTGAATATTTTACAGGAGAGAGAAAAAACGAAAATTGGTGACAATTTAATCGCCCTGTAGATCTTAACATGTTATATTTCAAAATAATATTCTAGCATTACAAAATGTTCTTCACGCTGATGTAATATGAGAAATGTACAAATTTTATTTTTTTTTTTTAACAAAAAAAGTTTGCATACACGCCCATACGTGAGAATGCATTCATATCGTTTTGTAAGATAGGTCTACTGTAGCAATAGAGAAATCAATGGATGAAATTAGTAAAAGACAAAGATTTCATGAAACCTTAATATTTAATTATTGTTGTAACAGGGAAAAACAAAGTACGACAAAGCGCTGTTAAAATTGTTAAAATTGTTTTTTCCGTTAACCAGCTGTCATCCCCTTACGAACGGCAGCCCTCAGAAGTCGACACTTGTGCGAGCTAAGGATTAACGAGGTCTTACCTTTTCACGTGCGATTCCTAGCACTTTCTCGGGCCATCAGAAAAAGTTCTGCAGTCGCTAGGGTTTGAACCGAGGGGGAAGTAACTCTTTCATTAGGTGTACATCATAACGTTTTCATTACTTCATTAATCATTTCATATTCAACTTGAAATTGAAATCTATGTTTCTGGGGATCCGTGATATGATTTTTTTCGGTTCCAAGTTGGCAAATTTATGCCGTCTGACAATCGGTAAGTGATCGCCTCGGTGATCGCTGAGCAGACGCGGATTTTAATCAGTGATTTTCCGATGAATAGTATAACATCATTAATGGTAATTATTTTTCATTAGAGTAAATTACTGCATTATTTTCATTAGGTGTACAAAAAATGGCTAGTTACTTCCCCCTCGGTTTGAACCTTTGACTGGCAGCCAAAAGTGATTGAAACAATGTCGCTTCAACCACTCGGCTACCTGGCCCCTGTGAGTATGAAAAGTAAATAACTTTTTTACAATCCTACAAAAATACCATGGTAGAAGATACATCAACGTGAAGTTCTCTGTATTGACATCGGCAGATACGCCGTGAACATAAGTTCTATTTGTGACGGCATTATAAGTGATACAGTTACGCCACTTTGTGAGATGAAAAGTACATTGCAAGAAAGCCTAAATACTTTTTTGTCATATACGCCCCTACGTGATAAGAGGGACGACTTGAATGACGTCATCAATAATTAGTTCAAAATGGATCAGAACTAAGTTACTTTTGCTGCCCTGTGCCCTCAAAGTACTCAATATATAAAAACAGAAGGAGAAGAAAGAGCGATTTGGGTTAAATATCGTTGAGAGAATGGAGAAGTTTCCTATATTGAGACTTTTATCTCTCTGTGAAGTTTATAAAAATTTAAAATTTTCATTTTTTTATGAACTTTGTCCCCATTCTGATAACGTATACTACTTAGGAGAAAATTATTATGTGGACGTTCAAACTTTGTATATCTGTTCTTGATATTGGACCAAGCTATAGAGGTTTTCCCCCACAAAATAAAAGACGCAAATGGCCTATACTAATTTTTACAAGATAGTTCGTTAATGAAAACTCTAGTTTTCACCTCGGCAAAATCGCTTTGTAGAATTTTTTAAATAAGCATTAGTGAAAAAAAATACATTTTTTTTTTTTTGAAATATCTCAAAGATAATTCAAGTCAACAGTCAATGGAACTTTTGTAGAGATTCATAAATGGATTTTCATACAACCGGATCGGCGCATTTTCCGCTGAGAAAATCTGGGAATACCTCGAAAAAGAGACCATTTTTTCAAAAATTAATAATTTTCATAAATCTGAAGATAGACAAACAGTATTGCAGAAACTGATAGATAATAATAAGTTGTTCAACTGTGCGCAAGATGTTTTCTGACCGATTTGTAGTTTTTGCACATTCGCGTTATAAACAATTCAAGGGCACATCTTGCAAGATGTGCCGATTCAAGGGAAATCGTCGTATTAAAATTCTGTAAACGGCATCTGGAAGAAGAGCTCAATATCTACAATTCGTATATTTTGGATTTTTACCTGAGAGGTTGGAAATGTGTTGAAAATGTCACTGAAAGTTGATCAAAACGCTTCAAAGTGCGCCCAAAGTCACCCAAAGTCTCACTGAAGTTAACTCGAGCTGAGTTCGGGCGACTTCGGGTGTACCGTGAAGCATTCAAGAGTAACTTCCAGTGACATTTTCAACACATTTTCCACCTCTCAGGTGAAAATCCAAAATATACAAATTGTAGATATTGATCCAAATGCCGTTTACTGCATTTGGATAAGATGATTTCCCTTAAATCGGCGCATTTAGAAAGATTTGCCCTAGAATTGTTCAGAAAACATCTTGTGCACAGTTGAACCACAGGTTATTTTCTATCAGTATTCGCAATATTTTTTGTCCAGCTTCAGATTTATAAAAATTATGAATTTTTGAAAGATGGTTTCTTTTTCGAGGTTTTCCCAGATTTTTTTTTTTGTGAAATATGCGGTAAAAATAAGGGTTTACTGGAAATCTGTTATAAAAAAAAAATTGAACGTCGCGATTGTGGGCCCTTGGCAGTGGTGCAGCCAGGGGGTGGGCTTTGGGGCTGCAGCCCCCCCCCAAGCAAGTCACCAAAGTCACCATTATCGTTAAAAATCTATTGACCCGTTGCTTCTTTCCAGAATGTGAAAGCAAGACAATCAAACAACCTCGAAACATTTACCATCTGAAATATATCTATATATAAAAAAAAATATTCCAAGGACCATTCAAATCTAATTTCCACATTCGCATTCAATAAAACTATTACTGTTTTCGTATTCCTTTTATTGCTGGCGCTGTCGGCTGCAGCTGTCGGCTGCCGCTGTCGGCTATCGCCTTTGAGCTTTTGATGAGTAGAATATTTGCCGCTTACTGCCAACATGAGTAACGCCGATACCGTGTTCTTTCTCTCAAAATATTTTTAATAGTAAGCGATTAGCGGTAGAAGAGTACCGGAGCTCAAACGAGACAGTAGTATTTTATGAATAGATTTGACACAGACACAGTAGTATTTTCTTGAATAGTTTTGACAAGGTTTTTACTCTGTGGTTTTACTTCCGGAGTTGGAATATTCGAACTGTTCAATACATTAGCTGTTTTTTGGTACATAAATTGAAATGGACCAGAAAAGAAAACAAAGTTCGATCCTAGAATTTTTTGCCTCGAAAAGAACTAAATCTTCAGGTTCAGGCAGTTCTGCTGGTCCGAATCCAGAAGTTGATACAGAAAAAGGCATAATGGTAAATCAGGCACAGTTCACTCATAATTCTGATGGAAAGGAAAATGATAAGGCAAGATCTGAAACATGTGAGTTTGATAAAAGCGACTTATTTCATTTGATACAAAACAATCATTATTCAAGCAGTATGGACAATGGCAATATTGATTCAGTAAAATTTGAATTTGATAGTGACTCATTACATGACCCTAATGATATTTCTCTTTGGAAATCGAAGTATGTTGAAAGTGATAATCTGATAAACATTTTGGACAATTTTTGGAAGCCGGATGCTAAATACAAATTTCCAGAGAGAACATTCCAAGAAAATTTTCACAGAAAGTTTCAGTATTCTTGGTTTGATAAATATTCTTGGTTAACGCATTCAGGACTTCAGGAGTGGAGTATACTGTTTACTGCAGATATTGTTTTCTCTTTTCCAAAAAAGTGGTGGGGAGGAGTAGCTCCCAGTCAGTGGGTTATTTTGTGAGGGATGGTTTCACAAACTGGAAGCGGGCATTGGAACATTTTGAAAAACATAACTTAAATCAATATCACATGAATTCAATAATTCGAGCGAATAATTTAAGAGATGTTATTTCTAAGAAAAAAGTATCAATTGACACGCGGTTGGATAAAGTAAAATTACAGCAAAAAATTGAAAATCGAAAAAAATTATCTTCCATAATAAAAACGGTTATTCTTTGTGGTAAACAAGGGTTACCTTTACGGGGTCATAGAGATGGTGGACCCGTGACAATTGAATGGCCGCCGGAAAATGAAGGCAACTTCCCAGCGTTTTTGAGAACGAGGGTGGAGTATGGAGACACACATTTTGGAGAATCATCTAAGGACCTGTAATAAAAATGCACTTTACACCAGTTGGGATATTCAGAATCAAATCATAAATACATGTGGGATTATAATCCAGCAGAAAATTGTTAAAGAGGTGAAAAAAAATAAATTCTTTTCGCTATTGGTAGATGAGACCACGGATGTATCTACAATAGAACAACTTACTCTTTGTGTGAGATACTTCAATGAAGATGAATGCAAAATGAATGAACAGTTTTTATCATTCGTTCCACTAACTGGTCAAACGGGAAAAGAGATAGCAAGTACAATTTTATCTAAAGTAAATGAACTTGGCCTCAGTACAAATTATCTCCGAGGACAGGGATATGATGGAGCAGCGGCAATGAGTGGCAAAGATTTGGGAACGCAAGCATTTATAAGTAGAGAACAGCCCCTTGCAATTTATGTTCATTGTGTGTCTCATTCTTTGAAACTGGCAATATCAGACACTTGTGAAATCCAGGACGTGAGAAACTGTATGGGGATAATTGAAAAAACGTATTCCTTCTTCAGCACTCCCAAAAGGCAATTGATACTTACACAAAAAGTTGATGAAATTTGTCCTGCATCGAAAAAACACAAGTTAAAAAAAATGTGTCCTACTCGATGGGTGGCTCGTCATGATTCCGTGCTAGTTTATGCTGAACTTTTTGATCCCGTGTGTGCTGCCTTAGAAGAAATTCGTTTATGGAAAGTCAAGGACGCATCTTCAGGAGCAACGTTATTGTTGAATTCAATTCAGAAAATTAATTTTATTATTTAACTCAAAGTTACCGAAACATTATTTGTATATAGAATCAATTTGAGTAAATTTTTACAACAGGAAAATCTAGACTTAACCAGAGCTTTGCTTCATGCAAATTCTCTAAAGGATCAGCTCAATGATATAAGAAAAAATGCTGAAACAGAATTTCACACAATTTTCAAAACAGTAAAGATGGTTTGTGAAAAATACGACATTTCTCTCAATTTGCCACGAATAAATAAAAGGCAGACTCAATGTCGAAACGAATAATGTGGAGGAATACTTTAGAATAAGCATTTTCTTGCCTTATTTAGATAATTTTATTACACAAATCCAAAACAGATTTTTAAAACATAAATCAATTTTATCCTCATTCATGTGTCTGATTGACAAAGAAAATAATTCATTGGACGATTTCAAAAATGTTTGTGAATTCTATAAATGTGATATGACAACATTAAGTGAGATTAGTCTTCAATGTGAATTCAAGTTGTGGAAGAAAGAATTGTTGAGAATTCAGAGAATTGACCCAAAGAAAACAATGTGGGCAATGTCAGCCTTGTTATACTGTGAAAGGCATTTGTTTCCAAATATTTATATATTGTTAAAAATCTTATGTACTTTACCGGTGTCAACTTCCACACCTGAAAGAACCTACTCCACTTTAAAAAGACTGAAAACATATTTGAGAAATACAATGAATAGTGACAGACTAACTGGCCTAGCACTTTTGAATATACACTACAATTTTGTGTTTGATATTGAAAGGGTGCTAGATATATTGGTGACTTCAGAGAGAAAGTTAAACATCTGAGAGTTTTAGATAGAAATTAAATTGATGATTTTTAGTTTTTTACAAGTATTTTTAGAATCACTTTTTGTGTTGCTTGTCCTGTTTTTGTAGGTACGTAAGTTTATATTATATTAAAAAAAAGTTTTTCGAAAAACATGTGTTACTTTATTGCATATTTACTGAACTACCTCTGACTTAGAAATGAATAATGAAATAATGAAAGTGATAGTTGTTATTATATGATCCATTTTTGATTTGAGGAAATGCGTTGCTATAAAAAAGGAAGAGACACGCCTCTGACTGCCTACGTTTACGGCCATGGACCGAATTTCTAAACTTTTAAAAAGGGACACAACCTAACCTAACCGAACTAAACTAGCTATCCAAGTTGCAGGTAATTCGATCTCTGATTAGTATTGAAAGGTGAAATCACAGCAGATACTCGCTGCGCTCGCAGTTTGTAAATTACCAGACTGCCTACGTTTTCGGCTATGGACCGAATTTCTAAGCGTAAAAAAGGGACACAACCCAACCTAACCGAACTAACCTAGCCATCCAAGTTGCTGGCAATTTGATTACTGATTAGTATGAAAAAGTGCGCTCGCATTTTATAAACTACCAGCGGAAAGAGACACGCTTTAACTTTTGTTTCCATGGAAATGAAGTTGATGTCAAACTCCTTATCATTTATAGTCGGTGAGCTGTAAGTAGTACGATAATTTGTGACATTGTGACTAAGAATTCAGAACTTGAGCATTTCAATGTTGTTTCGCATCATATAGTTATTGCAAGAACTTCTAAAGTATATCATTTTTACCTGAAGTGAGATAACCTAAATGAAATAAAAATGGTATTTTGGATTATGCGTCATCACATTTCCAAAAGTTTTTTCAAAAAATTAATCATAAAAATTGATAAAGATGAATATTTATAATGATATTCTTTGAGCAAAATTTCCTTAAATATTTTTTTAATGATTTCCAGCTCCCACGACTTGGCAACACTGGCGCATTTCTGCAAGGTTTAAATTTCAATGCCCAATCATCTAACTCAATAGTATGGTATCCACTCAGAACTATCCTCATATCATATTTCCAGTTATCCAAAGAGACCAAAACTTGGCAACTGCAAAACAAATATAGTATCATTAGAATAGGTTGAGGGTCCATAATTAAGATGTTCAATTGGTTTTTACATATTACATTTCCAGTACTCCGAAGTGACCAACTTAGCAGCAGGGCATTTCCGCAAAACAAAAATGGTATTATTACAATTGGCTGAGGGCCCACAATCAGATCAGATTTCCAGTAATCCCAGGTGACCAAAAGGGTCTATAATCGAGACGTTCAACTGTTTTTTTCATATCACATTTCCAGTAATCCGAAATTGGCTGAGGGTCCACAATCGCGACGTTGAATTGTTTTTTCGATGTCAGATTTCCAGTAAACCAAAGTTCAGCCAAAAAGGCACCTATCTGGTCGTATAAGAAACATTCTGCAGGTTTTATTATTCTCCACAAAACTTCTATTGACTGTAGAACGATTCCTCCAATACTTTTTGAGATATTCGCAAAAAAAACAAAAAAGTTGTAATTTTTTCACTATTCCTTGTTTAAAAAATTCCAAAGAGCGATTTTGCTGGGGCGAAATCTGGGGTTTTCATTAACGAACTATCTTATAAAAAGTAGTATAGGCCGTTTGAGTCTTTTATTTTATGTGAAAAGAGCCTCTTATTTTTATCTACAGTTTTAGATTATATATATATATATATATATATATATATATATATATATATATATATATATATATATATATATATATATATATATATATAAATGAGGATGGATTTAGCGAGGGGCAATATATGAAAATATAAGTAGAAAAGTTATTGGGTATAACCCTCAAAATGTTGTGCAACCGCAGACACGTGTTTCGAGCTTAAGCTTCCTGCTGTTGACTTCCTTTGTTTCTATTTTTACATCCAAGTGTTGTACATCTTCGCACTAGATTTTACCGTACTGACGAGAGCTTAAGCTCGAAACACGTGTCTGCGGTTGCACAACATTTTGAGGGTTATACCCAATAACTTTTCTACTTATATATATATATAGATATAATTCGTTTATATTCGGTTGCCTATAAGCAACGCATTCATAGAGAAATCGACCATTAATGACAAATCGGCCATTATCGACACATCGACCATTAATAGAGGTCATTAATGGACGATTTCTCGAAATTATCCATTAATAACAAATCGTTCGTTAATAGGGGTCATTAATAGTCGATTTCATTTGCATTGAAGAACATTAAACAGGCATTTTAGTACGAGTTAGGCGGAAAATGAATGTTAAAAGTTGGCCAACTTGTAATTGTTACGTCTTGTTTTTTTTTCCTTGGTGTTTTTGGCATCGACTGCTCTGGTCATTAGCCATGTGTTCTGGATAGGTCTTGTTACTAACTCCATACGCCACTTTCGGAGCAGCACTGTTAATTTTTAACGCAACAGTGAATCACGGAGGATTATTCCCAGCCGACACGAGCCTCAATCATTCAGACTTTCAATTCTGGAAATGAAAAAAGATCGCACCGTCTGGGTTACGTCTTGTTAAATGATAATAATTTGTTATTGTCTGCATAAACACGCCTCATAGGAAAATAATACGTTCATCTTATAATTGATAACTGTTATACAGGGTGCCCCACCAAGATTAGGACATGGAATATCTCGGAACTCGAAAGTAGTGGAGGATTGTAATTTTGGGGTTCTGAATTGAAGCAATTGGTGCAGGTTTCTTTGATATTATGTTACCCAATTAGCTTTTTTTTCGGTATCAGATTCAAAATTATTAATGGGAATTTGTTGAACTGTATATTCAATGAACTGAACTTGAATAACTCACGCATAGATGTCGCTAGCACATAACTATCATGTTAGAGATTTGAATAAGTTAGGAATAATAGTAATTAATGAATATAAAGAAATTTTACAAAACCAAGCAAATCAAATAAAACCAAAAACATGTTTATCATCTGCGACACATTTTATAATAGATATATTTGATTATAATATATACAGTGCTGCTTTTTATAGTCGCCACCTGTTTATACTTATGAACAGTTCGATGTACAAACATGGTACGGAAACCGTTTTGTTTTGTGATTGCTTGATAGAGGAGGCAGGGGTCAGATCAATTTAAAAATTCCTAAGGGCATCGGTGGTCACATAATTCAATTATCCTTTCAACCAATTTTTTTTACCATACGCTCCTTGAATATCAAGTATTATTTATTATAGTAATTAATGTTGATTATCCATTTAGCAGAATCTTATCGTAACACTGTGTTTTGACGTCGTTGGTAACAAATTTTATGAAACATTGCTAGCTTCTTCTTGCAAGTCTGGTGGAGTATTCGTAAATTCTTCATCACTGTCTGAATAACTATTCACTTTAACTAATCCACATAATCACGAATATACAGATTCAGAACGAACTTATTACCATTTCAGTTTTGTTATTTTGATTCAAAGACTTTTATTCACACTGACGTTTAATGAAAATTTAGGGGATCAACGAAGTACGCAAGTGACAGTCAACGGTGTCTAGATAGTGAAAACCCACATTAACGTGAATTTAGCAGCCCTAGGACCGATGAACATTACTTTCGGTCATATTTTTAGGGTTGCTATGATTCATTTTCATATTTATGATAGACAAAAGAAATTATTTATCTCTCCAATTCTCGAAACACTCCGTATATGAAACTCTCATATACTCGGAAAGGTTATTATACACTTGATAACGATCGGAAATACTATTCCGATTGAAACGTATTGCGTAATCAAAACAATCTAGATGATGGAATTCCGAAACAGAAATAATCAATTCAACACCTGGATATCCTTGCAAAAATTATACAATTTCCGCCACTGAACCTGTTAGTATTAGCATTAATTCTTCAAATTTTGATAACGAGCTGAATTTAATTGAAGGGGTCATCTGATATGGAATTCATCAGACGTAAGGTTATTTAATGATGTGCAATAACAACTGGAAACTTTATTTTGGCTTTCACGGATTTCACAATACTCAGCCGCTTCTTTCTCATTCAGAACCTGAATTCAAATTCCCCAGAGGGGTTTTGTCACTTCAGTACAGGGTGATTTACTCAAAGGATTTCTCGCTTTCTAGTTAGAACTTTGTAGGTGTGGCGTGGTAAATGAGTAATCTATCGATTTCATGGCTAGTAATTAGCTTTGAATGATTAATTAGCAATTGAAAAAAGTGTTGCACTAATCCAATTAAGTACCTTAGCAGTAATTTTACGCATTGACGTCTGAATGCTAGAAGTTTTGAGAGACGAGGCACAGAACTCATTTCTGCCAAATACAACAAAATTCTATAGAATTAACAAATAATTTTAAATTTGAAAATGAAAGATTTTTTCAAATATATTCAATATTTCAAGAACAGTTAACTTTAAGTTGACAAATAATACTCTTTAAAGGCTGTCTATGAGGTTGTTGAGAATTTAATGGTTGTGGGTGCCCCATTCTTCAATTACTGCAGATTATTATGTTCTTGGGGTTTCTTTGTGTACTTTCAAGTTGATTCTATAGATATGGTGTTCGATTGGATTCATGTTTGGTAAGGCAGCTGCTGGCTATATAAAAAAGCTTTTAATTTCAACCTCTAGAAAATAATAGTTATAGTTGATATATCTATAAATATAAAGGAAAGATTTATTGGACTATGTCCTCTGTGAAATGCAACCGTAGACACGTGTTTCAAGCTTAAGGCTCTCATCAGTACGGTGAAAACAATTGTAAGGATGTGCAACACTTGATAGCAGATGAAACGACAATCAAGCGGAGTCAACCAACAGGAAGCCAACCACACATTTGTGGCTTCAGTCAGAACTCCTCGTGTTGTCTCCACTTGTTTGTCGTTCCACTTGCTATCAAGTGTTGCACATCCTTACACTTGTTTTCACCGTACTGATGAGAGCCATAAGCTCGAAACACGAGTCTACGGTTGCATTTCACAGAGGGCTTAGTCCAATAAATCTTTCCTTCCTGTTGTTCACAGTTTCCCCTCGATAGCATATCTTTTCTATAAATATAAATATAGGACGGAAAAGTTTCCCCTCGAAAGCACACCTTTTCTTAGTATATAAATCTAGGTACAGTTCCGATAATGGGCGTAAAGGTACATAACATCATTGGGTAGTAATTGGCATTTCTGCCAAGTTGAGTCATAAAGTCTTGTCTTGCTAATTAACAACTTCATTTCTAGCCAACTCTCACATACTTCAGTCTAACTGTAAAGAATGATAACAGTTGTATTGATAGTACATAAATTGACCTATAACCAATAATGATAGCCATTGAATAGAAAAATTGCCATAAAAATATTCAAGAGTATAGAAACTTTCATTTCATTCAGCTTCGGAGTCAGAGAACAGTATTATTATTATTGACCATCGGGCCTATCTCGTGAGTACTCCGGATCATTTGATGAACTCCTGTCGATTTCTCACGAGTCGTCCTGCGGGATGGTATCTTCTGCACTAAGTGTCCGAAAATATCGATCTTCATTCAAACCAGAGCTTCGCATTCAAACAGTATGTGGGAGTGAGAAGCTTCCCACAGCACCTGCATAATATGAAGTCTTGGTGTATCCCCAGCAGATGTTTTCTCAGAAGGCAGTGCCTTGTCAGGAGTCCAACCTCCTTCCTGGGAGAGTTGCGATTCAGTTGCAGAAGGTGTTTTGATACCGGTCGGTTGGCACCATTATTTTCCCATATTGCCTCAAGATGATTCTCAACCTATTTCTTCGTGTCCTGCTTTCTGCCCAAAAAGAGGTTCCACAGGTTGGTTCTGGTTCTGGGGAGTTGTTGCTGTCTTGCAGGGGCATCTGCGCTCTCATTCCCCTCGATGTCACTGTGATATGGTTCCAAGACAAGTTCTGAGTTCCTAGGTCGTTGAGGTTTTTGTATGTCTCCCAAACTAATTTGGAAGTAAACCTAAGTAGTCGCAGTGCCTTTATTGCCGCCTGACTGTCAAGGGGGAAAGACTATGGCTTGGTTTCTAGGAGCACTCCTTGGAATCTATCTAGTGCAAACGGAAATAGCCATTACCTTGGCTTGGACTATATTGTCTTGCCACGGTGTCAGCCCTAACCCCATTGTTTGTTTTGGAGCCATACATATACTGGATACAGGATTCATACTCTTGTATGATGGGGGTGCATGCTCCATCAAAAGAGTAGGTTGAAGTCATTTTGTCCGACGGTATCTTACAGCCGTATGCATAGTCAATTCCAGCGACTCGCCAGAGTTTCGCCGCTCGCTACACAAGAACTATAATGCACAGTAGAGCTCTAAAAAAGTGGTACATTGCCAGCGTTTCGCCAAAATGTGACTTATCGCGTAGTTGTCACTTCTTTGGAGCTCGACTGTCCTTGTGTAGCGAACGGCGAAACTCTGGCGAGTCGCTGGCGATTGACTATGCATACCGCTGTTAGATGTTTCGGTTCTTAAGACCTCCATTATATTTGGAGTGGTCTACGTTGTTGACTCTCCTTAGGACCAGATTTTTCACCCTCCATTGGCCTGAGCACTTCAGTCTGGAGGCTTCTATCCTTAGCCTCCGCCACAATGTGCAAAGGTACAGGAGGTAGGTTCACAATAACCTCCAGATGAGCAAGGCCAGAGAAGAGTAAAACGATGTAAAAAATTAAGCATATAACATTACCTTTAAATAAAAGCGTAATTTGGATCAGAGAAAATTCTTTTTTTTTTTTGAAGAATAATACAAAGTCGTCCTACAAAGTCCTACGTAAAATTTAATCGAAAGATCTGGATAAAGATCCTACTTAAGACATGTTTCGAACATATATATGTTCATCTTCAGTTAAAGTAAGATAGAGTGGAGAAAAAATATATTTACATTTAAATGAGACTAACATAACAGTAGGACTAACATAACAGCAAACAGTATTGTTTTAATGCTCTAACCGTCAAAACAAAACATTAAAGCAACAGGAGCGTAAGAAACGCAAGCGCAAAAAACGTTTTCAGTGAGACAATTTTGACATGGATCATGCTCTCATAGTGCAATTTTTCACACTTCTACTATGCTAGCATAGAAACCGCGTGACCGTTCATACCGTCGTTTTTTTTTGCGAAAGTCATTGACGGCTCTAACCGTCATTCACTACAGATCTGTTTGAAATATGACTGCTTTACATCCGTACTTTCCGAAAACTTTTTAACTCATATCAAACTTTCTTTGATTCTAGGACCAAAACAGTTTTTCTTCCAAGGACACAACTACTTCTACACGGGAAGCGTACCTGAATTAGCTAATAGGAAAGTGGACTGGTTAGACGGTAGAAACATCTGCAGAGAATACTGCATGGACTTGGTATCCCTGGAAACGCAAGAAGAAAATAATATGATCTTCAGGCTGATCCAACAAAGTGAGTATTGATATAGAAATCGATGTCGAAAAAAAAACGGATATGAAAGTGATTAACAGTGATCCTTATAGTTATAATAATAATATTCATCTGGGCTAACTAATTTTTAAAAAACCTACTAGGCGTTGTGGAGTAATATCAGTTTTTCAATAAATGCAGACATCTTTGAAGAAAAAAGTCCCATACCTACCTACCTATACTTCGGAAAATTTCTGGAATCCTTCAAAAGTATTGATAGTCGATAGCATATTCTTTCTTACAGAATTTCTTCTCAGAAAGCTATACAGGGTGGTCAGAAAATGAAAATAATTTGTTGAAGACAAAAATTCCACATATCACAAAAATAAAAATACATCAGTCAACACTTCCGTAATAAGTAATCAAAACAGCTAGACAACATTTTGTTTGTGAAAAAAAAAATTCAAAATATTTGCAGTCCAACAGTTCACAATCAGATTAATAGTAATATTCCAAATTCAAATACATCTATAACGTTTTCTACATTGACATTGATATCTCTATCAATATGTAATAGAGCAAGCCCAGATAGTCTCTCTTGAGATATGGTAGACTTCAGCCATAACTTCAGTCTCTTCAAGCTACAGAAACTTCGTTCTGTTGAAGGGATAGTTTTACTAGAATCGCACATAGTATGTTCAGGAGCATACTTATAACAAACGTATAAATTTCCCTACTACACTCCTTGAGAGCTGAAAGAACACAATAGGAAATTTTTGTTGGTTTCTGTTTCAAACATTCCGACCAAAAAAATAATCCGACTCAAGATTCATCGACAGTGGACTGACTTTTATCATGCATGATAGAAAACGTTATAGCACGTTTCGGGACGAGGCTTGGGGGGATGCTGTCTAAATTGGTAATTGGCTATTTAAGTTTCTTGATAATCTTGTGGGCTTGGGTGTGTTAGTTAATTATCTGTTAATGTTTGAGAACATCCATATTAAACACTGGTAGCTGTACAGACATCTTACATTCAATAATTTCGTTTCTTCGTAAAGCTTTTCCGTTGAGAAGCGCCAATTTTTTTTTTTTTCAATATTATTATTTAATTATTATAGTATCTTTAGAGAATCAACTTTTCGCGAGGGAGCAAATTGAAAAAATCATTATACGAGGATATATTGAAAAATTATTGGCCTACTATAGAACCAAACAAAATTTCAATGTCAAAATATTTTATTACTCAACATATTCTCCTCTTAATTGGATACATCCATTACAGCGAACCTGCAACGTCTCTAGACCTTTCAAAAAAAATGTTTCTTCTTGCTCTGCGAACCAGACCTCCACAGCTTCTATTACCTCCTCGTTGGAAGAAAATTTACGACCTTTTAACCTTTTTTTCAGTTGAGGAAAGAGATGATAGTCGGACGGAGCCAAATCTGGTGAATAAGGGGGGTGTTCTAGTAATTCAAACCCTAAATCACGAATTTTTTGCATGAAAACATGAGATTTGTGTGCAGGGGCGTTGTCCTGCAAAAACAAAACACCTTTGGATACCTTTCCGCGTCTTTTCTCTTTAATTTTTTCCCGTAGAGTGGTCAGTAATGTCAAATAGTAATCTCCAGTTATTGTTCTACGCTTATCCAAAAAATCAATCATGATTACTCCATGGCAATCCCAAAAAACTGAAGCAAGAACTTTTCCAGCAGATTTTTGGACACGAAACTTCTTAGGTCTTGGAGAACCGGAGTGTCGCCATTCTATTGATTCTTACTTTGTTTCTGGATCGTAGAAATGTACCCAAGTCTCATCCATAGTAACAATTCGTTCTAAGAAGTCTACATCGTTTTCAAATCGAGCACAGATCGAACGCGATGCTACTACCCTTGCAAGCTTTTGGTCAACATTCAAACATTTGGGGATCCATTTTGCAGCAATTTTTCTAATGTCTAAATTGACGTGTACTATATGATAAACGCGTTCGTATGAAATATTCAGTGCTTCAGATATCCGTTTTAGCCCAATTTGACGGTCTGTTAAAATCATGTCATGAACTGCATCGATATTTTCGGGGACTGACTCAGAAACTGGCCTTCCCGATCGGTCATCATCTTCAATGGAAAATGTACCTCTTTTGAAGCTTGCAGTCCAATTTTTCACCGTCGCATACGAAGGACATTGATCACCAAGGGTATTAAGCATATCGTCGTAAATCTGCTTACCTCTTAACCCTTTTAAATACAGGTACTTGATGATGGCTCGATACTCAAATTTTTCGATTTTCACAATTTCGGTGGACATATTTTTTTCTTTTAACTTATTGCGTAACTCTGGTTTACTTTTTTGACGTCAAACTTTACACTGACACTTCTAATAAGTTATTGTTCGTTGCTATGGTAACGCAATATTTTGTTTATGCAGGGAACTGGTCTAGGCTAACTAGATATCAATACATCCTCGTATAGCGCTCCTCCACTAATAATGTTATAAAATAGGAACTGCAATTTTTTTCTCTGCTTTCATGATTTATTCTTGTTTAAATAGTGCAACCTTTATTTCGCGAGTTATTTTGCTTCTCAAGTACAATATCCACTGAACAAATCTATGAATCGTGAGGAATTAATTTATGATTTCGTAACTTTGCATCCATTGTTTAACTGACCTAGATTCACATGGAATTACTAAGCAGTAGCTGACGAGATTCTTGAAACAAAATTTCAAAATTATTTATCAATTCATGTTTGTGTTAATTGAACACTTCTTTTCCCATTAATAGAGATTTTGAAATTATGACGGAATTATGGTGCTGGTGAGTTGACAATCCCAAGGAGATTAACGTCACAAAATGTTTTTCGATAAAAAATTGTTATAAAATATTTAAAGATTCCTTGGCGACTTTTTTGTGAATTATTATCTAATTGTTATTCAGGAAATATGAAATGAAGACTCCAAGGTCAAGTAATAAAGTTATGAATATTTAGAAGGTATCTGATAGTCTTCATACTTTATGATTGTGATTTTCTGTGCTCAGATTGTTTATTTGCCTGAAAATATTTAGTCCGGTGGCATGGAGGGTTTCCGTGGCCGATGAAGTGCGACGGGATCACCCAAGTTTTTCTCATGACCCGCTGTATCCGAATTTCGAGGGTGATAAGCAGGGAAAGCACCTGGAAAATTGTTATGGACGATTTTTCGATGGAAATAGAAAAATCCATTTTTTCCAAAAATTAATTACACCTTAATATTTTGCATAAAATTCTCTACCAAAAAGGTTTCAACAAGTTTTTTTCCAAAATGCACAGTTTTCGAGTGAAACGAGTTCGAAATTCGAAGTCCGGTGGCATGGGGGGTTTTCTTGGCCGATGAAGTGCGACGGGATCACCCAAGTTTTTCTCATTACCCGCTGTATCCGAATTTCGATGGTGATAAGCCGGGAAAGCACCTAGAAAATTGTTATGGACGATTTTCCGAAGGAAATAGAAAAATCCATTTTTTCCAAAAATAAATTACACCTTAATATTCTGCATAAAATTCACTACCAAAAAAGTCTCACAAGTTTTTTCCAAAATGTACCGTTTTCGAGTGAAACGAGTTCGAAATTCGAAAAAATGCGATTTTCAGTTAAATAATGATATTTTCAGGATCACCTGTCCCAAATCATTAATATATGTCTCGACTATGGATAAAGAAAGAGACATTCCTGAAAAAATCGTTCATGCGGATTTCTCGGCTCTGAATTTCCCGATACTTTTACCTTGCATGAAAGTGGCATTTTTTTATTCGCGAAGCTCACGTCGTCAATATAGTGTCAATTAAAACGGGTTCATCACATATTTTGTCATGATCACAAAGCATTTCAGAGGCGGAAAATTGGAAATTTTTTATTGAAACTACAATAATTTTCAGAGGAAAATCGAAAAATCCATATTTTACAAAAACAGATGCTATAATATTTTCTATACAATTATCCACAAAAAAGGCCTCAGCAAGTTTTTTCTAAAATGCACTGTTTTCGACTAAAACGTGCTCAAAATTTGAATAAATACGATTTTCTCAATTTTCAGTGCCCTTCATGTATGTATTATAGTGTCAACAGATACAGACGTTGTCTTACTTGCCTTGTACTTTTCCAAGAAATGTCATATGGTTATTCTATTCATTTTGCAGACGTATTGAATAGAAGTGTGCATTGCAATAGTAAGAGAGTTATTCCCCTTCATTTACTTGGTTCTCTCCATAGAGTGGAGACAAACTGTGCTCAGTTTTACCAGCTCTTCACCATTTAACTGCGGTTTCGATTTTACGAGCAAAGTCAGAACTAAGCTATCTGCACTTCAAGTTAATCCTGTACAGTTTTTATCAACATTTGGTCAGCGTATACATTCAAGTATTGAAATTTTGATCCCCCCAAGTACTGATCGACAAGCGTAAGGATGCCTCCGAGAATTGGTTGCGCAGTAGACAAAACCCTGGAGTGGGGCAAGAGCTCAATCGCTCTGCCTTATTAAACAGTAGTCGATCTTTGTCGCACATCTACTCACGCTTTCTATCGTTTGCGCATCTCAGAGGCATCCTTGCGCTTGTCGATCTGTACCGAATTGTACTTGCAAAAGTTGCACCCGGAATACATGCGTTTGTAAGGCAGCAAAAATTTCATGCTGCTCATTTTGTTTTTGTCACCGCGGTAATACATGCCAGAATAAAATTTGAATAAAATTTGAATAAAACTCAATTTTTTCATTAGACCTTGGAAAAGTCTTGGGTAGAAATTGCGTTTGACAAAAAGTAAGTACGATAATTTTTTTTTCAACAAAATTTTATTTTCCGTTTTTCCGCTACTGAAATGCTTTGTCATCATGACCAAATATGTGATTAACCCGTTTCAATTGACACTATAGGAAATTCGTCCACGACGTAAGCTTCGCGAATAAAAAAATGCCGTTTTCATGCAAGGTAAAAGTATCGGGAAATTCAGAGCCGAAAAATCCACACGAACGATTTTTTCAGGAATGTCTCTTTCGTCATTCATAGTCGAGACATTTATAAATAATTTGGGACAAGGTGATCCGGAATATATCATTATTTGACTAAAAATTGAGAAAATCGCATTTTTTCGAATTTCAAGCACGTTTTACTCAAAAATGGTTCATTTTGGAGAAATACTTGTTGTGATCTTTTTTGTAGAGAATTTTATGCAGAATATTATGGCGTCATTTACTTTTGGAAAAAATGGATTTTTCGGTTTTCCTCGTGAAATCGTCCATAACAATTTTCCGGTTGCTTTCCCGGCTTATCACCCTCAAAATTCGGATTCAGCGGGTCAAAATCATATATCTATTAACTACGAATATTGATAACACGCCATAAGACGCAATGTAATCAAATTGAAGCCAAAATTATCCATCTTACCTTTTCTCAAACGGGGGCTGGAAAACTATTGCGCATGCCTCGCATGCCGAATTCTGAATCACGAGAAATGTCATACATTTTTAAGGTTATGCTTCTTTTGACATTTTCAACCGTCCCATATTGAAAATGGGCTAACATTTTTATAATATGGACAAATGAAGAATGAGAATTATGCAAGACGGTCAATTAAACTTCGTGTCATTAAAAAAACGATTCATTGATCCATTTGTAACACACTGTCTGTTACCTACTAGAGTTTCATCAATCAATTTTCTGTCAAAAGCTGATAAAAACTCACTAAACTTGAAGAAATATGGATTGGGTATGTGACAGACAGTTGTTTGAAAAGCTAAATCTCGTTCCACATCGGCCTCATAACCGCCGAGAAAAATAGCTTGCTAGTAGTGATGTATTTTTTTCCTCCTGAACACGAACTCCAAGAAAACGCGGCGATCTTAAATTCCTTCTGGCATGATTCTAGAAATGTAGAAATTGATCAAATGTGTCATATTCTCAGAAATAAAACCCATATAGTGCCGCCCTCTTATAATTTGCACAATCTACACTTGCTCTCTGTAATCTTATCCATATTATGAGGTTATGTTGGAAAGATATGCTTCTCATATCTTCGATAATTGTTGCTGCCGAATCATACTCGCTAGAAAGAGATGAAAAAACAAAATCGTGTCTTTGAATAGTAATTTCTGGCGCAAGCGCATTAATTCAACAGCGTCCAATTCGAAGTCGATGCTAATTTTTTTTGGCATCACATAGGCTATCCTTATTATCCATATTCGTAGTTAGTAGATATATGATTTTGACCCGAAGAATCCGAATTTTGAGGGTGATAAGCCGGAAAAGCACCCGGAAAATTGTTATGGACGATTTCACGAGGAAAACCGAAAAATGCATTTTTTTTTTCAAAAGTAAATGACGCCATAATATTCTGCATAAAATTCTCTACAAAAAAGGTCGCAACAAGTATTTCTCCAAAATGAACCATTTTTGAGTAAAACGTGCTTGAAATTCGAAACAATGCGATTTTCTCAATTTTCAGTGGCCTCTCATTTCAGTCAAATAATGATATTTTCAGGATCACTTTGTCCCAAATTATTAATAAATGTCTCGACTATGAATGACGAAAGAGACATTCCTGAAAAAATCGTTCGTGTGTGTAGTTAATAGATATATGGTCAAAATACATGAGAAAACTTTGGTGATTCCGTCGCACTTCATAGGCCACGAAAACACTCCCTGCCACCGGACTAATTGAAGAAATTGATTTTCTCAATAATAGACCGTCAGATAGTGACAGATTTAGGTGCCCCATTTTCACATACAAGCCTCGAATAGGGTTGAAAAGTAAGTCGATGTTGAGTTAAATGAAGGGAAATTTACGAGTGGCTCGTGGGGAAAACATATGGAAAAATCAAAAAGAATTTCCATTAAATTTTCCAACGACAAAATCTACTTTTCCATTCGCGCCACTCAAGCCATTATGTTTTTCGGTCTAGTGACGATGTAGGTTTTCATAGTTTCGATGGGCTTGCGTGGGAAAATCTGTTAAAATCTAGATTTTTCTTTACAAGATTACAGCCTTATTTTAACCCTTTAGCCACCTTCAACACTCAAGCCTTTGATCTTCCGAAGCCAGGTTCTACTAATCAATGATTAGATGAACACGGCTCGCGTTAAAATATTATGGAAAATCGAATTTTCCATGGAAAATCGAATTTTCCATGGAAAATCAAATTTTCCATATGTTTTCCCCAGGAGCCACTCGTAAATTTCCCTCCATTTTACTCAACATCGATGTACTTCTCAATTCTATTCAAGGCTTGTATGTGAAAATGGGGCACCTAAATCTGTCACTATCTGACGGTCTATAACAAGGATGTTCAAGAAATGAGTCCACTTCCGAGGGACGCTACTGACTCATGAATAGTACTCTAGCATTCAGTGTACGATTAGAGAATTCAATTATCCGGTAATTTGTAAATATTTGACATTTTAAGAATCATTACCCCAGAATCAGCTAGATCGTGATTTGAACCGTGTGGGCATGATATATTTTACGATTATTGTTAATTGGTAAATAATTACAACAATGAATTTTCTATAAAATAATATCGTGAATGGCGAGAAATAAGTTTTCAGTGTGATTTATCAACTGTACTTGGGAGAATATATTCCTTCTATGAATACACCGTGACCGTTTCTCAATCTCCTTGATGTCTTCTTTTTAGTTTTTGAATTATTGCAAAAAAAAAGGAACTTGTAATTTTCGTTTTTAAAAAACCTAGACGTTTTTGAAGCACTTTTTTACAAATAATCTAAATCTGCCATCGCATTTTCCAGGGCATTCTTGATGCCAGTGTTACAACAGTCATCTTTGGTTTTTCATAAGTATGCCAGTATTTTTGCATTTTTAAAATGTCTTTTTTCCTGATTATACGATATAATCAAATATTACATGCTGATTAAAATTGGAAGAAAATCGTTTTTGCGAAGAGTAGGTATGCTTTGGAAAGAACGCCAACAACTTCATTTAATAAACAAAATTTTGTCAGTTCAGTTAAACATGCGAGCAGAACACTTGAAGATGGTTGAAAACCTTTCCTCCCAACCTTTTGATGATGCAGAACTAGAGCTTTTGAATAAAGGTCTAAAATTTGGTATGTTTTTTTTAATATATGTGGTTTCAGAAGTGCAAATCATAACAAATTATACATCAATGATATCAGAATGAGAATCACTATTTTTCTGTATAAGAAACAATATGGCGCCCATAACAGAAAAAAAAGTTGATGATGAATGCCAGAAGACGAAACGTCGGAAAGTAAATCTGAACATGAAAACGTGTATCAATGAAAATGTACTTTTGGTTTTAACCTATGTTGTCAAATACCGATAGAAAAAAATAAAAACGAAAATTCCGATTTTCAGTTTTTTCCCGATATTTCCGGAAATACTCGGAATCTTCCAAGTTTCAAAACAGTATTTTGTTAAGCACCAGAATAAGCAACTTTGCCCCAATTTAAGCTTCGACGTATCTCCTGTAGTTTAGGAGATCCCAATGGTGGGGGTCGAATTTGAATTGCCCTTTATAGGGTCTTTCTCAATATCTATCAGATGTAGTTCAATGATCAGCTTGGCTTTAGCCGGG
Organism: Chrysolina oricalcia; assembly: GCA_944452925.2. Lineage (NCBI taxonomy): Eukaryota > Metazoa > Arthropoda > Insecta > Coleoptera > Chrysomelidae > Chrysolina > Chrysolina oricalcia. The sequence goes on from OX101810.2 coordinate 53,110,211, forward strand.
GAAGTAGTTGTTTTCTGTTAGATATTACAAAAAAGTAACTTTAATTTTATCGTAGGGTTTTTCTATTTTCAGAGGAGTCATGTATTGATTCAATTTTCAATCAAGAATGTTTCTCTTTAAAAGTTGACAACGTGTTTTTGTCCTTTTTTTAATAGAAACGGGAACGCGAAAAGTTTTTTGCATCCAAAAACACAACACGTTTTGTTGAAGAAAAGTTTCAGATTAGTTGTTAAATTGTTGAAAAACATTGAGATGATGTTTTGTTTCTGATGTTATTTTGGTTTGATGTGGATCCAGCATGTTTTTTTCTTTTTTTTTAATGGAAACGCATCAATTTATAAAAGAAAAATCTGTCAGATTGGCAAGATGAAATAGTAATGATCAATAATAAACGTATTGCTAAGTAGAAAAGTTGCTAAGCATAAAACTAGTACTTTTCTTACGATTTTCTCTAACTAAAGTATACTCTTTTCCATTAAAAATACTTAACAAGTGCGGAAAGTTATACTTTCCCGCACGCTCCTGCCGAGGTGGCGTGCGGGAAAGAGTTGTAAAGTCGGAATTATAATTTTTTTATTTTATGTGGCCCTTCTACGCTTTCGTAAAAAGCAGACAAGGGCAATAAATAATCTAAATCTGCCATCATTTTCCAAAGCATTCTTGATGCCAGTGTTACAACAGTCATCTTTGGTTTTTCATAAGTAAGCCAGTATTTTTGCATTTTTTAAATGTATTTTTTTCCTGATTATATGATATAATCAAATCTTACATGCTGATTAAAATTGGAAAAAAAATAGTTTTTGCGAATAGTAGGTATGCTTTGGAAAGAACGCCAACAATTTCATTTAATAAACAAAATTTTGTCAGTTCAGTTAAACATGCGAGCAGAACTCTTGAAGATGGTTGAAAACCTTTCCTCCCAACCTTTTGAAGATGCAGAACTAGAGCTTTTGAATAAAGGTCTAAAATTTGGTATTTGTGTTCCCGAGCGGGATCTGGAGGAGATGGTGAGTGTTGAAAGTGACATTCAGAACTTGCCAGAGAACTTTGAAGGTTTCTTTCGAGAGGAAGCAAAAATAAAATGGCGAAAAATATTAGTAAAGTTGAAAATTCAAGCAAGTCAAACCAAGAAAAGGAAATCATCAAAAGATTGAAGGAAAAGGACGTTTTCTATCTGAAAGCAGACAAGCGCAATAAAGTGGTCATTCTTGATAAATCTGACTATCAAGAAAAGGTAGACAATATAAACAGTTGACTAGAAATCCACTTCCCAAGATGGTTTCAGATGTGAAAACCACCCTAAACGAATGCAAGACATTGGTCAAACCGAATTTGAAAAAAACACTACAACTCTCGCATCCGAATGTAGCAAAAATATATTGTCAACCCAAGATTCACAAATCTGGGAAGTCGGTTCGACCAATCGTCTCGTTAATAGGATCCCCACAACCAAGCCTTAGTGTGAAAAATTCACTAGAATTTATCGACCAGATAAGGAACGTGAAACTGGAAGAGGGAGAAATCTTGATCTCTTTTGATGTAAGTTCTTTGTCCCAATACCCACAACTTTGGAATATTTGAAAGAGTTACTGCTGACAGACGGTTTTAGTGACAAAATAGTCAGAGAGTACTTAAGACTCGCCAGGCTTTGCATGAAGCAAAATTGCTTTCAGTTCAATAACTGCTTCTACGGACAACTCGAAGATACAGCAATGGGCAACCCTCTGTCTCCCTTCCTAGTCAACTTGCTCATGAGTAGATTTGAAATGGAAGCAAGAGAGAGCTTCAGCTATTTTCCTATGGTTTGGGTTAGATACGTGGATGACGTGTTCGTTATCTTTGATACGAAACTGGTCGATATAGGCAGTTTTATTTCAGAATTGCCAGTTTCAAACCGTGTCGTTCACGTATGAAACTGAAAACAAAACAGCTGCCATTTTTAGATGTGTTAGTAACTAGAAATGACCAAAATCAGCTTGAATTCGTTCTCTGCAGGAAGGACACGAGCACACTCAGATAAATTCCTGAGATCTCCCACCATTGCACACAACACAAAATGTCGGGATTAAATTTCTTGGTTAATCGACTCTTGTCGTTCCCACTCAACAAAGAGAGATTTAGAACTGAAAAAAAAATTATTATCAGAGAGGTGGCTGAGGTGAACGGTTATTCTGTTGGCTTGGAGACAAATTGATTGTAAAACATAGAAAAAAAGAAAACTTTCGTAACTCTTCGACTTTTCAAAAAGAGGAAAACCGTCCTAAATATGTCGTCATCCCATTTGAACCTCGAGTTACTCGAGGTTTCGAAGGTATTTTCTGAACCCTCAATATGGTATACAAAACTACGTGTAAACTTCAGCAAGTATTGGGTACTCCCAAAGATGAAACGGATGAAATATAAAAGTCGCGAATTTATGAAATTAGCTGTGAGGACTGCGAGAAAAAGTATTTGGGTCAAACCCAAAGGCCATGAAAGTATGGTTCTGAGAACACATTGCTCATATCCGATGTTTAAGACCCGAAAAATCGAATGTGTCCCAATATGCTTTGGATCGCGACCACCGATTTGATTACACAAGTTTAAAATTAATCGGACAGGTTCATAACCATAGACTTCTCGATGCATTCGATAGTCTGGAAATTGCCAAGTGTAAAAATAGTATGAATGCTGATAAGGGTCCTATTTCATTCAGCCCATTATTCCATATCATAGCAGCTACATTGAAATGGTTTTTTCTTTTCTTTACAATAAATTTATAAGTTATTGATTTTCCCAGAAATGTTTGTCTAACATTAACATTAATTTCTTCATCGAGCGTATAATGATAGCTATTATTCTCGAGGATAAAAATTCCGAAACGAGCCGAAGGCGAGTTTCGGAATTATCCGAGAAAATAATAGCTATTATGCGCGAGTAGAAGACTATATACTTTCTCTACGACTATACGATAGTCAGAGTCAGAGTATTATTTATGAAAATAACTATATATTATAAAGTAATATAAGGTAGAATAACAATTATACATGAATAATCGGTGTTCATTTATGAATGAATTAATGCCTGAATTGAAAATAATGTGGGAATCGAACTCACGCCTATATAACTACCTTCGTTATACATTTACTTCATGTACACGCTTCTACCAACTGAGCTATACCAGGCACTCGAAAATTTGTGAATGAAATACCTACTAGAGAAACTCTGACCAAGAACTGAGAGAGTGTGGAACGTTCAAGTAAAAATTGTTTGACATCCCTCTGTTGCAAGATAGATTTCATCTTCCTCACTATCACTGCGTTCCCAATCCGCTCTATTCATTTTTATATTAGGTACTTGTCACTCAGATCAAAGTTAAAAAGAAAATAGTCAATCTGACATTCGCGAATGCCAAGCTGTGACAAAAGTTCAATAAAGCAAAGCCTTCTTGGGAAATTTGTTTGTTAAACCTCTCAGTTCCCGTGGATTCTGAAAATTCTGAACCTGTGATTGGCCGAGTGCCGTTGAATAATGAGTAAGGATACACGGTGTCTTGGAATCATCTTTTTCTACGACCATTAAGAAAAATGAACATTTCAATAGAGGACTTCGGATAAGGATTCAGTGATGCCACCACACAACTTTTGGCTTTAAAACTACTGGCACGTTTTTCGGCATTTTTTCTTCATAACAGGGTTCCTGGCACCCTCATGAACCCCGTAATATGATTGAAATTGTTCATAACGACGGAAATATTGAGATTTTTCATAAAATACAAAACACCAGGGACTTTAATTTTGTTTAGGGATTTTTCTTTCAAAATGGCGCTAAATTCAAAACTAGAGCTGGAGTTTTGTTATTGAAAAAGGTATTGTGTAGTCTAGGAAGTGCCAAATAAAGCCACCGTGGGGTCCGTAGCAAATGTGAACCAGAGGCCCTCGATTTGCATTAAGTTTAAAAGTATAGAATATATAATAAAACACTTTCCGTGATTTAATCCGAGCAAATTTGGAGATAACACTCGTCAAATCAATATTTCTGAGTTAATCACTTTCTATGTTCATTATATTGAGGTCGTTTGATGTTCTTGTCCCATTGTGCTCCTTAACACATTTTTAAAACGCTTTAACGTTGAAAAAGAACATTCTCCGCTGTAGTTGATGATTATCAAAATCAAGTGAATGCGAAACACTATTCCAACATTTGGGAAACACGATTCCAATGAATTTTGTGTCAACAGTTTATAAACTTGAAGTTCCTGAGCCTCGTGCTTTTTCTTTCTGCTGTCAATATTAGCAGCCACATCTGTTTTCAGCAGCTTTGCAAACTGCACCAGTTCATTGCCCAGACTGTCTTCCACATCGTCTAGGAAATAATTGACGATAGTTCTTTTTAAGATCTTTTCTGCCGAAGTATTCCAAATACACTAGTCACTTGATGGTAAGCTTCCATGCATTTAGCTAATGCAGACAATTACAAAACAATAAAAACATGAATTTCAAAACGTTGTCCAGGTGTTTGATGTTCTACAACTTCTTCTTTTATGAGGTCTGTGAGTAGAGCTGCTGCTGAAATGGTCGTACTTTGTATTTTGCTTGGGTTTTCTTGAAGTCGATTGCTGATATTCTTCACAGCCAATTAGGGCTTTGGCCTCTATATCTGAAAATTTGGATCATATTGCTTGGAAGTAGCCTTGTAATGATTTATAAAGAGCGTACCTATCTCGTGTTAAGATCTTGATCGGACGACTGCAACGAAGCGTTAGTCGCTTGCAAGTGTTCTAGAATTTCATTACACGCTATAGTTATTATTCCCATTTCTAACTTTATTCATTTTCTGTAGGTGGTATAAAAAACATATCTTACTTGATAGTTTTTTTTTACTTTGCGCACAGGTGCGAGGCCCCCCAGGCACGGGGTCCGTAGCATTTGCTTACTGGCTAATTTGCTTAACTGGTACTTGGTAGCATGCTAGCTGGCAAATGCGGCACTGAGTGTAGGGTTATTTCTTTGTCAGTGCACATTCGTTCCATGAAAAAGTTCAAAAAGTAGAAATGATATTCAACCATTTTAACAGTTATGATTAAAATGTAAGACAACAAAACTGTCACAAAATACAAATTCTTTGATGTAACCTCAAAGTATTCAGGCCAAGAGCATTTTAATCAGAAAGGTGATAAGGTTTGTTTGTCCGTGAAAGTTACCACAGAATATTTTCTAGATCGATCAACTATTTGGCAACTAGGAAACGTGAAATACGCAATTTTTTTTAAATTCAGGAAAATGATAAATTTTGAAATTAGCGCCATTTTGTGAGAAAAATCCCTAAAAAAAATTAAAGTCCCTAGGGTTTTGTATTTTATGGAAAATCTCAATATTCCCGTCGTTATGAACAATTTCAATCATATTACGGGGTTCCTGAGGCTGCCAGGAACCCTGACATGAAGAAAACTTGCCGAAAAACGTGCCAGTAGTTTTAAAGCCAAAAGTTGTGTGGTGGCATGACTGAATCCTTATCCGAAGTCCTCTATTGCGTCATCGATTAAGAAACCTACTACGTTGTAACACCGATTTTCATTTCCCACGGGCTAGCTGTATCGAAATATTTCATTTCCTACGACTTTCATTAACTACTAAACTGTCATTATAGGTAGGTATTAACGAATTTTATGAACATAAATAATATCGAATCAAGTTTGTTTACGTCTGTCTAATAATTTGACATTTCTCATCAGTAGATAATTACAAAAGTCGATTGAAAAAATTAAGTTATTAAAAATGATTAGCGATAGTAAGGATGATTTAACAATCAAATTAATAAATTTATATCAGAAGCTCCTGATAATGCCTATCTTCTGACAAAGGTATGATTTTCTTTCCATAAAACCAGAATAATTTCAATAAAAAGATTGATTACAATCGGATTCTATATTTTTGAATAGTTGACAGATACTCTCTATATAGCAGTTAATTCTAACAAATTATGTGCTCTAGTAACGACGAGAGTTGATTCAGATGACACATGGACTTTGGATGACGGGAGCGAGGGTTCAAATCTACGCAGCCACATTTTTTTTTCATTTTATAAAATCCATTAGTGCTTGATTTTTTCTGCATAAAGTTTTTGTATTTCCAAGTTGTCAAAATTTGAAAATTTTTCAATGTTATTTGTTTCACGACGTAGGTAGGTACGTGTACAAAAAGAAAAAATAGATGCTTCATTCAACGGGTGAAGAAAGAAAAAATTATCTAAACCATGTAAAAATGACGGCAGAAGAATTTATGATAAAAAAGATTATTGAAAATATTATAGATTTGTTAATGATTCAGATGGTCGTATAAAAAGTATAGTGTACAATGAGCATGAAATGACCCGTTTCCCACCCGTAGGTATATGAAATTTTGTAGTACTCGCTACGCTCGTACTATGTATGTCATTTCATGCTCATTGTACAATATACTATTATTCTTCAATTAAAAATCAATATGTAATGAACGTAGAATACAATAGTAGTAGAGAAAATTAATTCAGTGTGGGTAAATTACTAGAATTAGTAAACAACAAAAGTAGGCAAATTTGATAATGAGTCCGGTTGGCCCTCAGATAAGTAGTAGGTAGGGTAGGTAGATTCGAAATGTTAGATAATTTGAAATCCATTGAGAAATAGTGGTATAAATAGAAGTAAGGTGGATCAGTGGTTCAGTAAGCTTTTAGTTACTGAAGATGGTAACTTTTTGGGCGAAACGCGCGTCAAGTGTGATTGTGACGTAGTTTTGGTGTTTGGGTAGTTTTTTTTTTTCTGAATCATTTTATTTAATTGTATATTCTCCGGCAAAACCTTTGAAAAAAATGTAAAGCTGTAAATCTGAATTCCTTGTGACAGCTAAGGCATATTTCGTCTCTTCTACGAGCTGGTCTCTTTTAAGTATCTTTAAAGGGTTAAATATTTTTATTTAATTTTGATCTTCCTTTTTTTCTATACTTCAGTAGAATTTAGGACTTATATTGACACTATAGTTCACGAATAGTTGAGCATATAGTTAAACGTGTTTAATTAGGCTGTCTTAATTGTAATCGCTCATTCTTATTTTTTGTACTAGGCCAATTAACAGAGCAATTTTTCTCATAAAAGTTCAACTTAAATTGCTCCGCCGATTTCTTTTTTGCAATTCGGTCGTCACGGAGGGTTGAATAATTAGCAATAAAGTTATCACCCCCTGTGGGGTGCAACCCCCCCAAAATCGTTAAAACTTTTTTCTGGAAGGTATTTTCTTGACATTTCAGCTCTGGGCGATAAATATGAGTGAAAATCGGTATTAATAATGGGGTCGAATTATTTTCAACAATTAAGCCCCCTCCCGGGGCATCAACCCCTTCCCGAAATCGTGTTTTTTGGGGTATTTTCTATGAATATGTAAAATTGTCAGTCCTGAGTAATGAAACTGAGCGAAAATTTGTAAAAATAATAGGTATAAATTATTAGATACGATTTTCGCGCCTCCGTATTCGGGGCATACCCCCCGCATCGCGGAAACATTGGGGTGAGAGAGAAGGGGGAGAATACTTGAGAAAACTCTCAAACTACTACTCTTAGATATAAATAATCGTTGAGAACTGTTGTTATTGAGATTTAGAAGTATTGTTATGAAAATTATTCGCAAATTCGAGAGAAGATCAAGTTATTGTATAAATCAAACGCGGACCGGTGGTAACGAAATATGAGAGTGTTTTTCAATGATATCGAGAAAGGGTATGGAGAAATGAATCCACAAGTAATCACCATCAAGAAATGTATAGGAAAATATATTTATTCACTCATACAACTCATCATTTACTTCTTCTTCAGTCTCCCAGTATCCAGTGTTTTCTGTACAGGAACTTTTGTATCATCTGACGTTTACATAGAGCACCGTTGACTGTTGCCCACTGCGCACCGACAGAACCGCGCCGCTGTATACTATAAAGCGGCGCGCTATCTGCCACATTGACAAGGTCCCAAGCCGATATTTTTCAGGTTTTAGAATCTCAAAGCAGGTACACTTCGGGACATTTCCTTTGGTGCACTGTCTTCCTCGGTCTTGAATCCCCATATTTCATCAAGGACTGATTTTAGTTTTCTTTCCATAGAACAATAATGCGATAAAATGCCGAGTAACCTCTATTTTGAGTACTCAAAAGATTGACTGGATTGCATTTAAAATTTGTACAAGTAACCAAATTTGTATGAATATTTTCAATAAGAGCAGGGTTTTTTCTGCAAACTGGCTTTTCATTCATGTTGATACGTGCTTTTATCTCTGAGTTATTAGCATTTGAATTTATAAACTCCCTCAAGATTTTGTAACCTAAAATATGCGAAAAATTGAAAACACTCGTATTTAAAACCAACATTATTTGGACTGGTTAAACGTTATGCAATTTGACAATGAAGTATTCCTCAACTGTTCATTTCACTTGCTACAAGTGATAAGACATTATTTCAGTAATCACAAGCATTATTTCACGAAGTCAGGAACTTTAATATTATAAGATTTTCAATTGCAATTTTGCAGCTGGCAACTGCGCGTATAAATATAAATAATATCAGAATACAAAGCTGCGATCTTTATCGTCAAAATGACGTAAGATTTATCCGAATTGAACATTTATGTGAGGAGTTTACTTACTAGAACTTTACTTCACGCGCTGGTTGAAAAAATGCACGTTGGCGGGAGCCGGCGCAACACCTGCCCCATGCGAAAGCATATAGCTTCAACAATTTTATTCAAGAATATCGTGCGATTTCTCAAAATTTTGGTAGGGTCAGTTTTTTTTGTAAAAATTTCTGCTCTTTCTGAATATCAAGTTATTTTTTGGATTTAAAGTAAATTTTTTGAGATATTTCGAAATTACCTCAAAAATGTATTTCAACGCGTTTTTTGGGGGGGTTCCACCCCCCCAAAAAACGCGTGATAATTTTTCTCAGAAGTAATGTGCACACTGTGTTATAAAATTTAAAAAAAAATTATCGGCGGAGCAATTTGAGTTGAGGTTGATAGCCCTGTTGATTGGCCTATACTGTAGATTACCTACAAATGAATAAATAAATGAATAAGTTTATGCTGTCATATTTCTGCTAATACAATTGTTTAATACTAGGCCAAGCTGTAGATAAAAATAAGTGGTTATTTTCACTTGTTACTTTTCATAAGATAGTTCGAAAATGAAAATCCTGGTTTTCGCCCCAGCAAAAACGCTTTGTGGAATTTTTTAAACAAGAAATAGTGAAAAAAATTACAACTTTTTTAAACGGCATTTGGAAGTAGAGATCAATATCTGTAATTTGAATATTTTGGAGTTTCACCTGAGGGGTGGGAAATGTGTTGAAAGTGTTACCCTAAATGCTTCAAAGTGCACCCAAAGTCGCCCTAACTCAACTCGAGTTAACTTCAGTGCCTCTTCGGGTGACTTCGGACGCACTTTGACGACGATTTCTTTCAAATCAGCGCATCTTGCAAGATGTGCCCTTAAATTGTTTATAACGCGATTGTTCAAAAACTACACATCGAACAGAAAGAACATATTGCGCACAGTTGCACCAAATATCTATCAGTTTCTGCAATATTGTTTGTCCAGCTTCAGACTTATAAAAATTATGAATTTTTGAAAAATGGTCTTTTTTTCGTGGTTTTATTGGATTTTCTCAGTGGAAATGCACTGATCCGTTCGTATGAAAATCCAATTTGTAGATTTTATAATTATCTACAAAAGTTCCATTGACTGTAAAACTATTCCTTGAATAATCTTTGAGATATTTCCATAAAACCAAAATAGTTGTTTTTTTCACTATTGCCTGTTTACGGGCTTTCATTAACGAACCATCTTATAAAAATTAGTATAGGCCATTTGCGTCTTTTACTTTGTGGGGTAAAAACCTCTATAGCTTGGTATATCCCGTTGTAGTGTCTAAGTTATTAGTTATTTTATGTCTTTCGAACAGTCACGAACCGAGTTGGGATTAGCTAAATATTTCAAACTTATTTTTTTCTAATATTTTAGAACTGTTTATCAAGATTTCATGATTCTATAATATTATGAAATTATCCGATTCATTACACATGTATCTTTCTTTTTGTAGACGATGTGCCTTACATCTGGACGTCCGGCAGGTTATGCGACTTCAAAGGCTGCGAAAATCGCCCCGACCTCGAACCGAAGAACGTATTCGGTTGGTTCTGGTCCGCAAACCGTGAAAAGATCCCCCCGACCAACCGAACCCCAGCAGGATGGAGCTACAACGCGTGGTCGCAAACCGGTCACAAAAAGCAGAAGCAGCCCGATAATGCCGAATTCGATATCAACAAAACCACCGAGTCTTGCCTTTCTATTCTGAACAACGTTTATAACGATGGCATCGCCTGGCACGATGTTGCTTGTTACCATGAGAAACCAGTTGTTTGTGAAGATTCAGACGAGCTGCTCAATTATGTAGCGTCCACCAATCGTGGTATTCGTTTGTAAACGAAGCCCCATCGAGAAACTTGAAAATACTCTAGTAAATCCATGCCTCCTAAAAATTAGTAAGCTAGCTCTACCACAACAGTTTTTATTTTCCGTTATTATAATTGCAAACATTTGTAAAATAACACTACGTAACGAGAAAGATGACAAAAATACTGTAAATTGACTTAAATCAGGGTTTTCATGTACCTATCAACTTTCTTTACAAATAATATCCAAGTACTTACGTCATCTTATCAATTCTGAAGTGGATTTATTTCAATGGAAGTAGTGCCATCTATTTACAGTAACTTGAAAATTTCCGAAACCTTGTTTAAATGAAAAACTGTTACTTAATTTACTTGAAAACTTGAACAAAGTTTTAAAATACTGCATGATATAGAGACTGAGACATTAGGTCTCGCTGTTATTTGGAATGTGCATTAACTTTTTTTTTATTGATGAATTGTATATAGACATAAAATGTGTTAGTCGCAATTACTGATGCAATTTTGAACCTTTTTCTCACTTTCTTTACAGTAATCATAAAACATTTCATTAGTATTTTAATTTTCTCTGTAAGTAAAATCGATTGTAAAATAGTGTATATTTATTTTTTATATATCTTTTCTTAGTATCGAATTTTTATCAGGTACCTAATAAATTTGTTACTCGTACGGAAGTTTCATTTATTTTTCCTATCTGTACCCCAATCAGGTTTGCCATGAGTTCGTTTGTCCACGACTATTGCATAAAATATTCATAATGCATGTGTTTGCTCAAGCATTATGACATCCATTAACCACTAGTGAATAATGAGATCATAATTGACTGGTCTGTTGATTTTTTATGTAAAACGTTTGGTGCTTGAAATTTTGTGCGAGGGCATAACTCAAAAGTATTAGAGACTCCACGAATATTATAAAACTACGTTAGTAACTCCTCTTTTTTTCGAAAAGAACGATAAACTTACCTTCACCATTTTGGTAAAATAAAACCATATATACAAGCACGTCTATAAATAACAAAAACATTAATTTAAGTTCAAACTCAATGCCTTCAATTAATTTTGAACATTGCTTAAATACAAGTGTTACTATTAATATCAATGAATAGTTGATTTTCATCATCAGTTAGTTACAGAAATTGAGTGTTTTGATTCAATGTTACACACATATGTAGAAGTAAGAAATTGTGATTATTTTACAAATTATTAATTTATAGTCGTGGACAAAGTATTGTATTCTACTTGTATATTATTGCAATTATTCACTTGGATGATTTACGACACTCGCCTACGGCTCGTCGTATACTTCATCCGCCCTAATATGCTTGCTGAATAATACCGGAAGACACTGGGTATCAGGCCATCCCTGTAACTTCTGCATTCGTGAATGGATTTTTTTGACTGTTGGTACAGTTATATTATAAGCAACCAATTCGGATTTGATCACATTATAATCCAATATGGCGGACTTTCGAATTTTCTGGAAATGCCATGAAATTCGTTTTTTTTTAACTGGAAACATGTTCAACTTCTATAGGTCAAAACAAGTTCAAACGTTTCGTCAAATATATTTTTTTCGAAACAATTGAAATTAAAATGGTTGTTTTTATTTTGACAATGAGTCGCACAAAACAAAGAAACATAATTTATTTTCTGAAATCAATTTAGTCACATCCCGTTTTCATTAAAAATTTATTTTTTTCTAATGGAATTTCTATGAAATATCTGGAACGCTCAGAAATAATGAATGACCAACAAGATGATTTCAAAATGTTTAAAACAGTAAGAGATCAACACGACTGCACTCAATTCAAGACCTAAATTTCGTATGTCAATGGCAAGATGCATATAACTCCTGGTGCGTTTACTGATTCGCTTTTGTTTCAACTAAAGTTCTTGATCCTGTAATTGCGTCAATAGAGTTTGTTCCATTCGTCAATGGATGACGCTTAAGTCGAATATAGTGGAGTTTCCAACAATCCAAAGTGTCTACTAGATAAATTTTTTGAGTTTTTGAACGTTAATGGTGGATTTATGCAGCAATCATAAGTCATAAGGAAGAATATTCGTCAATGATTGGTTGGAATATACGGACCAACCAATCATTGACGAATATTCTTCCTTATGACTTAAGACTTATGACTTATGATTGCTGCATAAATCCACCATAACATTATTTTGAGGTTATATGTCAATTACATTGCATACTGGTATTTATCGTGTGATTTTTCTGTTCTTTTAATACTTTTCGCTCAGTTCGGTAGTTTTGCGACGTTTTTAGTTGTTGGGTTATTGTTATCTATTTGTTCTTGTGTTTTTCTGTCATTCGTAAAAGTTAGGGTAGTGTATAGCATTTTTTGTGAGTCTCGACTTCGACATGACAATCATGACATGGTTCAATTTGAGGTTATGTCGATGACGCAGCATGCGTTTGTCAAGTCATCATGATCGGTAATGATTTGCCTGCCATCTATGTTAAAATTGAGTAAACTCTCTTGACGCAATAAAAATGTCATAAATCAAGCAGGCCGTACATCAACAGTTTTGGATGACAATTTCACAGCTATAAGTAATTCCACCAGGAGTTATATGCATCTTGGTCAATGGTTTGACACACAAACAAAATGACTCTAAACATTGACAAATGTGCAGTAATAACTTTCACCAGAAATGTGAACTATACAGTGCGTTCATAAAGTGTGGAAACGCTCTATTATCTTACGAGTTGATTATATTCGGAGCAAAAGCTCGGACAGGTCGATTTTATATTTTAGTTTTCCACCTTTTTTTAGAAAAAAATAATTTTTTTCCCTACCACCTTTCAAGATATGACGTCATCGATATTTTTTTTTAAATTGAAAGGATATATTTTTATGTCTAAAATTGAATGCCCATATTTTTCTGAGTTCAACCATACCACATACGTCATATCTTACAGTTCGAATCACAGTATACTGAGTATAAAGAAAACCAGTGTGACATATGCAATGGTAACTAAGAACTTATTGTCTGGTTGCTAAGGGCTTTCATATGTTTGCTTAGCCTACTATTCAAGTGTAGCAATATACTTGTACTAACTACTGAGTAGTTCTTAGGTTTACGTTGCAAAATGAATAATGAAATTAATGTTGAGAAATATGAACACTGGTTTCCTTTATACTCAGAATACTGTAATTCGAAGTGTAAGATATGACGTATGTGGTATGGTTGAACTCAGAAAAATATGGGCATTCAATTTTTGACATAAAAATATATTCTTTCAATTTAAAAAAATATCGATGACGTCATATCTTGAAAGGTGGTAGGGGAAAAAATATTTTTTTTCTAAAAAAAGGTGGAAAACTAAAATACAAAATCGATCTGTCCGAGCTTTTCCTCCGAAAATAATCAACTCGTAAGATAATAGAGCGTTTCCACACTTTATGAACGCACTGTATACAATTTTCATGTACTCTGAATGATTCTGAACTACGAAGGCAAAATGAGTGTAAGGATTTAGGAGTAATTATCCAGTACTACCTCAAATTTAATAAGCACTACTTACACATGTATGATTAATAAACAAAGTACTTGGCTTTGTAATTAGAAACAGAAAATTCTTCAAAAACATCAATAAAATCATTACTTTGAACTATACCTTAGTTGATAGTTGAATATGCCTCTGTAATATGGTCACCACAGGCGGAAGTCAATAAGGATGCAATAGAAAAAGTTCAAAAAAGATTTTTACGTTACCTATATGTACGTAAACATAACGCTTATCCATAGTTGGTATTGTTTAAAATTGTTTATTCCGTTAACCAGCTGTCGTCCCCTTACGAACGACAGCCCTCAGAAGTCGAAACTTGTGCGAGCCAAGGATTGGGCCATCAGAAAAATTTCTGCAGTCGCCATGGTTTGAACCATCGCCGACTGGCAGCCAGTGACTGAAACAATGTCGCTTTCAACACTCGGCTACCTGGTATCATATCAAAAAGTATGCCGGAAAGTTTTAACTTGGTATCTCTTGAACGAAGGAGATTGATTCAGGCTGCACTCTTTATTTTTTACATTATCGACAACATCAAATTCAATGGTCTCTCATTAATCAACAATGTTAAAAACATAGTACCTAAACTAAATCTGAGAATGAACAAACAATTTTCTCCACAGGTCCAACAGATTGCTCACCAATAAATAACATGTTGCAGCAATGTAATTTTCTTAGTGATAAGTACAACCTAGATTTTCATATGTCTTCCCAGAGTGTATGTATGTTTTAAATTTTAAAATTTCAAAATTTGACTGCTTTTGGAGTATTCTTCTTCTTCTTTAGGATAAGTTAGTTTTAAGCAACCCCATGTTGTTACATTTTTTAATGTGTTTGTAAGTGAATCTAAATGAATAAATACAGTTTCTGTTTTATCAGAGATCAACTGGTGACCTGCTTGCTTATGTCTCATACAAATATGGCAGATATCTATTAAAAAATATGGTAAAACTCTGGCCATGGCATTAGATATCTCCAATGTGTTTAATCGCGTTTGGCACAAGGGACTCCTCGCCAAGCTTCCATCTCATGGCTCCCCCTTCCCCTAGTTGTTTTGTGCTATCCAGCTTTCTATCAGGCAGATCTCTCCACGTGGGTGTTGATGGAGTTTCATCCGACACTATACCTAACAGTGTACCGCAGGGATCCATATTAGCAACAACACTGTATCTTCTTCACATTAATTTAATGATATTACTGCACTCCCATCTCTCTTCTTCAGTCTAGTAAGGTCTAAACTAGAATGTGGATCATTAATATGGAATCCCATTCATAGTCAATCATCAGCAACTATCGAGAAAGTCCAAAAAAAAAAAAGTTTTAAAAATTTTCATGCTTCTATGTTGATAGAGTTTATCCTCCAAGAGGATCTGATTATATGAATATACTACGCAGGTTCGATTTCGTTTCTTTAGAAAAACGCAGAAATCAAGCATCCATTATATTTCTTCATAAGCTGTTGAATGGTGAAGTCGGCTCCCCAGTAAAATTATCACAAAATGATTTTCATGTGCCGAGATTGGAGTCTAGATCAAATATCACTTTTAAGTGCAAAAACTGTCTAAAGCACCAATTAATGTGATGTGTTCTAATGCAAATAAATTATCAAATATATGTGATATTTTTAACTGCAGTAAGAGTGAATTAAGAAATAAATCTCGAGCACATCTATAAGCAATTTGGGAATCAATAATAGATGGATCTTATTTTTATATTGTATCCATGCCATATTTTGTATGTTGTAACACTGTTATTATACTTTTTTCTACATTCATGCAAAAAGCAAAACTTTATTGAACTATATTCAGTGGAAAAAGAAGTTCTTTATTGCACTAGTGCAATAAAGTTTTTATTGCACTCATCTGTCATTCTACTTCAACGTGCTGTCATCATGACAAACATAAACGTTTAAACCTACTACATATTTAGCAGATATTCTGTGAGATTGGCAATAGGTTTCAAACAGTTACATATTTTATATTATTTTGTATTATTGTTAGCAGCAAGAGTTAAACAAACAATGCCTTCCCGAGAATAACTCCATAATCAAATCCGATCCGCTTTGTTCTAAACCGTCTACCTGCATAGAGCACACTGTCTGTACTATGACCACACCTAGTGATAACATACGCGCTCACGGCTACTATGATTTTGATTTTTATAATGCAATTGTGGTTATGGAAACGTCAGTCAAAAATTAATTCTGACAATTAACAGAATTGAAAGTTTCAAAATGAGTAATATTAATGGGAAATTACCGCACCTCAATAAATCATTTTTTGCTTTTTGCATGAACGTAGAAAAAATGTTGTATGCAACTCGTGCAAAAATTGTTTATTGCACTCGACGTGAAATTGTCCGACGAGGCCGTTAGGCCGAGTTGGACAACATTCACTTTTTGCACTTGTTGCATAAATAACTATTAATTATATTTCATTTGCCATCCTTTAAAAATTGCCTTGTAAAAGGTTTCTGTTTGGCAATAAATGCTATATTATTATTATTATCAATTATTTGTTGAGAGCTATCTCATGCCCAGTGCATAGCTTTGCGGATGAAAGTACCCTTCACACCGCTTTCTGTTCCAGATTTCCAATATCAGTGTGTGAAACTCGAAGAGAACGGGGAAGGAACGTTAACGGTTTTAATATGGACCTAATGACGGGGTGTGGCGCAGTGGTAAGAGCGTCCGATTCAGAGGGCATCAGCGAGTGTCAGAAGGACAAACCAACTGATCGCCCGGAGTTCCAAGCTGACGTTAGAAAGCAAAATACTTATCTATAAACAAATAATAAGACCAGCAATGACATACGCCTGCCCAATGTTCTGCAACCTCCTCAAAACTAAGATATTGAGATTGGAGAGGATGCAGAACAATGTTCTCCGTATCATCACGGATAGCGATCGATACACTCTGCTGAACACAATACGTGAGTTGGCCAATACTGAAACTATCGAAGACTACATAAAAAATATTTCAGACAAATTCTATCGATTCCACATCTTGGGAAGTCCGTTAACTAGAGATATGACTAGCTTTAGAGCAAATAACAATCAAGGGTATAGGAAGCATGGAGGGCTAATATACCGGAACTTGGATATTTTCAATGAAATACTAGAACATTAACAAAACCAGAGCCGCAAAGGCACCCCATGGCTTAAACCCAGTTTTTTACTGTATTTTTCTGGGAACACCCTCTCGCATGAACATACTTGAAGATGATTGGTTCACCCGCCCACCGGTTTACCGGAAGGCGGGCAAGAACTTCCCGCCACCCCAACAACCCCAAATGAGTTTTTATTGTGTGTTTTTATTTATACTCTGTCTACGTACTTGTTTTTATATTAACAATTAATTTAATTAAATAAACATTTTGAATTTGAATTTTTGTCCGGCTCTGAGCAAAAGGTCCGAAGTTCGAGCCCTAGTTGGAGCTGGGATTTTTTAATATAATTTAATCGATTGAATTATTAAAATCTTGTGGCTCGACTGGGGTGAGTCCTGTATGATTCGCTGTTGCGTTCTAATTAGTAGTGCTGCTCCTTCTTAGGATTCAGCATGAAACAATTTTTCAAAAGACTCCATTTCTAAATTATTTATTGGAAAAATTATTGAAGAAAAGAGCGATTAAAAATGTTGAAACATTTTTTTCAGAACCTTAGTAAGCCATAGAAAATGTTAGAAACAGATTCTTAAATAAAACACATTCTTCATTAACAAGTAATGTCTATTTTAAATCATTGCATGAAAGATACTATGTATGTACACAAAACTAGTAGTTGAACTTAAATATTAAATCTAAATAGTAAAAAAAAAACTGTACACAAAAGACCTTAACTCTACATGAGATTTATATGAAAAATAATTATACACATCCTTATTCTAGATTCTAGAAATATATTCTAGAAAAAAGCTCACAAGCATCAGTTTGACTCAGGGACAAATCAAATTTCATGAGAATGTCTTTCGAAAACAACGTCGAGCCTAACACCTCTTGTGTCTCCAGAACGAAATTAAATTACTTTCATTGATAAAAAATATAATAGTAATGAAATGATCAAACTTATCAAATGGCTGCTTCATACCATTTGACTTCTGTTGAAACTAATTATATCAACTACAAAAATTCTTGAGTTTAACTTTATAACATGAAGTAACTACTGTTTTGTATTCTAGCAAATTTTCAAATGCTCCAAGGAAATAATAAAGCATGCTTCCAGCACATTTTTTTTTAACTCGAAGAACAATTTGAAAACTTGAAATTTTGGAAAAGAATGTAATTTAAGGAATTATTTTCAATAAATATAATTTTTGAGAACCAAATTGATGCAAAAACCCCAAAAAATAAATTCATGCGTGTTCCCTATCAAGTGAGAAAAAAAATTATTGGGATTTTGGGCAATAATTTTTTAGAGCTGTTGTAAGAAATTCGAAGAATCTTTATGAAGTCATTGCTGAGTATAGCAAGTCCAAAATAAAGATGTCCTCAAAGTTGCTTGATAAAAGGGCCATTCATATGGCAGTATAAAATTTTGGGATTTTTGAGTTATTTCGAAAAATATGAATTTTTTAATTTTCACATCTGGAACAATATAAGAAACACGCAATTTTTCATAAGCTTTCTAGAGATGATTCGATCAATCAGCATCAACTTTTTTCTTAATACAGCCCTTTTATAATAATTACAGTTTTTTAAGTATTTTGCATTTTAAATCCAATTATGATGCAGATCATCTTGAATTTTTTTTAACAGATTTACGAGTACGGGCCTAATATGAAAAAAATACTAGTATCCTAGAGCTAAAGAAAATCAAAAGTTTGTATTGTTATTTTTTAATGACTGAAGAAAGTATGAAACGTAATGAAACCATCATAACACATCAATTAATAGAATATACTTTGAAAAATTGTATTTCAAAATGTAAGTTGATCAATACGAAACTTCGGACAATTGAATTGATATTATCACGAGAAAGTTTATGAAAAGTTGACGTGAAGAAATGTTTCTCATTTTGTTCCAGCTATGACGATAACACCAGAAAAAAAATAATATAAAATCGAAATAACTTAAAAAGTTTTTTTACGAATTTCTTCATACCCGCCATATGAATGTCCTTTTGTAAAGCAACTTTTTCTTCCATTTGACCAAAACTGTACTTATTACCGTTTCCAATATCTGCATGGTGGACATACTTATCTTGGACTCATTGTATTGGTACTCATATTTGAATCAATCAAATTATGATTGTGTTATCCTAAAGTCAAAGTCAAAATATTTTCAGAAGTTTTAAAAATTATAAACTTAATACTTATTGAATAATTTTATGGCTAGTAAAAATGTTTCTAAACTTTTTCAAATACCTTTTTATTGAGAAAAGTGAAGATGTCCATTAGATGTCCACTTGAGACTCTTTTTAACAATTTCTATTTACCACTTTACATCAGTAAAGTACTCTTTGAATAACAATAAATATGCCAAAAAACCGATTAGGAATTTAGTTCATTGTTTGGTTCCACAGCTGCTAACATTTTGTTGGATGTTTTTCTAATACTAGAGGTGTACAGTAAACGTTGTTATCTTAGACAGTCACGTAAAATTTAATGGTATCATAAAAGTCTGCCGTGTATTCTTAGATCAAAAAATCCTTATTATTGCACTAGAAACACTGTAAAAACTTTAGCAAAAATGAAAAAGTATACGACAATTACCTGAGGTAGTATATTTGTGATAAAACATTGAAAGGAAAGTGAAATTTCAAGCAGATCCAATTTTTTAACATAAAATGCTTGGAAGACTTCTAGCAAAAGGAAAATAAATAGGTTGAGAAATAAGTGAAAAGAATAATGCTAGTGATATGTCGCGAAACATTGTAAATAAATAAAAAAATAAAACCTGTATGTAATAAACGAGTATTCTCACATAATTCTTTTCAAAAATCTTACATTGTCTTAAGTGGGTCGAAAATGACAATCCTTTTGTTATACCAATGACTGACAAGTGGATCCTGGGAGCATATATGATGTTCAATAAATTCTGAAGTTTAAAAAAAAAACTAGTTTCTAAAAAAGCTGCCATCAGATTTCACAGTGTTTCTCTGAAATAATAGACATTTTTTTGGACATAGAACGTAAAGTTTCATGAAATATAATTTCAACTGTTCATTTAATATCATATGGCATACTCAAATCAAGTCTGAGATTTTTAAATTTTTTTGCAGGACCACGTCACCAAGAATATACTACTGCTTTATGGTCATAATCAATTTCAAGAACTTGCATATCTTGAGAATTCAAGAAAATTAAAAATAAATAAAACAATTTTCAGGAATCAGCCCAGAATGAAGAACGATTATACCGCTTTCCAAAAAAAATATTGGTTTAGGAAAATTTATTGTCATTTCCGGCCCACACTTTAGTAATTTTATTTTCAAAATATTCAAAATCACTTCAAACCAAGTCTTGTTGTTTCTTTAAATACCATAGTACAAAAATTAATTTTATTTGCTGGTAGGCCCCCACATTCATTAAAAACTAATATTTACATATTTTTACACCAATGATTATGACAATGATGGGAACTTTTTTGAATAAATAACGCATATCTATGAGTACGGAAATACAGTAGATTTCATATTTCTTTTAGAAAATACAAACAGAATCTGATCAGTAAGATGTATATACAAGCAGAATAAATCAAAATAATAGAATAATATTAAATAACAATAATCTCACTGAAAACTTCTGAAATCGACATTTCAGAAAATAATTAGCGAAGTTGCCCTGAAAGTGGTATAATTTCATGTGTTAATATGATTAAATCCATAATATAGCAAAGCTTCGAGAAAGTGATAGAAAATTATTTAAAGTGAGTGTATAATATATATTAATAATTTGAAATAAAACCATCAGAGCAATCAGATACTTTCAATGAGATATATATGAGCATACCCTAGTACAATTACATTAACAATTGAAAAATTACCTACCTTTCAAATATGAAAATTTTATTCAGAATAAGATTATATATTTTCACAAGTGTGTTTTTGGTTAATATGAAAAGAAAGTTCCAGGTTGAGCAGTAACATCATAATAATATCTAATAGCTGCAAGCCAAATTAATGTCAACTTTGATAGCTGAAGCTGCCATCAAATATAGCCTAATGTACATGTGTGTCTAGTTTTATTAAAGTTTACCGTGCTCCAATACTATTCATAAATTTACTTTTATTAATTTATTTTCAATTATCACTTGGAAGAAATGTGTTTGTTATCACCTAAAAACATAAAGTTCGAATTTCAGAAACTGTAGATTATGATTTTTTTTCTAATCTTATTTCAAAATATTTAGTATTTTTGTAAATTAAAACAATTTATCATAAGAATATTTTCATTAAAAAAATATTCCAACATAAAAACCGTTAAAAAACAATTTTGCATTTACAAAAAAATTCCCCATTTTCCAATTTGAATGAAATTCGGGATTGCGGAGATTTTGAGAAAATAACTTTTCTAAATAAAATCCTCTGATATAAAACGACTTTTTCCGTTTTTCCCAAATTCTGAGTTTGATCATCTGGCATGGAAAAATTATATAAAAAATAAATTCCAATAAAAATTTACAGTATTACATGCCTAATAATCGAATATTTCTAAACAACTAATTATAAAGATGTTGCTGGTCATTAGAACTTACTGTGCCTATCAATATCGCTTTTTCAAACTCGTAAGCAAATCTTCTAAAAAATATTTGAAATGTCAGCTGTTTTTAACAACAATTATATTATGTAATACTTGGTGGACACTTATGCCCCTGTGTTCATTTATATGTAGGTATTTCACAAATTGCATTTGACATGTACCTCAAGGGTCATCAAGTTGATACAATTTGATTAAAATTTTTGACAAACTATAAATTATTTTATGGAAAGAATCTTTTTTGGCTTCAACTGTGTCATTTTAATATAAAAAATATTCAATGTATAACACTCAAAATAAAAAATGATATTAGTAACTACCATTCAATACTTTTTTTAAAAATATCTGAATCATTTGAAAACACAAAAAAGGATGAAGAAGTTCATCTGAAACAACTAGTCTTCTAACTTTACACCACGTAAGGTTTTGGAGAATTACAGAGAAAACACTTTTTGTTTACAATATTGTATATAAAAAATGCCAGCAACATTTATCATACATTTTCACACAACTTGAAAATTAAAAATGTTGTTGATATTAAAATACACTCACCCAGAATATCCTCACAGAGCTAACTAGACCAAATGTAGTCCTTACCAAACTCTTGTCATCATACATTCTTTTTCGAGTATTACAATTATAGCCAATGAGATCAGTTCCTAATCTGATGTAATTTGCTCTGAAGATAAATTAGTTACTACAGTTGTGATAGTTGAAAATGGTATGTTATTTTTTCATATTCTTGTTGCCGCTAATGAGAGTGCCAAACAAGTGTTTTGAGTTGTAACAACGTGGTCTGATTTAGATGATAATATATTATAATATAATAAATAATACAAAGAACTCCTTTTTCATGTGTGAGAATATCTGACAAATGTTATGTAAGAACAAATTGTATTTAGGAGTGAAAATACTCCTAAATACTATTTGTTCTAATTGAATGACACCACAGGCGTTCAGTATCCAACTTTCAATAAATGTTATTTGCTTCTCCTTTTGTTTCTGAAAGACTGATAATTTCACATGTGTTTTTGTCAATACAGAGAAATTAACCCAAAAAATGTCATTGATATAATCTCTACCTGTGAAATTAACAGCACAGTTTTATATAATATTTCTCAAACTGCAGTATTATGTACATGCTCTCATTGCATATAAAAGTATGCACTGGTCTTTCCAACTTTCATTTTCAAAATATAATCTTATTCCAAAGAAAGGAATATATATATATATATATATATATAATAATTATATTTCGGGTAGTAGTTTCAATAAAGACTTTGAGCCAATAAAACGATAGCATTAAAAATTATATCATATTTTATATGTTATTGAAAAACACATGGCACACAATACTTGGTTGTGGGCATTTGTCTAAAATCTCAGTTTGTTGTTCTAGAGTTTACTGAAAGCAACTTTTGGATAAACACCAACTTTGCAGAAGCATAACATGTTGTTTCTGTAATAGGGGTACAAAAATTCTTCAACTGAATTCGATATTCAACAACAACAAATTGTCATTGTCGATATTATTCGTTTCATTCCACAAAAAATTATTGAATATCTGAGTAAAATAATTTATTTGATAAGTGAAATGGGAATCATTCCAAAATAGAAGTACCTAACTGAGTATCTCCAGCCAAGTGGAATGACGAAAACAACCCTCATACATCGGCAAAATTAGTGGAACACTCAAATCAATTTATCAGATTTCAATCACTTTTAAGGAATCTGATGCCGAGACTCTAAAAAGTTACTTACACTGACTCTACCGACAGAGCAGTGTTGCCTAGCGCCTCCGACACTAGATTGGATGGTTGAAATGGTGGGGAAATCGTACAGTCGGAACACTAAATTTACTTTTATGTTCTACATGTCTAATGGGCCACAAATAGAAAACTTTTGGCGCATACCGCACCGTTCCAAACACCTTAAACAAAAAAAAATTCTTTGCAACTTGAATTGATTATGGAAATAATGCAAAAGATTTTTGTCTTGGTAATTTCCCAGAAAACATTAAATTTGCCGCCACCACAGATTTCGAGAACTTTGTCAAATTTGAAAAGTTCCCGAAATCTTTGTAGGTGGCAAATTTTATATTTTTTCTAGGAAATTACTACCTACTACTACTACTCTGATGCCCACCTTGGAAATGGTCATTAAATTGGGGAACAATAAATAATTATATTTTCTTTGTTTTCGTCATTGTGCGACTCTTTTGCATTTTTTCTCTACAAAATATCTAGAATTGTTTATAATTTACATTTTTAACAATGTTGCTGACCTTGTATGTGGGCGCAAATATTTATAGTTTCATTGTGCTCTAAAATAGAACATTTGTGAAAGTTTGCATTGTTTTGCTATTCTTTCCTCATTTTTGACTTTAATGGCGGGTGGTACAAAACAAGTTCACCAACAGTTCAACTAAACTGCTAAGGAACTAGAAATTTCATTGGCTAATCCCTAGCAACTAAAGCGAGTTTACTTAAACTGGTGTTGAACTTGTTTTGTACAACCCGCCCTAAATGCTAAAATGATTGGTCTACTACACTCGCCGGTAAAATTAATTTATTTTATTAATTCATTGTTTGTTATTTATATAGTTTAGGTTAATTTATAAGGAATCCACACAAGTTTGGATTTTCAAGATAATAGAGATTTCTAATGGCTTTGAACACCCTAATAAAAAGAGACAAAAGTTCTTAATTTTTCCATCCTTGCTGACAGGGGAGGTACTCTGTGATAGGTCACTGTAATGACAGGGAGTATAAATGTCATTTCAACTGTAAGTAGCTGTCTTGTCATTCAAACTTCCCTCCATTATAGTGACCAATCACAGAGCGCCTCCTCTGTCAACAAGGATGTGAAAATTAACAACTTTCGTCTCTTTTTATAAGGGGGGTTCAAAGCCATTAGAAATCAATATTAGGTATGTGTCCATATTAAACAAGTTGATACAAAAACTGCTTTTTTCCTCTAACTTTAAAACAATCTATGGAGTGGCAAGCCATAAAACCCTGTAATTTCTCATTTTGTTATCTATCAAGCTACATCTATTCCTTTCATGCTTGTTTTTGATTTGTTACAATAACTTAATTTCTGTAAAAGATACAAGAATTTTTAAAAACGTTACATTTTCTCTTTTGGTAATAACAATAATTGTTAAAATTCAACAGCACTGGACATGAAGGAAAACGACCCGAAAACAAACTGATAAATCTAATCAACTTGGTTGGTTCATTAAAAGCAGATGAGCGAGATACCGGTTTTACCCTTGGGGATTCCCTTATCACTGAGGCCTGCTGGGGTCTATTGTTTTGTTCTATAGTCAGTGGTTCCTAGTTAAATAGGTTTTCTTCACTTGGTTTAATAGTCTATTTACTAGGTGTTTCGGATTCATGCCTGTTTCTAGGTTTTTCTCTCCGAATGTTCTGTTCGCATTCGAAGATGATGTGAGAGGCTGTTTCCTCATCACCACAGAGTCTACACTCCACGGTTTCTCTAATTGTTCATGGTGTTGTGCTCAAATGGTACTTTATACCAGCTTATAATTATTATTCTCAAGGATTGTTTTCACTATACTTCTTGTTTATAAATTCATCGTCACGTGTGATATCACGAAGACCATGATTTCAGCCATATGTGTATATGCAATCAGCTCAACAAGTGCCTGGATATATAGTTGTATACCCTTAAGGTACACTTTCCACCTTTCAAATTCAGCTTACCTATATTTTTTATTAATATTTTTTTGTCTGAAATCAGTATTTCAAGTTCTTTTTGCTGTTAATCTTCTATCAGGACGGGTGATTGTAAGCTCTTAGCTGTTAATAGCGGATGAACTCTGGATAATTTTCTATTATCAAGATATTTTGTCATAGATAAATTATTGATTTGGGATTCAGTCATTCTTTTAGGTAAGAAAATTAGGGATTCAATATTGTGAGAATGATATTCAAAATGAAACATTCTTTCAGCTGCAATATAGTAATCTTTCCTTGAGTGAAAAACAATCAGCACATCATTTGTATTAAACTTGATTCTTCAGAACATCTTGACTTTTCATTTCGGATAAAGGAACTGCTGATCCCAAACGAGTTTCATCTCAGAGTGTAGGTGTTTTCTTAGGCCGCAGTGTCCGGTTAGCGAGCCGGTATTTGTGCGTATCTCATCTGAGATAAACAAAGAGTCGCACAATGACGAAAACAAAGAAAATATAATTATTTATTGTTCCCCAATTTAATGACCATTTCCAAGGTGGGCATCAGAGTAGTAGTAGTAGGTAGTAATTTCCTAGAAAAAATATAAAATTTGCCACCAACAAAGATTTCGGGAACTTTTCAAATTTGACAAAGTTCTCGAAATCTGTGGTGGTGGCAAATTTAATGTTTTCTGGGAAATTACCAAGACAAAAATCTTTTGCATTATTTCCATAATCAATTCAAGTTGCAAAGAATTTTTTTTTGTTTAAGGTGTTTGGAACGGTGCGGTATGCGCCAAAAGTTTTCTATTTGTGGCCCATTAGACATGTAGAACATAAAAGTAAATTTAGTGTTCCGACTGTACGATTTCCCCACCATTTCAACCATCCAATCTAGTGTCGGAGGCGCTAGGCAACACTGCTCTGTCGGTAGAGTCAGTGTAAGTAACTTTTTAGAGTCTCGGCAATCAGATTCCTTAAAAGTGATTGAAATCTGATAAATTGTTAACGCAATGGATCGACCAATTTAGTTCAAAAGGGACGGTTCATTAAAGAAAGCCATTTGAAAAAAGACGCACTACAGTCGCAGCGATGTTGGCTGCAAAAAAAAAGTTAAAAATGGAAAATGGAATGTTATATGATGATCGTTGTTGATTTATGCAAATGTGAAAACTACAGGAAAAAAAATCATGAATTCCGACGCAAATGGAATCGGGCCAAACTAGAAAAAGTAATCACAAATTTTCTTTGACCAATTTTTCAGAAAATTATTCCAATTCCACGTCTAATCTTTTCCAAAATTCCCATATTCTCCAATTCTAGAGTTTCAATTTTCTATATTTCCTGGTCTATTTATTTCGGGATATATTTCGTGTTACTTAATACGAGCTGCAGCGCGTTGTTGCCATTACTCTTGACGTTGTCAGTCTTGTATTTCAATAATTAGATGGACGAATTTTTTCAGATTTGGTTTTTAGCATTTTTATCGCGATTATTGACATGTGTTAGTTTTCCATTCTTCCGTTCTTCTGTACAGCGTGTTATTTCAAACAATAATTGCATTTGGCCTATGGTGCTATTATTTAAAAGTCTATTGGGGAGCAACTATCTCCGATTCTAAATAGACGAAAATTCTCGAAAAAATTCAGCTGATGTGGCCACTGTCGAGAAATATCATACCAAATTTCCATTGTATTTGTAAGAAAACTGCTCTAGCGTTCCAAATAACTTGAAATGAACCAAAAAAATATGTTACCGTCATCGGCAGAAGAAACGTTTCTTTGCGTTTGCCACTTTCTTAGATTTTTTTCTGTTGAGTTATTAAAAAAGTATGAATAAATAATTTATTTACTCGGATTGCAACCTTGGAAATGGTCGCAAAATTTGGGCCCGATAAAGTATATGTTCTTTGTTTTCGTAATTTTGCGACTTTTTTTTTATTTTTTCTCTACAAAGTAAGCAGAATTGTTTATAATTTACATTTTTAACAATGTTGCCGACCTTGTACAAGAGCGCAAATTTTTATTGTTTCATTGAGAACAAAAATACAACTTTTGTGAAAGTTTGCATTGTTTTGTTTTCTCCATTTTTGCTAAAGTGATTGACATATAGTAATTCGTAGTCGGTAAAGGATTCAATTCAGGAGCATCCAACACGAATTTTCAAAAATTCCTGTTCCTGCAAACAAATCGGTGTCGAATCAAAAGATACTATCTGTGAACCTTAGAGTAACATACTGATTTTAAAAAAAATAAAAACCCAAATCCACGTTGCATGCCATATAGGCTGGTGACAAAACTTTAAACGCTTAAAATAAGAACAAAAGTAACAGGCAAGGACCAGGTGGAAAATGTTGTTGAGGTTCCAACTTTCAGGGAAAAAAATAAACACAAAAACACACAACAAAAAAATTGAAAAGTTTTGTATTCACCACTTTTCGACATAACCTCAAATTAACCGTCAAAATGGCGAAAAACCGATTTTTCACTATTTATTCTCTTTCTCGCGTATAGATGATTTAATTCACATGAAAATTTGTAAGAATATGCCTCTTTTGGTGTCGAATGAGCATGATTTTTTCGCAATTCAGAAGAAAAGTAGTTTTCCATTTTTCGAAAAAAATACCATTATCTTCCATGAACAATTGTCTTGATGTTTTTTTGTACTTCGAAGGTCTATAAAGTGATCATTCCAATTGTTGAAATGACTACTTTCAAATGGTCTATGTAACTTAGTGGTTTATCGATCATTAAACCGCTTAAAATTGAGAAAAAAAAGTCTCTCTGAATCATGATTTTCTCAATATTTTCAATGATTTTTCTTTATGTTAAATTATTTATAATAAAATATTTGAATACATAATTACACTACAAATTTAATTCATTAATTTCGTTTTTATTCTTTTTTAATTATTGAAAATATTGAGAAAGTCATAATTCAGAGAGAATTGTTGTTGGGTTTTCTCAATTTTAAGCGGTTTAACGATGAATAAACCTCCAAGTTACGTAGGTTATTTTAAAGTAGACATTTCAAAAATTAAAATAAATACTTATAGACCTTCGAAATACAAAAAAATACCAAGAAAATTGTTCGTGGAAGATAACGGTATTTTTTTCAAAAAATGTACCTATCTCAAAAACTGGTCGTCTGCTGAATTGCGAAAAAATCATGATTATTCGACCACAAAAAAGACATGTTTCTACAAATTTTTATCTAAATTAGATCATTTATACGCGAGAAAAAAATTTAATACTGAAAAATCGTTTTTTCGACATTTTGGCGGTTAATTTGAGTTTATGTCGAAAAGTAACAAAAGGTTTTGAATTTTTTATTGTCTACATCTTTCGTATTGAACATTTTCCACTAAAAGGTTTCGCCGCAAATCGAAAAAAACCGTTTTCAACCCCTAAACTGCATCGCCATTTCACCGTTTTGAGTGTTTTCGTGTATAAATATTTTTTTTCTTCAAAGTTGGAACCTCAACAACAGTTTCCGCCTGGTCCATGCTTGTTACTTCATTTCTTTTTCATAAAAATTATAGGCACCAGTCTTTTTCATAACTTAAACAATTTAAAATTCTAACAAACGAATACAAAAACCCCTTTCACGAGCAACTACAGCTCACCAATTTTCAAAATCCACGTCCAAAACATCGGCAGTCGACACTTTTTTCCGAGAACAGACCTTCCCACCCCACAACTGCCAAAATCATCGCCTACCAGCAAACAAAACCCGACGAAAACAAATTACAAATAGCCTACCGGATAAAGCAAATACGACACAATTTATTGGGTCCTATGCAATCGTCGTGACAGAAAGCGCCGCACTTTTTGCACACCACCATCGCCTTCAAGCTGCAAGCGCACGAATCCCCGGCTTTGCTGGTCTTCTGCAGCACCATCTGGCTCTGCATGGCCGCGGCGGGATGGTCCACCATCACGTTTTCCCCTATGATCGTGTAGTTGTGCAAGGGGCCCTCGACGCTGACGTCGCCGTACACCACCCCCGGAGGCAGACGTTGCCGCCTCGTGACCGCCTGCGTTCCGGGGTTCGGGCACTGCACCACGAAATCGTTGCACGGTTGATGCTGCATCGAGGGATGCTCGACTTCGACGCTAGCCGGGCGCCCTCTGGCGCCCACGGAGACTATCTGAGAGACGCTTCCGGTGTTGATGGCGTTGCTCATTTGTTGCTGAGAGGGGGGCGCGCTCGACGAACGGGGGGTGTTGTGGTGATCGTTTATGCCCGCTCGTTGGACCAGGATGTATTGGCCTACAGCGCCTACTTGGTTTTGACCATCGACCACCTATGGATTAAAAATGTTTGAAATGATAATCTATTGGAATGAAAAATACTAATGGTCTCTTTTCTACAAATTATAAAGTCTGCATCACATGGGATATTTTTCTATTATTCATTTATTGCGCAACAAACCTTATGGAAAATGGCTCTCGGTGAAATTGGCTGAAACTTTGGGATATTGTGGATATCAGTGTCCTGATTAAATGTCTCCATGGGCGCAAGGTCCAAAAATTGACAGTTTTTGAGGTAATCAAGGTCAAAGGCTATCAAATTGATGTTTTCAGCTATTAGGAGTAGATACGTATCGATTGTTCAAATTACTCGATATTCCCGAAACTCGATGAATACTTGGACTAGGTGGTATTCAAGGTGGCTGATCACAAATCTTGAGTCATAATTGGAAAATTCACGTCAATGGTCTCAATATAGCCTCCCAAAATTGGCCCATTTTTGGATTTTCTCGAAACTCGATGAAAACTTGAACAGAGTGGTTTTCTGGATCGCTGATAACGAGTACTGAGTCATATTTGGAAAAATCACGAGGTTGAGGTCGGCTGTCTATTAACTCCTCCTAGAGAATGCAGATTTTTCAGAAAAAATCGGAAATTGGTCCTTTTTTGGAAGCCATATTGGGATCACTGACGTCGATTTTCAAAAGCTGTCTTCAGATACTTACATCTTCAGTGTCCCTGTAAACCCACTGGGTCGAGATTTCATCCAGTTTCGGTAATATCAAAAATTAGGTCTTTTTTGATGGGTGTATATAATAATAATAGTAATAATAATAATAGTAATAATAATAATAAGTATTATTATTATTATTATTCTTTGGTGTTCTGGCATCGACTGCTATGGTCATTTGAATTTTTAACCTTAGATGATTTTATACTAAATTTTGTTGTACATTTATCCTTATGACCATGATTTATTGACGCAATATTTTAGTGATGTATTGACCTAAGTGTTATTTGTAGATTAATTGTCTCTACTCAGTTAAAATATTTTATTGTTGTACCTTATATGTTTATACTGATTTTTATTGTAAGTTTACCTTTACATTGTACTGCTTTGTAACCATGATTTCTTCATGAATACAATAAAGTATATATTGATTGATTGATTGATAGCCACGTGTTCTGGATAGGCCTTGTTACTAACTCCATGCGCCACCTTAGGACCTTGAACCATATAAACGATGCTAATTTGGACATGGAGCAAGAACCCGCAATTGTGGAATAATAATTTAATAATATAGTTTCATTCAATTATCATAAAATCAGTGATCAGTTTTTTCAAGAACCAGAAACAAGATTCGTTCAAACTATTGTCGATGGCTGCACCAACTATATTAGTGATATGGTTTTCGGGTAATAACCGGCCCTGAAAACCCAAGGGCCAAGTTTTTATCAAATTCAAGAATTCCGAGAAAAATTACCGTTTTTGGAGGGCCATATTGGTACCACTGACTTGAATCTTCCAATTCTGACCCCAGATTCTTTATCAGTGACTCTGAGAACCCCTTGGGCCAAGTTTTCGTCAAGTTTCGAGAATATAAAAAAATTGGCGTTTTATGGGGTGCCATTTAGGGACCACTGATATGAGTTTTCCAATTTTGACCACATATTCGTTATCATTAACCCTGAAAACCTAGTGGTACAAGTTTGCATAAAGTATCGGGACTGTAAAGTCGTTGGAACAAGCAATATGTTGATGGCTTACGTAACTACCACTGGTAGCTTATCACATCAATTTGACAGCATTTGACCTTGATTATTTCAAAAACTGTTCTCTTGTTGACCTTGCGCCCATTGAGACATTTAATCGGGACATTGATATTTACAATATCCCAAAGTTTCAGCCAATTTCACCAACAGCCATTTTCCATAAGGTTTGTTGCGGGGTCCTTTAGAAGTTCATGAACAGTTTGTGCTCTGAAAATAATGCAAAATGACGTTTACGATTTTTTCCTATCGACCGGCACATATCTCAAATTTGACATTTTTTCAAAACTATTACTAAATGTTAGGTTATTTCTCAATATTTCGAAAAATATTGAAGTATAAAAGTTGCTAATTTTCGGTTTCCTAGTCTCATACCAAAGGACAGGGCACAAAACCGTATAAAGATAGCTTTCAGCAAAAGGACAGGGTACAAAACCCTATGAAAATGGCTTTCAGCAAAATTTAATGATTTTTTAAAAGCTTTTACTTAAATTGCTCTGTGAGAGTGTGTGTGTGTGTGTGTGTGTTAGATGGAACAGTTTCGGAAATGGAAAATACTGATGAAAAAAATCGGTCGGGTGGCTCACCCCCCTTTCCTGTCACGAAAATAATTAGGATAACTCGCGTAATAGAAATCAAGAAAATCCGTAAAAATAGTGAAAATTATCTGACCATTGAATAATACGGTTTCAAAAAAATTTACCCGTCTTCCCCCCTCGAAAGCTACAGAACGCGTAGAAATTCGGAAAAATTTCCAACGATAAATTAACAGGCAAGCGACCGTGCAACTATGAACAAAATCAACAGACTGAGAAACATATCCAAAGAAAACTAAAAAATGAAAAAAAATCACTAAAAATAAGAAAATAAATTTTAAAGTGAATTAAACCCATCATTTTGTTATATTATAAAAATTTAAATGGTATAAAGGCTTGTGGAGAGAAAAAATCTTGAGGTAATTTTAAATTTAATTTACAATAAGAAATACATAGATACTTCCACCAAAAATCACAAAAAACTTTAAAAAATTAACTTTATGAAAGAATAAATAGCATAACTGAAATTATCGAGAAATATTGCTACGTTCCATAATTCTAAATTTTAAAAGATGTGGATATGAATTCAGCGAGTCACAATAGTATATTATGATACAAGTTTTATAAGACACCGTTTTGTCGCACACGTTGTTTGGAGTACGACGACCGAAGCGAGAAGTGCTCCAAGAGAACAAGTGCGACAATGTGTCTTATAAAACGTGTTTCATATACTATTTTTTCTATTTGGCATTTTTTGTAGTTTTTTATTGGAAAAAAATTGGATTTAATATTAATAAATAATATCAGAAATATCGGGTTGGTAACACTGATAAAATATTTAAAATTTGAAGGAAGCTGTCAGGTAATTCATTTGTTTACATAAATTATTTAAATTTTGAATGCAAATATCAGCGAATTACCTTTTCAAAAATGTCTGATGAAGAAAACTCAAGTTGTACCAATCCTGAAGAGTAATTGCTCAAATGATTTGTTGCCCAAAAAATCTCGTTCAGTTTACGAAAAGGAATTTCACAATTTCGAAGTATCCGATGCCTCACCACACTCCCGCTGTAGTCAAAATAACTTTTCAAACAATCAGACCACTGAGCATATAAACGCCCGAGAAATCAGTCATGTAACAATTAAAGTTTATAATAACTGCACCATCCAAGGCAACATAACACCACAACATTAAGGGCCGGTTGTTCAGTCAGAGATGATCTGCAGTTTTATGTGAATCTTGGTTTATCGAGTTGTTCAGTGCATAGTTAAAACTTTAATCGTGGTTTGATTCCATAATATTAGAACTGCAATATGAAATAGTATGGAAAAATAATCGGAAATCACTTTCACAAAAATGCTTATGATATAACATAACTGAATAAGATATTATTGAATTGGTGAATAACCTAGCTCATATTAGGGTACCTCGTACTTATAGATTACGTGAAAATCATTTTGAGAAATGGTCACATGAAGAATTTGTATTAAGGTTTAGATTATCAAAATATATTGTGAGGATTATTGTGAAATGGTTTCTCATGAAATCGCTAATAAAACTAATTGGTGAGTGCAATATGTAATTTGATACTATTAGGTATTTTTGTGATGATTCCATTACTGAAAATTATTTTTCTGGTTGCATACACCAAAGATTACAATGGCACAATCCCATTACAGGATTTTCCTTTTCGTGGAAACCAGCTAGGACATATTTACCTATCTATCTGGAACGAATCATTATATCTACCTCAAAAGATCCATCACATAGGATGGTTTGTTCATGAATTTGAATCTATTTTATTCTTTAAGGCGCCTTCAATGATTCCGTTTTCTACAAAGCTTTCCAAAAAACCACAGGAAAGTAAGAAACTACGAGTGGAAAGTGTTCGGTTATATTTGACATGAATTAGTAAAATCTTCTTCACTGATGTGATGATGAGCGTAAGTGTTGAATTTTCATTCTCATGCGCTCGTTCTCGTATCAGTGTCTCCTCGTCTCCTCGGGCGTTACTGTAGGGTTTTCCGTTTTGTTTTCTGCAGTTGGAATAGAAAATACACCACCTTCTATTTCTAAGTAGCATTTGGTGGTGGTACTCTCCTTTGTCTGCACTTATGTTCAGATCGGGGAGACAATCACCATTATAGTCTATTATACATAAATATATCAATTTATATTTTTATTCATACTTGAAAAGCTTTGTCGATAGGTCGAAAAACTTCTGACATTTCTGACTTTTCATCAAATAGTTCAGATGAACTGCAAAATATTGGTTTTCATTATCCATGGTCGAATTTCTACTGAACAACACATTTGAAGGTAATCTAGGATTCGAATCCAAACCAAGTTTGATAAATCTTTGGATTTTACCATGGACTGTACAACCGGCCCTCAAAGGTTATTCTTCTTCTTTGTTTAATATCTGAAAATCCCATCCCTCTTGTCTGACGTTCATCTGACAGTTGATGTTACCATTGTTACCAATCTCGAAAAAATTTAAAATGCGTATCGAAATAGAAGCCATTTCGATGTGCATTTGGGTTTTATAATGACTTCATTTTGAAATAAGAAAGTATAAAATTATGGGAGATTCATGAAAAATATTAGTTTCAGGGGTTGGTAAATAACAACACACTTTGTTTCTGGTAATAATTCCCAAAATGATGAAGCTCTGTGAATTGCGGTGGTTGATCGTATACAGTCCATGAAAGATGCAGTTGGTTTCTTTGGTTTACAAAGTATTGGAAGCTAGATAATGATATTGAATCTGAAGAAAAATAAAGTTTGTAGACCGGCCAATAAATGATTAAATTTTAAAATTCATTAGTCAGCTTACATAAGCAAATCTAAAAATGTTCTGTTAGAATACAAAAATTATAAATGCGATTCAAAGTAATCACTAAAATATCAATGTATATCACTTACGGAGCATCTCTAGCATTTGAGAAACAAGAAAAAATTCATCAATATCATACAAAGGGTTCATAATTAAAATTTGCTTCATTATGTTTTTGTGTTTTTGTAGAAGCATGTTTTGAGCTTTATATCTAATGTCTTTCATCTTTCTTAATCTGTTTTTTTTTTTCAAGTATATTTGTTTTATTCTTGGTATCATAATGATGTCAGTGTGAGCGAGATAATCATGCAAATTTTGTCTAAGGTTATTACTTTTTGATTTCTTTAGAAAATCGGACAACAGGTTTCATCAAATTTAGCAGTGAATATACTTTTATCACCAGCAATATTATTTGTAGATGTGACTTGGACGTATCACCCCATTTTATCATTCCATATTTATTTTGACAACAGAATGTATGTGGTTAGTGTAGGATTTTGGACTGACAATTTTAACTCTTCTGATAGCAAATACTGACCTGGTCAGTCTGCTACTAATATAATTTATATGCTCAACCATTAGATTTGAATCTATTTAAACCCCTGAAAATCTGACTTTCTATAGGCGAAAAAAGGCAACCGCTAGATGTCGCTAAATAAACTAAGATGTCTACCGATGAGGGTGAACAACAAACTTTATAGCACAGAGAAATGTAACAAAACTGTGTTTTTATAAGAGCTTTGTGGTGAAATTTTAAAATTTGATAGATTTTGTAGAATTGAGAATATTGTTAATTGCAGTTATTAGTATTTTAAAGATAATCCCTGGATTATTAAGTTGTATGAGGTATAGAATTACGAGATTCTATTTGTTTATGAATTGACTTCATTATTTTTTTGGTGAAAATGCCAATAGTACAAGTGGACCTTGTCCTCTTCATAATTTTCAATCTCAATTTGTCCTTCACTTCGGCATGTTTCCCGATTCTTTTCCATTGGGTGTTCTTTTTTTCAACCCAAAATTTCATATATAACTCCAATCGCATTTTTTCAAAGAACAAGGCGAACAAATACTTATTCGCAAAATTATTGAAAATGAGTGGTATTTGTATCGTACGTGAAACTTTAAATAGGTTCCAAATCACGACGGCGTATTGGCGCCATCCTACCTAGATAAACAGTCGAAGTTCTGAGAAAAAAAGCCGAAATTTTGAGAAAAAAAGCCGAAATTTTGAGAAAAAATGCCGAAATTTTGAGAAAAAAAAGCCGTAATTTTGAGAAAAAAAGCCGAAGTTTTGAGAAAAAAAGCCGAAATTTTAAGAAAAAAATTCTGAGAAAAAAGTCAGAATTTTGAGAAAAAAAGTCGAAATTTTGAGAAAAAAGTCAAAATTTTGAAAATATATCTCAAAATTTTAAAGTTCAATAAAAAACTACACTGGTAGGATGGCGCCAATACGCCGTCGTACCAAATACATTATTAGAATAAGAAATATCTTAAACCTATTTTTACACTCTATTATTTGACTACATTTTCTTTGACTTCTGTTAACCTTTGACTGGGTCTTTCGATATTCCGATAATGAAACGTTTTGACTTGAAATAACTCCTTTTTAAAGTTTTCTCCTAACTGTTAGAGGTGTATATAGCTGTAACAAGTCATCGTTATTGAATTAAGATATTGAAAATAAAACGATGTAGGTATTTAGGTACCATGTAAACCATGTAAACAATAGTCCTGTTCTTGGAAGTGGAGACTGCAAACATGCATATTTTTATAATAGATTTTCCAATCTTGGGCACTGTCTCCATTTGACACACAGCTTTCTATCACTAAGAGAAAATTTATGAAGACTGATATCTGAAGTGCATAAGAGGAACACTTATCAAGTACAGAACAAAATTTCCGCAATTTGGTCGATACGGTTTTATGGATATTTTGCATGATTGTATTCACCAATACCAAACAGCCAAACACTACAATTTACAAATGGTCTATTCTAAGCACTTTTAGGTGAAATCTGATCATAAAAACTTGAAAATTAAGAAATGAATACGAGTCATTTTACACGGAAAACAATGGACTACTGTTTGTTGTTCACCCCCACAGTAATTGCTCTAGTGATTGTTAGATGGCGTACACTTCGATTTTTAGCCTATAAACCACACACATAAAAGTGAAAATTATGTCAGTGTCATGATCTTTCATCTACAACTTCTTACTGGAAATCCACCAGAGAAAACAATCATAATAAAAAATTCCGATTATCATCGCTAGATCCGGTAACATTTCCAGCATTACAAATACATAAAAACGTTAATTCCATATATTTATGAATTCGATCTATTTTATGTCGTCCTGAGATACGTAACCGACGAGAATTAGTAAAGACTCCACTATATGATAACAGGGCGAATTCATTAATACATAATTTGGCTAATAGAGGGTGGCCCAGTGATATTGCAGTCGCCAGAATGAATTCTCAGAATATTTTATTAGTTTTTTGAGTAATCACTGGATTATTCGATTTCAAAAACCTATGAACAGAAAGAATTAAAGGCAGGAAGACAACTGGGACAACTGCCTGTCCACCGCCTTCTGTTAGATACTTTACGTACTAATGTATGTATGTATGTAAAAGGGGTGGGTTGGCATTGGATGAATCCATTTGCCACAGACTTTACGTACTAATGAGTTTGCCTAGTTTCCATGTTGAGCGAGCGTGTACTAAATCGCGTCGGTTGCGCCATCTCTTGACGACCTTAAATAGATCGAATTTATGAATACATGTGAATCCACGTATTTATTTAAACTACACTAATTTCGTCGCACCCCAAAATTTTGCCCCTGTTAAAATCTGAATAACTTTTTTCTGTTTCGAACAATTTGAATTATGTTCACACTGTTCGTTAGCCCAGTCCTCCAGCTATAATCTCGTACTTTTTCAAAACATAAGGTTCTTCAAATAAAACCGCTACAGGGTGTTACCTGAAACTGAGCAAAATTTCGTAATTTTCAAAAGGATCCCAAACGAAGAAAACCTTTTTTTTCAAATTTGACAGCAGAGGCATGAAGATAATATATTACCTTGAGACATTTACTGAATTGTCTTCTTATCTCTTTCATTTACAGGGTGATCTCAAAACATTAACTTTTTGGTTTTGCAGTCGTAACTTCTTTCCTCGTCAAACGATTTTCAAAATCTCAGGCTCATTTTGAAGCTAAAACTTTAGATGAAGAGATATGAAGTTCAGAACTGATTCAAGATAAAGATTAAAGATCAAGGGTTTACTCAAAGGTGACCCAAATCTGAAACGCCCTCGAAATCTCGGGTGGGAGGAGAATTAAATGAAAATCAACCTGTTTTCGGAAGGATCACTTATTCTGGATACGTTCAGATTTTCCTTGCTCTCAGTAGTCAAGTATTGTGCGTGAGAAAACCTAATTGAAACGGCATGTTTCATAAAAAAACAGCCCATGGTTCGCTTGAAATGCAAGGCCTGTAACCAAGGTAACAAGAATCACAATAAGCGACTGACCCAGCCAGGTTAGACATCAATATTAATTAGTGTGAAGAAAAATTGCTAATAGAGAGTTGAAGTGCTGCTATGAACGTAAACGTTAACGTATAAATTGACATCTACGCATGCGCATTCGTCAGTTATTCACGTTAACGTTGAAAATAGGTTTACGGGCATACGTAACCTAACGGTCTCACACGCGAATGAGCGAATTTTGACTTTAAAGCCATAACATCAAAAAGTGACAAAACATTATTTACAATTTTACATCAATCATCATTTCTTTAAGGTATTTTTGATGATCCTGTTCGGTATTTCGCTTTATTTGAAACAATGAACATTACGAAAAGCCAATTCTTTGCTTTTGGCAAGGCAGACATATGGTCAAAATCCCTATTAAGATCCGCTAAGATTAATCCAGTTGTTCTGCTACTGGAATTCAGGTTTCAAATCAGACAATCCGACGCCGAATCAACGGTCTTGGATTCCACATAAGGAGACGATCAGCCTGTCCCTTACTAAAACCTATTCACCGAGCAGCAAGGCGATTATGGGGAGAAGGACATCAAAACAGGGGAATAGTAGAGTGGAATAGGTGTTTACGGATGAGAGTAGGTTCAACTAGTTTCGAATGGATGGGCGTGTGTTAGTATGGAGTGGGAGGAATGAAAGGTTTTTGGAAGGGAATATGGAGGCAAGGGCGGTTGATGACAATGCGAGACCACATTGTCAACGAGTTTTTGAAGGATCACGGTATTTATCCTTTCTTTCCGGATATGAGTCCGATGGGGCATGTACGAAATTGAAGGAAAGGGAAGGGCGAATGGAAAATTTGGATGACTTGGTATGAATGCGGTACCGCAAGAATGCTATTCCCCAGGAATTTACTGATAGTCTGATAGACACCATGCTGAAAAGGGTTAATGAAGTGATTGCCAAAAGGGGCGGACCCACTAAATACTGAATTTTATAGATAGTTTTTAATTCTAATGTTATGCAAGAAACCCTTTCTTTGTGTTGTTGTCTCAGATCAATAAGTACATATTGATCTGAGGTTGTTGTTCAATAAAAATTCAGTGAAACTTGTTTTCTTGTTCTTGCTTACTTACACGATCAATGCTTCACGATTGAGGAAAAAACTGCTATTATGGAATGAGCCGCATCTGGTCGAGCTTGTCAGTCACTTATTGTGATTCTTGGTACGTTGGTTACTGGCCGTGCATTTCAGGCGACCAATGGGTTGATTTTTTTTTAACATGCACAATTCGTGACTACTAAAGGCAAGAAAGATCTGGACGTATCCAGAATGAATGATCCTTTCGAAAACAAGTTGATTTACATTTAATTCTCCTCCCAACCGGGATTTCGAAGGTGATTCACCTTTGACGAAATCCTTGATCTTTAATCTTTATCTTGAGTAAATTCTGATCTTTACATCTCTTTATCTAAAGATTCAGCTTCAAAATGACCCTGAGATTTTGAAAATCGTTTGACGAGGAAAAAAATTATGACTGCAAAACCACAAAGTTAATTTTTTGAGATCACCCTGTAAATAAAAGAGATAAGAAGACAATTCGGAAAATGTCTCAAGGTAATGAGATCATCTTCTTGCCTCTGCTGTCAAATTTGAAAAAAAAAAAAAAATTTCTCCGTTGGGATCCTTTTGAAAATTCCGATATTTTGCAGAGTTTCAGGTAACACCCTGTAGCGATTTGATGTGAAGAACTTTATGTTTTGAAAAACGAACTTATAGCTGAAAGACTGGGCTAGCGAACAGTGTGAACAGAATTCAAATTGTTCAAAGCAGAAAAAAGTTATTTAGATTAAACTGGGCAAAATTTTGGGGTGCGACGAAATTAGTGTTGAGTAGTTTATTTGTAACGCTTGAAATCGTGTTCGATTAAAAATAAATAACTAATAAATATATTGAAACAAAAGTCATGAATAGTCTTGGAATATGAATGCTATAGATTGGTGACCACAAACTTAAATCGACCATTATACTTCATTATTTTCTTGGCAAACTCAATAATAATTTTAATTCGATGCCATAATTCATTAGTTTTTGCCTGAGATAGAGGATGCCTGCATCAGCGTGGATGATTCAATTAAAAAAAGCAACTTATCAGTCACTCATTATGAACGACCGCAAGTTCAGTATTCAAAACTCTAATGTCTAAGCGATCATTTATTTTTCAGGTCGGTAGAGTCTACAATGATTTTACGGAAACTTTTGAAAATCTACCACTCTCCCAATTAGTAAAGAAACTCAAGATATTTTTATTTAGACGTCAATAATATGTTCCTGAATTACATAATGTGAAAACTTTTATTAAATTATGTATGACTGGGATATTTATTTACCTCATTACTACCATTCTTCATCTAATATTTTTTCATCACTCTTCCGTTGTACTCCTTTCCATGAGTACACACAGGATGCTTCTTAGGTTACATGGAGGTGCAGGTTATCAGTCACTCAACTATGCTAACTGAACTTTGCCTTCTGCTACACAATAGTTTTTCTTTCAACTTAATTTGTACAACTCTATCAAGGCAATAAAATCGGTTCATTATTATTTTTATAAATCACATACATTCAATTCCAGTGATGATAAAACAGCAAATTGAGGCGATAGCCCGAGAGTTAATGACAGAAATTTCCGGGTAATTTTTCTCAAGCTTCATATTTTTTGTATGAGTTTTGTGTGTATTATTTAATAGTAATATGAACGTCTGGTGGTTACAGGAGGGCTGCAATTACAGCAAAAAATCAACAACAAAAAATTATAGCCGCATATGCGAAACATATTGTATATATCATTTGAAACATAAGAATCTTAGAAAATATCGTCTGCCATATAAATTCCATAACAAAACTCGTCTGCCACCCAAATAAGTGCAAAAAATATCATACTTGCAAGGATGAAATTAATTGAAATGCTTCTTTTCATAGCAACAAATTCAAAAATAATAGTCTGCCACTAATAAGATACAACAATGCCAAGCACAGCGCACGAGCACAACGACTACGACGCTGCGTCTTTATCAGCCCTAAAAATTATCGTTGTTCTACGGCTATCATAAAGTTGGTTTTTCATGTATTCATGTTGAGCAGTCAACTCAAATTGAGGAATAAAATAAGATATAAGATTGAATAATACTTATTAATACTGTTACTATTGTATTCACTATGTTGCACGTTGCTATCAATAAATTGAATTGAATAAATTGAAAAAATTGAATGTTATAGACATTTGTTTAGTGAATCAATTTAAAGTCTGGTGAAGACTTTTTAGTATAAAAATTAAGAATATATTGATTCGCTAAAGTGCTTCAAGATGAAAATAAGATATTACTGACAATGACAATCGGAGATTATTATTTATTGATATTCATTTTATTATGTACAAGAATCTATATTTATGATGATGCTGATCTTGTTCAAGAACCGTAATTTCATAACCATTCATCCATATCACATCGATTGATAGAATTATCAATTTATCCTATATTATATTGAAATCCTCAATATCAGAGTTATCGATTTCAGTATTGTCTTCTTCATCTGACTGTATTTGTTTCTTTATCAATAACTATATAAATATAACAATTTATTGATCGCTAAATAATTATTTTTTTATAATATTTTATATTTTTGTATAATACCTTGATTTTCTTCGGAATTGATTGCTGTCATCCATTGGAAACAATTTTAGAATCTACACAGGGATTCTCATCTTTCAATATATAGTGAAACCAGGACTTTCTTAGGAACTTCTCAAAATAAACAATTTACACCGCTACAATGGACCTTTACATTTATGAAAAATAAATTGCAAAACTCTTTTATATCGATAGATTCTAGTCTGAAACATCCATTTAACAAAGAGTTACACTATATTTTTTTCATTTTGAAAGAATATCTCATTTGAAAGTGTGCCGCTGACGTCACGTTCATCGGAAACAACCCCCACCATAATCCATGTTCCGAAAAATTCAATACCGTTCTCCTCAAAAATATAGATTCTACCATGGTATAAGCCATTCAGAAACTTCGTCACTTGATCAACTCATAGAAAAATCTACATTTTATTGTATTTGTAACTTTCAAATTTCCTGAACGGACCATCTTTTCGATGAAGAACGAACATTGACAACACTGCAAATCATTATGACAGTTCTCATGCAACAAAAGTGATCTCGAGATTTGAGGTTAATGTTTGTTTTTTTTACATTCGACATTTAACTGATACATTTCATTAATACTGTAGCGAGGTGTCACATTTTTTAATAATTGAGCTATCACAGTCATTGGAATCGCCAAAGTGTTATTCTACAATAAGCAAAAGTGATTCAACCCACAATTGACGGTAGTATTAAGCCGCATTCCATCATTCCATGATCTG
Organism: Chrysolina oricalcia; assembly: GCA_944452925.2. Lineage (NCBI taxonomy): Eukaryota > Metazoa > Arthropoda > Insecta > Coleoptera > Chrysomelidae > Chrysolina > Chrysolina oricalcia. Next base: position 53,152,924 of record OX101810.2, read on the forward strand.
CTAAACTATTTTGATATTTTTTACGAAACTAGCTGACTGTGCCTTGACCCATTATTGCATAACATCATCCAAATATGGAAAGGCTTCGTGAAGGGAAGTTCGGATAATTTACCGAGGGTAAATGAGATGATTGACTCTTTCTATTCAACAAATATGAATTTATTTTTTGCACTAACTAAAATTTAAAATCGTTCCTTGAACGCTACTGAATACAGTTAAATTCAGTTGGAAATGTTCTTCACAAAAACATAATTATATTTCCGCTTTTTACACAAGGTTTATTCATTGCTTCGAACCACATTTTACAATGCGCTTCATAGGTATTTAGGAGCATAAAAAATTGTTCATTAAAATATTCACTGGTTTTCAGACAACCAGATACGAAGCACCTTTATTGCACCTTATTGCAGGGATACAGATACAGGAATTAAGAAAAAAAAATGTAGAGCACAAACAACAAAAACATTTCAAACTTTGCATCAACCTCAAAAAAGAAATCAAGTAGGGCCTGTTAGTTTGCAGCATACATATTTGATGGAACTGCTCTACTTGTATTAAATATTAAAGTAGGCAAACGTGTCAGAGACAAACGATTCTAATTGATGCTCCGTGAAACAGACGAATGAACCCATCTGGTATCAAATGACAACTGTCATACGACACATTATATTCAAATGAGAATTTGGGTTTCCACGGTGCACAATTTTTACAACGTTGCCAAGTCTAGTTTTGATGAACGTGACGTCACGAAACCACTTTTCTTCTGATTATAGAGAAGCTAGAGGTCAGAAAAAATAAATAAAAATTCCCGAGTGATATTAGCGTATACACTTTCCAATTACAGTGTTCTCTCATATATCGTGGAAAGGTCCATTGAGCTACTTTTGTAAGGACTCTGAAAGACTAGATGACAACCTTTTAACCCATGAACTCTTAAATTTATAATCTGAAAACCAATCACGCGTATGTCCCCTTGATTGTGAACATATATTTGAAATACTATCAAAATAAAATAAAATACTTCTGAAGAAACATTGTTAAATTTGCATTTCTTGTCAGTAACATTCTTGTTCCATTTTATTTATTATACTTAGCTCTTGTCACATTTCTCTATATTTGCCATTCGCATTTGCGGAACACAAGCGAGCTGTGGCAGTGTAGCCAAATCTCGATGATTGTTCATATATTCAATTAGCATAATATGTTTTATTCTTTTTTTGGTCTAAATGTCGATATTTTTGAAAATCAAAAACTTTTCATCACCTCATAACCTCACAAAATTGACTTCTCGACAAATCTTTAGATGTCGAATAAAAATGACATTTGTAGTCGATACTCACTTCTCGATAAGGAACATGAGAATCGCAAATTCTGTATATTCGACACGACAGCTGTCGAGTTGAGAGATAAGAATCCCGCTGCTGATTCCCCCCAACCGCAGTCAGAAGTAGAAAATTCCGTCGGTTGCGGGAGATAAGCATGCCTCCAAGATGTGCAATGCATGCAGTTCCTTTTGATTGCTTCTGCAGCTCTGCTTTGCAAGGTGGTTATCGACACCTCTGGACATTCTTGCGTTGGTCCAGAAGATTTCGTCACCCTCATTTATTTGTCAGCTATCTTTTTCAACCCTTTGATGCAGCATTCAAATTCTTCGAAAACTGTATAAACTGGTGAGAAGTTGCTAGTGATTGAATCACTAATGCTTTCAAAGGCATCTAAGTAGGGTGTATCCGAAGGCATAGCCTGTGCGGGTAGAGGACGGCTATTGTTATTATTTGCCTAGGTGCTCCGGGGCGACTGTTTTTTTTGTGGTGTAATCACTTTTGAGCTGTAGGAAAACCAAGGAAATCTATATCACCACCCTGGGTGGTCGGTGCACATTTCAAACACCAGACGTCGGGATTGGCATCTAGGCAACATACATCGTACTTGCTTTACAACAAGGAATGCGGTCGCCTATCGATACCAATGTAATTGAGAAAAAAATCTTTCAAACACCGGATTCGAACCGGAAGCGGAAGCTTCAACGGCCAATACACCGAACATAAGTCCATGCATCGAACCGCTGAGCCACCAGCCACCTAAATGTAATTTTGTTCTAAATAAACTGTGCGTAGTGGTTCGATGTCCAGTCAGAAACGGAAAAATTGACTAATGCCTTTTTAAAATAGACGTTTTTTAATTCTGAATAAAAATCCGCTGGGCGCTTTTGATCTGGTCCGCGGATATATCAATCAATCAATCAAAATAATAATATGCTTTATTATCGGAAGAAATACAATTCTCGTTGACAAAGCTTAAGAATATAACCTTGATATCACTACAATAGGTAATTTGAAGTACATAATACAAAATAGAATAAAAAAAGTTGCCAAATCTAACAAAAGTACTGCATAAGGACTTAATTACATCAAAGGCCGAGTCAATTGACCATTTCAAATAAATACATAAGTTTATATGGATATTTATAAAAACGATCCGTCAACGAATAACAATGACATCTAAATATACCAAAAAAAATTAAAAATTATTAGAGAGTTTCCAGTTATTCATTATGATAAGGGATTAGATAAATATATATTATAACTGTAGATGTCGTTAGTCACCTTCAGATCAGGTAAATGGATACTGATAGAATTCATCCAACGAATAATAGGCTTTCGTAACCAAGAGATTTTTTACTTTTTTTCTGAAGTGAGTACCATTTTGTATCTTTTATGGTGCTAGGAAGATGATTGATTAATTTTCTGCTTCTGTAGATTAGTGAATTTTGTGTTAGGGAGGATATAGGCGTTGGAAGTGGGATATGTGGTGAAAATCGTGTTTTATGTATTGAGTAAGATTTTAATTTCTCTTTATACTTTTTGTGTATGATACATACTGTCTCTAGAATGAGAAGACATGACAGTGTTAAAATTCTCTGTTCCAAAAATAATGCACGGCACGAATGATAATTGACTTTGCATAAATACCTTATAGCCATTTTCTGCAAAATAAAAACCCTATCAAAGAGATATTGTGAACACATATAAACAAGGCGGTCTTCCTTTGAGCCTCGCAATAAACGTTCATTGTATTCTGTAGATGGCGAAATGTTCTGATCAAACGTGACAAAGATTTTTTTTATGATTTCTCAGCCATACACATCTCGAGAAATTTAAGTGAAAGAAATACCAGCAAAACTCAGCGGAATGTTTCATTAGTGCAGTATAAAAAAAACATCGTGAGCTATAATGTCAATATATCGTGGTTAGTCTTTTTATCTATATATTTTTCCAATAATTTCAATAAAGCTGATTTGTCAGTTTTACAGAAGGAACTATCAACATGGCAGAGTGAGAAAGGAATTGGCGTTAGTGGATTCGTTAAAACTTTATCAATTTCTAATGTTTTTTTCGCAAAAGGTGAACGAATAAATCTAGCTGCATTCGCAGTTCCATAGACAGATACTATTTTTTTCTAAATGGCACTGGCAAAATTCCCCCAGCGATGAGTAGAGAGGTGTAATAAAAGAGATTAGGTAATTTCCAACGAGTTAGACAGTTAAAGATACACGAACAACTACAATTTATATTTAAAATAGCTTGATATATGTAATGTACATTCTATCGATCAGTTTGTAATGTTAAGCATTTTTGCGAATTTCATCAGTATATTTAAGTCTTCACTGTCACGGAAAAGATGTATCATAACTTACTATCCGCCAGAATTTATTAAGTGTAATAACAAATGTATGACATAAAAAACAACTTCATGATAACCGTTCAACAATTTAGAACCACTTTCTTTCAGGCCGATAAAGATGCAGCATAGTAGCCGCGGTCTCGGCCGCGGTGCTTGCGCGCTGCAGGCCGAGGAACTTCATAGGCTTGGCAGACGACCTTCGTGGTATCTTATTAGTGGCAGACTATTATTTTTGTGTTTACTGCTACAAAAACAAGCATTTCAATTAATTTCATCCTTGAGGGTAATTTTTTTTTTATATTTTATGCACTCACTTATGTGTGACGAGTTTTGTTGTGGAAATCATGTGGCAGGCGATATTTTCTAAGCTTATTATGTTTCAACTGATACGTACAATAAGTTTTGCGTGTGCGGCTAAAATTTTTTTTTGTTGATTTTTTGCTGCAATTGTAACCCTCCTGTAACCCCTTGTCGCGGAGATGCGATGGCAGACTTGTATATTACTATTGTACGTTACACGCATAACACATACACACACTAAAAAATTAGGCTTGCGGAAATGGTGTAATGAAATCTGTCGTTAACTCCCGGACCACATGCAACATCATTTCTAACAAAATCACTCACCTCTGGACTCAATGCTGGTGCTTGCGGTAGAACAGCCATCGTCACTGGAATGCCCTGTCCCGAAGTAAAAACATGCCTCACAACGACCGGCGGACTGGGCTGTCTTTGGTGTGGGTAGGGAATGGTTCTTGTCTTCTGCGGGACTCCCTTGATGCCATTGCCGCCTTGAACCATCTGATAACTACCTGGTGCTGGCAGAGGAGGCGTGAAAGTCTTGTTTGAGCCCCTCGACGATGTGACTGAACTGTACTGGGTTTGCCTGGTGAAATCAGATAGGGGATGTTAGACAGATATTTATTCGATTAAGAATTCTGATACACATGTAGATTTTTAGCATATACCAGTCAAATAGTTTTTTCTTAGTAAAACTAAGAAAAAAAACTAACATTGTAATATCATACTATAGATAGATAGAAATAAATACAAATCTTATTTGTTTCTTTTAAAATAGACATTTTAAGGTGTAGAACATTTTACTAATAGACCGTCAGATAGTGACAGATTTAGGTGCCCCATTTTCACATACAAGCCTCGAATAGGGTTGAGAAGTACATCGATGTTGAGTAAAATGGAGGGAAATTTACGAGTGGCTCGAGGGGAAAACATATGGAAAAATCAAAAAGAATTTCCATTTAATTTTCCGACGACAAAATCTACTTTTCCATTCACGCCACTCAAGCCATTATGTTTTTCGGTGTAGTGACGATGTAGGTTTTCATAGTTTCGATGGGCTTGCGTGGGAAAACCTGTTAAAATCTCGATTTTTCTTTACAAGATTACAGCCTCATTTTAACCCTTTAGCCACCTTCAACACTCAAGCCTTTGATCTTCTGAAGCCAGGTTCTATTAATTAATGATTAGGTGAACACGGCTCGCGTTAAAATAACAAATAACAAGAATAACAAATAACAAGAAGACCTATTGAAATCGTTCAAAACCTAACATAGACCAATTTTTTACACTGTGTTTTTGAGAAATGTGAGCAGCACTAGGAATGAGGCGGCAATATTCCAAAATCTAGCAAATTTATAAGAAATTGCATCTTATTACTCACTGAGTCAGTTCAGCAATTTGCGAATAGATTGCGCCACAGTAGAATTCATTGACTACATTTATCTCACAACTTTGGATCCGCTCAAAATCGGTTTGACTTGACTGGATCCGATACACCTAATCGATATATACAGTGTTCGGATTGGATTGAATCACTCAAGTCAATTCCATAAAATATAGGATTGGACCCAACCGATCGCCTTAAAGAGAAGTGAAATTACGAGATAAACGAGTTTGAAATTGACAAATGACAGGTAAAAGTAGCCAAATTCAGATTAGTATATTGTATATTGACAATTGTCTCTCTCAAAATGGAGAGCAAAATAATAATTAAGAAAAGAAACGTATGGTCCAAAGAAGAGAGCAGATCCACAGAACAACGATTCGTGATTTAATTTGCAGAACACAAGAAATTTAAGGTTACGAAATTCGACATTTTGCTGTGAAGTTAGCTTTTTTCAATCGGATTGAAGAATAGGATTCTTCGATCCACTTAAATATTGCGATATAAACTGAAGGGTGGTTTCACTCGACTTAATGCTATTGAATTTGAAGCGGATAGAGATCGTCCAGATAAACGTAGTCATTATCTTCAAAATTATGAAGGAACTGGAATTTGGGTGATGGCAATGAACAAACACAGCACTATGAATAGAGTAGAATAGAAGATGTTGACGAATATTCGCATTGAGCGGCGAGAAATGCTTTTTATAAATTCTTTTATAAATTTTGTCGTATCATAGGCATAGGCGTGTATTGGTGCATATGAGGGGCAGCTCAATATATTCTTTTGTTCTTTAATTCATTAATCAGATTCTGAAATAAGAGTCACTATAGTATGGAAGAGTTTTATTGAATTCATAGATCGTTTTTATACGTATCCACATAAGCTTATTAATTTATTTTTAATGATGAATTGACCCGGACGTTGCTGTATTAAAATGTCTTGCAATTAAATATTTCAAATTACCTTTTGTAGTTATATATAGGTTATATCCTTAAGCTTTGTGAACGAGAATTGTATTTCTTCCTCTATTAAAGCATATTTTGACGGATTGATAGAGGGGACAGTGATTTCACAGTAGAACATTGTAAAATTGAAATAAAAATTGAGTGTTAGAGGAATTCTGAAAAAAAATTATATACCCAATAGTAAAAGGAATAAGTCTCTTCAATTTCATATACGTATAATGAAATTTTTACCTGACAGTCATAATGGCAGAATAGATCTGAATAAAATGTGTGTAGGTAAAAATCCACAGTTACACAATCATTAACAGATAAATCATCAGAATAATTCCCAGTATGATTGAATTATTAGCAGAGGCGAAACTTTCGAGGAGTTAGGAAATTTGCATATTGATTGAGATTTTAAAATATTCTGACATAAATTCTTGACTATTACATTTTCATAAAGATTTAGAGAAAAAAAATAGTCTAGTGTTGAACCTCGATCAATATATAGGTACACATATACTGTGAGTAAAAAAATTGTGTAGGTAAAAATCCGCAGTTACACGATCATTAAAAGATAAATCATCAGAATAATTCACAGTATGATTGAATTATTAGCTTTCGAGGAGTTAGGAAATTTGCATATTGAATGAGATTTTAAAATGGTCTGACATAAATTCTTGACTATTACATTTTCATAAAGATTTAGAGAAAAAAAAATAGTCTAGTGTTGAGCCTCGATCAATATATATCAATCATATACTGTGAGTTAAAAATTTGTGTAGGTAAAAATCCGCAGTTACACAATCATTAACAGATAAATCATCAGAATAATTCACAGTATGATTGAATTATTAGCAGAGGCGAAACTTTCGAGGAGTTAGGAAATTTGTATATTGTTGAGATTTCAAAATGGTCTGACATAAATTCTTGACTATTACATTTTCATAAAGATTTGGAGAAAAAAAATAGTCTAGTGTTGAGCCTCGATCAATATATAGGTACACATATACTGTGAGTCAAAGATAATAATAGATAATTATAATCGTAATAAAACCATTTTTGTCATAGTTTTTAGCTTCTGTCGAAACGAACATCGTCGGAAAAGAAGAGTAAAAAATGGAATAAATATCGATAACCCTTTGAACTTTGCAGGATTCATCCAAAACATTCTGTTAACATGGTGGTTCTGATAATAGGTGTCCTTGGTGTAATGATGGACACCTTGCTCTCGAATCTGAAAATGATACCGGCTTGCCTTTATATGATAGAAATCCTTGCCGTATGAATGCAGAAGGCCTTCATCTTTGGTTCAGTTCGTCTGCTCAGGGCACATGAATCTCGGACCAAATAATCACTCACCCTACGGAACGGAACGGATATATGAGTAAATGATACCAGCGTGCCCTCCAAATGTATAACAGCTTCTGAAACAGGCCCGACTTGGATAGTCCTTACGGATAAAATATCTCGAGAATATATTGAAAAAAATTGAGATGATTTGGAACATAATGAAATCGTTATACATACGTAATACAACATCAAACGCGTAATGAAAAATAATTTAAATAATTTATATATTAAAACAGAGCCGCAGTTAAAAAAATAAGTTCCGAAATAACTCAAAACTCCAATATTTGTTTGGAAATTGTATACTGCAACATAATAATAAATAATGTTCTGATGTACTATTTAATCGAAACTATAGTCAACTATTGCCGTTTCCTCCGATATTACCACGACGGACATCTTTGGACTCATTATACTTGCTTTTATCACTTTTATGTGTCACAAAAATTTGAAAAAATTATGAAAAAAAAGTAGTGGAGGGTAACAGAATATTCAAAGAGGTCGGCAATATTGAAACAAATGAAAAAAAATATTTATTTTTTATTTCCCGATGCAATTGTTTCTTCTATCCATGGTGGATCATAGCATTTCTCATTTCGCAAGGAACGTTGTCGTATTATTTCTTCCAAAACACAATCCTCATAAAACCTTTCCAAAGTTGGTACCATCTCTTCTTTCCATAAAATTTCGTCCTCTTTTATTTCTTCTGTGAATATTTCGTGATGATCTCCGACATACACAACAAAATAGCAAGAATTTCTTTTTGTGATATTCAGCTGACCCTGAACCTGCAACAATATACAAGTTAAATACTTACCAGCTATGTATCTCAAAAAATTTGTCACAAAACACTCTTTACCTGCCTAAGTCCTAAGCAGGAAAGTAAAAACTCTGTGAGCTGTGGAAACTCACACTGGTTTGCCTGAAGTGACAGCTTCACTTAGTCACATCACAACACTCTGTTTTGCCAGTGCTTGTTATTGAAGACCTCAGCCTTCAGCCTCTACCCTCAAACATTACTCGCAGTCACTGCAGTTTGTTGATTTTCAAATAACTATTTCACCATTATAATTGAGAAACAAGAAATGTCTCTCCGGCCACTGCAATCAAACATTACACGCACTGTAATAATGAGCCAATGAGACTCTTCAAATAAATACGAGTAATCAGGGAAAAAGGTTACCAGACAAACGGAAATAAGCAGATCCCGAGGAATTCTTTATTCAATAAAGACATAATTTATTGGAAATTAACACAGGTTCTAACTTAAAATAACTCAAATCATCTAAATACGCGGCGAAACTATTACCTAAAGTTCAAATTCGGGAGTCGGTACGCACGAAACTGTTCATAGTCTTATCAGGGCAACGAAAGTTAGATGTATCGGGGAATAGATAGGAAAGAGATCACCTGAATGACAGCAACAAGCAGCAAACAGCGACAACGAAGCAATGATTTTCAGTTGATACCAATACACGTGCATCAATAGTATCCAGTGTAGATTTGATATTGATATCCTATACAGGGATTATCCACAATAATCCCAAGAATTATTGGTTTCAAAATCTATGTGACAGCTGTGACAGCACCATTTTTCTGACGTCCCCTCACGCTTGTCCTATTCAACTGTCCACTTCCCAATCGCCGCATAGTCTATCTCCCCGTGTTCGTCGCGCCCGGCTCACTTGATGCACTCACGAAATAGTTCTTCTTAGATAACATTAGTCAACGCATCGAGAAGTACGTAACGCTAAATAGGTAACGCAAAACATTTCAAACAAAAGGGGTAGCGCACTACAGCACTTATTGCAATTTTCTGATTTTCAAATAACTATTTCTCCATATAATTGAGAAACAAGAAATATCTACTTACCTACCACAATTACATTGATCACACATTTCACTTACCCGAATTCATGTTTTTTTACCACTCAAAACTTAAATATCCAAAAAGGGTGCAGAAAGGGATTAGGGATTCCCAAATTCCTTAAATACTTGTTGCGTGTCCATACAAATGCATGTTGCCAAGCATTTATAAAAATCTTTGAGTTCATATTTCTTTCATTATCCAGGCTGTAGTACAAAACATGGGAACATGGGAGTTGATATTTCAAGAACATTATTCAACGGCATTTTTGTCAAAAGTCAAATCTCTCTAGATATTATTCAGTCAGAATATGAATTAATGATTGAATATATAAAATAAAACGAGAATAATTGTGTCATCTGACATCACTGCTCAGCGGCGTGATATTTCCATTTTACGATCATAGTAGCAATTGATGTCAGTAGCAATTGATGTCGGTAACAATGCTTCATTTTTATGGTTGCGTACTTGGATAAATATTCATTCGAATGGCTGGTTTAGTCTGTCGGATTAGTTTGTCAAGCCGGATCAAACGGCCACCTTAATATATATACAAAATAAATAAATAAATCTTTAAAAAAAATTAAAAAATTCGGTCAAGGATTAAAAGTGGTTTGATCACAAACTTAGTTACATTTATATCCGTCTGAACGTATTGCCTAAATATTTTTGTTTGATAATTCAACCAAGTTTTAGACATAATTTTTACTATGGCAATACCTCTTCCAATGTTGTACCATGAACAATATTGAAATTTCTTGTTTTTCTGCAATTTGGACAACTTATAACATAAAAAAATTTCAAATCAATTTCAGCTTGTCGATGTTCTAGACTTGATAAATTCAAGAAGTTCAGAATATCAGAATATGCAGTCTCTTCTCTGATATCTCTGTTAGGTTTCAACGCAAATGACCTTAAACAAGTATGTTGCATCATTTCAGTTCTATTAAAATCAGCCTGTAAAATGGCCACCAATTATATTCAATAACCCAACATACCAAAGACCAATACAATATTCTAGTAGTATAAACTGAAAATTTAGGAGAAGATATTTGAATTAAACCTAGCGATGTAATCACTATGTGCCTTAAATGTGACTTTGGTACCAAATAATACTCTAAGATCTCACACACTACCAGATTTCTCAAATCCATTTGAAATAGTTCAGCATACATGATCACCCTATAGAGTTTGAGATCGTTTGCAAACATTGACAAGTGTTTAGGATTACTTCTAATATACTATTTACAAACAGCAATGCAAGTAACGGCCCTATATGAGATCCCTGAGCAAATGCAGAATTTTTTTATGGCACATAAACATTATATATCACACACTCAATCAAATCGTGATTGATTCCATCAAAAGATTTCGAGAAGTGTGTATAAATAAAAATAACCTATTTCCTTCCCTCTGGTCTATTAAATGGAAATGTTGATAATTTACCAAGATCATGCTAGTAGATCTCCCCTAAGTAAAGCCTTGTAGATATCCCTTAATAATATTCTTATTCTCAGTAAATGCTGACTTCAATTAAGAACGTTTTCCTAAGATTCAAGTCATATAAGTTGAAGAGAATTATTTTTCAGCCTAAACAGTTGAAATGGTTCGTTACTCTGAATAGTACATTGTAAAATGAAGACTCTGTATCAGAAAGGTATCTTGAAGGGGTTGCTAAGAAAATAAAATAAAAAAACAAAAAAGAAAAACAGAACTGAGTGAAGCAAAAAAAGGTTCAAAAGATATGCAATTTGGAATACTCCTAGCTGAAATTGAATTTAAAATTTTCATAGTTGAAATCCATTTTGAAATATTCGTAGCCTGAAATCTATCAATATTTGATATCCATATTTACTATCAGAAAGATCACAACATTAATTTGGGTTGATCAATATTTGATACCTGCCGTACATTGGCTAGATGGTTTCTCGAAACAGTGAAAAAACTAGACAGAGATATAAAATGTATTAGAAAGGATGAAAATGATTTACTGGCTTGTGATTTATTTGGAACATTGCCACAATCGAGAGTCAAAGTCTGGAGAGATATTTTAGTAAAAGAAAATATTAAATTATTCCATTGTTCAATCAGATTTCCACAAGGTAGTCCATCAAAGAGAGTAATGAGAGAGATAGGTCGATTGTTGAGTACATATTGTTACGATAAGCATACTAGATGGGCATTTATGATACACAAAGTAGAACTGCTGCCATTCATGAGAGTACTGGTTATGCACCAATTATGTTAGAAAAAGGAATTGATACTGAGAAATATCTCAAAAGTATAATCAAATTTCTCGAAAGAAATATAACATCGACCAAAGTGAGACTATAATTAGCACATAAAAAGTTACTGACGAAGGCGGAAAAATGAAAGCGGAGCATAATCATAATAATAAAACAATATTTTCGATAAATGATAAGGCATGGTTAAAGGCAAATAATATTTTATCGGCAGAAGATAAAGAAATAAAAAAATGATTATTGCTAATGAAGGTCCTTATCAAATAAAACAAATTGTTGCCAATAATGATTATGAACTTCTTGATGATGATAATAATGTTAGAGGAATGTTCAATATTATCAATTTCAAACCACATTTAAATTAAATTTATATTAACGCCAAAACTGAGAGCAGGTAGGAGAAATCATGTTTCATTTCAACATTTGAGGAGAGCAATTCCAAATACGTATAATTTGAGTTGGTCCATTTCAAGACAACGTCCGTCAGCCAGAATCATTCATAATTGTCGTTATTTAAAAAAACCCAACCAAGTTGAAAAGGATTCTGGCCAGAATGTCTGTTTGAAATTTAATTTACGAATTTATACATTATTTCGATATTCGTCGGTCCCACGCCAAAACCGCGAATGTGCTAATTTCAGGGTTCTGATTTAAATATTGTAATATATTTGATCTAATTCACTCTAAAATAATTTATTTTACGAGATACAAACAATGCTTCAACAATTTCAACACAATAATCTAATTTATATCACAATCACTGGACTATTATTTATGTTCAACTTCTGCTTCACTGACTGTCCCAACTCTGGTGCGTGGTTCTTTTCATATTCACCGTTCACTTCGTAGAACGCTCTTGAAATTTCGGGCAAGCCTTCGAATCGTCCAGATTCTTCTCGGTGCATAGCGCCTCGAAAGTCATATGCGGTCTACGTGATCGTTCAGGCCCGGCATCGCCCGCAGCTTCGCCACAAAATGTAAAATACTAATTTTCTACCAAAATTTTCAATGCCAAACTCACGAAAGTGCTATTAGGTTGTCTACTGTAAACGAGAGTGAATTCGCGAATGTGAAAAATTACCAAGGTTTTTAAATCAAGAAGCACGAATATTCTTAAAACTCTTCTTTTTCAAAATGACAAATTACCAACGATATGTCATTTCGTTTGCTCATTATCAGTTGTTAAAATTGCAGTACTACAGAGTGTTCATCATATTATGGTAACTTTGGTGAAGTGAAATTGTCTTATTGAAGTGAATTGAATGAAATTGCAGAGAGATATTCACATAGTCGTTGCACGAATAACAGGTCTATTCACTATCTTTTAACGATAACGTTAGCAGTCGTTATCAAGCGACAAGCCGTTAAATAACGATAAAATCACAAAATCGTATTCACTATCTGTTTCTTCATCTTTATTTAACGATTTATCGTTGCCAAAACATCGCTGAGCAGACGACACATTTGGCTGACGTAACTGTCAACGATAATACCTTTGTTCAACAAAAAAATAATTCTCACTAGTCCTTTGAAAAATTTAAAAAATACCTGATCAAACAGAGATGGATCAGTTCGAGCAGGACGTATTGGTTGTAATCCTGAAAGAATTGCGAAGAAGGTATTATGATGGTTTTGGAAGGTAAATCGGACCGCGATCTGTTGTTCCTAGAGAGTGGAATCAAATATTTAATAGTTAGTTGAGGGATATCAGCAACCTTTTCTAGACTACAGAAGGAAACTTTTGGAAAGATTTCAGATTAACCAGAGAGTGATTTAACGAAATGGGCGATTACTTTGCAATATTCCGTAGGAACACGAGATCTCCTGTCATACAAGTAAACAAGAAATAATTGAGAATTTTCATTCAATAATCGCATTGCATTTCTTTGCCCATGGCAATACCATAAGCCTAAGGCAGAAGATAAATCGTGAAGACTGGGTTCTGTAAGCAGGTAGTATCAGAAATATTGCTTGATCATTTCGCCGCTATATACATAAATATATAAAATTCCCGGGCTGAAGGACCTAGGTCAATGGCCTATTGGATCAATGTAATTGGTTCAATAAAGTTCATTTATTATTTATTTATTATAAAATTCCCAACAGTTTGGCTGTTAGGAGGTCCCAAGTTTCATTGACAATTTCTGGTTTACTTGGTTCATAATTATTCGAACAAAACCACAATTTTTTTTTCATAGTATTTTTTTTTTTTTAATTTATTAAAATATTAAAATATATCAATATATTTATAAACATAACCAATTGTACAATCGATATATAAAACAAAAACACATTAAGACTAGGTCTAAGCATACAGACTAAATTGGATATTTTCCAGATATAAATACATAATACATAGTTTTTTTTAAAAATACAAAAGACTCCTAATCAGCAATAGTATGCTGGTAACGGAGTGTAGTTATAATAGTAGCTTTTGGCAATTCAATTTTATTTAGTAGTAGTAAGTAGCGCTGTTATTCAATGAATATGTTTAGAAAAATTCCAAAATTACAATTTTTTGAGTTTTACTAATTATTATAATTTAGCTATAGTTAAAATTTACAATACCACAGAATAAGTGCCTTAGTGGGCAATGAAAGAAATCACAGTAATATTCAGTTTACATAACTTGTATAGTACATACTTGATATAAGGCACAGCTATTGTCTTGTTCAGCGAAATGCTGGTATCAGAGTTCTTTTCGTTTAATGTGGGTTTGTGGTAGGTATAGAATGTTAGATAAATTATTGTTTTTCTAGGATGTGTACTTTAAGTTGTCTGTTGTATTGTTTGTAGTTATCAATATTCCTTATATTCATGGGAATAGAGTTGTATGTTTCTATACTTCTACTCACTGGATTATTTAAGGCTAGATGTGATCTTATGTTTGTTAAGTAGATGTTATTGTTAATTAGTTGTCTTGTTTCATGTTTGTGAATATTATTAATATAACTAAAGTGTTTATTGCTTTTTTGTTGGTTTGTTATTACTTTATAAATATATTTGCCTTGTTCTAATTCAAGAATTTTCTTTATAGGTATTATTTTTGTTTCTTCGTAGATCATTTCTGTTGGGGTGCGATATTGGTAGTTGTAAAGTATTTTAATTATTTTGTTCTGTAATATTTGTAATTGTTTAAATTTTGTGACAGTGCATATCCCCCAGATTATGATGAGGTATCGTAGTTTTGAAAGGAAATACGCATTGTAGATTAGTAAGCAATTTTGGTTATTCAGATATTCCCTACATCTGTAGAGTGCACCAATCATCGGCACTATTTTTGATATAAGATGGTCAATATGTTTTTGCCAGTCCAATTTATCATCTATTACAAGACTAGGTATTTTATGTTGTCAATTTTGTTAATCTGTTCTCTATTGATGTTTATAGTTATCTCTTCAACTTGCATATTTTTTTGGTGAAATAGCACTTAGTTTTTTTGGTATTTATTTTGAGTTTGTTTTTATAGGTATTCAGATCATCATTTATTGTCTCTTTTATTGTTTCAATGTTTTTGCCACTATATACCAATACTGTGTCATCTGCAAATGTATAGTATTGACCAGTTAGTTTTGCTTGCCTTAGGCTCAGAACAGGTAGTGTGTACAATAATGGTCCCAGGACAGATCCTTGCGGTACTCCACAATTATTTGTCAGCCTTTCGCTTGAGATATTATCTAGTGTTATATATAGTTCTCTGTCCCCTAGATAACTGCTTAGGAGATCCTGTATTTTTCCACTTAACCCCATTATTTCAAGTTTTTCTAGTAGTATCCTGTGGTCTAAAGCCTCCTGGAGATCAATGAATACTGTGATTATGATTTTTTTCTTATCCAGTTTGGTTGTTATGTGGTTGATTAGATCAATTGAGGCGCTTACAGTGTTACTTTTGGGTTGAAATCCATATTGATATTTGTCTGGCTTTACATATTTATCAATGAAGCAGGTTATTCTTCTCTTAATAATTGTTTCAATTATTTTTGATAAGACACTTATAACAGAAATGAGTCTGTAATTTTCTACTTGGTTTTTTGGGCCTGATTTGTGGACTGGTACTACTCTAGACACTTTTAGAATATCGGGAAATTTCCCACTTTCAAAGACTTTATTAATTAATGAAACTAGTATCAGTAATACCATTTGCTTAATGGAAATTAGGTTTTTTACATTTATTTCATCAAAACCAACTGATGAATTTA
Source organism: Chrysolina oricalcia (assembly GCA_944452925.2). Taxonomy (NCBI): domain Eukaryota; kingdom Metazoa; phylum Arthropoda; class Insecta; order Coleoptera; family Chrysomelidae; genus Chrysolina; species Chrysolina oricalcia. Next base: position 53,168,901 of record OX101810.2, read on the forward strand.
TGTTAATTTCTGACAGTACCTACAATACTTCTTTTTCATTTGTTTGTTCTAGGTAAATACTTCGGTTACAATAAACCTCTTCAAAATTTAAATCATTTGTATTTCCTTCCATTTCTATACTTTCAACAATGTTTTTACCATCGTTAACAAAATAATTGTTGAATTAATTCACAATTTTTTCGCTATCTCTAACTGCCTCTCGATTTATTTCTAATGATATTTGTTCAATTTTCTTTCCGTCTTTATTCTTTATTAGTGTATTTATAAATTTCCATTGTTTTTTTGAGTTGTTACCTGCTTCATTCCATTTTTTTTTAAGTAGTTGTTTTTCAATTTTCGTTTTGTGGCGTTTGCATTATTTTTTATTTTATTAAACTCTCTTTCAATGTTTTTGTTATCTGAACTTGTTTTTTTCAGTTTGTATAGTTTGTCCCGTTCTTTTATCATATTTATGTATTCATATGTTATCCAATCATTTCCTTCTTGTGTCCTAAACTTTACTGTCTTTGATGCATTACCTTTAGCCTTTTTTATAACCTCTATAAGTTTTTCAAATGAATCTATTTCAGTATTTCATTCAAGTATACGGAAAATTGTTGCCTATACAAACACAATTTCGTAATATTTACCAATTTCCATAGTTGATTCAAATTTCCCTCAAATAATCAAATAACTGACAACGACAAATACAAAATTTTGTTTTCATCCATCACTCAATCAGAAAATATGAATTTACGTGTACTACCCGTCTCAAAAATGCAGGTTTGTCATTATTCATTTGGTAACGACTGAAACCGTAACGACAGTGTTTCCAGAATACGAATTTCTGAATTGTCATTTAGATTGATATAATTGTAAGCTGAACTACAATCGTTAATCAATGACTCGTTAATCAACGACTCGTTAAATAACGACTTTTTAGATAATAGACCTGTAAATGTGATATACCAATTTCAACATAATGAGATCTAGGCTTGCAAAATATGCATTATAATATCCAAGAAATCTTATAAACATTTTGAAAACACAACTCACCTATTATTCTCTATCTTCTTGCCGTTGTTCACCTGCACAGAAGCCAACAAGCTTGGAGGCGGCTTCAACTGACACCTCAATTGGTCCCTGTTCGGACTATTTTGAATCACAGCCTGACAGATCTGATAGCTCCTCTCGAGATTCACTGCTCCGGGAGGAGGCTTGTTGCTGCCCCTGTTGCGGTTCCCTCCCGACGCTCCTTGGGAATTCTTTGGTTTCATTTTGCTGTGAGCAGACATAGCCCTGATGGGCTGGCTTGTGCTCAATGACAGCAAAGGCAAAGAGCTGGAGCTCTGTACGATACCAGGTCTTGGTATCCCGGCGCACTGGGAGACGTCGTTCACTACCGAATTCATCATGGTTGCAGTTGTGACGGACGAAGGGAGGCATACGATGGTAGTAGGAGGTATTACTGTCGTGATGGTCTTGCTCACAGAAGGTGTAACTAAAGAGTTGTTGGAACCGTTGCTGCTAGTGTTCACTGTGCTTGTGATTGTGCTGTCGGAGCTGACGATTTCTGGAGTCAACGTGACCTCTAATTCTAATTTCACCTGGTTGCTGGTGTATTCTGGGTAACTGGGACCCTGCAAAGAAGAAAAACATAATTTATTGATCCTCAAAACAACCAATCGAGAAACTGAAAAAAATATTCCAAAAGTTTACCAACAATCAAAACAATATTCAAATTGAAGAAGACAGAAATCTTTGGGAGATCGTTTGCTAACGAACAGTCGTTGCCGACCGATGATGAACCCTTTACTCCCATAAACACCTAACTATGTAGGCTTATTATGGCAAGAACCTGTCAGAAAACAACTACTCCCCTGGCTAAGACCACGACGGGTATTGAATTAAATCTAACAGCTACTTGTGCAACGTTCCTCAAAACATCAGAGGACGCAATTGCAAGTGCCCTCTATGACCAATCAGCAGAATTATGTTTTGATTTGGACGGGGTGACCACCTGCAGACTAGTTTCGAGGTTGTTGCCTCTCATCAGTGCAAGGGCAGGTCAACACAGACAGCACTGAAGCCATCTGTTCCCCGTCCAAACCAATACACACTCCGCTGATTAGTCAATTCTGGTTCACGAGATGAAAGCAGTTTCTAGGCCGCTCCACCTAGCGAGCAGAGGAAGACACTCCGAATCTCCGGGTTGAGAGATTTAATCGAAGAAGACAGAAATCTTTGGAAGATCGTTTGCTAACGAACAGTCGTTGCCGACCGATGATGAACCCTTTACTCCCATAAACACCTAACTATGTAGGCTTATTATGGCAAGAACCTGTCAGAAAACAACTACTCCCCTGGCTAAGACCACGACGGGTATTGAATTAAATCTAACAGCTACTTGTGCAACGTTCCTCAAAACATCAGAGGACGCAATTGCAAGTGCCCTCTATGACCAATCAGCAGAATTATGTTTTGATTTGATTTGATTTCGCTAGCAATATTCAAATTATCCACCCAATCCATTTGGAAAGCCCCAACAGTGAACCCAAGATTCAAGTTTATAGCAAACACCTTGATGGAATGCCTCACCACATCAGTAGAAAGGCCAGGAAATTAAGATTTTTTACAATCCTCAAATTGCTGCATATTATATACAGGAGGTCCACAGTCATAATACACGACAGAAGGACGAAATCAATTTAGGTTTTTTCAGATTATCAATTGGGCGGGAAAATCCCAATTATATGGGAACCAAATGCTACAATAAGATTTCTGCAATGAAGGAGTTCAGAGAATGTGAAACAACATTATTCAAGAAAAATCTCAAGAGGTTTTTGATACAGAAATGCTATTACTCATTGCAGGAATTTCTTAATGATAACTCTGACTGAAATCACATAGATCACGAGAGTAGGGTAATCTGAACAGTTGAGATATAAGATTTATATGTTACTTGTCAGATGCATAACTTGCATTATTATGTTAGCTTATATCGTACAGAATTAGATCGGCTATTTTGATTAGCAAATGATAAATTATTGAAAAAAAAGATGCCTATATACTCCGTAATTTATTGTATCTTATTTTATTTTATATTATTTTACATCTTTTATCATAAAACCAGGTTCCTATTGTACCAAATAGCGAACTAGCTCATCTGTTTGTGACATTAACCATAATGTATAGTAATTGCCTGTAATGTATTGTATTGTAACATTCAGTGGAAAAATAAATTATTGTATATTATTATACTGCGGCTTTTTTTAGTCCCCCCTTGTTAACTTTTGAACGGTTCGACGTACAAACATGGAAAAAAACCGTTTGCAGGGTTTCACCGATACTACTTTTTGAAACAAACATATGGTGATTGCTCAACAGGGGGCGCGGGGCACATCAACTCAAAAATTTCAATTGGCATGGAGGATCAACCATCTAAATATTTTTGAATTTTGTTGAGAAATTTTTTCACAATTTCGATTTTTATGACTTTTGAAATTTTCGAGTATGTGCCCCCAGCGCCATCTGTCGAGTAATTGCAATGTTTCTTCTCTCAAATAGTAGTATCGGTAATACCCTTCAAAATGTTTTTGGTTTCATTATTCCACAACAAACCGTTTAAATTTTATCGAGGTATGAGTAGTTTTCAGATCCGCATTTATATTTGATATTTTGAATTTTAATTGCAAAAAAAAATTACCGAAATCAAAAAAAAAATTAGATGGTTGTGAAGAGAATTGAATTCTCTTTCCAACGATGTGACACTTGACCCCCCATGCTATTCAAAATTTTCGAGTTGATATGATACCCCGCGCCCCCTCTCGAGCAATCACCATATTTTTTCTATTAAAAAGTAGTATCGGTCAAACCCTCCGAAAGTTTTTTTTTCAAATTTGTACATGTAACCGTTCAAGAGTTAACAGGGGGGCTAAAAAAAGCCGCACTGTATTATAAACAATAAAATAATGTAAACATCAATTAATTACGAATGTATTATAACAGGCTGAAGGACTCCGGTCGGTAGCCTATTGGGTAACCAATAAAGTACTTTTATTATTATTATTTGATCCTCAAAAATGCAGCCCAAGTATGGAGTCAGTCTCTGTTGCAACAACTTGAGATGCTCTGCAAGTATCTGAAGTAGTTAGATAGAAGAATAAAAAGTTTTAACTTTCCAAGCAAACTCAGGATCACTTCTTTTCATATTTTTTTTGAGTATCAATAGTGTTGAAGACTACTTTTTTCGATTTATTTTCTGAATATGTTTTGTTTGTTTTCAAGAAATAATCTTGAAGAAACACTATTTCAATTGGAGAGAGTTTAAAAAACCATAAAATGTTCCTAGGAATAGCTAAACTGAACCTGAATGCAAATAAAAAGTTAATCTTGAGTATCAAGTAAGAATCAAATACTGAAACTTATGAGGGTGTAAATATCAAAATTGATTGTAAAAATTAGAAACATGCAAATGTAAACGACTGATCTAAATTGTGAAAAACATTTTTAAAAATAATGTTTTTCCGAAGAATTTCCCTCAATAAATCTTGCAAAGATAACTATCTACAGAACTAACAATTACACTTCAATTACTTCTCTAGCTTACTCTAGAGGATAAGTTCACTCGCCGTATGAAACCCCCATTTCCTGCAATATTAAGACCAATAAGGGACATATGCCTCGATAATACGCAGTTCCTAGCTTTCGAGCCGGTAATACTACTTTGGCATGGCAACCACGTATCCAAACAACAACGGAGAATATACTATCATCTTGCTACTAATATAAATGTCAGTCTGACAGACTTCATGTCTATCAGGTATTATTTATAAATATTGAAGAATTCACAACAACAGAACTTTTTTTAAACCTGTGGTAGAAGTCCATTGTATCTCGAAGTGGAGTGGCATAGTTATACAGCAAGAAAACACAAAGTCGTCTCCACAATTTAATTCACCAACTGGATAGTGTAATGGTGTACGGCAAGGGCTATCAATCAGCTAACCGTAGTATATTAAGGACATGTTTCGAACTCATACAGGCTCATCATCAGCTTATCAATAATTCTACAATAAAAGGAAATCCAATATAACTTTCCTTTTATTGTAGAATTATTGATAAGCTGATGATGAGCCTGTATGGGTTCGAAACATGTCCTTAAAAACTAGAACTAATAAAGGTGAAGTCCAACTGAAATTATTACTACCAGTGGCGTATCAACTGAAACTTTAAAATGTCTGTGAAATGCTTTCAATGTAAAACTGACTGTGTTTTGAAAGATAATAAGACCGAAACTTTCGGATGCCCATGCGATCAATGTAAACGAATTATATGTAAAAATTGTGCAGAACTATCAGATTCTGAAGTAAGAGCAGTAGTGATCCCTACTAGAGTAATGCCTTTCTATTGCCCGCCATGTAGGATAAATAGCATCACATCTTTGGGTCTCAGAATAAATAAACTTGAAGATGAAATTCAAAATTATTCATCTAATTTGAACGGCAAACTCGTCACTTTAGAACAAAGAATATTGAAGATGGAGCATATACTTGAATCGAATAAGAAACTTGAAGAAAGGATAATGAAGATTGAGGAACATCTTGAATCAAACGAGCCAGGAACAGGGAGGGGAACTGACAATGTGGATATTGAATATATCGTGAATGAAATGAATGAAAGACAGAAAAGGGCAGCCAATATAATAATGTTAAATGTGAACGAGTCTAATGAAACTGTCCATTCTCAAAGAATTATTGCAGATAAAAACGCTGTGAAGGAAGTTCTGCAGAATATTGAGGTGCCATTAGGAAATATCATTGTGTTTAGACTCGGTACATTTCAGCCAAACAAAGTAAGACCTCTGAAAGTTTGCTTCTCATCAAGTAATGATGCTCTTATGGTTTTGAAAAATAAGAAGTCTGCTACAGTGCCAAATGTAAAAATTTTTGCTGATCAAACCAAATCACAACGTGAATATTTTAATAAGATAAAAACACAACTGGAGGAATGCAAACAAAGAGGTGAAGACAAATTTATAAAATATGTCAATAATGTTCCAACACTGGTGAACTCTAGGCGATTGGCCGCTTTCAGTCAATCAGGAAACTCTTCAAACTCAAAAAACTAAATTCAGATTCTCGTGATGGTATTGTATTTAATGAAGACATAATTTATCTAAATATTCAAAGTTTTATAGCTCATAAAGTTGACATTATAGCAAATATTCTTCCATACAATCCATCTATCATTATATTAAGTGAAGCTAGGACAACAGAAGCCATTGATAACTCAGAGCTGCAGTTATCAAAATATAGTTTTGTTCGATGTGATAGTTTTAGTCGACATACTGGTGGAGTCCTCATTTATGTGAGATATGGAATGAACCTCAAAATTAAAAAGAAGATGGTTTTGAATAGTAATTATTGGATCCAATTCATTGAGATTCAAATAGGAAGTATGAAATGGATGATTGGAGGTCTATATCATTCACCTAATTCAAGTGATTCCATTTTTGTTGATATGTTAGAAGATATGCTTGAAGGTTTTTCCAACAATAACAATAAAAGAATTATACTTATAGGTGATTTCAATATTGACTTTAAAAACAAGTCCAATTTTTATACAAAAAAAATTATGAATCTATTCAATATGTATGGTTTTGAACAAATTGTGAGAGATTATACTAGGATAACAAATACCAGTAGGACTCTAGTCGATTTTGTTGTAACAAATAGCTGCAATATAAATGCTTATGTTATTGATACCCCAAAAATCACTGATCACTCTGTTATTACAATAAGTTGTTTCAAATCTAAACTTAAAAATATTGCAAAAATAATAAAAACAAGGAAATATTCAGATGACACTTACAAGAACATAAATATGGAACTGCTTTCTCAAAACTGGTTATTAAATTCAATAGACGTTAATAATATTTTGGATGACATTATTTCAAAAACTACAATCACTGTTGTCAAACTAGCTCCGGAATATTCCGTTTTAATCAAGGAAAACCAACTACCATACTATGATATTGATTTAAGAAACAAAGCAAAAGAAAAGGTTATTGCCTATAAAAATTTCAAAAATAGTAGAATTCATCTTAAAGACCAGATGTGGGAAAACTTTAAAAATCTGAGAAATCAGTATGTTAACCTTCTTAAACATAAAAAACTGTCATACTATGAACAACAAATAGATTTAAACAGAAATAACTCTAAACTAATGTGGAAAAACTTGAAATCTCTAATAACTCCCCAAAATGACCTTTGTTATGATAAAATTATATTTACTGATGGTATTCAACCCCGGTATTGTACTGATAGCTTAGAGATTGCTCAAAATTTCAACCAATATTTTGTTACTAGTGTTCAACAAATTGCTAATAGTATTGACGATGAAGAATTGTGGTCGAGCCATAACTATCCCCCTATTAATCAGTCACTCAGTAAATTCACACTACTAAGTACGGGCCATCTCCGTAGGATCATATTCTCATTAGACAACAAAATAAACAAACAGGAAATTCTAAATAGTAAATTTTTGAAAGAAACTTTTGATTGTTTTGGACATGTATTATTAAATTTTATTAATACATCTCTTGAAAAAGGTATATTCCCAGATCACTTCAAAATTAGCACCATTATTCCTATCCCTAAAGTTAACAATTCAATAGATTCTTGTGATTTTAGACCAATTAACACTTTGCCATCACTTGAAAAGGTTCTTGAAATAGCAGTCTATGATCAGATTGAAAATTACTTTAATAGCAATGAACTCTTTATTTGTGCTCAATCTGGCTTTCGTAAAAATCATTCTTGTGAAACATCGCTTCAGTACACCATATCAACATGGAAAAGGGCATTAGATCTTAGTAAATATACTGTAGCTATTTTTCTGGATTTACGCAGAGCTTTTGAAACAATAGATCGAAACATCCTTTTGGAAAAATTAAGATATTATGGCATATCTGGCAATGTGTTGAGTTGGTTTAAAAGTTACCTGAGCCATCGTTTCCAACAGACCCAGATAAACAACATTCTATCTGACAAAATTTTAAATGAAATGGGAGTTCCTCAAGGAAGCGTTTTAGGGCCACTTTTATTCATCATATATTTAAATGACATTCACTACACACCAGGATCGCATTCTTTGAATCTCTTTGCGGATGATACTTTGGTGTTTGACTCGGATAATGATAATCTTGATAATGCAATTTCAAATATAAACAACTCTCTCAGTAATATTGAAAAATATCTAAAAGTTAATAAACTAAAACTAAAACAAAAGCAATGATCATAGCATCAGAATATAAGTTGCAAAATGTGAGTAATTTGAATACAATCAATATCAGTGGTGAAAGTATCGAAATTGTATCTGAAATCAAATACCTCGGATTTATTATTGACAGTTCTTTGACATTGAACAAACATGCTGAGTATATTATCAAAAAAATATCAAAAAAGCTTTTTTTCTTTTCTAGAGTTTCAAACTGTTTGAGCACTTATGCTAAAATAACGACCTACAACTGCATTATCAAACCTCATTTTGATGACTGTGCTTCTATTCTATTTCTACTCAATCAAAATAAACTGTCTCCGATGCAAAAACACCAGAATCGCGGAATGCGTATGATTCTAAAATGCAGTCGCTATACTCCAATTTCTTATATGCTGAATTCCCTTCAGTGGTTACCAGTAAAGAAAAGGTTATAATTTTTAACAATGGTTTTTATTTTTAAGATTGTCAAGGGTTTGCAACCAGCTTATTTTAATGATTATGTGATTTTAAATAGAGATATTCATCATCATCACCAGAAACAATAACAACTTCCATATTAGTAGAACAAATTCAAGAAGATGCATGAATAACCTATTTTTTAAAGGTTTGAATGAATTCAACAAACTCCCAATATATCTGAAAAATTCTAATAATGTTTTTAATTTTAAGAAGAGACTAGTGTCATTTTTAGATGATTTGTAATGTGATACTTTTTAATGTTATTTATATTTTTATTATTTCAAGTTTTAATATTATCTTTATAAAATTATAAAATTGTGTATATCTTTGATGATCATATGAATGTTTGTAAATTAGATTTTTATCTATTTCAAATAAACTACTACTACTACTACTACTACTAATATACTACGGTTAGCTGATTGATAGCTCTTGCCATACACCATTACACTATCCAGTTGGTGAATTAAATTGTGGAGACGACTTTGTGTTTTCTTACTGTAGAACTTTTTTATTTTGTTGGTTCGTGAAATTATCTCAATAAATAGTACTCGTGCTCACAATACTATCGATAATTCTGTAAGAAATCTTAAACTCGATCAAATTGCTTTAAGGTAACACCACAAGTCCTTTAGGATGAGCAATTTGATCTCGTTGATTTCTGATAGAATTACTATCGATAGTATTGCGAGCACTCGTGGTATTACCCCCGATAAGAGAATTATATATAGGCTGCGAGCTGTGTGATTCAGATAGGGGCATGAGAATTATATTGCAATTTAATATGTTGTTCTTTGAATTGAAATTGAATTTGGCACTTTTCATATTTATATTGATAAACTTACTAAAAACATTTGATAGGGTCGGTAGGGATATACTAATTGATAAGGATGAATTTGCCATATGTCCGATTAGATCGATGAGATCTTTTCTTCACAATCGACAGCAGTTTGTTGTGCTTGATAATAATAAAAATCAATCAATCAAATGACACTTTATGGTCTGAAGAAAAACACATTCTTGTTGACAAAGCAAAAAAAATAAATAGAATATTACATGAAGAAAGTGAAATGCATGGCATGAAATTTGACACCAAAACAGCCAGTACTATCATATTTGGATAATAGGATTTTTTGTAAGAAGTGAAATAAACATTTTGAAAAAGGACTGCACCATATAAGATTGACCATTATAAATATGAAAGTATAACATAAAAATAAAAATCATTAATGATGTAAGTCATTATAAAAGTTAAGATGTAATTTTAAAACTTGGAATGAATCTTCATAGAATTCCTCTGAATCTGAGCTCACTCTACATATCATTTGTTTTAATAAGAAGGTGATTGCACAATTTTTATATTATAAAAGTGAGTTTTGGGTTAAGGTTGACTTAGGGGTAGAGAGTGAAGTTTGAGAAGTACATATTTCCTGCATTAGCAATGTGTAATTCATCAGATGCAATGTGCACAGCATAACAACCTGAGGCTAACATCTTGCACAAGTTCCTGGCATGACTTTCAAAACCTGTTTTTTTATCAATATGTAACCCCAGAAACTTATTTTCTATTTTTTTGGTTATTTTTTCCTCATTTCTTTATTAACATTGAGTGATAGGAGATTTGCATCACACCATTCTTTCACTCTTTTAACAAATCGAGGCTGAAACAATATCTACAGCTCTTGAGTGAACATTTGCCTATCGCAGTAATCTAATCATCCCAATGTGCATCATAATGTTATCAATGTGCTACCAAGGAAAATGTGCTATATTCACGCAGTGACCTAGGAGGAACATATATTTTTACTTCTTCTAATAATTTATGAGCATCTATAACATCATTCAGAATTTTATAAATATACAACCCTTGCCTTCTGTGGATCAGATACCTCAAATTCATTACAGACAGCATGTTGGTTTAAGAGTATGTTAAACCCTCCAAAAGTTAGCAGGAGGAAGACTGTTCTGTATAACACTGTATTACACAAGATCTACAGGAAAAATTTATTTCGATAAATTTGGTACTGGATTATTTGGTCAGGATAGCCTCTTTTATAAAGAACAGAAGCAATTAAATGAATTACTTGATTATGTAAAAAACTGTGATAATTTTATAGGATTTAAAAAAGAATGCATTAATTATATTAAACAGAATGTTGGTATTCAAGATTTTATTTGTTTTGCTGTTGATATGGATCTATAAATTAATTATTTAGTTTTAAGTGAAAAAATGTTAAATTTACTATCAGAGAATTAAATAAAGTGATTATTATTATTATAAACAGGAATTCTTCAAAACAATAACAAAAAATCAAATTAAAAATATTCACCTGTTTTTCCTCTTCCTTAGTACTTGTCTCACCGACAGCATTACCCAAAGCTGCTGCCACCATGTCAGAATCCATATCAACGTAAGGCCAATCATTGAGAACCACTGGAAATCTTCCCTGTTCTAATTTAACCTCCAACTCCTCCTGCATGGGAATGACCTGGACATGCTCTTCCATTTTGTTATCATTCGCCTCCATGACAGTCGATACAGTAGCTTCTAGATTGTGTAACACCGGTACTTGGAGTAACTTTTCGGTACTGGAGTCTACCATGCCCCAACAACATTCTTCAGGAGCTATTAACAGAAAGTCAAGTCATTTAGAATGCATAACATAGTACGGAAGTGTTATGAGTGCCGTAAATTATATTATTGTTTTGTTAATGCTGGTAACCTGATATCTGCTAATGGGTGAGGTGTACTTTTGTTTTGGTAGTAATGTTTGGGGGGTCGATAATTCTATATGACTGATAAAACGAAATTGATTGGAACAAAAGGTAACATTATTGTAAAACCCTAATATATGAATTCATTTCTAATTTCAATAGCTATGTAAACTGATTTCTAAAAAATTATCATCAAAACATAGGTTTGTACACTCAAGTGATCAAATCAGATCAGTTTTGTTAAGAACCAGTCTTCTTGACCAATCGTTCAAAACTCAATTCTCAAACTCAATAATAATTCCAATCAAGTTGACTTATATGATCGTTCTAAGCTCGTTCTAATATGTATGTTTTGAATTTTTTCAACTTGATTTCAGATTTTAAACTAGCTTGTCAACAGAATCTCTAAAATGATTTTCAATAGATTTTATTTGAATAAATTATTATTTATCTCTTTTTTAAAGTTTTTAGGTAAAAAATGTAATATGGGAGAGAGAGAGATAGAAATATACTTTGTCTTTTCTGATTTCTTAGGATATATGGTTATACAACTTTTTAATTTCAAAGATTAGAGAATTCTTTGTCAGCCTTGACTTTGGAATACGAAGAGGCATTTTGTTCTCTGTTACTTGCCTGATTACATGACTTGTTTCTTTTGGAGATTCTGCCATATTATGTTTTTGTAAATCAGACAGTTTCCAGAATGAAAATACTAGTTATTTTTTCCCTAATAAATAGTGGACCTATGAATCAACCACTCCCACCTTGCAAAGGTGCCAAACAGCTCACTTTTGCAAAAAAAAAACATTAAAGGAAGCAGAAGCCCCAGAAAGCAACTCCACATCTCAAGTGAGCCTCTATCAGAGCATGATATACCACTGTTGTTGTAATAATAATAATATTTATTTCGAAAATCACATCCTTATACATAAAAACGACTACAAACACATTCATTACTAAATATTCAAGATAAAAATATAATATCTAAATGTTTAACAAAGAGGCATTTAAGTAATCTTGTACTGTATACAATATCTACCAGAATTTTGTGAATTGCATTTTTGAAATGGTTTCGACCGAGGAGGAAACATCTCGCTAAAATGTGTACGAGATTTAAAATATAGAAAAGACTAAAAGGCTCAAACTGATGACTGAAAGACTCAAGCTGATGACTGAAAGACTCAAACCAATGACTGAAGCGGAGATTCAATGACTGAAAATTGTCTCAAATGACTCAAAATTTTTAGTTGTACCAGATTTAAAGGAGATGTTTCCCCCTCCGCTTCGACTTTCTATCAGTCTAATATTCTGAGGTAATTTATTAAATACTTTCATGCAAGAATATTTTGTACTACTTTCTGTAACAGTCAGTCTGTGAATACAATATATGTAATACCTGTCTCTACTATTGTATGAATGTGTTGGTAAATAATACTTATTAATCAATAGAAACATTAGACATTCTTCAATATATATATATATATATATATATATATATATATATATATATATATATATATATATATATATATATATATATATATATATATATATATATATATATATATATATATATATATATATATATATATATATATATATCGTGCGGCTTTTTTTAGTCCGTCCCCTGTTAACTTTTGAACGGTTCGACCTACAAACATGAAAAAAAAACGTTTGGAGGGTTTCACTAATACTACTTTTTGAAACAAAAAATATGGTGATTGCTCCACAGGGGACGCAGGGGGACACATCAACTCAAAAATTTTAAATGGCATGGGGGGCCGAGTGTAATATCGTTGAAAAGAGAATTCAATTCTCTTTACAACCATCTAAATATTTTTGAATTTGGTTGAGGAATTTTTTTCCAATTTCGATATTTATGTCTATCGAAATTTTCTAGTTGATGTGCCCCCAGCGCCATCTGTAGTGTAATTGCAATATTTCCTCTCTCAAAAAGTAGTATCGATAATACCCTTCGCAATGTTTTTGGTTTCATTATTCCACAACAAACCTTTCAAATGTATCAAGGTATGACTAGTTTTCAGATCCGCATTTATATTTGATATTTCGAATTTGAATTGCAAAAAAAAATATTAACGAAATTAAAAAAAAATTAGATGGTTTTAAAGAGAATTGAATTCTCTTTTCAACGATGTGACACTCGACCCCCATGCCATTTAAAAATTTTGAATTGATGTGCCCCCCGCGCCCCCTGTCGAGCAATCACCATATTTTTTGTTTCAAAAAGTAGTATCGATGAAACACTCAAAACAGTTTTTTATTCATGTTTGTATGTCGAATCGTTCAAAAGTTAACAGGGGGGGGACTAAAAAAAGCCGCACTGTATATTGCTGCAACAGTAAGAATTTTATTGATTTTAAAAATGCTTCTGCAAGAAGCTCTAAACCCAAGTTTTTTAATAATTAGTTCTCAGTGCTCTTTTCTGGCATATACATATTTTTTCTACTGAGTTGCTACTACCATAGAAAATTGAACCATACTGAAAATTGTATAAAATTGTTTTTGTAACAAGAGATTCAAAATTTGAAAAATAAATGATTCAGACTATCTTCACTCAAGTACTGTGACATTACCCTCAATGTTTAATCTTTGAGTTCTTCTATATGACTTGCCCATGACAGAGCAGTCTCTAGTATTACTCCTAAAAGTTTCGTTTCTGCACCTATATTGATTTCAGCTTCATCTAACGGAATGCTTGACCTATTTGTTTTGAACATTAGACATTTTGTATTTTTTTCATTTAATATTAGTTTCTCATTCGAAATCCACCCTGACATTTTTGTATAAATATTTTCAGCGTTATCGAGTATAGTTTCGAAATCCTGTGCAGTTATTAAAATGTTGTTATCATCGGCAGAATTAGTTAGAAAGCAATTTGTATTGGCAATACAGTTTGGCATATCATTTATATACAAGATGAATATTATTGGACCAATTATACTACCCTGTGGAATTCCCGTTTTAACAAATTCGGTTTTTGACTTAACATTATCACCCTGTTTGGTAATTATTATTTGCCGAGATCTTTCTGATAAATAAAAATTTAGCCAAGCATAGAAAAAAACATTTATTCCGTATAGTTTTAATTTTTTCAGTAGAAGTTGATGATTTACACAGTCGTCCAAAAATAAACCCATTATAACTCCATTTCTCTCAAATGCCTGCAAGATGTTTTCAGTGAATTCATAAAGTGCTGTGTGAGTTCCCTTTCCTTTCAAGTATGCATGTTGACCTGTGCAGAAAATATCATTTTGTAGTAGGTTGTGTAGTAGGTTGCAGATGAACTCAGTTCATTCTTCATTGCATATGATTATTGAGTGCTTAAAATCCTGATGCCAGTTTTTTTGTTAAGGTTGAAACATGCTGATCAAATTTCAGTTAATTATCAATGAAGATTCCAAGGAATTTTAACTGATTTTCATTTTCTAGAAAATATCGCCCATATAACTTTTGTGTTTTTGAATATAACTGAATGAAATTTGGATATGTATGACACATAAAATTGAACTTTTTGACAGATGATTCAGCAAATTCCGGTTTAACCAGAAGTGACATGGACTTTTGATTTTCAAACAGGACACCTGGTTTATTTTCACCACTTTTGTCTCCATATGACATTCTGAATACAACTATGTTCCACTTCTCACTTTTCAGAACCAAATTTGGTTTTTATTTTTGAATATGGATACGTTCAAATCACTCATTTCCATTCTAAAATTTTGGGAAAAATACAACTTTACTGGTTCCAGTTTTAGAATGGCTACATGGTGGTTTGTCTTGATAGAAAAAAGAGCATTCTAATACGATTAAAATTGTCTTTTTTGTTTGTAAAGTACACTTTATTGTCTGAAGAATAGTTTATTGTTGACAAAGCATAGAACATTAATGATAAGGAAAGTGAAATATACAGCATAAAATTTGTCACCAAACCAGCCTGTACTATCACTACTACTTGGATAATAAGTCCTAATTATGAAAATTTGATAAAATTTTAAAACTTGATTATTTTCCTATTGGGCTATTCTACTACAGTAATTATGTTCTTGTTCTTTTTCATAACTCTTCTGTAAGTGTTTCTATATTTATTAAAGTAATTAATGAAATATATATATATTAACGCTGGGTATATGTTTTCTGATTTGGTGCAAGGAGCGCATGTTTTTTTTGCAGATATTCTGAGGCCTTTGGTTACCCACGGTTTTTTTTGTTTCTTTCAGGATTCTAATGGGAAATGCACTGTTAAATTTTTCTTAAATACTTTATGAAATATATGAAAAATATTACGTTATATCTATTGAGATTGAAATAAGATTTAAAAACATCGGTAACCTGTGAATAACACATCTGTGAAACAAAATCATTATGGTGACTTGGAAAAAAATTCTTTGTGTATAACACAAAAAATAATACAAAAGATTAATCCAAAATCTAATAAGATATCGCCTATTATTAACTGCTGTTGCTGTATTATTATATTGAACAGTTTGGCAAATCTATCTGTTTCTCTGAATATTGGGTGTGCGGTAGAACAGCCGCTGTCCTTTCTTGTCCTTCCCACTTAGAATATAATAGAAAAGCGCTTTATTTTCAGGAATGACAATCACATTAACAGTACATTTAAAACATGCATTATCACAGTAACTAAAATTAAAGAAAATAGTGTCAGGTACAATTTGAAACAATACACTGAATTGGAGACAAATATTTGTATATATTAAAATATTAAAATGAATAAGGTAACATGTTTATTATTGTTATTTTTTAAAATATATACATGTATACACACACGTATACACATATATGTCCCATTTTCACTGCAGGATCACTTGATTATCCTTCCAGATATTCGTGAATAGAATATGGCTCTAGATCTACTATAATATTGATTATAAGCCTCTTGAACACCTTTATGTCACCTTCTCGTTTGACTTTTGTTGGTAATTTATTGAAAAACTTAATACACACATACTCTGGAGTCTTTTCTGTAGATGACAGTCTATGGTTTGGAATATTATAGTCCATATTATGGTTTCTTGTGTTTGCACTATGATTTATTATATGAGACTCAAATTTATTGTGATTCTTAAATAGAAACATTAGGCACTCATATGTATAGGTCCCTGGCATTGTCATTATATTATATTTCCTTATATTTGAGGCCTAGCAAAATCCTAATGGCTTTTTTCTGTAGAAGATGATGCCAAAACGCATTATTGAGTGAAAGTTGGTAAAGTAAATGGTTCATGTATCATCGAAATATGTCGATGTTACCCTAAATGAAAAGCAAATAGATGACAATTTAGTGCTGGTTTCCCTAATGTGTTTTTCAAAATCCAAGTTTTGGTCAATCTATCAATAGATCTACGGAGAATGCTTCCTGTGACTTTTTTGAGTATGTTTATACAAATATCGAGAAGAAAAGGTATGTTGGAGCACTCTTCTTCGATCTATCGAAAGCATTCGACACCTTGAATCTTTACATTATGAAAGAAAAATTATACAATCTGGGCTTTAGAGATAATTTCTTATCCTGGCTAATGTCCTATCTTGAAAACAGACAAATATATGTGAAAGTTGCAAATGAGCGATCAAGTTTTTATGATATTGACCTAGGAGTCCCCCAAGGTTCCATACTTGGCCCATTGATTTTCCTGTTATTTATAAATGACATGCCTGCATACATGAGCACAGAATGTACTGTTATATTTGCTGATGACTGTTCTTTTGCTGTGAACGTTGAAAAGCCTGAGGGTATGGAAGAAAAACTCAGTACTGTATCATTGGAATTCACAAACTGGTGCTCCAAAAACCTTATGATTGTAAACCCAAATAAAACTGTATTCATGCTTTTCCACTCGAGGTTGAAAATCGATTTTCCAATTCATGTCAATGTAAATGGTAATCTTATTGAAAAGTCTGACGCAACAAAATTCTTAGGCACCTACATCAACTCTGACATGACTTGGAAACTCCATATTGATCATGTTTGTAAAAAAATCAATAGTGGTTACTATGCACTTCAACTAAAAAACGTACTAAGTCTACATCAACTAATGAATGTATATTATGCAATTGTGTATTCCCACTTATCATATAATATAATTTTATGGGGTTGTGCCACTAATGTAAACCGAATTTTTATCTCTCAAAAGAGAATTATAAGACTGATTTTCAACTTGAAACCTTCTGAAACATGTAGGCCTTACTTCTTACAAAATGATATCATGACACTCTACTCGATCTATACAGGCCGTTTCTTTTATCATGTGGTAACATTGCTATATTCTAAACCGTAACAGATACGAAGACGATTAAATGGGAGAAAAGGTAACTATTGTGGAGAACAGTACAATGGTCAAAGAAAATTTACAGGGAGTCTCGCCCTTCCCGAGTTATACAGGGAAAACTAAAAATGCTGTTATTTGTTTTTTACGAATAGAATTGTTATTTCTGAAAATATAAAAAAATGGAAAAAGAAAGTTTTAATGTATTCTAAATATACTATAAAAATGTAACACAGTAATCTCTGATTAAACGTTTCGTGTCAACACGGCCACCATCAACATTTCTTTTCAAATACGGACCTGTCTGTTTTAGTACAAATATTGATAAAGCAATAAAATTACAATTCAGTGGTACATCACACTTGATATTTTTATAACGTTTCATTTAAAATAACTAACATCATCAGTGACAACAATTTTTAATTACGGTCCTGTCGTTAGGTCGTTTATGGATTCCACAAAACCTAACTCTCCGATATAAAAATTATCAGTGATGCTTTGAATAAATGTATCTGTTAAAATTATGTTTACACTATAATAAAAGATATCTGTAGTTTCAGAGACGAACGATAGCAATTTACCTCGGAAATAAACTTACTTAAGAGTAGAAGAAATCAAACAAACAGAAAACAATTTATTTCATATTGAATTTTTGAGTGAAAATAAAACCAATACAGAAAATGAATTCTTCATGATAACCTACATTAAATGCTCGAATTGCCGACATCTTTGTTGAATGCACATAAGTTGTCTGTCCATACAATTTCTGTGGCAATTTTCTAGCATGATGGGTGTAATGCTATTACATGCATCTCTTTTCTTTGTTTGAGATAGTCGATATCTGTACTAGTTGTCGAAAAAACTTTATCCTTTATGTATCCCCAGACAAAAAAATCTAAAGGAGTCAGGTCTGGGGATCGAGCTGGCCAGGCAATTGGTCCATTGTTTCCAATCCATTTTCTTGGGAATATTGTATCTAAATGTTCCCTTACTATTGCTGCATTATGGGGAGGGGCACCGTCATGTTGAAAATATTGTATTTCACGGCGGATGTTCAGTGGCAATTCATCTAAGTAGCCATCAAACTCATTGGATAAAAAATGTAAATACATTCCACCATTCAAATGCTCGTCGTAAAAGAAAGGACCTAGTATGTTTGTTCCCAAAATTCCCAACCAAACATTTATTCCGAACCTTTCCTGGAAATTGGTTTCTCTATGTAAATGTTCATTTGTATTATTCCACCTATAATGGATGTTTCTGTTAAACCAACCATTGTTGGTGAATTTTGATTCGTCCGTCCATATTATTTTATTACAAATATTTCCAACATCCCTATTTCTACGTCTCAACCACATCGCAAATCGTACTCTCCTTCCGTAATCCCTTTCATTGAGGTGATGAACTTTGCGTATCCTGTAGCATTTGTATTTGTTCTTTTTCAAAATATTTCTGGTAGATTTTACAGAAATCCCTAGTTCGTGGGCAATTTCTCGTAAAGAACAATCTTGATTAGAAATATTTTTTTAACTGACCAATCCTAAATTGAAAAAAAATATTTTCGTCACTTTGTTAATCTTTATGAAGTAATATTTGCTTACCTAAAACATTTATTTGGCTCCGCATACTTCCAGTAACAACACATTTTCTAGTTTTATTTCTATCAAATGCACCACAGTCTCTCAAATTTCTTTCTAATCATCTAAACATTTGAATGTTTGGAATACGACGATTTGGGTATAGCTCACCATACATATTTTTTGCCAAAAGAGGATTTCTATTTGATTTTGCATAAGCAAATAGCATATCAGTCCTTTCGTCATTTGAATACATCTTTGATATGACTGAGTGTATAAACGACTGACAGTTCTTAACACGTATCAACAACTCATTTATTTGTCCTGCCATAGAAACCAAGCAAAGCCTACTTGTTTAAAAATGGTAAATGAAGTGAGATGCTATTTAATTGTACCATATCACACAATAGTCGTATTTTGACCAAAAACTAATATTTTCGTTACTTCCAGGATTGAGAATTATAGAAATATTCAGTATGATAATTGATTCAGAACAAATCAGCCTTGAAACAAGGATTTCTGTAATACAAAAATGCCCAAGAAGGAAAAATACGAATGTTCGTTGTGTTGGGGTATCTTCTTATCGAAATTATTGGGTGAAGTCTGAAGTATGCCAATAGTTGAATAGGTTTTGAAGAAATCAAAATAATTTACAAAAGAACTATTGACAGGACCGTAATTAAAAATTGTTGTCACTGAGGATGCTAGTTATTTTAAATGAAACGTTATAAAAATATCAAGTGTGATATACCACTGAATTGTGATTTTATCGCTTTATCATGATTGTACTACAATAGACAGGTCCGTATTTGAAAAAAAAATGTTGATGGTGGCCGTGTTGACACGAAACGTTTAATCAAAGATTCTTTGTTACATTTTTATAGTACATTTTAAATACATTAAAACTTTCCTTATAAATTTTTTTATATTTTCAGAAATAACAGTTCTATTCGTAAAAAACAAATAACAGCATTTTTGGTTTTCCCTGTATAACTCGGGAAGGGCGAGACTCCCTGTAAATTTTCTTTGACCATTGTACTGTTCTCCACAATAGTTACCTTTTCTCCCATTTAATCGTCTTCGTATCTGTTACGGTTTAGAATATAGCAATGTTACCACATGATAAAAGAAACGGCCTGTATATACCACTGTGTTCTCTATGTGAGAAAAAATATCAGTAAATTTTCTAAGAATTGAGATAACCACGATTACCTCACTAGACACGGTGATATGCTACAGATACCAAAGCATACCTCTAAATTGTATGAGAAAAACCCCAATTATATGGGAATTAAGTTTTATAACAATCTATCGATAATTATAAAAAATGAAAATAATGTTAATACGTTCAAAAGAAAACTGAGGATGTTTCTTGTTGAAGGTTGTTTCTATAATCTAGATGAATATATGTCTCGATAATACCCCAAATAATTTTAACATGTTGATGTGATGTAAATGTCCCACTCATTTATGGCCTCTGTACTTTTAACTTGTCTTATATCACTATTGTGATCCTAAAGATGAATAAAGTATTATTATTATTATTATTATTATTATTATTATTATTATTATTATTATTATTATTATTATTAATACACACGCCAAGAAATTTTGTGTTTTCTGTTAGTGTTATTCTCTGTGTTTGTATTTGAAGAGTCTCAGGTGTGTTATTGTTTTTCATTTTAGTTCTAAAGCAAATATAATTTGTTTTATCTATGTTTAGTATGAGTTTGTTCATGGTGAACCACTTTTGAGCCTTTTCCAGTGTTTCATTCGAGATGTCCAAAAGATTATTCACTGACCAACCTACTGCTGAAATGTTCGTGTCATCTGCATAATTTACCAGACTAATATTTTCATTATTCACAATAACTGAGGCTAAGGGCCAGTTTCACAGGTCCCAGTTAACCTTCAGATAACTAACTGAAAGTTTAGACGGTGAATGACATTCTTTAAATGGCGTTGACAGGTTCACAATCTAACCATTACTTAATTGATAAGGAATCTAACTGGAACCTGTGAATCTGGTCCTTAGCCCTTAGCCAGTTTCACAGGTCACTGGTCCTTGGCCAGTTTTACAGGTCCCAGTTAACCTTCAGATAACTAACTGAAAGTTTAGACGGTGAATGACATTCTTTCAATGGCGTTGACAGGTTCACAATCTAACCATTACTTAATTGATATGGACTCTAACTGGAACCTGTGAAACTGGCCCTAAATCATTTATGTAAAAGATAAATAACAAGGGACCCATAATACTGCCTACCTACCACTGTCGTTGTTTTTTCAGAGTGGTATTTAATTCCTTGGTGATTTATAACTACTTTCTGTTTACGTTTTGTTAGGTGCGCTGGACCTCTGCCATATCTCTCCATTTTTTTCAACAGAATATCATGATCTAGGCTATCAAAAGCCTTTGACACGTCCAGAAAGATACCCAGCGATATATTTTTATTCTCATACCCAGTAGTTACTTTTTCTATGAATTCATATATGGCTGTCTCAATAGACTTCCCCTTCAAGTAGCCATGTTGTGAGTGGCTCAGCAATTTTTTGGTATAGAAATAATTCAGAAGTCTGGAACACATAGCTAATTCAAAAACTTTGGAGAGAGAAGGTAGCAGACACTGGTCTATGATTTTGCAGAAGCGATAGTTTGTCTTTTTTATACAGAGGCTTGACCAGTGCTATTTTCAAAGGAGTTATTAATTATGTGACATAGTGCCCATAGTGGTATTGCTAATTCCCAGGTACATAGTTTTATAACACTGTTTGATATTTCATCATATCCAGTCATAAAGTTGATAGCGGATATTTAACCTCTCTGTGTATCGTTCTCACATCTCAGAAGCACATATAGATTTGCCAAGCTGTACTGTATTATTATATTATTATTATTTTTATTATTATTATATTTTATTGGGTATTCAATTAATTTTAGTTTAATAATAATAATAAGGAACTTTATTGAACTGAAATAAATTCAATCCAACAGGCTATTGGCCGAAGTCCTTCTGCCTATTGTGACAAATCATTCATATATGACATTATATACAGTTATACAGGAATAATTTGATAAAAAAAATTAATGTTCATGTTGTATTTTCTCAAGTGTGGTAGTACGGGGGTATCGAGTTTTAATATTTTATTCCTTAGTACTAAAAAATTGTAATTGGGACCTTACCTGTTGACTAAATAAATGAATAAATATAAATAAACATAAAGTATACGAGTCAAAATAAGATCTCGACAATTACATATTTTTCACCATCATGATTTTTCACAGTTGTTATTAGTCACAGATTTTTGATGCATTTAAATCTTATTTTTACCTCAAAAGATGCTTCATTTTAAGTAAAATCAAATGTAATCTTTTTTAAGTTTGAAACCTATATCGATGTGCACTATAAAATTAATCATAATTTGGGATGAAGGACCTCAGTCAATAGCCAATTGAATGTTATTCTGATTCAATAAACAACATTTATTATTATTTTTAAAATTCTCCTTTTTCCCAACCTGAACTATGTTGCCATATGGAAAAAACTAGTAATAGAAATTTAAAATAGAGCAGATACATTTTTATTGAAAACAGTAAAGAATTTTTTCAAAAATATTATTACTGAAGTTTGAACATATCCATAGCCCTTTGACTGAAAAATAAATTTTATAAAATAAAATTGTTTTTAAAACGTCAGAAGTTATACAGATCACAAAGAAGTGAATATATAACAGTTGTCCCATTTAAAAATCAAAAGTTTATGTCATTTCCGGTGAAACCACAAGTTTTATGAAGCTGAGTCACTTCTCAATAAATGCAGTTTTATGTCATATCCTGATCCTATAAATTTCATTCCAGTATCTTCAAAAACAAAAAAGTTATAGGGCCTACCACCTTCTCCCCGGTATTTCAGATTTAGGTTATCAAATCAAATCAAAAATGATAGATTGATTAATTCCATTCATCAATATTTTTATTTCATTTGAATTCACTCTCAGGTAATCTTACTTATACAGGGTTAAACAAAACACAAAATTTTGCAAAATATTCAAAAGGAGTAATGAAGTGATTCTCACCTGTTGTGTCATTTCCGCCAAACAATGTAACCTGGATATCCACTTCAGTACTATCTTTTTCAATCTTCTCCAAGGGGGTAATCTGGCCTGATTCCAGAACATAATTCTCCGCATCAAGAAACCTGTCATTTTCAAAACTTGTTTCGGTTAAGTGGGCTATCACCCTATCACATTCTTCCATGCTTCCTTCCAATTTTTCTGCAGAAACTACCAGACAGTCACCTTCCTCACATGATTCGGAACAAGGTTTATTTATATCTACAGACTCTTCTTGTAGTATCAAAGTATTGGGTAATATCTGAAAAGTCTCCTCAATCTCGTCTTTAGTTGGTTGTTCATCAACATCATGAATGTTTCCAATGTCCCCATTGACTTCAACTGTTTGAGATTCAATAGCATTTGGCAACTCCGGCTCTTGTTCCTGAATTTCTTCGACTGCGAGGCTGTAGGTGTGTTTCTCATCTAAAATCAACTCAGTATTATCATTTTCAGTTATTTGTAGAGGGTCAGTCTCCATGGGAGCCATGTCCAACATATCTGGAGTAGATGTCATGGTTTCCTCTTGCTCCTCTGGTTCTTCCTGGTCTTCTTGATCTTCTTGCTCTGATTTAACATCTGTAGTGGTTGTAGTCGAAGATGTTTCATCAGTTTGATTGATGTCTTCTTTGTAGTCAACGTGTAGTTGCAGAGAGTCCACTGTTTCTATGGTTTCATTACTGGAGTTTTCCTCGATGTTGTGTGTGGTAATACAGCTGGAACTACTACTGTTTTCATCTACAATTTTGTCCTTTTCGAAGTCATAAGCAGTATCATCCTCACCTACTGCTGTTTCAGACATTACTTCGCTAGCTTTATCATCATCACTAGCTTCCTCACCTACAACTTCTTGAATTTCTTCTATGAATATTTTTTCAGTCTCACTGATTTCCATTGGTACTGGAGCAGGTAAGAAAGGGCTAGTAGCCAGAGGACTGGGTGTCATCCGTTTTGGCAAATTTTGTTCTAACTCAGAGCTGGGTGAGCGCTGTCGCTTTGACGAACATATAATGATTGTCTCCTCATTATTCTCTAATATAGTATCACTTATATTAACAATACATTTTTCCTGAAGTTCTACAACATTATCACTAACAGTTGGTATATCTAAACCTACATTAATAATAGTACTTTCAGACTTGATTGGGACTTCCTCCTTTTGTACTTGTTTTATTTGCTTGATAGGCAACAAGTCGGGAATTGGTATCTTATTGTTGATATTTTCAATGGGAGTAACTAACTCTGACACCTTCATGCTTGTACACGAACGAGTCATAGCACCTACAGTACGTAATCGTTTCATGGGAGGGGGAGCTGGGGCTTTACTTTGTTTGGTTAGATTGGTAGTGGATGGCCTGAGCTTTATGGTGGTTTTGATAGGGGGTCGTGAAGTGTTTGAGGTTAAGGAACTATTCAAAACAGTAGAAGATGAAGATGGATCCGTAACAAGTGAACGATCTCCCCAGATAGGCTCAAAGTGTTTTATCTTCCAAGGATCCACCTTATTCCTTTCTTTGTCCGCTTCCAATTTCAGTTTTTGTTGATTTTCAGGTGTGAACTCACCCTCAGCCAGCCTATCCTGCCACTCAAGACATGCCCTAGCAAAAAACTCATTGTTCAGGCCCGAATTGATTTCTATGGCATTAGGATCTGCTGAATTGCTTGCTATATGTCTATCAACACTGGGTAACAACTGGACCAGTTTGTTTTGGTACAGTGTAGGTAACGCAGCAAAGGTAGCTTTATTGAGGAGGTGTCGTAAGTTGGTGTTAACTAAGATAGAGTCAGGTGTTTCCAGGTCAATGCAACCTTCTTTCGTTTGTTCTAGTTGTGCAGCAGTTGACAGTTTCTTGTTAGTACGTTTTCTGGGTTTCATGTTGAATCCGGGAATAGAAGCAAGAACTTCTCTCATAGTTGGTGTTCTACTGGTAGGCACTATTGTTGCAGTTGTTTCTTCAACTAGTTGAGGCGGTAGAGGCTTAACTATTATTCGGGGTAAAGAGTTGGGGTTGCCAGAAGCAATTGTTGTATTTTTTCGCCTACGTTTAGCTTGTTGTCGTAGTGCATGTTTGATAGTTTTCTTACTGTTGGCGTTTGTTCTGTCATGCTCAATGATACTAGTTGTGTTACTGAGGTTTATATTGCTTACATTTTGAGAATTGGCACTAGAACTATCAACAATTTCGTCTTCATGACTTGAATTACATCCACTTTTCTCCAAATCACCATCTGGAGTAACGTCTATTTCCATAACGTAAATAAATCGAGAGCATTAACCCGTTTCTTTTTTAGTTTTAAGATGAAAATTTACACACACAACAAAGCTTCAAGTACAACTAGTCAATAGTTCACCCCATGTTAAGTTTGCTATTAAATATTTTACACGATAATGAAATCGATAAATTGCGTTTCATAATATAACGAGACATTATGCCCGAAATTTATTTCTTCTTTTAAAGAAATTTTAATTCACAACTTTATTTGACAATACTATGCTATCCATCCGCCATTTCATAACTGGGCCTTTTATAAACAGGGAAATGTTTTGCCAACAAAACTGGGCCCTACATTACCATCGGCCCGTTTCGCAAATGTCAAAAATGCCACTTGCCATTACGGCACAAAGAGAGTAAACTAACAGAACAGGAGGGTTTAATAAGCTCTAGCCAATCAAAATCTGTAGCATCGATGCGTCATAGTGAGGTACTTTGACATGAGTACAGAGTCGAACTCGAACCAAGAAACAAAACTGTCACATATGAACTCTCATACACCAAGAGTGCGGAGTGCGCTAGTCCGACTCTGTCTGTGGAGAATGTTGGCCATGACATGTCCAACTACGTCACATTTCGTCACAAATGTTCATTCATCTCTTTCTATAAGTACTCCCATTGTCTATGGGGATTAGACTCTCCTAGTCAAGTAACGATTATCGGACAAGCTAATTTAAATTCGACGGAGGATTATTTGGAATCAGTTTTGTCAAGAATGACATTTGTGTCATCACTTTCCTCGTCGATTGGAAAGCACCTCTTCGAATATCTAGGCCGAAATCAAGAAGTGACCATATGAAACGTTCGATCGCACAGCAGATGTAAAGGGTTGT
Organism: Chrysolina oricalcia; assembly: GCA_944452925.2. Classification (NCBI taxonomy): domain Eukaryota; kingdom Metazoa; phylum Arthropoda; class Insecta; order Coleoptera; family Chrysomelidae; genus Chrysolina; species Chrysolina oricalcia. Next base: position 53,195,438 of record OX101810.2, read on the forward strand.
TCGGAAACCTACTCGAGTTGATAAGGTCCCTAACCTGAGTTACCAACCCACGTTCGGAAACTTTAGTGTTGTATACACCGATCACTGACTCGGGTTAATTTTTTGAATCGGATTTGTAACTCTTAGTAATTTTTCGAAATAACTCAAACCGAGCTGGCCACGAAGAGAGTAAACTAACAAGAGGGTTTAATAAGCTCTAGCCAATCAGAATATTGTAGCATCGACGCGTCATAGTGACATACTTGGACAGGAGTACAGAGTCGAACTCGAACCAAGAAACAAAACTGTCACATGTAACTCTCATATACCAAGAGTGCGGAGTGTGCGCTAGCCTGTCACTGTCTATTGAGAATGGTGGCCATGACATGTCCAACTACGTCATATTTCGTCACAAATGTTCATTCATCTCTTTCTTTAAGTTTCCCCATTGTCTTATGGGATTAGACTCTCCTAGTCAAATAACGTTTATGGTGGATTTATGCAGCAGTCATAAGTTTTAAGTAATAAGGAAGAAATATTCGTCAATGATTGGTTGGAATTAATAAACGGATCAATCAATCATGGACGAATATTCTTCCTTAAACCATAAAACCACCATTAGTCTCCTTAGCTGGCCATACATACGAGGATATATTGAAAAATTCTCAGCCTACTATAGAACCAAACAAAATTTCAATGTCAAAATATTTTATTACTCAACATATTCTCCTCTTAATTGGATACATTTATTACAGCGAACCTGCAACGTCTCTACACCTTTAAAAAAATGTTTCTTCTTGCTCTGCAAACCAGACCTCCACAGCTTTTATTACCTCCTCGTTGGAAGAAAATTTACGATCTTTTAAACTTTTTTCAGTTGAGGAAAGAGATGATAGTCGGACGGAGCCAAATCGGGTGAATAATAAGGGGGGTGTTCTAGTAAGTATTCAAACCCTAAATCACGAATTTTTTGCATGACTACATGAGATTTGTGTGCAGGGGCGTTGTCAAGCAAAAACAGAACACCTTTGGATAGCTTTCCGCGTCTTTTCTCTTAAATTTTTTCCCGTAGAGTGGTCAGTAATGTCGAATAGTAATCTCCAGTTATTGTTCTACCCTTATCCAAAAAATCAATCATGATTACTCCATGGCAATCCCAAAAAACTGAAGCAAGAACTTTTCCAGCAGATTTTTGGACACGAAACTTCTTAGATCTTGGAGAACCGGAGTGTCGCCATTCCATCAATTGTTGCTTTGTTTCTGGATCGTTGAAATGTACACAAAAGTCTCATCCATATAGTAACAATTCGGTTCAAGAAGTCTACACATCGTTTTCAAATCGAGCACAGATCGAACGCGATGCAACTACCCTTGCACGCTTTTGGTCAACATTCAAACATTTGGGGATCCATTTTGCAGCAATTTTTCTAATGTCCAAATTGACGTGACCTATATGATGAACGCGTTCGTATGAAATATTCAGTGCTTCAGATATCCGTTTTACGGTCTGTTAAAATCATGTCATGAGCTGCATCGATATTTTCGAAGACTGACACAGAAACTGGCCTTCCCGATCGGTCATCATCTTCAATGGAAAATTCACCTCTTTTGAAGCTGCAGTCCAATTTTTCACGGTCGCATACGAAGGACCATATCTTCGTAAATCTGCTTACCTCTTAAGCCTTTTAAATACAGGTACTTGATGATGGCTCGATACTCCAATTTTTCGATTTTCACAATTTCGTTGGACATATTTCTCTTTTAATTTATTGCGTCAAACTTTACACTGACACTTCTAGTAAGTTATTGTTCGTTGCTATGGTAACGCAATATTTTGTTTATGCAGGAAACTGGTCTAGGCTAACTATGGATATCAATACATCCTCGTATAAGCTCTGCTTTCCATTTAAAGTAAGGAGCTCATCAGAGCTGCCGGAGCGTATGACCATGCGTTCCATTCAATGAGTTTAAAAGCACCGGAGCTGCATTGGTTAATATTCCTCTTGCCTCTCGAGCCACACACGTTTTATAGGTGCATGAAGCACAAAAGTAAAGTCAGTGATAAAAATGCGTTTTCCATTTAGGAGTGTTCAGCCCCAGAGCTACAAGCCCCTGAGATCTTTATCACTGACTTTTTCGCCGCAACTGTGATTTCGCTGTTTTGATTTATTTCAACTTGTGTTTCATGCACCTAGAAAACAGGTGATGTTCGAGGGGCAAGTCAACCGATGCAGCTCCGGTGCTTACAGCCCCACTAAATGGAAAGCATGGTTATACGCTCTGGGTAGCTCTGAGGATCTCCTTACGTTAAATGGAAAGCAGCTAAAGATCGCAGGGGCTTGTAGCTGGGGCTCAAACTCCTAAATGGAAAGCGCCTATTGACCATCTGCAGCACGTGACAAACTGGGCGTGTCTTCTTTGCTTGGAGGATAACCCACTGGGATAACCATCACAGATTCCGTGAAATGTGTTTCAAAGACTTTCTCCAAGTTTTGATGAGCTATTTTCATTAAGAATTCAAAGGAACTCACTTGAATCAGGATTATAAGATCTTGGAGAATGTCCATGATCAAAAGTAATTGGAAATGAAACCAAATAAATTAATAAAGGGATTGGTAATTCAATTTCCTACTAAATGTATAAGAGTACCTGTAATTATACCAAACCGTATTTGACAATATTCCACGGGCTATCGGTGATAGATCTTTTGCCATCAGGTTGTTAATAAATTTTGTTTTTAAATGTTTGAAACACTGAATTGTTACAATGACACGTCAACACTGTTAAATGTCACATTCAATTTTTTATTTGAATTTATTGAAAAAATACTCGCCAAAAAATCGAGCAAGTTATTGTTTAGTGTTGCAAATATGTTCTATTCTGCAGAAATGTGTACGAATATACAAAAAATAAAATATATCACAGATTCCCGAAAACTAAAGAAAATGGTTGTTCCATTTGAACATATTCCAATCGACGAAGTAGAATTCTTCTATCGTAAAACAATTTTTGGAGATCATTTTAACGAATGACTAGGATTACATCTTTCAAATTTGGATCCATAATTGAACATGAAAATTTTCTCTCCCATTTGTCTATCGAATTGTAGCACCGACTTAACCTTTAAACTAGACTGCTAGTACTCATATACCCACCACTCGAAAAACTCATCCAAAATTGAACATCCTGAAATCGTGTCTGCGCAGTGCGCAAGAGCCACCAAAGAATTGATATTTGACAATCTGGGGAGCCATTAATTAGGTCATTGGCCAAACCTTGAGTAAATAGATATTGTTAAAATGAAGTGTTTTGGACTTTGGTGTAAAAATCCCTAATTTTTAACGACCGAAATGTGTTTTGTTGGAAGTATGGTCCCCATTACATTAATAATAATAAGCTTAACTTTCCTTTAAACCAAATATAAATCTGTATAGGAATTTGTCATCCCAGCAAACACAGGTTACATCACAGATGCATCGCAGCGATGTAACAATGTGACCTGCGATATCGTATTGTATGTCGAATAGACGACGCTGCGATGTCGGAGGGATGTTATTTTGTCCCACTCAAGATTCATCCACGCGACGTCGCTGCAACAAGTTCTACGATGAAACAACGATATATTTTTTGAAATGTAACTACGATGTATACGAGACGATTCCATATTGATATCGCAGGTGTGTGAACATGTGACATATCACAGCGATGTACTTTTTTCACGCAGGGGTTAGGTAATACAAAGGAAAATATATCAATGAAAAAAAGCTTTGGATGGAAAATATGTATTTAAACATTTTATTTTCAATAAATATAATGTACTCAAAATGAAACAACATTGTTCTAATCGAAGCATTTTCCAACAATAAAAAATAATGATACCTAAAACAATAAAACTTTATCATCCGTCTTTTATGGTGATAAGAGAAAGAGGGAATAAATGAACGTTTTGCCATAGTTTCAAGTGAAAAATTATTGTTACTTACTTTTATCCTGGGGACTATTCCTAGAAAAAGTTATTTCCACAACTTTGTCACAGGATATTAAACATTTATTAAGGCTGTGTCAAGTCACCGGTCGGACAAGGCACGCGCGTTCAGTATGAAGTATGACGATGAGTCGGACCGGTCAGATGATTGAAAATATTGGTCACATACAAACAGTTCTAATTAGGTCGTCAAGTCAACCAAATGACCGCGCTGGTCTAATCATATTGGTCAGACCGGAGACTTGACTCAGCCTAAATTACTATGACCATTAGTCGAACTTGGTGCAACAATCCATTTTTGGTTATGTTCAATGTTCTTCTTCTTCTTAATCCTTTAATATGAGCTATGCTTGCACAAATTACTCCGAATCCCCCCATCCCAGTAAACACAAATCGATCTCAGAGATGTTAGTGGTCCTCACATTCATGTTCCACGTCACTCCTGTGAGTCCAGTTGCGACTCGTATCGACATCTCCAGATCTTCTATTTCGGGCCCTTTTGGTCGTTTTTTTGCTTCACATTGTGATATAAAATATGACTCAAAGTTAGCTGAATGTGACGTTTTAGTGCACATCTAAATTGGAGTCACATTGAGGTAACATTATAATCACAATGTGAAGTTGAGTAAATCATCCATATTCCACATGCTCTCAATGCGAGGTGCTTTTCGATTCTTTATGCGTAACACATTCCGATTGATGAAGATATCAAATGAGAAGACTAAGAGAACTCAAATCTCTGTCACATATACCAATTGAAGGTGTCACAAGAATTCTCAATTATACTTGAAAGGGAATCTCTTTCTGAGTAAGTTTACACTGTACTAGGAACTGCATAGGACTCGCATTCCATACATTGTGTTCATAAAATAACCCACCCCTGTTAACTTTTGAACACCTCAAAATTTGTTTTTGATTCAATAGAAAAAATATTGAGCCGTGCAGAAGGTAACAGGAGGAGGGATACTTTATGGAAACACTGCAGTGTCATCTTGAAATATTCTGATGAAAACAAATTTTTCAACACGTAATTCCTATTCCAGGTTCTTTTTTGAACTCTTGGTAGTGTTCAATGTTAGGTTGTGTACTTTACTTTCACTTTAAGAGATTGGGTCTATGCCTGAGGTTGATGTTACTTTATTTAAAAAAGTTATTTCGAAAAATAGCTCTTGAACGACTCTCATAATGTTCGAAAGAGTATGACTGAGTTTTGACCACCTATCTCTGTCAGGTTCATAGAAAAAAAAAACACTATAAGAAATATACAAAATATTACTTTTAACAAAACTTTAATTATAGCAATAAATGAAAAAATGCTGGGGATAAACTCAAAATATCAAACAAGAAATAAACTTGACTAAAAATTACATTCTTGAAACGCCAACGGTGCTTCTTTTTCTGTTCCATGGTTAACATGGCGGAGACAATCTCGCGTTAACATCTCGATCTCCTTGAGGGTTGTGGAGCCTGAAAATTAACGAATGCCATGAAAATAAATCCATAAAGAAAGAATGAAACTACTTCACGGAAAATCATGAAATCATTGATGAAAAATATACAACGTAATCCAATCTTCCGCAAAAAAACCCTATAGAATAGGTATTTTCGTCGGTAAATATCTTCTAACCTATCATCAGAGAAGGTAACAAATGAAACATGGTTGTATTCTGAATGTCATATGGAGACAAAAAACATTTGGTTAGATATGTAAAGTAGTTCGTTGATTCTTTCATTTCACAAGTTTGGTCATTTTAGTACTAAAATCGATTCAAAAACTGAAATACTCAACGATACTTCTGCATCAAATACAACAGAAAATTGAAACAGTTTTCTCATTTTCTCAAAGAAAAACATGTTTTACCATTGATATTCATATAGTGATTACAACAGTATAGTAATACAAAAGAGTTTTTTTGTCAAGGTGACAATTATTTTAATGAATTAGAAATTTTGTAAATATTGAAAAAATGGCAAAAACTGAAATTTGCAATATAACGTTCAAATTCAAAGATGTATAAAATTGAAATAGAAATGACTTTTCTCTTTATTTTTTTATTCGAAAATAAGACTATTTTAAGCGATTATTTTGAAAGAAATGAACTTTTGACAAATAGCGAATTTCACGTGACCTCATCGTCCAAGTAGGATATTTGATGTTTCTTATCTTTTTTATAATACGACTCATCATCGATCCAAGTCAAATTTTAGAATGAATAATTATTAAAAGTTTATTTTCCATTTGATGCCAACTCTTTGGAGGACACTGTATATTTATGAGAAACTCTGTTAACGTGAATATATATTCAAAAGTGTGATGAGTGAGATATATGGAGTTTTGGAATATTTCTAAATAATTTCATAGATTCATTACCTACTTGATTTAGGTTTTAAATAAATCACCATGATATAGGTACACCAATAACAACAGGTTCTGTATATCAATTCACCTGGGTAACGTATGATTCTAAAAGGAGGTAGACTTGACTTTTTCCATTTACTTATATTGAAAGTTATAAATAACACAGTTCGTTGGGTACTTCGTTGAGTCGTTATGTTTCAAGCAAATATTCGATCCAAATTTAACATGTTCTCCAGGTAAAGCGTCAAATCAAGTTAGATTACTTCGAGCTAGTGCCGAAGATAGTACGAATATATTTTGGTGGGCTATCATCATTATTAAATATGTTTATTCAAAATTTGCAGAATTTTATTGGCAGTCGATTGTGTTATATTTTCCTCTAAGAAACATACTTGTCTTAAGCCACTGATTACACTTTTTTTCTCTCAGTACTGATTGATTGAATCAATCTCTGGATTTTAAATAGATTAATGGTCAAAAAACCGATTTTCCATTATCAGTAATACACCAATAACACGAAATATCGACAGCAAATATATATATAACTTATTGTTATTTGCCTCTGGAATTACTGTGTTAGTAATTTAGAGGCATTTGAATAACAGAAACTTAGTTTGGCCATTTTTTGTATTCTATTAACTTTAAATTCCAGGTAAAGTGTATTCAAAAGTGTGGTTTTCATTCTCCTTCTGCGTTGAGTCAAATGCGAAATTGCTTGGTATCATTTTACTAGGAATGTGATATTTATTTACGTAACTAGCCGATCGAATACACTTGAAAATGGAAATCAGTCAATCTATTTCAGTGAATCTTTGTTAGTACTCACCTTGGAAAAGAACGCAGAAACACACTAGACACTTGAAGACCCAATAAATGGCAAATTCCGGCACCTATACACAAAGACAACACTTCCTCAGCGGCCATCTTGCCAAATAGTTCATTTCATTTCGCCGGAGTGCCGGTCACTATAATACGTCACGTCACCAAACGAGCAAACAAACAATTGTTATTGTAGATTGGAATTTTCTTGTCAGAAATAAATGTTTCTGAGAGGTCAGAGAGATGCACAAACTGATTTGAATTAATGCGAATAACTTGTACGTCTTTGAGACATAAAATCAAAATTCTAAACCACCGACATTTTTGATTCGGTTAAGAATGTGTTCTATAAGTCAGAGAGATTCACAAATTAACGTGCACATTCGTCTCACATCAACCGAAATGTGATGAGATTTGTGAACATTAACTTTATTTGGAGTACCATGGAGGTGACAGCGACGTATTATTGTGTTTCACTTTCGTAACATTTAGTGATATGAATGCGAAATCTCAAGGATGTTTGTGTTAACTGGGATGTGTTATGCAAGAATCCGTCTCGCCCCGGCCTCTAACCGGCGTAAATAACATGGGCTTCGTCGAGGGATGAGGATTGTCTTGCTCGAAGCAATATCCTCACCCTGGTCTATTTTTTGATTACACTTCATGCACATTAGATATTAGATGGAATAAGACCTAATGGCAAACATTCACTAACATTTACATACACTTCATGCACATTATCTATAATGGCGGACATTTTCTTCTACATTAACTTGACTTCCAACACGAGGCCGCCTTCTGATCTCAACCGCTCCCGGAAGTCGAATCTATGTTAAATGTTTATGATCGAGAAGCAAAATGAACGAATATAGAAATTTACGAAGCTCTGGCGCATGTGCAATGGCGTTCATTGTTGACATGACATCGCAAAAAACACATATGACGATAACATCATCGCGGCGAGGAGAAATTTGTAAAATCGCAACTGTGACATCTTAGAAATGACAAAAGTCATAGATTAGCTTTTGTACATCGCAGCGATGCAACGTATGTAATATCGTACTGTTGCCTCATTGCGACATCTCAGAGATGTCATGTCACAGATGTATTTGCTTCTGTAGATCGCAGCGATGCAACGTTTTTGATATCGCTGTATTGCCTCATTGCGACATCTCAGAGATGTCATGTCACAGAGATGTGTTTGCTGGGAAGTAGCATCAAAAAATATTACAAACGTACAGCCCCCCAGCCGTGATTCCACCTGTACACATAGATATATATTATATATGATATTATGATTTCTATGCCTGTACATAGTAAATGTTGAGTGTTTGTTTTGTATTCAAGACTTCCCTTATGTTTTTGAGTAAGTAATTATGAGAATTAAGATTTTGGACCAACTTATCACAGTGAGTTTTCCAACTTAACGAATTGTCAAAATAGATACCTAGAAATTGAACACTTGTACAATTTTGAGCCAATTGATTAATTATCTCTAATTTCGATATACAGTTCTGCCAGGGCAAGAGCTTTGGTTATTCCGGAATCTAAGGAAGTCTGTCTTTTCATAATTTAAATAGAGTTAGCCAAAAACAATACATTCCAACTCTTGGAAAATGTCACTATACACTGTTTTTGTAGTGAAATATCTTTTTTTTGGGATACAATAATCACTGATGTATCATCATAGCTTATATGGTAATAAGTGAATATATTGACACGTTTAAGCCATTTATATATAAAATAAATAGTACCGGTCCGAACACTGAGCCCTGTGGTACTCCAAGGGAAATGTCAGTTGCTGAGGATTGCTTGGGTTTCTATTTTCCTTTTACTCTTTCAAAGTGAAAGTAGGAGAGGAAATGTGATTCATGAATGTTCGCAGTTATAAAATATTCTCGTCATTAAATAAAAACTCAATTTTTCAACATTCCACTTGCCTTCGTACTAGACCCATTAATTTTTCCTGAAGTGCGCCAATGTGATTCTGACAGATAACAGAAACAATGCGCATGTCCTATGGCCACCAGTCAATTTCGTAATTGGATTTGGCAGTCTAGTTTATAGGTTTTAAAGTCGGTGAATTGTAGCCTCTAGATTCTATTTTGCCGAAAAGCAGCTTTTCAGACCAAAGAGACTAAACTAACAGGATGGTTTAATAAGCTCTAGCCAATCAGAATCTTGTAGCATCAACGCGTCATAGTGACGTACTTGGACCTGAGTACAGGGGTGGGATTACGTGAGCCATAGAATTCTATAGTCGACAGTTATGTCTCTCCCGTGAATTCAACCATAATGACACCTCATTTATTCGATGAAATGTAGAATTCTATGGCTCACAGAATCCCACCACAGAGTCGAATTCGAACCAAGCAACAATTTGAAATTTGAAATTATAAATTATAATTTCATTTCAGTGGATAGACTCTCCTGTTGAATAATGTTTAGTCTCCTTGAGTGTTTCCAACATTTAAAAACAAAATATTTTACCAACCTGACTGCGAAAAAATTATCACCGACATCCTGTGGAATATGATTTTTCGTGGTCAGTGAGATCAGTTCTGGAGCTAATCCGATTTACTCGGAGCTACTCATTGGATCAATTTGTAAGCGGCTCTACTTCTTGTTGTAATGTAGTGTAGTGGCATTTACACTACATTTTGAATCGAATGAAGGTCAGTGCACTTACAAAAAGGAATGTTTCAATCCAATCGGTAAACGGATACTAAAATCGAGTGTTAATTACACCGTCTGTAGAGAAGTGATAAGCTTCCTTGCAAACCAACACAACTGAAATGAAATTATAATATGATGACTATAATTTCATTTCAGTGACCAACACTCGATTTTGTATTCGTTTGCCGATTGGCTCAACACATTTCTTAGAGCTAGGTTATTCTGGACTTTCATTGAATTTTTCTTTGTTCTTTTTTCAGAGAATAAAAGTCCAGAATAACCTCACTCAAAGTGAAACATTCAACCAAACACATTTCTTTGTATCCACACTCATCTACACTCGAATCAAAATATAGTGTAATTACACCACACAACACTTTATAGACGAAAGGATCTATAGTGTTCATCCTGAAAACATTATTTTAAGTTTTGACAGAATGACAGATTAAAAATTGACAAAATTGTCAGGATATGGAGAAACTCTATTAATTTATCCTAATTTATTTATTGAAATATATGTTTAGACTGAAAGTATATGATTCTGAAAAAAAATTAAATGATATAGGTATTATCGTTTTTAGACTGGATCAACACCAAACTTTTCTTTATGCTTTTCGCTAGTAATATTGCGGCTCATTGAAAAATCGAGTTGGCCGATTCAAAAGTGGGTGTGCGGTGTTTTCGTTTTGATTTATTATCGTTATCATTGTGTACAAATTATTCCTGATGAGATGTATATTATTTTTAGATAATTAATGTGCCAATATTGGAAAAATACAGCAGCATACATTAAAAAAATGTGCGAAACTACACTACTTCAAACCATCAAAATATTTTGGTGTAGGAAAAACAGTTGAAAGTTGGAGGGTGGAACAACAGAATGGGGAATAAAAACAGTTGCTGCTCCTTCTCCAGCCCTCAGAGCAGTCATAGAGAAAGGGTAATAATCCCAATCGAAGATACCTTGCATGAGGGAGAAATAAGTCAGAACAATCTACAACATATTAGTGAGAGGGAAGGGGATGATGGAGAAGCAGATCCTTCTCAGGATCCCATGGCAAGGACAATATTCATTGAAAGATCCAGAACTGCTATAGAAAATGGCATGATTAGGAGAAAGAGCCAACATCAAATTGCTGACATGAGGCCTTTGAAAAAAAGCAGTTCTTGCTCTACAATATATTTAGATGATAGCACAGTGTCTCAACCCAATCTGAAAAATACAGTCAAATGTGTAGCCTTAGCTATTTATTACCACATCAAAAACAGAGATTCTCATAGGGACATTGAAATATTCGATGAGAAATTACATCCTCTTACAAGAGAAGGTGTTGGTGATGACTATGACATACAAAACCCTGAACACAAACAAATTTACAAATTTGTAAGGACTTTATTTAACGCTGCGCAGTTGACTGCTGAATGTGCCATTATTACTTTAGTGTATCTAGAAAGACTGTTAACTTACTCCGAATTAGATATTCAACCATCTAATTGGAAAAGAATAGTTTTAGGTAGGTGATTTGCTTATATCAATCAGAAATACCTTCTTGGTCCTCAGTATTGCTTTGGAAATATTTTTTTTTAATGGGATAGAGAAGTTTTGTGCATGGTTTTCATTTGTTACGAGAACTTCACTGTGGGAATCCAGACCAGAGTTTGTACATGAAATTTCTTGATTGTTTATCTCAAAATCGTTTCACTATTCAACAGGTTCTCAAATTGTTATGGCTGGAAAATTCCAAAATTTGTGTTCACTAGTAAGATGAACATTGCAAAATTGCTGAGCCTTCTTTAGATTAATGCCATGAAAAAACTTATATGGTTTGTAAAATTTGTTTTTTCAAAGCCATCTGTGTCAGTCAATACTACTGATAGAACGGAATAGAATATTTTTATTGACCATTTTTTGTTACAAGGGTAGATTATATTTTATTTCATTTTATTTCCACAGGATAAACCAATTTACAATGAATAATAACAAAAATTAAGTAAGATAAAATTAAATTTACCTAATATACTAACAAATACTCAATAAAATTGAATAAAAACAACAGTGAAACGCAAGGATTGGTTTTGAAATAACAAAACACTTAAGAGGATAGATTCTTAAACACTAACATCTTTCAAGACCTTCCTAATATTACATACATTTATACAGAATGGGCAGAAGGACCTCGGTCGATAGCCATTTGAATAGAATGTAATTCTGATTCAATAAACAACATTTATTATTATTATTATACAGAATAAGAAGATATTTTGATTCTATTAAGATTTTATTACATGTGGTAGTAAAAAATTAATTACAGGAAAAAAAGTTATTTAAAAAAAATAAAACAATAACATTTTCGATACTAACAATATCAAGACATAACAGTTTTATGAGATTATTACATTTTCAAGAAACTCCTTAGCCTTATTGCGAAAATCTTGATCAGAACTCGATTGCTTGATAGAGTTTGGCAATTTATTGGAAAGTAAAGTAATTTATCTTAAATAGGTACATCCTAATATTCACATATCCATTAAAAATATAATAAACATAACAAATTTATCTAAGAATAAAATTTAAAAACAATTCAATACACAGCAGGCTTGTATCACCAACTATTTAACCATAGAATACATTTCACTTATCCCAGCAAGTGTTTTTGTTTCAGGTACTCCTTAATCAATATCTTGAATTTTCTATAGTATCACAGTCTTTTATATTTTGAGGATGAGAATGATATTCAATCAAGACTTTACAGAATTATCGCATTTTAGAGAGAAGATTCCTTGAATTTAGATGTTTTGTGTGAGGAAACCATAAACAATCCACTACTTCGAGTCTTGTAGCTGTGTGAAGAGTTTACAGTTTGAAAAGAATATTTTTCCTTACATGACACACTTCAGAATATAAATTGAGGGAGCAACTAAAATTTGTTATTTCACAAAAATTGGCTTACAGCTGTCCCTGAAATGCAAACCAAATATCAGGCTTATGATGCATTTCTGAACTACAAACACCCTTTGGAAATCTTTCCCACATCCCCAAGATATGATATTGAGGGAAATATGAGAGAAAACATTGCATAATAAACATTTAACAAGATAGACCTAGCCACAGACTTTGTTAATTGTTTTATAGCTTAAAATGCCTCATTTCATTTATTGCAGACACTCTGAATTTGTAGATCCCAAGTGAGACTGGGATCTAGCAGTGTGCCTAAAAGTTTAATATCGGTACCAACTTGTATTACATTACCTAATCATGTTTTATCTGCTAGCTGATCTTTTCTGTTGTGAAAACTCATAAAAACTGACTTATTTGTGTTTAACAATAAGCAATTATTTTCACACCAGGAAAAAACTATGTATTACTGAATTTGCTTTCAAGAACACATTTAATTTATTTTATCAGATACTGTTATGCTGGTATCATCAGCAAACATTTTAATGTGACACTCATTCATGTGTTCTGGCAAGTCATTTGCAAACAAAAGAAATAATAACCAATACCCAATAACCAATCTTATATCATGAAAGAATGATCGTACCCCGGAACACTTAACTTTATTTTTATCCAGATTAGTAGGTTATTTCGAAAATGGAGTCTTGTTAGTTTTTCTGTTAGAAATGACACTCAATCAAAAGCTTTTGATAGTTCAAAGAATAGCGATATTACATATTTATTATCATCTACACAGTACATAGATAATTCAGTAAGTAGCTGTCTCAATGGAATTCTTCTGAAACCATGTTGGTTACTATATAGAAGATGGTTCATTTCCAAATAAGTAACCATCCTATTCGCAATAATTTTTTAAAAAAGTTTAGATAGTGAAGTAAGTAGAGAAACTTGTCTATTCAACATCCTGGTGATTTCCTTTTTTAAACAGAGTAATCACCAGAGCCTTCTTGAATTCATTCGGAAACACTGATTGAGTAGATATGCCAGAGGTTCAATGAGACAGTCGATTATACTTTTATTATTATCATTATTTATTATTTGTTATTTTCGATATTTCATCTATTCCACTTGATTTTTTATTCTTCATTGGAATCAAGGTGATATAAATTCCTTTTTTAGTAATAGGATTATTCTAGGAATTTTCACGCTTCCACTTGTGGTGCACGATAATAATGTATGCTGTCCAAAATGTTGGGTTGTGATAGAGTCAGATACACTCGAGAAATTATCAGTGAATATTTCAACTATTTCACTAGGATTTTTTATTGAATTTGAATTTTTTTCAAGTGTAATACTTTGACCATGTATAACTTTATTTTTCGTACCTAATTCATTATATACTCCAAATTTGTGCTGAGTTATTATCAACCCTGTCCATGATGTCAGAGTTAGGTTAGGTTAGGGGGGGGGGGGGGCACATCAACTCAAAATTTTTAAATGGCATGGGGGTCAAGTGTCACATCGTTGAAAAGAGAATTCAATTCTCTTCACAACCATCTGAATATTTTCAAATTTTGTTGAGAAATTTTTACTCAATATCGATTTATATGCCTTTCGAAATGTTCAAGTTGATCTGTCCCAAGCGCCATCTGTCGAGTAATTTCAATGTTTCTTCTCTCAAAAAGTAGTATCGGTAATACCTTTCAAAATATTTTTGGTTTCATTATTCCACAATAAACCGTTCAAATTTATCGAGGTATGAGTAGTTTTCAGATCCGCATTTATTTTTGATATTTCGAATATGGATTGTGAAAAAAAAAATCAATTAAATAAAAAAAAAAAAATAGATGGTTGTAAAGACAATTGAATTCTCTTTTCAACGATGTGACACTTGACCCCCCATGCCATTTAAAAATTTTGAGTTGATGTGCCCCCCGCGCCCCCTGTCGAGCAATTACCATATTTTTTATTTCAAAAAGTAGTATCGGTGAAACCCTCCAAACATTTTTTTATTCATGTTTCTACGTCGAACCGTTCAAAAGTTAACATGGGGGGGGGGACTAAGAAAAGCTGCACTGTATAAGTTGAACAGACAACAAACATAGTATGTTTAGACAAGTCAGAGAAAACAAAAAAATCAATTGAAATTACAACATACATGACACTATTTAAATTAACATTTAAAATGACTAAACACAGAGGTGCCATTTCATTTCATTTCATTTCAATGGCCAAACTGCACCAAAAATATCATTTATTTTATAAAATGCTTGGCTTATAAGTGCCTGCGTCACCACAAATTTAAGTTTTTTAATTGAAAAGTTTTTCCATTCTTGCGGAAGAGTATTATATATTTTGCCATACAATACATCAGATTGTTTTTCAGTATTTACCAATTTCATTTTAGCTGTTCTAATGGTGTCCTTGCTTTTGGTATTGTATTCGTGTATCATTGCTCCAGTAGTGTATTTATCTTTATTTTTATGTACGTATAATATACGTATTTATAGTATATATAAACATGGGACAGTGAGAATCTCTAGATCAATGAAAAAAGATTTTGCATGATCTCGGGAGTTTGCTCTAACCATCTCTCTAATTATTTTTTTCTGATATATAAAAACATCATTTGCTGCAGATACTGAACCCCACAGTAGTATTCCATACTGCAAATGAGACTGTATTAAACCGAAGTATGCAATTCTAAGAACATCTCTGCTTACCACACTCCTCATTCTCCTTAGGGCGAAGCGACCTTTGGAGAGTTTTTTATTAATTTCAATGATGTGTGTCTTCCAGTTTAAATTGCTGTCTATATGGAAACCTAGTAGGCACACACAATTTTCATTTTCATTGTTAGTTCTTTTGTTAAAATCTATCATTTTGGTTTTATCTTTATTCAGACATAACACATTGGCATTGAAATATTGTTCGCATTTTACTTGTTTCTTATGTTATTTCTTCTAGTTTACTGGGATTACTTGATGTAACTAGAAATGAGGAGTCATCGGCATAAAGAAATGTATTCGTAATGTCAACATATAATGGCAAATCATTTATATACAAAATAAATAGAAGAGGACCTAATACTGATCCTTGGGGAACTCCATGATGAATTTGTTGAATGTTAGATGTTACGTTGTTATGAATAATATATTGTCTTCTACCAGTGGCTCACCCTATGGTTATATTTCTCCCAGTATATCCAATCTCTTAATGAAATTGAGGAATGTATTGGGAGAACAATTTACCAGGTTTTCTGGCCTTACTGTTGTATTGCCAAATATTAAAAATCTGGTTCTGGCCGCTGTAGGGCTTGTACATAGAATGTGTTTATACGTTTCATCATCCTCCATGCATAGCCGGCACTCTGCATCTTGTGCAAGTCCGATTTTATGCAAGTGATGTTTGATTTTGCAGTGACCAGTAAGCAAACCTACTATAACTCTGAGATGTGCTCTACTGAGTTCTAGCAGTTTGTCAGAGTTTTTTCCTTGTACAAGCGATACATGATTTGGAATGGGCTAGGCCCGGTAGACTTCGCCAATGCTCGATTCTTTTGTTGTCTGCCCAAGCTGTCATGATATTCTTGGCAGTTCTATATGCTAAACCGATTACCGGTTCTGGTCCAGTGAACGTTGTTTCGGCCCCCCTTTTTCTAGGGCGTCCGCTATTTCGTTTCCTTCTAGGCCTCTGTGACTTGTTATCCAGGCTAGGGTAACGTTGCGTTGTGCTAGTCGGTTTAAGGTGTCTCTGCAGTTCCATACTGCTCTAGATTTGAAGCAGTTGGATTCATGCGCTTTCACTGCTGCTTGACTATCTGGAAATATTTTTATTGTTTTTCGTGTGGTCGATTTTCCAGCTCCCTTGCACACATTTCAATAGCATATACCTCTCCCTGAAATATCGTAGCTAGTTTACCCATACTGAATGATCGTTTCACTATTGGGTTCATCCCATATATTCCAGCTCAGACGCCTTCCAAAGTTTTGGAACCATCGGTAAATCAACGTTCATTTGCCCTACATAGGTCGGTTTCATTCCGGATCCAGTCTTCTCTTTCATGAAAGACCACAGTGTAGGACGTGAGGTTGATAGTTTTAGGCATGATGTCTGAGGGCATTCCCAAAATATTGTGAGCTACTATGCCCTCCAGCATGCTGCTGCTTCTCATGACACATGCCTGCGGTAGACTAATGACCGCTTGGTAGAGTCTGTATGTTGCCAATCTTGCCTCTCTCTCCAGAACCATGCAGAGAGCAAGTAACCCAAGGAGGGCTTCCATTCCTGCCATTGGCGTGGAGCGAATTGATCCAGTAATCGCCAGGCACGCTTGTCTCTGTAGTCCGTTAAGTTTAGCAAGGCCATTTTTAGATGGCCCTTGCTCCACCAGACTACAGAGCCATACGTGATCATTAGTCGTATGACGGTTACATACAGCTAATATACGTGTTTTGATGACATACCCCATGTTTTGCCACATATTCCTCGGCATGTCCATAATGATAGGCTAGCCTTTTGGATAGTCGTTTCCAAGTGCGACTTCCAGTTTAGCTTTTTATCTAGGGTTACTCCCAAATATTTTGTTTCATTCGCAAAAGGATTTGTTTCACCATTGAAGGAAGAAAGTATTAAATGTTTCAGCTTCCTTTTCCTGGTGAACGGTGGGGGTTATTGGTCTTATCCTCCCTCTCACACCATTTATGTATGGCAACGAATATATCCTGAAGGTCGTAGGAGATCGTCTCTTCGGATTTATCGTTTATTATTAGGACCAGATCGTCAGCATATGCTTGCAGATCAACCTCCCATAGCGAGATGATGAGAGAATCAGAGTAGTGCATTATTTTAATCCTTTCAATAATAATAATAAATCAACTTTATTCATCAATAAAACAGATAAAAATGGAATTTGGTGAAAAGACGGAGTGTCAGCAGATGATATATTTTTTATATTCCTTCAACCTTTTTTTATAATTAGACGTACCCTTAATGCATAGTTCTCTATTCCTTGTGTTTCCAGGTGCTATCCTACTGGCTTCCAAAGTTTGGGATGACCAAGCTGTTTGGAATGTCGACTACTGCCAAATATTGAAAGATATTACAGTGGAAGATATGAACGAACTAGAAAGGCAATTTCTCGAGTTCCTCCAATTCAACATCAATGTACCATCAAGTGTGTATGCCAAATACTACTTCGATTTGCGCACTCTAGCTGAAGCAAATGATCTTACATTCCCCAGTGAACCTCTGAGTATCGAGCGGGCTCAGAAACTCGAGGCCATGTCAAGGGTAATGGCTGACAAGTATAACCAGGAATCGATAAAAAATAGTCTGAAGAAATGGTCCAGCTTGGACAACATCATGAACGGATCTGCCCGGAGAAGTGTGGCTATTTTGTCGTGATTGAAAATTTATGTTTCCAGTGAAGTACTTGAAATGATTAGAGAGATGGTTCTTGGGTTTTGGAAGGTACTGCTTTAGCTGGGTTTTTTAATTGCGTAAGTAATGACGCAATTATTTTTTGATTGAATTTTGAACACCGTAATTTTCAAAAGAGATTTTGACTTGATTTGCCTTGATTTGTTAATGGCAGTATAAATTACAGACTCCTTTTGTAGAGACTTAGAAACTTCAAATTGTTTTTGAAATTCTGTAGGCAAAATAAGTTGAGTAAGCTTTTGAAATTCCATAGGCAAAATGAGTTGAGAAAATAGTGCCACTTGTAAAGTGTAGTAGATTCATTAAATTGAAACTGTCCCAGTTGCAGTTTTTCAAAACAAATGTGCAGCTATGAGTAATAAACGCTACTTATTTTTTCTTTACATTATACAAGAGTTTAGGTCCTTTTTGTCTGCTTCAAAGTGTAGTGTAGTGTAATTTACACTACATTTTGAGTCAAGTGCACTTCAATGCAGTTACAATAAAGAAATGTGTCTTTCCAATCTATAAACGAATACAAAAATCAAGTGAAAATTACACCCAAGTGTAGGAAAGTGCTAAACTTTGATGCAAATGAAATAACCTTTTGTCTCTTTTTATTCTGTATTTTGATTAATGTTGAAATTTCTCTTTTGTAAAGGAATGGTCAGACTTGGTATAGTTTTTCCGATGTGTGAAAGCAGTACTTCTTTCTCATGCATATCACTCAAGACTTTTTTCCTGAATTGTTCATTAAATTTCAAAAATATACACGCTATTATGAGGGTTAACATGGTTTATGCATTTATACTTTCAAGAGGTATATTTTATTACCTTTATAAACCCTTTATAGATGATGCTAGTGAGGTTAGGAGGTAGGTTGAACTATGTTCATGTTTAGAATCAAGTAGTATTATAATTCTTACAAGCCTTCTTCATTCAGATTCAAAATATTAAACAATATCTTTTTGCACTGTTTTAAGATAATAATAATATATAATTCAGAGAAAATTCATTACAGAGAAAAAAAGACAATTTCAGCATATTACATAATATGATTGATAATAATATTGTAATAAATATGACGTCTAAAAAGTTTTAAACTAGTTTATTTATACACATATAATCTAATTACTAGTTCATAATATAAAATGTGTCTGTATAATATCATACTTACTTATTTCAAAGCAGAGTGTCTATGATGAACTCTGTCTTTCACTGTAACTGTAACTGTGCCCTCTTCACGCGCGGTGCGGTATTTATCCACGAGATAGTTCTAGAAAGCTGCGATTCTTCGTCGGCTTTTCGATTTCTCGCTTTTACATTGGTTGATGCCTGTTCGAATAGATGGCTCTCGGCGTCGGTGAGGTTCTGGAAAACGCCGTTTGGCATTCTGCTGCGATGTTGAGGTGAGATATGCAAATGAGACGACATGTCCGGCGTCAATTCGTTACAATATATTCACATAAAAAAACAACAAAGCTGAAAAATGGTATAGGATATGTTTAATAATTTGAGAAATAGTTTCTCCACTTAACCAAAAAATTGTATTACTATACTTGAAGCACGTTTTGCTAAAAAAAGTTATTATTATGGATCCATCAAGATTTAATTTGGATTCAATACAAAATATCAGTTTGTGTATGAAAATTGTGTTTTTTTAAATCTTTGTTGCAAATGACTTTCTTAAGAAATATAGTTCATCTGCGAATAAAAATCAAATATTTAATGTCGAGTCTGCTACCAATAGGGAACTTCTAACCTCACTAATATTGTCTAGTAAATTTTGAATTTATTGTTGATTTTGAAGATTCAAGAATCAACTTCACTCTTATGGCAGCTACAAATAGAGAAAGTATTGAATCTTTACCTTACTGTTTGCAACAGTAATCAATTTCTGGTCTTTTTTGCTCAAAAATCAACAAGGCCTTTGAATAAAATTGTGCTGAGCAGTCCATACAATTTTTAAAATTCATATTAGTGTTTTTCGCCTGTTGACATCTTTTTGTGTCGATTGGTCTTTGGAAAAAGCAATATTAAAGATTTATAACAAAAACGAGCAATGACAATTTAGGGATATACCTTTATGTCTTTCCTCAAAACAGTTTTATAATTCAATTATTTCTCACGAAATATTTGTCAATGTTTTAATCTTGGCAGGAAGCTGATGTTGAGCTTCTAAAGAGTTTATTTGTCCATCAAATCCAAGCCCTGTTCTCCAAATGTTGACTGAAAAATCAGTTGAATAATAACAATAAACATCTCTTTCAATCTCTCAGTGCTTCACAAGATCTACCAAAGTATTCCTAGTGAATTATTTCAATAAAGATCTACTTTTTATTTAATTGCAATTATGTATTTTGTATACTATTTTATTTACCGCGCTTTTTAAGTTGAGAGATGTATTTTTATATTTTACAAAATCAAATGCCTATTTATATTATATTCATACTATTATACATTGTATTATGAAACATTTGTCATGCGATTCTACATGAAGAAACTTCTGTGGTGGTTTTTGCATTGATGATTATGGCCTAATTAATAAAATGTCTCTATCATTTAGAGCACTATAGTATTTGATTGATTTGAGTCACCACAGAGGTATTCTTTTGTTTTTTAACTCATATTTTTAATAGTTGTATTCTGATATTTATATCTTTATTATTTGTAATCAGTAAAACACCTCAGTTTGATATCAAGTAATAGACCGTCAGATAGTAACAGATTTAGGTTCCCCAACTTTGCATACAAGCTTCGAATAGGGTTGAGTAAAATGGAGGGAAATTTACGAGTGGCTCCTGAGGAGAACATATAGAAAATTCGATTTTCCAGAACAGAAATAAAAGGAGTATGTTGCCCATATTTTCACGCGAGAGGGGGTTCACCGATTTATTAATTAATAGAACCTGGCTTCGGAATACCAAAGGCTTTAGTGTTGCAGGTGGTGAAAGGGTTAAAATGAGGGTATAATCTTGTAAGGAAGAATCGAGATTTTTCGTCACAAGTCCATCGAAACTATGAAAACATACATCGTCACTAGACCGAAAAACATAATGGCTTGCGTAAAAATATGGGCAACATACTCCTTTTATTTCTGTTCTGGAAAATCGAATTTTCCATATGTTCTCCCCAGGAGCCATCGATGTACTTTTCAACCCTATTTGAAGCTTGTATGCAAAAATGGTGCACCTAAATCTGTCACTATCTGACTGTCCATAATATATCTTTCATATTTTTCTTAAGAATTGATTTGCAAAAGGAGATCGATTTATCAGCTATTACAAGTTCACAGATGTTTTTAACAATAAATTTTACTCAGATCAGAGTATGATATTCGAGTCTGTACCAGATTATTGGACTGAAGGACATTATTAATATATACCAAGTGGTTCAGGAGCCAAACTGACGATAAACATTATTTTTATTTCAACCAGGTTATTATGAGCTATGTAAATATAATGTGTTTTAGGAAATTAGCAACATCTCACACTTTTTCAAAATATGATTTCAAAATGAATGAATTCGAATGGTTATGTTTTTATTTGTTTATTAGTTTAATGGATGAAAGTTCACTTTTTGGTAGGCTGTATTATTGATTTTACTTCTGATATTTTTTTATTAATTTTTAATCACTAAAATACGCTAATCTCAAAAATACATTATTTGTTCGAAAATGTTCTTAAAGAACTACTTGGTATTTATGAAGATGATTTTCCAGACTTGAAGATAACTTTTCAAAACAATAACTTTTGCTACTGAATGCTCATGATTAGGGTGTCAAAACATTGATAAAGTTACTTCAAAGTTACATTTCAGTTGTTCTGTGATTCAATTAAAACTTCCAAATTTGATTAAGAAATAATTTGTTTACGTGGTTTACTGTTCTATTTCATTCACAGAATGTGTACAGGTAGTCTTCCTCCACTGAAAAATAACATGGTGGGTACTATTTTCTTCACCACACCTTGCCAGCTATTGCAATTGAAATTTCTGGAATTGTGACGAGATATACCACAATTGCTATATGTTTGTTCTGCATTGGAATCCTTGTACAAATCCTGTGAATGTGTATTATTGTAAGCATAAGCATGCGTCTTTTCATTTATAGCAACTCCAATATGCATTTTGCGTACAGGTTTCGCAAAACAATTACAATCCTTAAGAATAAAAAGGACAAGAAAGAATATAAACTGTTTTGCCTAATTGAGGCAAATAATATGATGGTAATGTGATGATTACCACGTATTTTATACTTCATGAGGCGCCTGTCCTTGATGAGTCCGACAACTTTTTCCTCTGCCACTTTCCCCTATTCACCGCTTTTCCGAAACATGGCGATTTCCCGAGTTTTCAGAGGATTGTTTAAAAAAAATTCTGAAATTGAATGGTTACATTGTCTGACAAATTTTTGGCTGCGTTTTTCCAGTCCGACGACTGGAAGTCGGAATTACGGCCGGGTATTGTTTATTGATTACCACATGATGGACAAAAATGGGAGATGAATCATTTTTATAATAAAAATTCGAGTTTTCCGACGAAAATATATCCGCGTCCCGCCAGTCCGACAAGAAAATGAGAAAAAACTATCAGTAGAACGATTATTTTTGTTTCTTTCTTAGCTACAAATAAAGTTGCAAATATTCTTGAACAAATTTAATGTACATTTTTGACGTAATATTTTTTAAAGAAACAACGGTTGTAGATGGCACTGTATATTTATTATTGTAAATAAAAAAATTAAGGAGTACCTAAAAAATTGTGCAAGGGATTAAAAACATGCGTGAATTTTGACAAGGGAAAAACATTATTATTTTGTCTGTTTACCACTTTCAAAATGATACGCACCGATGGAGTATACAATAATTAATGAAACTTTTACTTGCCGTGAGAAGTGATAAATCACAACTTTTTTGGTTTTGGCTAATATTTACTGTTTATTAATTATTTGATAATATTTATGCTCATGACGTTTTTGAGCTACTAAATAACTCTTACAGGCATGAAAGATTTTTTCATTAAATTTTCAATCGACCTGTGTATTGGCCACAAAACACTCGATAATATTATTTGACGTTTAAAAAAAAAAATTAAAATTTCAGAGAAAAAAACATCGAATGACGTTTTGAATATTCGTAAGTCACGTAGTATGTGCATGCTGCATAAATAAATACTAGACTACACACTAGAGTCTATCCGTCCATGGTGAGAAGGGTACAGCGTCATACGCGATTTATTGGAGGGAGAAGCATCCAATGGCGTAGTTTATAAAATTGTATAAGGGTTTAATTAGTTCAATAATAAATGCCGAATTAAATATTAAATGTAAGGTTGAGTCTAAAGTAACAATATTATTTAGCACAACTGGAAGACAGTTACAAATTTGATACCTGAAAAATTAAAAACAGTACACTACAACATCTACTAAAAATTTCACTCCACAACGACTTTGAAACAACAATACAATAATCAGGGAATATATTTAATAATTTTACAGTATTTATTAACATTTTTATTAACTTATAATATTTAATGATAAATATCGGAAATTAATGACGATGAATGGATGATGAAATGCGCGTACGCTATCGTCTTTGAAATTATGACATTTTTTCGATTATTCCCTAGATAACGGACACTGTTTTGTAGGACAACTATATTATACGAAAAATTTAAACTGTAACAAACAAAAATTAGACATGTGGTAATCAATAAACAATACCCTGCCGGAATTCCGCCTTTCGGTCGTCGGACTGGAAAAAAGCGACAATGTGACACTTCAAATTCATTAATTTTTGTTTATCAGGTGAAAATTAGCTGTGTGGTAATTGATTTTCAATACCTCAGTATTTTTACATGTTTGGGTTGTCGGACTCGACAATAGCAAACAAATTTTTGTCGGACAAGGTTACCCTCGTTATCCAAAATTAATTTTCACCCCCTTTGATAAAAAGAAAAAATATGGTAATAGATTTACAAGACCCCGGGAAATCGCCATGTTTCAGAGTTTTCCGAGCGAAAAAGCGGTCGAATCGGGGAAAATGGCAGAGGAAAAAGTTGTCGGACTCATCAAGGACAGTCGCAACACTAAGAATAAAATATGCAGTATTCATCAAATGAAAGGGGTCAGAGCCTGGTGACTATGTGTCTCCTTAAACACATTCTTTTCACTTTACTCCAAAACGTATATTTCGATAACCAGGTAGTTGAATGCCTCCCTAGAAGTGAAGTAAAAGGGCGTGGTATGGCGCACCCTATTATGTATTCTCATTAGACAATAGGTAATTATTAGCGTTCATAAAGCGATTTCTATTCTTGTCCATTTTATCGTTAAGGGCTGCACTTGATTTTCCAAAATAATATTTTATTTAAACATGTATCTCAATTGTACTGACTAAACAAACCATTTCAACGTGCGTTTTGATGTAGTTTAACGAAATTCTGGTATTTTTTCATAGTTATGTATAAATTATGTATTCTCCTTTTTTTCTCCAATATTCCCTACCAGCAGTAGGTTGGGGAAAGAACTCAAACAGAAACAGTTATTTTGAAACAAAATCACACTTGCTCTGAAAATCTAAAAAGTTTTTACTGTTTTTGAAGCATAACTTCAAAATAAGTAGTATTTTTATCAATAAAGTATTTGTAATGGTTCCAGCACTAGTTTTAATAAAATAGTACCCAGAGTAAGTGCTGATTAGGGTACTTTCAGGACTTTTGAACCCTTGCTCTGGTTGCACTTTATCCAATTAGAATCACCTAAGGTTCGAATCAACCAGATTCCCTTGGGCTATGTCCTTAATGAAATTATGAATACAAAATGATTGTAACCATCCCGGTATGTATAATCGAATGTAGTTGACAAAAACTAACATTTCAAAATTCTACATAGTGGATAGGGATAGGAAAACTAAATGAATATTTTTGTTCCATTTCTACACCGCATAGTTGAGGGGCAGTTTAGCTGTTGACAAAAATTGCCAGTTTTCAACAGACTCAGAAAAATTATTGAATTATATAGGGCCATCATTGCCTATCAATGTCTTTCCCTGTCTCTTCAATGAGTGTTCATTAGAGAGATGGGACTATGATAACCCAATAAAAATATGTTATTTGAGAACGAATACAGCAAACTGTCTCTCCAAACTGATAGAAAACATTCACAATTTCTAGTCTTACTTTGATTTGCAACTTCAACAGATTATGTTGGATGTGAGTGTACTTGGCACTACAGACTTGCTGTAATCTTAAAACACGAAATTATTTTCAAGTTGAAAAATTTGTTGTGAGAAGATAGTTATTTATGGTACAAGTTCGTAAAGAGGGACTTTTTTGTATGAGCGTGAAGTTTGTTGAATGAGGCTAAACCGAGTTCAACAAAACAAGTGTTTTTTATAATATTTTTTTTTACCGTTTTATACATACTGAGGTCTTATAGATAGATAGATAGATAGTTTATTCGTCACAAAAGATTATACATAATGTGTAGACATCAGTGCACAATACTTATCGGACTAGTCAGTTACAAGGCAAGGTATCTTAATAAAATTAAAAAAAAAATATATATATATATAAATAAGGATGGATTTAGCGAGGGGCAATATATGAAAATATAAGTAGAAAAGTTATTGGGTATAACCCTCAAAATGTTCTGCAACCGTAGACACGTGTTTCGAGCTTAAGCTCTCATATATATATATATATATATATAATAATATATTCCACTAAAACATCTTAAAACATCTTAAAAATATTTACTTCAGTGATACATCCGAAGCTTCAGTATGGAACGGTACGTCAATTGAATAATTTTCTTAATTATTTGAACGGTCTCAATCCTAACATAGAATTCACATCAGAAATAGAGGATGATAACAATTCGATTAACTTTCTAGATTTAACTATCGCAAAAATAACACACAACTTCTCTATATACCACAAACCCACTTATACAGACACTACAATATACAAACACTATATGCACCCACAATCACACAAACTTGCAGTATATCATTCTATGGTTCACAGACTGGTGAATATACCACAAAACGATTCTGATTTCAGGTGTGAATTGAATAGAATTAAACAGATCGCCGTGAATAGTGGGTATAAAACATCGATCATAGATAGAATGGTCAATCAAAAACAAAATAGGAAAACGTTAAATTCAATATACCCCCACATCAGAGAAAAATCCGATCAACGTTTTGCATGTCTAACATATCTCGGTCACCATACGAATAAGATTTCTCGTTTCCTTCAGAAACGTAATATAAATGTTGCATTCAGAACTAACAACAATCTATATTAATTCATCAATAACGCAAAATCTGTACGGGATAAATTCAAGAAATCAGGAGTTTACAAACTTGAGTGTGAGGACTGTAATGCAATATATATAGGCCAGACTGGCCGTAGTTTTGATCAAAGGCTCGGTGAACATTGGAGGAGCTACAGATTGAATAAGCAGGATTCAAACTACGCCAAACATCTCATTGAAAGTAAACATAACTTCACACAGAATCCTGAAATTTTGCATATTCAATCTAAAGGTTTGAAATTAAACATATTGGAATCCTTAGAAATTAAGAAGCACCTGCATAACAATAATAATTTAGTACTTAACGACCAGGTAAATCTGTACAGCTCCCCAATAATTAACTACCTTATTTCTAACAACCCTATTGTTCCCTGATTTTAATTATTCGACATCAACAATATTTGTTAAGAAGAGGAAGTGTCGAAGAATATATAGCAGTTTATAACTCACTCAGAAGATGACACTGTGTGTCGAAACAATATTGTCAGCATATATATTATTTCAAGTGTAAATTATTGGAAGTATTTATTTTCTCCCTATTTATCAGTCATGATGAATTTACACATATTAGATGCCAACACCATAGAACACTTCAGTATTTAACTTCAATTTGGGAAACTGCAACAAAATCAATTTTGAAACCATCGAAAACCTTACAAAATAAGATTATGAAATGTATATTCAAATTACCCTTCTTGAAACCAACTTCAAAATTATACAAACCAAGAAATCTTATAGATATTAATTCATTATACAGAATGAAAATTTGCACGTTTATTCACCTAACAAAAAATAAGAAAAAACATTCCAATCTCTCCTATGTTGTTACTTCTGATAGTCATCGTCATCTAACCAGGCAATCTGATAACCTAAAATCTGTGCAAATTAAAACTCAATTTGGCAAAAATTCATTGTATTATCGCGGTATTTTAGCTTATAATAGTATACCGAAACGAATAATGTCTATTAATTACCTCACAAAATTCAAAAGAAATTAAAAAAAATCTCATTTCTATTGAAGATAAAGTAGCATAATGTCTCCGACCAATATAATCTGCTCAATACTGATTTAAATGAACTATTAATATTGTTGTTATTTTTTTTCACATATTGTATATTTATATTCGTTGTCCATGTATAAACATTTCATGTTTCTTGAGATTGAATTAACGAATAAAATAAATACACAAAAAAGCTCTAGAGAAATATATCATACACATGTTTTTCTACTACAGCTATTTTATTGAGAAATTGTAGCAATTGTTAAATGTATCATCTAATGCATTTTTCAATTTTCGTCATATTATCAAATGATGACTTCCTCGTAATATTCTTATGCAAAATACTGTCTTTTCGAAGAATGAGTAAATGTATGAACACTGCGTAAAACATTACTTTATGCACAGTTGATGTTACGTTCAGTTTATTTTTTTACTCGCATCACTTTATTCACTGTGAACATTGCGTAAATATTTAGTTTACGCTTTATCGTAGAAAATAGTTTTTTACCTAACAAGTGCGGAAAGTAGTTCTTTTCCGCACGCGGAGCGGAGTTTGGGCAAGCCGTCAAGGGCAGAAAAGACGTTTTCCGCAAGAGTTAGGTACAATGTTTTTCCTACGAGTGTTTTTGTCCATGAAAAAAAAGGTTTTTATTAAACAAGATTTTATAATAATGCTACAAAATGACACATAAGACAGAATAGTTACATAGATCATTGGCCGCAGTGGAGGGCCTGATACGGGCCCACTCACGTTCAAACCTAACCTACATAGATCATTTAGTTAGTCCTAAATATCCCCATTTTCAACAATATAAAAATCGTGCGGAAAAGTAACTTTTCAGCACTAGTGCGGAAAAGTAACTTTTTCGCTTGATTTTATCTTTCTGCGAGATTTATAATATGAGATCGAATCTAGTCTATTAACGCCTGTTTGATAATAACTTTCCGATATTCCGTAATTTTCATAAAATTAATTTCAAAATATAAAGTAATTAAGACATTATCAAAATAAATAGTGATATTTAAAATTTGACAGGATTTGATATGGTATTATAGCAATTAAATTAATATCTGAAATAGCTCAGTTGGCAAAGTAAGGGAGCAGTCGTTCTACGCTGGTTAATGGTTAATGGGGTGGTTCGAATCCTGGGGAAGTTACTTTTTTTTTGTTTTTGTTTTGAAATCGATGAGAGTACTTACTGTTCAATTTTCGTTATATTTTTCAATATTTGTATATTCAATGACGACATGAGTGTTTTTGATAGAATCTGTTATGAAAAAAATAATTCGCTTGTACTACAAAATTTCATATACCTACTTACTCGTGGGAAATGTATGTCATTTCATGCTCATTGTACAATATACTAATCTTGAATTAAAATATTGTGCTTTAAAGAGAAAATCTTGCGTAAAAGTAAAAATCGTGCGGAAAAGTAAAAATCGTGCGGAAAAGTAAAAATCGTGAGGAAAAGTAGAACTTTCAAAACGAAAAATCGTGCGGAAAAGTTACTTTTCTGCACGCTCGTAGGAAAAATATGTTTACGCACTGTTCATACATTTTCCAAAAACTCAATATTTTGCGTCAGATTGTACTCGGAAGTTATCATTTAGAAATACGACGAAAATTTAAAACTTCATGAGATAAAACATTCAAGAATTGCTACAATTTGTCAATGTAATAACGTCGTAGAAAAAAAATTGTATGGTACATTTTCGTCATGAGCTTTTATGTACTCGCGTGAAAACTTCACGCTCATACAAAAAAGTCGTACTTTACGAACTTGTATCATAAATAACAATTTTGAGTGAGTTTATATGGCATGGTGTACAGAACTAATATGTGAACGATTACATTTTTGGGTTACACACAATAACTTCCAACACAATTTGTTGCTTTCAATTTCGTTTTTGGTTTTCATTAGAATTAAACTAAACTAAAAGATGAAAAGTTCATTTATGCATTCCAAACAAGTGAGAATTCTAAATAATGCTGTGTAGAATATGCACCGCCCAGCTTTTTCAAAGCACGTCCAATATTTTTCGATATTTTTGAAAAGGGAGTGATCCCATAGGCCTATTTTCAATTTTTATACTATACTGAGCTTTGTTTAGAAAATGTAACAAATAATAAAATTTCGATGATCCATTTTTTTTCATTTCGCCCTACAAAAATAACAAATATTTCCCGATTACCTCCCATAATTTACTTCTAGATGTGCCTTTCAAAATCATGTTAGGAGTGAAGTAAAAGGATTTCTTTCAGGGCCGATCCCAGCAGGTGTGCAGCGCGTGCAACCCACGCGGGCGGCCAAAACAGACGACGGCTGCATGCCTCATGTATCAATCAAGCTAACTTTTTTCAAACTTATAATAAGTCGAATAAAAATGCTGAATTTTGAGTAGTTATTGAAAAATCAGAATAAATCCCGATTTCCCGATAGCATAGCATATAGTTTAAGAGAAATAAAATGTGATTACACATTGTGTTAGTCTTTTGTCCATTAATATCTACTCTTTATACACATCCTTTATTTGACAAAAAGTCGTGGCATATAAAAAAGTAAACAAGGGGCATATTTTTGAGACTCCTAAGGATTTTCGTTCCACTGTGCGGCTTATTTATGTAAGTATACCATGGTCGGCACTTGAGAAATAATATCAGACAAGAAAGACTTTCAGATTTGGTCATTTCTATTGAATCCGAAATATCTGAAAAAATTTATTTCATAGAAATAATTAACAAATTTGCTTCTCAGAAAGCCAGAAAAGTTACTTTATTTCTGACCAGAATATTATAAGCTTATATCGTCACGGTTATCGTATCAATAGATAAACGCTATTAAGGATATATAAACTGATGACGTTTCTTGTAGACTTACCTGTTAGTGTTACTAATGTATATTTTTTATCTTTTATAATTAAGGTTATTCTTAAGAAACAAGCTTTGTCAACGAGAACAACTTCTTTGGACAATCCAAAAAGAAATATCATAACAAATTAATACAAAGTAGATCCATACAATATCAAAATTAAATTGAAAATTCAGACAAGTCAAAAACAATGTGGAATATTGTTGGGGATATTAGAGGTTCAAGTAAATCCGAAAACATATGTTTCCTAAAAAAATTAGGCGTAACAGTAATTCGATGTTTGTAGAACCAATCATGGAGAAAGAAGTATTAGAGCTTGTGAAGGAGTTCAAGAAAAAGATGAGCAGAGAAGATGAGCAGAGGAGATGATGAAATCCCAACTCGAATAATAAAATTAAGTGTAATACATACACATTGAACAACTCTTTGCAATATGGAGTTTTCCCGAAAAGTTAAAAATTGCAGTAGTAAAACCAATTTACAAAAAGAAGGGTGATCCAAACCAAATATGCAATTACAGACCTCGAAACTTTTTGAAATGGCAATGTGCAATCGACTCATGAAGTTTTTAGTTACTGTACTGAGTGATGCCCAACATGGGTATCAAAAGGGCAAATCAACCAAAACAGCTGTTTTCCAATTTGTCCAGCATATATTGAATGTGTTAGAAAACAAAAATGTAGCTCTAGGACTATCCCTAGATTTATCAAAAGCTTATGACTGCTTAGGGCCCGTTTTTCATGTTCGAGTTAAACTCCAGATAACTAAACTGATAGTTTAGATGGTGAATGGCATTTTTAAATGGTGTTTGAAGGATCACATTCTAACCATTAGTTAATTAATCTGGAGGTTAACTGGAATGAAAAACTGGCCCTTAGACCACAATATATTACTGCACAAACTGGAGACATATGGGGTTCGAGGTACGCCATTGGATTGGTTCAAATCATATCTCTGTATTAGAAAGCAAATAGAGTATCACTTCAGAAAGATAATGTAACTGCTTCATCACAAGTAACTGATATAACAATAGGTGTGCCTCAAGGCAGCATTACAAGATTTTGGGTATATGTTTTAGGACGAAACCCATCAACCCAATAGACGACGACGACTCACTGATGTATGTGATGTCCTGACACCATACTCTGATTGTAAAATGGTAAACTATGCTGATGAAACGAATATTCTAATAGAAGGAAAAACGGTTCAACCTATATTAGACAATGCAAACTTAATGTTCATTGCAATAAATAACTGGTTCTCAGAGAATAAACAGTTTGTAAATGAAGATAAAACCAATGTAGTTATATGTTTACAACTAGACACGCTAACCAGGCGGTGCCTAGTAACTTTCAGTTGAGAAATGAAAACTTAGAAATTGCACTTTAGTATGAAATTCTTGGGAATCCATATCGATCGCTACCTAAATTGGAATGTTCATATCAATGAATTATCCAGCAAATTATGCAAATTTGAATGTCTGTATATACTTAAAAGTTGTCTATCATTCAAATTTTGAATCGAGTTTTAGGTATGGCATACTGTTCTATGGTGGCAGTAGTGGTCTAGAGCACTTATTTACTATTCAGAAAAGAGCACTGAGACTCATATATTAATTAAAGTACAGAGAATCATGTAAGGTAACTGTACATAAATCAGACACCTACCCAAAATTCGACGTATTTTTATAAAACGTTACAAAATAAGAATCCCGTCGCTGTAAGATTAATGAAATCTGAAGATATGATTGGTCTAAACCTTTGGCGGGTATATTTAAAAATCCCCCGAATATTTGTGACTAGTAATTAGAATCAGGAAAAAATCGTCAGTGCTGCTCTAACAGTGATTGCGACTATAGTGCAACTAACGTAAGAGACAATCAACCATATTTCAAACTTGCAAATAATATGCTTGCGTCAGTAAAATAAATGTTCCAATTGTTGTATAGTACAAATGTTATATTAAATTAGGTATTTCATTATATTTTTTCGATATTTGACTTCTCTAAATAGAAAAAAACTCAATGACGAATTTAGGGACAACCGGACAACCTAAGGTTTTAATTTCGACACGTATCTCGGGAACGGAAAGAGCTAGATACATGGGATTTTCACCATTGTGTTTCTTTTGAAAAACTGTATTCAACCCTCACTTTTCCGCCCCTCCCAATTTTCCCCCCCAAAATTGAAAAAAAAAATAAATAAATACAAATTTTTGAAAAAAAATTGTTTTGAAAAAACAAAAATTTTTAAAAAAATAATAAAAAAAAAATTTTTGAAAAAAAAATTTAAAAAAAAAAACAGAAACCTAAAAAAAAAATTTTAAAACCAAAAAAAAAAAATTTCTAAAAAAACCGTGAAAAAATTTTGAAGAAAAAAAAAATTTTGAAAAAAAAAATTGAAAAAATTAAAAATATCCCTTCCCTCCCCCCTCCCCCTACTTTTGGTGTTCCAAGAACCACCCTTATTGGAAAAGGACCCCGCAAACTCCTTTTGGAATTTGGGTCTTTTTAATTTTTGGTATGATGTAGTCCATGTAATTCTCAACCAGTGTTACCGTTGCGCCAACCCGAAAGAATCAACAGTTTTGCTGCTAGGGGGCGTTGAAATCACCCCTTGCGCAGATTAGACTATTTATTTTTGAATCCGGTAACAATATATTCATTTGTTGCTAATGTTGCACAATATTGAGCTGTTTTATTTAAAAAATTCTTACCCCCCCCCTTCTTCCCTCCAATTCCTTTTACGAAGCGTTGAAATCACCCCTTGCGCAGATTAGACTATTTATTTTTGAATCCGGTAACAATATATTCATTTGTTTCATTGTTGCTAATGTTGCACAATATTGCGCTGTTTTATTTAAAAAATTCTTACCCCCTCCCTTCTTCCCTCCAATTCCTTTCACGAAACGCAAAAAAAAATTCCTTAGTGCTTTTAAATGTATCGTAGAATGTTTAAATGTACATGAATGAGGGAAATAGCAGTTTTTTATTATATCCCCCTCCTATGTCGAAAATAGGTCAAATGACTGTCGAATTTATCTCAGAACATGGGAATTATATGTCGAATTTGGGTTCAGATGCAGTTCTAGATAAATACTCCACTTTTTTTATTTTATCTTCAAACTTGGGGAAGTATGAAATAAATACATAATTTTCAAAAGGCCATTGAGCATGTAAATGTTATTTAATTCAACAAAACGTTCAAAACAAATATAATACGATCCAATACTTTGGCAGAACTGCTAAAACTGTCTGATTTTGGTACATTTACCTTAGGAGTAAGTTTCGTTTTAAAATTTTAACAATTGTTGCAGTGTAAATTCAAGAATGTCTCTCATTTTTCACTAAGAGTAAGCAGCTTTTCTTAGATCATATACCCCAAATTTTTTTAAAAAATCCTTATTTTAACGTTTCAAATGTGTCTCTATTTTTTTCATTATAGTCCTCACTCCTCAGTACTGTAAAATGAATCATTATAGTACTCAGTCCTATAAAGTGTGTCATTTTGACACTAAAAATGAAATCCATAATAATGTCAGTATGACACGTCGGAATATAAAAATTGGTATAGGCCATTTGTGTCTTTCGTTTTGTGAAAAAAACCTCTATAGCTTGGTCTAAAATCCTAATAGGATCGGCCCTGGGTAAAAGAAAAACATATTTTCATTGTACCTATCCGAAAACATTATATTTACATGCTTATTCAGCATACTGAAAAATGTTTTATTCCGAGAGCCCGCACGGAAAATTTTTCCGTGCGCTTGTGTCATTATAGCTGCCTAAGATGTCTTGGTTTTTATACATATTATAGCTGCCTATTTACATGTCAAAATTAAATAATATGTTGTTGACAGTTCTCTAGAAATCGCAAATTGTTTGGATATTTCCTTACCAACAGGGTAAATAACGCTTGTTTCGTGACAATTTCTGGATATTTTTGTACCATAAATACTTTAATTAATAATACATGTTTTTGTTCCTTCATCATTAAAAATAAATGTTATTTAACAATATGTGGTTATCAAGTAGATATAATGAAAAATATCCTTCTTACTCGTCCAAAAATGCTTTTTCCGTGCTTGCACGACTTTCAGTGTTCGGCTTCGTCTCCCTCGGGATCATGTCGCGCACGCACGGAAAAAGCCTATTTTCTGAAATCGTAATGAAATATACTTTTGTTCCCGTTGTATTACGTGTGGCATCACACGCATCCAGAACCCAACAACCCTCTATTCCCTCTACAAACTTCCATAAAAACATGCCAAGGCAAATTTTCGATTTGGTAATCAAGTTGATTTTGTTGTAAACTTGGGATATTTTT
Source organism: Chrysolina oricalcia (assembly GCA_944452925.2). Classification (NCBI taxonomy): domain Eukaryota; kingdom Metazoa; phylum Arthropoda; class Insecta; order Coleoptera; family Chrysomelidae; genus Chrysolina; species Chrysolina oricalcia. The sequence continues at coordinate 53,230,086 of OX101810.2, forward strand.
AAATTTGGCGCATTCGTTCTCTTTATTTTGACAGATCTTCACAGGTATATTATTTTCATTTAACTCCTCTATATCACTTCATTCAAAATACCTGTATTCCAAAATTATTCCAAAGGAGTCGTTTTATTTTTGAAAATACAATATTCATAATCTATTAATTAGTGGAGGTTCATGAATTTTTTAACATTTTCCATAATCAATTGAGAAACTAGGCTCATTTTCTGTCATTGTCAAAAGTATAGAAAATGGCCACCGTTTATTAGTAGTTTTGACATCGTGTCAAAGTTTTCCTGGAAATATTCTGTTTTATTGTTTGTTCTAATTGATCGAAATTTGTTTCAACGTGATTTGATTCTTTGAAAGGTAAAGAAGAACGTACCGTTATATTTCAGTGCTTCAATTAATACCTATGCTTTGCGATCCTTTGATTTGCTATTTACGTATATTGCTGAGTATACTTATTACTGCACTAATTAGTCATAAATCACATATATAGTTTTCATATTCCTGGAATTTAATCGATCGTAAGCAAGTCCAGTACTTTTTAAAATTATTTAATGTTTTCTTATTTGTTTGTTTACAGTTCAGACAAGATGTCAGCTGGGCCTTACAACTACTCCTACATTTTTAAATACATCATAATCGGAGATATGGGAGTAGGCAAGTCATGTCTCCTCCACCAATTCACTGAGAAAAAGTGTAAGTAGTTTCAACATTGTTTCAATGAAATGAAAAGTTATTTCACATGTTATTCCAGTTATGGCTGACTGCCCCCATACAATAGGAGTAGAGTTTGGCACCCGTATCATTGAAGTTTCTGGACAGAAAATCAAGCTCCAGATATGGGACACTGCTGGACAGGAGCGTTTCAGGGCTGTGACAAGATCTTACTATCGAGGTGCTGCTGGTGCTTTGATGGTGTACGATATCACTAGGAGATCCACTTACAACCATCTCAGTAGTTGGTTGACAGACACCAGGAACTTAACCAATCCTAGCACTGTTATATTCCTTATTGGAAATAAGTGTGATTTGGAAGGACAGAGAGATGTGACTTATGAAGAGGCTAGTAAATTTGCTGAAGAAAATGGTTTGATGTTTGTTGAGGCTAGTGCAAAAACGTAAGTTTTATATCTATTTTTGAATAACGGAACATAACTTATCTCAATTTGATTTGTAACACAGAATAATGAACAATAAAAATGATCCAGGTCTACAATATTGTTATAGAACTTGTCAGCTGTCCTTTTTTTGAATTGTTGACAAGAAACTCTGAAAAATAGTTTGGCTGAAAACAGAAATATATGAACAGCTCACAAAAAATACTGTTTTATTTTTAGTGATATCTCATATCTCTAAAATATTTGAAATTCATAATCACTTATCTCTGTCTGAACCTGTCTGAACTATCTAAAATATGCTGCTGTTTAAAAGTATATTTTCACATTATAATTATATATTATGTACAGGGTGTAATCTAACTTCTTGCATTCCCTTGAATGACATGTGTATAATACCTTTTTATAACGAATTACATTGATTATAAATCCGAAAAAAAATTCTTCCCGGACTTTTCTCCCCGGACTTTTCTCCCCGGACTTTAGTAGGAGATTTGAGCCGGTTCTGGGCCTCCCCCCACCACTATGACGTCATCGTTGACCTTGTGGCGACCTTCAGGGATGACCTTGGTGCATAGGTACCTTTGTGTAGGTCTATGACCTTGGCATGCCCTAGAGATGCCTTTGAAATTTTGTGTTTGACCTTGATTTATATTGTTGGGAGAGGTATTCAGGGTTTGTGTTTGACCTTGAGATGACATTGTGATGTCTTGGGATTTTTTTCATACACGGACAAGTACTTTTTGTAAGTACACATATTTTTTTTACCTCCATGTCTTGCATGACCTGCATGTATACCTACTACAGCTACTGTGTATGATTCTCATTTGTGGAGTACACATGAAAATCTATACCAGAGTATGGAGAAGGTACACGTCTGCACACCACGGAGATCCAGCCGGATATGTTAGCTTTGATTCCTCTCATGTGATGTATACCTTGCGATGGTGGTGGGGGGAGAGGTCGCGTGACGTCAGCGCTATGCGCATGACGATTCACTGATGTGTGTCACGTTCTCGCTCTCGACACGATGGAGTAGGTCCGCTGACGTCACACACCCATACGTTGCGGCTATGTAGCGACTACCATTTACTCTCTGTCATCTATCGATGCAATGCAAACTCACGCATGGTGGGTGCTTTGCATCGCACACGCGGTGCATAAGTCTGTGGTGGGGGTGGTTCACTATCTATTATAAAAGAAGTGGGTATGGTGATATGAAATCAGAAGTTGTATACCTAGCAGTCGAGCAGTCAGCAAGAGAAGTTAATCCGTGCCTATACTTCATCTTCATGTGTGACTTCCGTGTGTAGTCACTATAAACTGTCTAGTTTGTAAGAGTACATGGGAAAACCATGTGTCTTTTACCGATATTTTCAGAGAGAATTCACGTCTGTACACCGCAGAAAACCAGCGACGAATTTAAACTCTTATTTCTGTCTGGCTTGAGATCCATCTTTTGACCATGTGGGTGGTTGGTGTGAGGGTGTCTACTGGGTATACTGATCAAACTTTCCCTTACTTTTGAAACTATTGAAGATTGATTATCAACACATGTAGGCTTTTATTTTACCACTCTTTTAACGTTTCGAGTAGTGGTGGAGATGGGCGCTACTGTGTGGCAATGACCTCGAGATGTCATTGAGATTACTTTATAATTTGGTAGTTGTTGGACCTTGATGTAGATTTTTTGTAGTGTTCAGGGTTTGAGTTTGACCTTGGCGTGACATTGGGATTTTGTTCATACACGGTAATGATGACGAGGCATATTTCAAGTACCTCCAAGTGTTGCTACTGCGTATGACCTGTGTACTGTAATTGTGATCGAGTACTTGAGTACTTATTACCTTCATGTCTTGCAACTGTGTACGACCATATGTACTCCAGACTTGCTACTGTGTATGACCTTCATGTGTACATACAAGTACACATAAAAATCTGAAGTAGCGAGTCCGAGAATACACACGTCCGTACACCACGGAGCTCCAGTCAGATATATGAACTTTGATCTGTTCAGTATCAGCCCTCACTGTATCGATGCGGTGTTGGTGCGAACTTGCGCATGGTGGGGGCTTAGTGACGTAGTGTTCCACCTTGAGATGAAATTTTGGTAATAGTTGGGAGAGATTTCATACACGGTAATGAAGATCTTGGTAGGGAACCTCCAGATGTCCTTGGTGGACTCTTGGTAGGGAACCTCCAGATGTCCTTGGGGGACTTTGAAATTTTTCTTGTCGTATGACGTTGTGTTTGAACTCAGGGTACGTGTTTGACCTTGAGATGACATTAATAATAGTTGCACACAAGGTAGTGAAGATCTTTTGGTTGGGTACTGTTTTTTCCAGTGTTTGTCGTATGACTTTCACGTATATTCATCCCTACAATCAAGTTTGTAAAAAGTACACACAACATTCATTGAAGACTAGTGTAGCATTCATGTGTACCTACTCATTACAAACAACTCGATACAAGATTTGTAGAGACAACACACGTCTGTACACCACAGAAATCCATTGACGAATAGGATAAGCTCTCATTTGCCTCTGGCTTAGGATCGCTCTTCTGGCGTTGCTGGTGGGTGGGGGGTATGTGTCTACTGAAGAATAATAATCAACATGTGTTACCTTCACTTGTTCTTCAAGCTCGAAGACTTTTTTTTGTATGAACTTTATGTGTATACTCTCAACAAACTATTGAAACAGTACATAAAAAAACATTCAAGACAAATTCACTTTGACGTCATCATCATCAGTGACCTTCAACTTTATGTCTGGTGTCTGTGTCAATGACCTCGAAATGTCCTTTTCGGTTCTGAAAAATTTTCATGTTGTTTGACCTTGATGAAGGTAAAGTGTTTTTGTTTTTTCATCAGTATTCATGAGTGACCTTCATGTTTGACTTCCATATGTACTCTCACTACAAACTGTCTAGTTTCTAGAGAGTATGTACAAAAATTATTGGCACTATACTTAGAATTATGTGTACTCGCAACAAACTCTTTTGTGAAACAGAACAAATGATGAATCATTGTAAACTGATGAATAGTACATTCACGTCTCATATTTGCGTCACACATCTCCACTCCATGAAACTCCAGCGATTAATGTAAGATTCAGTTCCTATTCCTGGTGCCGTTCCCTCTCTGGCTTGGCGCCCCTCTTCTAACGTAGCGAGTGCTGTGGTGAGATTATGAACACTCGACTCGTTGCGAGTTTGACGTGACTCGTAGTGAAATGAACGTCGAGTCATAAGGAAACCAGTGATTTTACTACGTATCGTGACAGCTCACGTATCGAGTGTTCATTATCCCACCTCTAGGTCGAATGTGACGTCACACTTGATCAAGTGCCACTGAGAGGTTTCGACTTCGTCGACTTTTTCTGTCTCTCAACAAACAGTTGATCATGTAGGTACATAAAAACCTATTGAAGACTAATTCATCCACCTTGACGAAGTCCATCCAAGTAGTGGGGTTGTCTCGAGTGGATAATGTAGGTAAGTACATCAGATAATTCAGAAATGATCTATGAATATGATCATAATCAATAGAAAAATAAATCATTCCCCTCTCTGTACTACCAATGGCAATTTTTTACTAAGTTTCAAGTGCCCTAAGAGAATACCATCGTCCACTTAGACACACTTCTCTGGTGGGATCGAATGTGACGTCACACTTGATCAAGTGCCACTGAGAGGTTTCGACTTCGTCGACTTTTTTCTGTCTCTCAACAAACAGTTGATCAAGTCGTAGCGAGTGCTGGTGGGGTCGAATGTGACGTCACACTTGATCAATTGCCACTGAGAGGTTCGTTTTCTGTCTCTCAACAAACAGTTGATCAAGTATGTAGGTACATAAAAACCTATTGAAGACTAATTCATCCACCTTGACGTCATCATTAGTGACCTACAGGTGTGATTTTTTTTCGTCTATGTGTACTCTCGATAACAGTAAAAGTATGTGAAATAGTACATAAAAAACCCATAGAAGACTAATTCACTATGACGTCATCATCAGTGACCTTCAGATTGGTAATTGCATATTGCCTTTATGTGTACTCTCAACATCTCAAATAAAGACCAAACCCATTATAATATAATTCAGAGATGATCTATGAATATGAATCATTCCCCTCTCTGTACTACCAATGGCAAATTCCCCTCTCTGTACTACCAATGGCAAATTCCCCTCTCTGTACTACCAATGGCAAATTCCCCTCTCTGTTCTACCAATGGCAATTTTTTACTAAGTTTCAAGTGCCCTTAGAGAATACCATCGTCCACTTAGGCACACTTCTGAGCGCCAGTGGATGTCATTCTTTCTCCTGTCTTCATATCATAAGTAACCCCAAAGTAAATACTGTTACATCTTTCACTTTATATTAAATAACGATATTCGAACTGAATAGATATATTCGTCGAAATCAGAACTCAATTACGTAAATTTCTGACAGAGACAATGATAATGTTTGAGACCTCCACAATTCTAACCTACAATCTACATTATGTTTGGATTGACGTAACCAAAAGAAGAGATAGTATTAAAGGTTCACGATGGAACACACACGAGTTAAGCTCAGTAACGCCATCTTCCGACAGACTATGCTAACTATACAGTAAAATCATTTCACGACTCCATAGTTTATGATGGGAATGTTGGTACCGTATCATGGGACACATAACGATCTGACCATATATGTATCCTGATCGACTGAGATTTTTATGAATATGATTGCGAAAGCACTTAGTCTGAGAAGAAGAAGAGTATTTGCAGTTGATTGAGCAATTTGCGAAATGCGTTCCCAATAGATGACGCTCAGAATTTAGGCGTGAATCAGCAGAAGAAATAAGTTTATCAGACATTTTTATCTAGTCAGGCATTACAACCTTTTGCATGAGGGCTCGTTCATACCCTTTCGAATATTCACAATTTTTCTGCGAATCGACGCTTTTAAGGCGAAAATATTGCGGAGAATGATGAACCAGCGTGTAATTTTTTTGGTAATGTAGTAATATTTAATCCCGATTACTGAAAAATTACAATATGTAATTCGTAATTCATTAAAAAAAAATTCGGATATTCGTAGGGGTATAAACGAGCCTTTACTCTCTGTTTTCGAATGGGAAATTATGTAGAGGAACTGTCTGTGGTACCATTGTTTAAATAGAAGTGAGATAGTAAGCCAACCCTATGTGATTAATATTAATGGATTCAAATGAAGGCGACATGTAGATAGCGTCAGTGGTCTGTCCTCCAAGTCATGTCGTAACTTCAATGATCTGACCTCCAAGTCATGTCGTAACTTGATTGAAACAATGGTACAACATTAAAATCAGGGTAGCCTGAAGAACCTGCATCAAAATGACGTCAAATATTCATGTTTGTAACTAATCATGCCAGATGACACTTGAGTTTGGGTCCAATACCGATTCCACAGGTACTAACTATCTAACTTCTATTTAAACAATGGTGTAACTATAGATGAAGCATTCAGTATTGGAGCACTGATCGAATACTTTTGATAATGGAACTTTTGACTTCTCTGTTGCCATTTGCAGTTATCTGATTCTGAATGTATGAACACTAGAAAATATCACTAAACCCCATTTGTTGCCAAGAATAGCAATAAATAATTCGAAAACAGTTCAAATAACACTACCGCTTAAGGCAAAATAGCTCGAATACTTTATATCAGTTCATTGAAATAATTATTGATGGCGCACCCTTTTTGCGAAATGCGTTCCCGCTAGATGACGCAAATCCCATGAGAGACCATAGTATTTCATTTAATTTTCTTTCAAATTTGAATTGATTACGGAAGATGTCGAAAGTTGAAGTAAATTTGTCAGACATTTTCACATACGTAGGCATTCGTCAAAGGCCACATAAAGAAGGCAACTCTTTGTTTTTTATCGGAAAATGATGGAAAGAAACTTTGCCTGCTGAACGATTGAAGCATTGGGGCACTGCACAAATACGCCTATTGTTTGGATGAGTGCTTAATTCTGACGCCATTTCGGTTATTGTATTCTAAAACTATGAACATGAAGGAATATCACCAAACTCAATTTTATGTCCAAAATTCGATTAATTGTGAGAAAACAGATAAAATAGATACACTAGCTCTTATGGCAAAACAAGACCTTGCAACATTACATCAGTTCAACGAAATAATTATAGGTGTCGCACCCTTCGCGCAGGTCACGAAAACGAATTGGTTTATGGACGTTACCTGTTGCTGTTAGTAAAATTAAAAAACTCTTAAATATTTTCGTAGAGAATTGTCCAGCAGAAAGTCAATTTGTAATTATTAAAGTGTTTTGTAAGTCAATGATGCAAAAGTCACCCTTGTGATAAAAATCATAAAATGGTATGGACAACTTGAAAGGTAACTATTGAATTGTTCTTTGCATTTGAGTATTCATAATAATAGTGTTTTATAGGGTCATGGAACTGAATGGTATAGAAGTTTTTAGTCATAGAGAAATGGTCCAACTGAAAACCGTCCACAGAAGCTGCTTTCCATTTAACATAAGAAGATCCTCAGAGCTATCCGGAGCGTATAATATGACCATGCGTTCTATTTAGTGAGGCTGCAAGCACCGGTTTTCATGGCCCTTGCCCCTCGAGCACCACCCGTTTTATACGTGCATGAAGCACAAGTAGACAAAAGTCAAAACCACGAAAACACAGTTGTTGCGAAAAAGTCAGTGATAAAGTGTTGCTCCGATCTCAGAGGATTGCAGCTCTAGGGCTCAACACCCCTAAATGGAAAACGCCTAAAGAGTAGTACAAATATTAATAGCCCTAGTAAACTATACAGGAAGCTATTAGGAATTAATGTGAAAACGTGAATCTGATAGGTAGTATGAAGTGAATAAATTAAAACGAACATATATTTTTGTTTTTAATGAATCTTCCAGGTTTTCGGAGAAACCCCCTGAGAAGCAGAGCTTGTGCGAGCAAGGGTGACCCAGGGACTACATCTTACGTAAAAGTGAATTCCGAACCACTTTGGCTCCATGACAGATGGACCTGGGCTGTCTGGGTTCGGAGGAAAACTCTTTATGTTCACATACAAAGATAAAAAGTAAGCATTTCACAAAATTTCACCTAAGGAAAGGAGAGGTTTTAATACAATCTTGGAATATTTTATCACATCCGACATTTATTTATTTACGGTTGGCTCCATGACAGATGGACCTGGGCTGCCTGGGTTCGGAGGAAAACTCTTTATGTTCACATACAGAGATAAAAAGTAAGCATTTCACAAAATTTCACCTAAGGAAAGGAGAGGTTTTAATTTAATACAATTTTGGAATATTTTATCACTTCCGATATTTATTTATTTACGGGCAAGCCCAATTGAAGTATAAATTACAATTTTAAATTATAATTAACAAAAAATGAAATGTAAGGCTGAAATGCAAATTACAATATGCTGGACTTCATTTGGTAACTTATTGTAGAAAGTAATAGCATTGTCCTATGGGGAGTTTTTTATAATTTGTCATTTGGTGTAGTGGGACTATCGGAAAATCACAATTTCTTGAATTATGGTTGTGTTGCTGTGTTCACAAATAATTTGGGGTATTGCTATTGTCTTTGGGAACTTAGAGAGAAAAACATGAAAAGAGATAGTGTTGACATAATTTGAACACATTCAAATGTATAAAATTTGTTGAAACTCACAGATTTCGGTACTGCCAGGTAATCAATTGAAAAACTTCTATGTGTGTGGTTTACACTACATGCCACCACTTGTAATATTCATATTCTTAAAATTCTTTGGAGATTCTACGTGATTTACAAATATGAACAACATAAAATGTTTTTTAACAAACCCTGAAATCAGATAAAAAGAGAGCTGATGAAGGTTTTCAAATAATTTTTCGAAGAATCTCATGTTATTGTCAAACTTGTGATATTAGCCTTCTGACAGATGTTTAATTGACTTGTTTCCATTATTTGATAGTTGAAATATATTGTAAAATTCTATCTTGGGTTAATGCTAAGTATTGGTTCGCTATTTTACAGCAACTTACAATGCCTAATTTGAATCTTTAATCTAAAATTGGAACATTATATTGTTATAATAATAATAATAATAGGTTTTTTTCTTGCAAACTCTTCATTTCAATGTAACAAATATACTATACTGATAGGATTGAGAGGTGTATCGAATGACTCAGTTTTTTCAGTTTCCAAACCTGTGAAATATCTGATATATGGGATAGTATTTTGGAGAGTTTTCTGTAGTCATAATTTGCAGACTATCCTAATTCTACAGTATGCTCTATGTTATTTATACAAAAGTATTTGAATGCCAAAATTTTATAACACAAATCGAAAACAATCACGTTTTCACTAATTTTTTCTTTCATTTCATGTGGCCTACTCTTCACTGATGAAAGAATTGATTCTCAGTACTCAGGCTGGGATGCCCTGGAGCACAAATAAACGTGCATGGTGTCCACTTTCATCTTGGCTGATGTATAATATGTAAATTATATTTTGAATATGCTGCATTTTTTTGTTATTACATGTAATACTGGTTGCCTAATCTCAGTATAGTAAATTTCAATGCAAGCTTTGATTACATTAGAATGTGAAAAAATGTTAAATTAGAAATATACACGTTATTTGGTTCAATGATGTGCATTTATTATTATTATTACAAGTTATTGAGAATTTGAAGACTATTGTCTATGGGTAGATGTAGTGTGTAATTCTTAAAGAGTAGTTGGTACTGTCGTGGGGTTTTCCTTTAGTTGAAATAGCAAATACATTACCTTTTTTTTTGTTAAGTAGACTGTGAAAAAATTAGAAAGATAAAAATTATTGGGGATTGTAACTACTATTTATTCTGAAATTTAACCACCTGCGAGAAAACTGTATTAAATTCTCTATGAGATTGTATATTTATTAAGCAGTGATTTTTGAAGGAAACATAATAATTATACTAGACTGAATCAAAGATATACCTAATTTTTTTGTGGATTTTAATACGTCGAAAACATGTCACAATGTAAAACAACTTGCTTCAGTATTTTTATTCAAAATGTAAAAAATTAAATATACAAGTCATTGAGGATTCAGATATGAGAACTATTGTCTATGGGTATAGAAATGAGTTACCTACTTGGATTTAAAGCTTCTTTTGATTGAAAATTATTGAATAAAATGTAAATTCAAGGAAATCTATACGAGTATATGAGGGTCAATTTATCAATTTTACTTGACAAGTCACTACCAATAAAATTGTGGAATATTTTACCATTCTACACTTGTATAGATTTCATTTTCATACTCTAGAAGATTAGAACATCCAATAGACTTTGTCAAGTAGGAAATGGATTTCGAAATGACAAGTAAGAGATCTCTCTTACTAGGATTAGTTGAATTGTTCTTTGCTTTTCGCCTAGCCTTGGGAAATTATTCGATTAAATCCTTTATTAATTTATACTTTTTGAGATGTGTCGATTAGACAGAGGCGGGTGAAAATATAGAATAAAATAACGACTTGAGATCAACCAACTACAAAGAACTATAAGAACATGATTATTCCCCAGAAACCATTTCTAATTGTGGATTGTTCAAAAAAATTGTGCAAGCCTGATTGTGTGATCATAGCGTATTGCCTATAGAATGTTTCATAGGCCGGTTGATTATTTCTTCTTTGGATAGTCAAGGTACGCGACAGATGCCGCAACTATCAGGCGCAATAGCCAAAATCATAGGAATTTTAATGTGAAAGGTTTTTGACGAAATAAATGAGAGTAGTTCGAATTTCACTACTTTTGCGATGGCATCTGATTTTGAGTAGCACAAGAATACAATTCATTTTAAATCGTTAGGTGGCGCCACTTGTAAAGACATTTGAACAAGTTTATTTGGTTTCAAAAGTTTTGTTGTGGTTTGCAAATTCGTTACTAGTTGGAAACCGCACTGAACAGTCTATGAGGAGATGCAAACTAATCTTGGACACATGATTGAACAAGAAATATTTTGCGACCTCATTACGCAATCTTTCGTAGAATACACTGAATTATTCCAGTTGAGTAGAAATCTACCACATGTGGTTACCTTGCTAGTGACTGCTATGAATAGTTCGATTTATTGCCACAGATGGCATATGTATGGCTGTATGTACTCACGGTAGACAGTATAGTTATCCATTATAAGGCTTCTGGAAAAAACATGTATGTTTGTATAAGACACGAATGGAAGCTTGTACAGTGGTACTCACCATATCAGATTGATATAAAGAGTTATTACTCCTCGGCTCATTGCTTAGGATTAGCTCTCCATTTATTCGTTGTCTATACAGGATCAGAATTTCAATCAGCATGTGATTGTTGAATTTATTGACCTAAGTGACATGAGTGCTAGGCATGCGCAGCCAGCTGATGACACTTGGTGGTGGTAGATGGTTAATGCATGGTTAGTTTGTAGGTAATTGTATTTGTAGGTAATTTTAATTGGATCAGCATGGCCATGAAGGTGGTAGTATTGAATGTTAGTGGAGTATTGTCAAACATTCAAGTCACTACGAAATTCAAGAACCTTCAACAATTGTTTAAATAGAAGTAACTACTACAATTTCAATTATTATTGGATTCAAATGATGGCGACATGTAGATGGCGTTAGTAGTATGGCCTCCAAATCATGTCATAACTCGATTGAAACAATAGTACAGCATTTAATAATATTAATTGAAATTATAGTAGTTACTTCTATTTAAACAATTGTTGAAGGTTCTTGTATTTCATATAAGTTATCCATAATCAAAAAAAACTTTTGTGAATGTGCGGAAAAAGTTTCAATAAAAGTGTCATAGATGGCACCCGACTCTTTATGCGCTACTCTGCTGAAGGAAAGCGCACTTTTGATTATGGATAACTTATATGAAATTCAAGAACCTTCAACAATTGTTTAAATAGAAGTAACTACTATAATTTCAATTAATATTATTAAATGCTGTACTATTGTTTCAATCGAGTTATGACATGATTTGGAGGCCATACTACTAACGCCATCTACATGTCGCCATCATTTGAATCCAATAATAATTGAAATTGTAGTAGTTACTTCTATTTAAACAATTGTTGAAGGTTCTTGAATTTCGTAGTGACTTGAATGTTTGACAATACTCCACTAACATTCAATACTACCACCTTCATGGCCATGCCGATCCAATTAAAATTACCTACAAATACAATTACCTACAAACTAACCATGCATTAACCATCTACCACCACCAGTGAAAAATAGGAAAAAGCGATATGAATAGTTGATTTACAACACAAAGTGTCATCAGCTGGCTGCGCATGCCTAGCACTCATGTCACTTAGGTCAATAAATTCAACAATCACATGCTGATTGAAATTCTGATCCTGTATAGACAACGAATAAATGGAGAGCTAATCCTAAGCAATGAGCCGAGGAGTAATAACTCTTTATATCAATCTGATATGGTGAGTACCACTGTACAAGCTTCCATTCGTGTCTTATACAAACATACATGTTTTTTCCAGAAGCCTTATAATGGATAACTATACTGTCTACCGTGAGTACATACAGCCATACATATGCCATCTGTGGCAATAAATCGAACTATTCATAGCAGTCACTAGCAAGGTAACCACATGTGGTAGATTTCTACTCAACTGGAATAATTCAGTGTATTCTACGAAAGATTGCGTAATGAGGTCGCAAAATATTTCTTGTTCAATCATGTGTCCAAGATTAGTTTGCATCTCCTCATAGACTGTTCAGTGCGGTTTCCAACTAGTAACGAATTTGCAAACCACAACAAAACTTTTGAAACCAAATAAACTTGTTCAAATGTCTTTACAAGTGGCGCCACCTAACGATTTAAAATGAATTGTATTCTTGTGCTACTCAAAATCAGATGCCATCGCAAAAGTAGTGAAATTCGAACTACTCTCATTTATTTCGTCAAAAACCTTTCACATTAAAATTCCTATGATTTTGGCTATTGTGCCTGATAGTTGCGGCATCTGTCGCGTACCTTGACTATCCAAAGAAGAAATAATCAACCGGCCTATGAAACATTCTATAGGCAATACGCTATGATCACACAATCAGGCTTGCACAATTTTTTTGAACAATCCACAATTAGAAATGGTTTCAGGGGAATAATCATGTTCTTATAGTTCTTTGTAGTTGGTTGATCTCAAGTCGTTATTTTATTCTATATTTTCACCCGCCTCTGTCTAATCGACACATCTCAAAAAGTATAAATTAATAAAGGATTTAATCGAATAATTTCCCAAGGCTAGGCGAAAAGCAAAGAACAATTCAACTAATCCTAGTAAGAGAGATCTCTTACTTGTCATTTCGAAATCCATTTCCTACTTGACAAAGTCTATTGGATGTTCTAATCTTCTAGAGTATGAAAATGAAATCTATACAAGTGTAGAATGGTAAAATATTCCACAATTTTATTGGTAGTGACTTGTCAAGTAAAATTGATAAATTGACCCTCATATACTCGTATAGATTTCCTTGAATTTACATTTTATTCAATAATTTTCAATCAAAAGAAGCTTTAAATCCAAGTAGGTAACTCATTTCTATACCCATAGACAATAGTTCTCATATCTGAATCCTCAATGACTTGTATATTTAATTTTTTACATTTTGAATAAAAATACTGAAGCAAGTTGTTTTACATTGTGACATGTTTTCGACGTATTAAAATCCACAAAAAAATTAGGTATATCTTTGATTCAGTCTAGTATAATTATTATGTTTCCTTCAAAAATCACTGCTTAATAAATATACAATCTCATAGAGAATTTAATACAGTTTTCTCGCAGGTGGTTAAATTTCAGAATAAATGGTAGTTACAATCCCCAATAATTTTTATCTTTCTAATTTTTTCACAGTCTACTTAACAAAAAAAAAGGTAATGTATTTGCTATTTCAACTAAAGGAAAACCCCACGACAGTACCAACTACTCTTTAAGAATTACACACTACATCTACCCATAGACAATAGTCTTCAAATTCTCAATAACTTGTAATAATAATAATAAATGCACATCATTGAACCAAATAACGTGTATATTTCTAATTTAACATTTTTTCACATTCTAATGTAATCAAAGCTTGCATTGAAATTTACTATACTGAGATTAGGCAACCAGTATTACATGTAATAACAAAAAAATGCAGCATATTCAAAATATAATTTACATATTATACATCAGCCAAGATGAAAGTGGACACCATGCACGTTTATTTGTGCTCCAGGGCATCCCAGCCTGAGTACTGAGAATCAATTCTTTCATCAGTGAAGAGTAGGCCACATGAAATGAAAGAAAAAATTAGTGAAAACGTGATTGTTTTCGATTTGTGTTATAAAATTTTGGCATTCAAATACTTTTGTATAAATAACAGAGCATACTGTAGAATTAGGATAGTCTGCAAATTATGACTACAGAAAACTCTCCAAAATACTATCCCATATATCAGATATTTCACAGGTTTGGAAACTGAAAAAACTGAGTCATTCGATACACCTCTCAATCCTATCAGTATAGTATATTTGTTACATTGAAATGAAGAGTTTGCAAGAAAAAAACCTATTATTATTATTATTATAACAATATAATGTTCCAATTTTAGATTAAAAATTCAAATTAGGCATTGTAAGTTGCTGTAAAATAGCGAACCAATACTTAGCATTAACCCAAGATAGAATTTTACAATATATTTCAACTATCAAATAATGGAAACAAGTCAATTAAACATCTGTCAGAAGGCTAATATCACAAGTTTGACAATAACATGAGATTCTTCGAAAAATTATTTGAAAACCTTCATCAGCTCTCTTTTTATCTGATTTCAGGGTTTGTTAAAAAACATTTTATGTTGTTCATATTTGTAAATCACGTAGAATCTCCAAAGAATTTTAAGAATATGAATATTACAAGTGGTGGCATGTAGTGTAAACCACACACATAGAAGTTTTTCAATTGATTACCTGGCAGTACCGAAATCTGTGAGTTTCAACAAATTTTATACATTTGAATGTGTTCAAATTATGTCAACACTATCTCTTTTCATGTTTTTCTCTCTAAGTTCCCAAAGACAATAGCAATACCCCAAATTATTTGTGAACACAGCAACACAACCATAATTCAAGAAATTGTGATTTTCCGATAGTCCCACTACACCAAATGACAAATTATAAAAAACTCCCCATAGGACAATGCTATTACTTTCTACAATAAGTTACCAAATGAAGTCCAGCATATTGTAATTTGCATTTCAGCCTTACATTTCATTTTTTGTTAATTATAATTTAAAATTGTAATTTATACTTCAATTGGGCTTGCCCGTAAATAAATAAATGTCGGAAGTGATAAAATATTCCAAAATTGTATTAAATTAAAACCTCTCCTTTCCTTAGGTGAAATTTTGTGAAATGCTTACTTTTTATCTCTGTATGTGAACATAAAGAGTTTTCCTCCGAACCCAGACAGCCCAGGTCCATCTGTCATGGAGCCAACCGTAAATAAATAAATGTCGGATGTGATAAAATATTCCAAGATTGTATTAAAACCTCTCCTTTCCTTAGGTGAAATTTTGTGAAATGCTTACTTTTTATCTTTGTATGTGAACATAAAGAGTTTTCCTCCGAACCCAGACAGCCCAGGTCCATCTGTCATGGAGCCAAAGTGGTTCGGAATTCACTTTTACGTAAGATGTAGTCCCTGGGTCACCCTTGCTCGCACAAGCTCTGCTTCTCAGGGGGTTTCTCCGAAAACCTGGAAGATTCATTAAAAACAAAAATATATGTTCGTTTTAATTTATTCACTTCATACTACCTATCAGATTCACGTTTTCACATTAATTCCTAATAGCTTCCTGTATAGTTTACTAGGGCTATTAATATTTGTACTACTCTTTAGGCGTTTTCCATTTAGGGGTGTTGAGCCCTAGAGCTGCAATCCTCTGAGATCGGAGCAACACTTTATCACTGACTTTTTCGCAACAACTGTGTTTTCGTGGTTTTGACTTTTGTCTACTTGTGCTTCATGCACGTATAAAACGGGTGGTGCTCGAGGGGCAAGGGCCATGAAAACCGGTGCTTGCAGCCTCACTAAATAGAACGCATGGTCATATTATACGCTCCGGATAGCTCTGAGGATCTTCTTATGTTAAATGGAAAGCAGCTTCTGTGGACGGTTTTCAGTTGGACCATTTCTCTATGACTAAAAACTTCTATACCATTCAGTTCCATGACCCTATAAAACACTATTATTATGAATACTCAAATGCAAAGAACAATTCAATAGTTACCTTTCAAGTTGTCCATACCATTTTATGATTTTTATCACAAGGGTGACTTTTGCATCATTGACTTACAAAACACTTTAATAATTACAAATTGACTTTCTGCTGGACAATTCTCTACGAAAATATTTAAGAGTTTTTTAATTTTACTAACAGCAACAGGTAACGTCCATAAACCAATTCGTTTTCGTGACCTGCGCGAAGGGTGCGACACCTATAATTATTTCGTTGAACTGATGTAATGTTGCAAGGTCTTGTTTTGCCATAAGAGCTAGTGTATCTATTTTATCTGTTTTCTCACAATTAATCGAATTTTGGACATAAAATTGAGTTTGGTGATATTCCTTCATGTTCATAGTTTTAGAATACAATAACCGAAATGGCGTCAGAATTAAGCACTCATCCAAACAATAGGCGTATTTGTGCAGTGCCCCAATGCTTCAATCGTTCAGCAGGCAAAGTTTCTTTCCATCATTTTCCGATAAAAAACAAAGAGTTGCCTTCTTTATGTGGCCTTTGACGAATGCCTACGTATGTGAAAATGTCTGACAAATTTACTTCAACTTTCGACATCTTCCGTAATCAATTCAAATTTGAAAGAAAATTAAATGAAATACTATGGTCTCTCATGGGATTTGCGTCATCTAGCGGGAACGCATTTCGCAAAAAGGGTGCGCCATCAATAATTATTTCAATGAACTGATATAAAGTATTCGAGCTATTTTGCCTTAAGCGGTAGTGTTATTTGAACTGTTTTCGAATTATTTATTGCTATTCTTGGCAACAAATGGGGTTTAGTGATATTTTCTAGTGTTCATACATTCAGAATCAGATAACTGCAAATGGCAACAGAGAAGTCAAAAGTTCCATTATCAAAAGTATTCGATCAGTGCTCCAATACTGAATGCTTCATCTATAGTTACACCATTGTTTAAATAGAAGTTAGATAGTTAGTACCTGTGGAATCGGTATTGGACCCAAACTCAAGTGTCATCTGGCATGATTAGTTACAAACATGAATATTTGACGTCATTTTGATGCAGGTTCTTCAGGCTACCCTGATTTTAATGTTGTACCATTGTTTCAATCAAGTTACGACATGACTTGGAGGTCAGATCATTGAAGTTACGACATGACTTGGAGGACAGACCACTGACGCTATCTACATGTCGCCTTCATTTGAATCCATTAATATTAATCACATAGGGTTGGCTTACTATCTCACTTCTATTTAAACAATGGTACCACAGACAGTTCCTCTACATAATTTCCCATTCGAAAACAGAGAGTAAAGGCTCGTTTATACCCCTACGAATATCCGAATTTTTTTTTAATGAATTACGAATTACATATTGTAATTTTTCAGTAATCGGGATTAAATATTACTACATTACCAAAAAAATTACACGCTGGTTCATCATTCTCCGCAATATTTTCGCCTTAAAAGCGTCGATTCGCAGAAAAATTGTGAATATTCGAAAGGGTATGAACGAGCCCTCATGCAAAAGGTTGTAATGCCTGACTAGATAAAAATGTCTGATAAACTTATTTCTTCTGCTGATTCACGCCTAAATTCTGAGCGTCATCTATTGGGAACGCATTTCGCAAATTGCTCAATCAACTGCAAATACTCTTCTTCTTCTCAGACTAAGTGCTTTCGCAATCATATTCATAAAAATCTCAGTCGATCAGGATACATATATGGTCAGATCGTTATGTGTCCCATGATACGGTACCAACATTCCCATCATAAACTATGGAGTCGTGAAATGATTTTACTGTATAGTTAGCATAGTCTGTCGGAAGATGGCGTTACTGAGCTTAACTCGTGTGTGTTCCATCGTGAACCTTTAATACTATCTCTTCTTTTGGTTACGTCAATCCAAACATAATGTAGATTGTAGGTTAGAATTGTGGAGGTCTCAAACATTATCATTGTCTCTGTCAGAAATTTACGTAATTGAGTTCTGATTTCGACGAATATATCTATTCAGTTCGAATATCGTTATTTAATATAAAGTGAAAGATGTAACAGTATTTACTTTGGGGTTACTTATGATATGAAGACAGGAGAAAGAATGACATCCACTGGCGCTCAGAAGTGTGCCTAAGTGGACGATGGTATTCTCTAAGGGCACTTGAAACTTAGTAAAAAATTGCCATTGGTAGTACAGAGAGGGGAATTTGCCATTGGTAGTACAGAGAGGGGAATTTGCCATTGGTAGTACAGAGAGGGGAATTTGCCATTGGTAGTACAGAGAGGGGAATGATTCATATTCATAGATCATCTCTGAATTATATTATAATGGGTTTGGTCTTTATTTGAGATGTTGAGAGTACACATAAAGGCAATATGCAATTACCAATCTGAAGGTCACTGATGATGACGTCATAGTGAATTAGTCTTCTATGGGTTTTTTATGTACTATTTCACATACTTTTACTGTTATCGAGAGTACACATAGACGAAAAAAAATCACACCTGTAGGTCACTAATGATGACGTCAAGGTGGATGAATTAGTCTTCAATAGGTTTTTATGTACCTACATACTTGATCAACTGTTTGTTGAGAGACAGAAAACGAACCTCTCAGTGGCAATTGATCAAGTGTGACGTCACATTCGACCCCACCAGCACTCGCTACGACTTGATCAACTGTTTGTTGAGAGACAGAAAAAAGTCGACGAAGTCGAAACCTCTCAGTGGCACTTGATCAAGTGTGACGTCACATTCGATCCCACCAGAGAAGTGTGTCTAAGTGGACGATGGTATTCTCTTAGGGCACTTGAAACTTAGTAAAAAATTGCCATTGGTAGTACAGAGAGGGGAATGATTTATTTTTCTATTGATTATGATCATATTCATAGATCATTTCTGAATTATCTGATGTACTTACCTACATTATCCACTCGAGACAACCCCACTACTTGGATGGACTTCGTCAAGGTGGATGAATTAGTCTTCAATAGGTTTTTATGTACCTACATGATCAACTGTTTGTTGAGAGACAGAAAAAGTCGACGAAGTCGAAACCTCTCAGTGGCACTTGATCAAGTGTGACGTCACATTCGACCTAGAGGTGGGATAATGAACACTCGATACGTGAGCTGTCACGATACGTAGTAAAATCACTGGTTTCCTTATGACTCGACGTTCATTTCACTACGAGTCACGTCAAACTCGCAACGAGTCGAGTGTTCATAATCTCACCACAGCACTCGCTACGTTAGAAGAGGGGCGCCAAGCCAGAGAGGGAACGGCACCAGGAATAGGAACTGAATCTTACATTAATCGCTGGAGTTTCATGGAGTGGAGATGTGTGACGCAAATATGAGACGTGAATGTACTATTCATCAGTTTACAATGATTCATCATTTGTTCTGTTTCACAAAAGAGTTTGTTGCGAGTACACATAATTCTAAGTATAGTGCCAATAATTTTTGTACATACTCTCTAGAAACTAGACAGTTTGTAGTGAGAGTACATATGGAAGTCAAACATGAAGGTCACTCATGAATACTGATGAAAAAACAAAAACACTTTACCTTCATCAAGGTCAAACAACATGAAAATTTTTCAGAACCGAAAAGGACATTTCGAGGTCATTGACACAGACACCAGACATAAAGTTGAAGGTCACTGATGATGATGACGTCAAAGTGAATTTGTCTTGAATGTTTTTTTATGTACTGTTTCAATAGTTTGTTGAGAGTATACACATAAAGTTCATACAAAAAAAAGTCTTCGAGCTTGAAGAACAAGTGAAGGTAACACATGTTGATTATTATTCTTCAGTAGACACATACCCCCCACCCACCAGCAACGCCAGAAGAGCGATCCTAAGCCAGAGGCAAATGAGAGCTTATCCTATTCGTCAATGGATTTCTGTGGTGTACAGACGTGTGTTGTCTCTACAAATCTTGTATCGAGTTGTTTGTAATGAGTAGGTACACATGAATGCTACACTAGTCTTCAATGAATGTTGTGTGTACTTTTTACAAACTTGATTGTAGGGATGAATATACGTGAAAGTCATACGACAAACACTGGAAAAAACAGTACCCAACCAAAAGATCTTCACTACCTTGTGTGCAACTATTATTAATGTCATCTCAAGGTCAAACACGTACCCTGAGTTCAAACACAACGTCATACGACAAGAAAAATTTCAAAGTCCCCCAAGGACATCTGGAGGTTCCCTACCAAGAGTCCACCAAGGACATCTGGAGGTTCCCTACCAAGATCTTCATTACCGTGTATGAAATCTCTCCCAACTATTACCAAAATTTCATCTCAAGGTGGAACACTACGTCACTAAGCCCCCACCATGCGCAAGTTCGCACCAACACCGCATCGATACAGTGAGGGCTGATACTGAACAGATCAAAGTTCATATATCTGACTGGAGCTCCGTGGTGTACGGACGTGTGTATTCTCGGACTCGCTACTTCAGATTTTTATGTGTACTTGTATGTACACATGAAGGTCATACACAGTAGCAAGTCTGGAGTACATATGGTCGTACACAGTTGCAAGACATGAAGGTAATAAGTACTCAAGTACTCGATCACAATTACAGTACACAGGTCATACGCAGTAGCAACACTTGGAGGTACTTGAAATATGCCTCGTCATCATTACCGTGTATGAACAAAATCCCAATGTCACGCCAAGGTCAAACTCAAACCCTGAACACTACAAAAAATCTACATCAAGGTCCAACAACTACCAAATTATAAAGTAATCTCAATGACATCTCGAGGTCATTGCCACACAGTAGCGCCCATCTCCACCACTACTCGAAACGTTAAAAGAGTGGTAAAATAAAAGCCTACATGTGTTGATAATCAATCTTCAATAGTTTCAAAAGTAAGGGAAAGTTTGATCAGTATACCCAGTAGACACCCTCACACCAACCACCCACATGGTCAAAAGATGGATCTCAAGCCAGACAGAAATAAGAGTTTAAATTCGTCGCTGGTTTTCTGCGGTGTACAGACGTGAATTCTCTCTGAAAATATCGGTAAAAGACACATGGTTTTCCCATGTACTCTTACAAACTAGACAGTTTATAGTGACTACACACGGAAGTCACACATGAAGATGAAGTATAGGCACGGATTAACTTCTCTTGCTGACTGCTCGACTGCTAGGTATACAACTTCTGATTTCATATCACCATACCCACTTCTTTTATAATAGATAGTGAACCACCCCCACCACAGACTTATGCACCGCGTGTGCGATGCAAAGCACCCACCATGCGTGAGTTTGCATTGCATCGATAGATGACAGAGAGTAAATGGTAGTCGCTACATAGCCGCAACGTATGGGTGTGTGACGTCAGCGGACCTACTCCATCGTGTCGAGAGCGAGAACGTGACACACATCAGTGAATCGTCATGCGCATAGCGCTGACGTCACGCGACCTCTCCCCCCACCACCATCGCAAGGTATACATCACAGGAGAGGAATCAAAGCTAACATATCCGGCTGGATCTCCGTGGTGTGCAGACGTGTACCTTCTCCATACTCTGGTATAGATTTTCATGTGTACTCCACAAATGAGAATCATACACAGTAGCTGTAGTAGGTATACATGCAGGTCATGCAAGACATGGAGGTAAAAAAAATATGTGTACTTACAAAAAGTACTTGTCCGTGTATGAAAAAAATCCCAAGACATCACAATGTCATCTCAAGGTCAAACACAAACCCTGAATACCTCTCCCAACAATATAAATCAAGGTCAAACACAAAATTTCAAAGGCATCTCTAGGGCATGCCAAGGTCATAGACCTACACAAAGGTACCTATGCACCAAGGTCATCCCTGAAGGTCACCACAAGGTCAACGATGACGTCATAGTGGTGGGGGGAGGCCCAGAACCGGCTCAAATCTCCTACTGACTTTTCTCCCCGGACTTTTCTCCCCGGACTTTTCTCCCTGGACTTTTCTCCCCGGACTTTTCTCCCCGGACTTTTCTCCCGATCTTTTCTCCCTGACTTTTCTCCCGGACTTTTCTCCCGGACTTTTCTCCCGGACTTTTCTCCCGGACTTTTCTCCCGGACTTTTCTCCCGGACTTTTCTCCCGGACTTTTCTCCCGGACTTTTCTCCCGGACTTTTCTCCCGGACTTTTCTCCCGGACTTTTTCTCCCGGACTTTTTCTCCTGGACTTTTTCTCCTGGACGTTTTCTCCCGGACTTTTTCTCCCGGACTTTTCTCCAGGACTCTCCCGGATTTTTCTTTCCAGGCTTTATCCTTGACTTTCTCCCGGACTTTTCCCCCCGGACTTTTTCCCCCGGCGGACTTTTCCCGAGTTTTTCACCAACTTTTTTTCCAGACTATTTTTTGTCCGGGATTTTTTCCCTAGCCTTTTTTCCTCTGAAATTTTTCCTTTACTTTTTTTACCGAACTTTTATCTTTAGCTTTTTCGCCGTACCATTTTCCTCAGAATCTTTACTGTCTTTTTTCCCCAGACTTTTTTCCGAAAATTTCTCGGGCTTTTTTCTTTGATTTTTTTCTTTTTACTTTTCCCCCGGCTTTTTTCCCTGTCTTTTTTCCCAGTCTTTTTTCACAGACTTTTTTCCCCGAACTTTTTTCCCGAACTTTTTTCCCGAACTCTTTTCCCCAAACTTTTTTCCCCAAACTTTTTTCCCCGAACTTTTTTCCCCGAACTTTTTTCCCTGAACTTTTTTCCCTGAACTTTTTTCCCTGAACTTTTTCCCCGAATTTTTTTGTCTGTACTTTTCCAGGATTTTTCCTTGGGACTTGAAGTCCCCGAAATTTTTGCTCCTGAACTTTTTTCCCGGACTATTCCCCAGTTTTATTTTTACGGGTTATTGTTTACCGGAATTTTCTTTCTTCACTTCACAGACTTTTTTTTCTGGACTTTTTTCCAGACTTTTTTCTGGACTTTTTTTCCGGACTTTTTTCACTAAACTTTTTCTCCGTACTTTTTTCCCCGGACTTTTTTTCTCCGGTCTTTTTTTCTCCGGACTTTTTTCCCCGGACTTTTTTCCCCGGACTTTTTCCCCGGACTTTTTTCCCCGGACTTTTTTCCCCGGACTTTTTTCCCCGGACTTTTTTCCCCGGACTTTTTTCCCCGGACTTTTTTCCCCGGACTTTTTTCCCGGACTTTTTTCCCCGAACTTTTCTCCCCGGTCTTTTTTCTGAACAATGGAGATGTGCTGTTATATGAATAATTTATTTGTGATTACAAGATTGTATTTATTCATTATCTGTATGTCTGTTATTGACAAAATTATGTTCTATCTTGAGTGTTTATTTGAAAAATACTTTTTAGGGAATTGGTTTTTCATTTTTATACTGTGATGTATTGTAATAGTATTTTGAACCAAAAAATTGAATCATTGAAAATGAAACTAATTTTTTAAATTTTTAGCGGCGACAACGTAGAAGAAGCATTTCTTGAGACCGCCAAAAAAATATACCAGAGCATCCAAGACGGCCGTTTGGATCTCAATGCAGCCGAATCTGGAGTGCAACACAAACCTTCACAACCAGGTCGTAATAATCTTTCTAGCGATCAACAGGCTAGCAAAGACAACTGCGCTTGCTAGTTGAACAGAAATATTCTATCCGTTGAGAATCTCTCAGATTCCATTTTTATAAACAGTAATATGCTATGTTCTACGTTTCAAAACAACCAAAGGTAAAGATATTTGTTTTTCTGCGAGTTGAAAGGGATAGCAGCATTCTCAAATGATCAATTGAGAAAGGGGTAGAAGGTATTTTTTGACTGCTAATAATAAGTAATATAGATTGGGTATATTTGCCGTCCTATTTAGTATTCCATCTAGACTTGGAGAAAAAAAAACATTTATTTTCAATGTTCAATGGCATTGAAAATTCCTTTACCAGTTCCTCACATTTGTGAACTTCAATGTATTTCGCTGTTTTTTTTGGTCAGTTCCTTAAAAATATTTTGCAAAATCAATAAAACAGCTATTTCACATTGCCATTGTTTAATAGGCTAACAGTGATCATTATGGAAAATGCTCTAATTCAACCTAAGGCTTAAAAGTAAAAGTTTCCTTGAACATATTGAATTATATTGAATTGGCTGGCTGATGGAAAAAATTATTCAACATCAGATATTGTTTGATAATAATTCACATGATTTTAACTTTGACCAACTGAATAAATTCAGAAGTGGTTGTTGGTTAATATAAAGGATACATTGGATGTGAACAAGAAACACTTCACACGTATATATCTTTTACCAGGTTCCTCGATTTTGATGAATTTCTTTTTTATCGGAAGGAATACTCCTGAGGTGGGCCCATATACATTTTTTCACGTCTCAAATGTAGTTTCAGAGTCTGAAACCAGACAAACAGAGAAAGGTTACGTGATTTTTCTGAATCATCACTACACCAATAATGATTGGGATAATACCATCATTCTACGTGTGTACCAGAATATGTATTTTACCTTATTATTTTTTTAATTTCTCTTATGATCCTCTTAAATGAAAAATGTCTGTATATAGACAAGAACAAGAATGCTATTATAGCAGTAGCGATACTCAAAGAAATATACAATACGTATTTTGGGTATCTGCATCTTCAAATTCCGATTTTTTATTTGAATTAGTAAACTTTGACTAAGCAGTACAGTTGAACGCTAAAATAGGTATATGAAAAATACTATACAAATTGGACTTAGAGGAACCATTGAAATTCGAAAAATAGAGATTTGTGAAGAAATTGGCAATCCACCACATAAAAAATGTATGATCTTATTTGAAATTTGTAGTATTCAGTATTCACCCGGTGGAGATTGCAGTAATAAGCTCCTGCTCACAATGAAATGCAAAAACACAATTTTTAGAGCTTTTTTACCAACTAATGACACACACACACAGACTTCAGAAATTGCAAATAAATATTCAAGTTCAATTTTTTTTTACTCTCCAGTAGTTTCTTTCCTTTTTGTAGCCAGCTTATTTTTGTTTTTATATTTACTCGAATTAATTATACGAACATGAATAAAATTAATGTTTTACAATCTTTCTTGTTATGAAACGTAAGAGTTTGTTTATGTTTAGAAGGCAACACTTGTTTTTTCCAATAGGCGAATATCATTTATCCAAACAATTATAATACTTGTTTTATTCTACAGCACATAATTACAATTTCATTTTATGAAGTTTATTCCGTTCTTAATGTTTTAAATAGATAATATTAGAGTTTTCAATAATGAAGATAAGGAATATATTATAAGAAATTAATATTTATTGGATTGAATCGTCTTCATCTGTTCAATTTGCAACCCTTTGATAATTCAGTGTTATTTAGCGACACCAAGCCTTCTGAGGGTGACTGGCATATACCAGTGTATTTGAGTGAATATTGTGGTATTATCATTAATGATCTATTTTGAAATAGAGTGTTGAATTTTTCAAGCTGAAGTGTGTTAAATTTGAATTCACTAGAACTACAGGATTCATAATATTGGAAGAAATGACTTACTTTTAGTCAGGTTTTTATGATTTTTTTTTTCAAGAAATAAGCTTGAGGAAGTCTCATGCCTGGTGTTGGAACTTTATTATATCCATCATTCCCCCAAATTTTCCATAGCAGCAGAAGTAATAGAATTATTTATTGACCAAAGGATAAGAACAAAATAAGACTTTTTGCTGTAGTGTTTCCGGCTTCACAATAATAAGCAAACCCTGCTAGGAAAAAATAATAGACGAAATTTCAAAGTGTGGTGCCAAATGTCAAATTTGGTCCAGGTGCTCCTAACTTATTTAATTTTGTATAGTTTCGATTCTAGGATGGGAAATAAGTTTTAAATCATTTTAGATAGTTCATGATGGCTTGTGTTACTTTTGGTTTCTCATCAGTGACAATAAAAATATTTTACTTTGGGCCTCTCATCCATTCAAATCTTCTGCACAAGTATACTGACAAAGTTGAAAGTATACAAATTCTGCAAATTGAAATGGAAAAACTTGATCAGATCAAATTACATATATCATCTCTTTTGGTTGAAGGGTAGCTGTCACCTATCAACGAATAGTCACTCTCTTGCAAATTGAACTGATGATAGGTAACAAATTATAAGGTAGAAACTTTTTTTCACCAATGTCTGAAAATGGCACATTTTTGGGGTAGTCAACAGTTGGATATTAATTTATTTACACAAGTAATAATACACTTACTGATAGCTTTCTCTTACTGTTATATATATAATTCAAGCTTATATATTTGATAAATTGGGAATTGTTATTGCATTGTTTTAGTGATGAATGTTTGTATGTGATGTATTTATTAATGATATCATATATGAAATATAATTTTAAGTTGAAGGGCATTTTGTATTATTTTCATGTTTCATCAGAAGAGATGAACCTTCATTACCTCTTTGATAGTGGTAGTATTAAAATCTACTGAGATTGTCATCATAAGCAGCAATAGACATGGAAAATTTTTGGAACAGAATGCCAATTAATATGGGCTCTAATGAAAGGAACAGATGTAAAGGTTTCTTGACATAGTTTTCTGGGAATTTTAACCTTCCAGACAGAAAATTAAAAAAATGTTGATTCAAGGAAATCTGTACAAGTGTAGAAGGGCAATGAATCAATTTTCCCCGAAAAGTTACTGCCTTTAGAAAACTGTTGTCTTCAATAAAATTATTTTATTAACGAAGTAAATTATCAGGGCATATTGACTCACGGTGAGCGTAGCGAGTGAATCAAATTTCTACGAGATAGAACACGCATTGGACATGCTGTTTTTTCGCGTTTTTAATGGAAAAGCATCAGGAGGGAAATAAAACAATCAAACTAAAATACAACTATCAGATTCTATTTATTATCAATAATTTTATATACAGTATTTTATACAGATAAATATTTCTAGATAAGTGTTACTTCAGGCCCGATTTAGTATTCAATCATGACAGTTCTAGTGGAATACTTATCTGCAAGTATCACGATAGAATATTAAAAGTGGTCCACAAATCTTAGACATCAAGTTTAGCTAATCTAAGTAATAGTAGTTACATTACAAAAAACACGAACAGATTCACCTCAATCTTAAAACACTTGGTAACAAAATTCACAAAAATAATCTGATGATGTTTTCTGTAATGCCTTCATTTAATATGTACGGACTGCCGCCATATGCTAAATAAGCGAACCTAAGTGGAGTTCTATTCAACAAGGCAATCAATTACCTTACTAATTGGCAGTACCTTAAAACAATTTGACAATTTTGGCTGTGGGATCATGAGATGAAATACAATTGACGATTACTATTGAATTTGGAGAAACAAACAAAAAAAGTATAATTTTAAAATTTCCAAGCTAATTAAATAACTCCATAGTTTGGATTCCACAAAAACGAGACCTTTCCTGCAGTTTTCATAATGCTCAATGAAGAAATGCCAAAAACTACTAAGTAAAAACAAACAAACTGATCTGCATCAGCCCATCGTCAAATTCTTTTGTCAGTTCAGCCAAACTTTGGGTCTGGGACGCGCAGCCCGCATAACAGCCTCTAAACATTAACTCATCAAATTGACAAATGATATGGCATGTTCTCTATGCACCTAATTGACAGAATTATAGACTACAGCCAAGGCGGCTCCCAACGATAATTGCTACAACACAATCATAACCAAATTTGGCTGCGTAGATAATCATTGGATTTACGAAGAAACGACAGATAATCACTGGAAAACCACCAAAACGAAAAAATCAGCAACCTACATGGAACAATGACAATCATCGCTCCGTTGGTACACGTAATATTTATATTAATAATGAAAAATTGAAAGCAACAACAGAAAAAGTATCATAACTAGGATTTGGAACCGGGACCTCTAGATTTTCAAACAAATGCACAACAGCTAAATCGTCGGGATACCGTTTTTCTTATTATGTCTAATAGTGCTTCGATCTCATATTTATATTGATTTACAGCGCCAAACCCGTTTACTTTAAATGACAATAAAAATACAAATAAAACATGAAATAAATCTAAGTATGATCTGAAAGGAGCGATTTAGCTTCCTGCTCATAGAAGAGAACATAGGCATCTCCGATCACGAGGGATCTAGAAGAAATTGGGGTCACATGTGAATCATTATACAGAAACTGAAGAAATTTATCGGCATATGCGATTCTCAATGCATTTGGTTGAAACTTCATGTAGCCAGTCGACCAGTACAAAATGTAACAAATACACGCGATGGAGATTCAAGTATTCAACTGGACCACTGTTCCCCTTCCTATTTAATTCTATCAATTCAGTATTCGCAGTTATGCTATTCATTATTTAATTTAGTAAGCCCGTAACGATTGAAAGTGGAAACAAACCATTGTAGAGTGGACCAGTTGAATACTTAAATCTCCATCGCACGTATTTGTTATATTTTGTACTGGTCGACTGGCTACATGAAGTTTCAACCAAATGCATTGAGAATCACATATGCCGATAAATTTCTTCCGTTTCTGTATTCATGCCGCGTGCTCGCGTACGGATGTCTACAGTATAATTCATACCCAATCCCTCTAAAGGGAAATCAATTGTGTCATTCAATTTTCCTCAGAATCTTTATGTTGAAGAAAACCGTTTCAAATGGATTACTAAAATTTTCGGGAATTTATGAATTGATGAGGATTTCGTGAACTTCCTACTCTCTTTGCACTTCGCACATGTCTGCTTCTCGTCACCATTCAAAGTTTCTTCCCTTTGAATGAATCCAAACATTGTGATAATTTCACAATAAGTACATTTCAATGTAGATTTTAACTGGCCAACGAAGTTCAAAACAATTTTGGAATTGTCCGTCAAGTATCTTGACCTTCTCACTGTCACTTAATTTCTCATCTTCTCTCTCATTACGGGAATCTGCTTTTCCGTTACTCTAATGACGTCTTCATGTAGACCCTCTAACAGGAATCGTAAGACTCTTGAGCATCTCCCTGGGCATAACCGATGAAACAAGGAGCGATTCTTTGGATCTGACTTTTCAAGGAGACTGTGTATTAACAACTCCATCAGACAAATCATCTGACCAAAGTTCCTTGATCACCTCGACAAATGCTTTGATTAAAGCTTCCTTCCTAGATATGTTAGTGTTTGAATCCCTTGTGTAGGCGTCTCACTTCAAATACTGCAATAACCATCTTGTGTTCGATAAACACCGGATAACACTGTTCATGATGAAGCATGTGACCAATATTTTTCAACCCATTAAGACCGAGAGTTTTGATAGTACTATGTCCTATGTGCAAGTTGGTGTTGAAGCTGTTGGTGTTGAAGCTGTTGGTGTTGAAGCTGTTTGTGCTGCGTTCGCCACTGCTAAAAGATCGCATTACCTCACTAAATCGCCCCTTTCAGATCATCCTTAGTTTTATTTTATGCTTCATTTGTATTTTTATTGTAATTGTCAATTCATTACATCACTAATATAATTTTGTAATTTACTTTAAAATAATATTAACAAGGAATCGGAATATTGAATGTAATTCCAAAATGAAGTTTCGAATTGAAAATCATATCAAAGCAAGAAAAACAAAACAAAAAAATGCTGGGATCGCCCCTGCAACCATATTATGATGCATCAAAGACTGAATATTAATTCATTATTTAACGTTGCTGTTGCAAGATAAAATACAATAATTAGTTATTATTCATTGGAACTTGCAAGTATATTTCACTGGCCAACTAGTATATAAATAATGAATATCTATTTCAGATATCTTTTGACACATTGAAATTCAAAGAAGCAATTTCATAAACACGGTAAATAAAGTTATGTACATTCCTAGACAGATCGAGTCATTATTTGTCTAAAAGTGTCTAGTACATTATATTGAGGCTCTATATAAACAAATAGTTGAATACAATTAACTAGATTTGGCCATCAATTTTTTTATAGTTGTGCTTTCACTTGCAATTTTAATCATGGAGCATTCTAACAAAAGCTGTTGTTACAACTTCTCTACATAATGTAACGAGAAAGTTTTTGAAATATGACACTCTCAGCTGACATGATGGTGTACCAATTGTTAAAATCAATCTACATCAATTTCTGTAACCAATAATGGTTAAAACCTTACGCAGGCATTCACTTGTCAAGATGTAATAAGTTACTATCAGCTCTTCATTATAATTTTCTGTTCATGGTGGTTTTCCTATCTATTCTACCAACAGTCATTCGTTGTAAGCAAGCGACACAAATAACTCACATATCATTATTCACCTACGGCTGGCTCCTTTGCCATCTGGTTATAGAAATGTATAATAAAAATATGACTAGGTAACTAAAAGTTCCACACTCGAGCATAAGAAATAACAGCTAGGTTAATTTGCGTGAGTGGCTATCTCGAGAAACTCTTTGACAGTTATAATAAAGAGCTAGTTAAGCGTATAAGGAATATAATATTCATAACAACTTCAATTGTAACATTATCCATAAAAAACTAATTTGAACAAGTTTTAATGAGTGAACGGCAGCCGTTACTTCTATACATGCTGTCTCAAAAATGTTTCTTCAACCTCGACATCCTGGCAAAAGAATCACAGGGATTTTCAAGAACGCCTTTTCTGAATATACCAACCAATTCGACAAGAAGTAGAAGTTTAATAAACATTTCATATACATTTTCTTCAATATAATCAGTTGTGCTGTTGTGTCTCTCTTTTCTACAACTAAAGCTCTGTCTAATGTAAGTTTGTAAAAATAACGTTGACCATTATACAGCCCATTTGCTCCTGATATGCACACTCTAAACGACCATTTCACTCGTCACGTAACCCTCCAGCTTCTAAATCTAACTCGAAACAAACGCCCAGCATTCCAAAGTTTTCACCACAAAATCTATTTTGGGGGTGAGGGGGTCGTTACCATACGTCTTGCAAGATTCTGTTCTGCCTAAGTAAAGGTCTCCGTCCAGCCAGAGCCCGAATTTACCGTCCCCTGCTCCGATGCTGACGCTCTCGATGTTGCCTTTGATGAAGTAAAGATTTTCGCCGGTCCAGTTGAAGACTTTGAATTCGGGGGTGAAGGAGAACAACGATGACTCGCCTGTGCCGTAAAAGTGATCTGAAACCTGGAGCGCACAGGAAGTAAGGGCACCAAATACCTGTAATGAAAGAATAATTAATTAGACTGGGTACAGTAATAATAATAATAATAAAAGTACTTTATTGAACATAATTACAAAATGCTTAAAGGGCTATTGACCGAGGTCCTTCTGCCCAATGTAATATAATAAGTTTGTTGATTATAGATGTAGCATATTTAGAATAAGGGTCTTGTTACAATGCATGTGGGGGAAATAAAACAAAAACTCAAAATTGTGTGAAAAGTTCATTTTTCATTCTTCTTGCATATCTGTGAGATACTCATACACTGTTCATGTGGGGTAGATGAATCTTTGCTGTTGGTTTTGGTTTCGTTTTCGTACTATTGGTTCTACTAGAACCATGTTTTAATGGGCAATTTTTTTTGATATTCTATCTGAGATGAGTTGTGTGCTAGTTAGTTGGAATAGGAACTCGTTTGAAAGATTATGAAGCGAGTTTCTGGGGTGCAGGATTTTTGTAATTGTTCAAATACTTGATGTTGCAATTTGCAGATTTCTAATGGCTGGACTTCCACAGTTGGTATATATGGGATGTGCGTATTCTAGAATGGGTATAAAAATCATCTTATAGATGTGGGCTGCTGTTTTCGTATTGATACCTTTTTTCCTGGTGATTAGGTTTTTGAAATGTTTTGCTCTCGTTATGCATTTTGTCTTTGTACTTTTGGTGTGGTGGTTGAAGTTGAGTTCATTGTCTAGGTGGACTCCAAGATATTTCGCTGTTGTTGAGCATCTGACAGTTTGGTTGTTTATTGTTTTCGTGGGTGGATCGTCGTTTGGTGTGTGATTGTGTGGTGTGTGGTTGAGTTGAAAAACAGCATCTGCTGACACTCCGCTTTTTCACCAAACTTCATTTTTATCTGGTTTTTTGGTGAATAAAGTCGATTTATTATTATTATCAGTTGGAACTTCATGGGGTTTGCTTTAAGTCTCCATTTGCCGAACCATCTTTGAGTTTTATGCATTTCAAGTTGTAGGTGTTCAAATGTATTTCTAAGAGAGTTATGGTGGCTCACAAGTGCTGTGTCATCGGCATATTGCAGTATGTAATTGTTTTCATTGAATTCTGGCTCCATTTGGCCCTGCTTGTGTATGTCGTGGCAGTATATATATTATATAACAACGGAGACAGCGGCGATTCTTGCGGAACTCCTTGTTCCGGAGTGAAGGTTTTTTATATTTTTACTATTAGTGAGCGCTGTGACAGATAGTCCTCTTCTAGATGAATCAGGTATTTTAGACAGTTCAGTAGGAATAGCTACAAACTATTCCTACTGAACTGCGATACACTATCGAAGGCCTTATTTATGTCTAAAATGATTGCCGCACTTCTTTGTCCTGAGAGCTTGCTTGTCTGAATGTTGGATGTGATGATCTCTAGAGGGTGGATGGTAGAACAGTGATTTCGGAATCCACATTGATATAGGGGAATAGCATTCCCTACTGCTCCCTCAATCACACTTTTCATAATTTTTTCGAAGTTTTTTCCTATGACTGATAGTAATCGGTCTATAATTTTCTGGTTTGATATGGTCCATAGAGGGTTTTAGGATGGTGATAATCGTAATGTACTGTGAGTTGAGGCAGTGTTCATATATTTTGATGATGTAAAGTTGCATGTCATGTTCTAGTTTTCTGTAGGTGTTTTGATATTTGATCTTGTCCTGGGGCTGAATTCTTCCTTTGATTTATTATTTTAAAATAGACGTCTTCGTTGATGAGTTCGATGATGTTGTACGGTTGTAAAGTAGTCCACATGCCAGTTGTTCACTTCATCATGGAATTCTTGGTTATATTGCGCGTCGTCATCTTTTTTGAAGGCATTGGTGAAGTGCTCTGCCATGATGTTGGCTTTGTTCACGTCTAGTGTAAACTCTTTTCCGTTCTTCTTCAAAGAAGGCATGTTGTTTAATTTCTATTTGAACTTTGACACTTTCTTAATTTGTTGCTAATAACTTCTGCCACTTGTAGCTCATTTATTGTGTTACAAGTTTCAATCCATTTTGATTTTCTATACTGATTTATAAGATTTTGTATATTTTTGTTATAGCTGTTCAGTGCAGATTTAAATTCTTGATTTGGGTATTGGCGATGTTGACTGTACATTGCACTTTTTTTTTAAATTAGTGCAATGATGAAAGGGGGTTCATGTAGATAGTACTTTATCTTGGATTTGGGAGAGTTTTCTTGGACGAGTTGGCTCAGTTTATTGTTAAATTCTGTTATTATGTCTCTGTTGATGACAGGGTGTTCATTAACAATTTTTTTCATTTCCTTATTAACATTTTCCATATTGCTTTTATTCAGATGTAGGTTTGTTTCTTCCTCTTCCTTGATTGTTTTCTGTAGGTCAATCTCAATTTTGATTGCCAAGTGGTGTGAACCTAGATCAGGGTGTGTGTGCAATTCAATATGTTATTCTGTAGGTAGGTAGGTATAAAGAAATATATCTGGGGAAGAGTCCGGATTGTTAGCCATAATGAATGTTGGTGGGGTGACTGCTTTCATGAATGTAGAGTTGGTCAGAAAGTCTTTAATTTGCTTGTTTTTTGTTCTGTTGATATTGAAGTCCCCTATTATCAAGACGTATTTGTATAGGGCTGCCATTGTAAAAATGGTATTTTCAATACTTGTCTTCTAAAAAGGGCGTATGTGATGCATTATTAAGAGGGTAGTTAATTCTTGGAGGGTTGGCTTTTTTTCATGTTCAATGCTAGGTGAATCTTCATTAGGCTACCCCCTCTGACATTTTGATTCACGATGTTTCCTGCTCTTTGATGAATGTTCCAATGTCGGTAGTGAATTTTAGTGCCCACAGTTAACGTCGTTGCCTTCAATGTAATTGTATATAATGTGTTTTTTGGGTAGGAAGCTAGTTAATATTCCTGAAATAAATTATTTTAGAATCATGTAACATACCAGCGTTGCAAAGGTTAGAAGTATATCCATTGTTGATTTATTGTGTCTCGGTTGTCACTCTATCTGCGAACTGTCAACTGTGACGCGTTCATTTCAATTTAATTTTGTTAAATTTATATATAGAGAGATATGTATTTTTGTCTCTACTTATTGCAATTATATCATTATTACTGCTGCGTCTATATTTATAATAAAAAAGTACTTTTTTTACCTTTCTGATTGAAGTAACTGAAATTCAGAAATAGTAGCAAATGGATATTTTTTAATTTACCGAACTAGCGCGGTAAAGTATATCATTACGAAACTCATATCAGTATCGTAATATTTTATATTACAAATTGGTGGTAGGTAAATATGTTTACACCGTTGTAGTAATTATAACGTTAGCCTTAACAACTGTAATCGTAGTGACAATTAGAGTAGGTATGAAAATTAATTTGATAATATTTAAAAAAAATTATCGTGGATAAAGTACAGTCTGTTACTCTTCCCACTAACATCGAATTTTCATTTTCATTCTGACCTGTTACAGAATATACTATTAATTTACTAATTTCTTCAATGAGCGTGAATGTTTACTTGTACTTGCAATAACACTACAGTATATTTTACAGTTTCTCCTATAATTCCTATATTTTATAGGAATTATATATCTTATATAGGATATATGTATAAGAATATTGACTAAGGTTCGCAAGTTTGGGGAAAGGGGTAATTACAGGCCTGAGTAGAAGTTCCTTGATTTTATTTAGTAAAGAGTTGGCTGACTTTCATTTCTATTGAATCACCGAAGGGGAATAATAATAATTGTAAACAATTTTCTATTAATGTGCTATTTTGAACATCCTCTTTCTATTTCCTTTCGACTTCCCAAGAAAAATTATCTTATTTTCATCTTTTATTTTTTCTACATGGTCCGTGTATAATAGCGACTCCAAAGGTACTGCACAGCAAAGCTTATAATGCTCCCCCCTGGTGCAGATAATGAAACAGATGTCGTATTTAGTTTTTATATTTTGTTGGCTTGGAAATTGAAAGTATCAAACAGTATATAAAATGGAAAAAAAAACTGAAATACTGCAAACAATGCAGGCTATGTTGGTATACAGAATCATAATGTACAGAATAAACTATGTTGATGCCTGACAGTGAAAGATACTTACATTATTATCAGTATCTTCTATAACCATTAGTATGGGCGATTCAAGCTTGTACATCCTCCTATACATGGAATTCAAACTGAAGCCGTGTTGACTCGTACTGAAGATGAGAGTCCAAGCATAGCCTTCTGCTCTTGCGGGTAAATGCCTGCACAAACACTCTCGATGATAGTCCGTGAGGATTTCTGTGGAACCCACTAAATCAGGCGGGGACAGGTCTATGTCTAACGAGGGGGCTACTGATGAATAAAAGGCTCTGCGGAATTCTTCGGACATGGGCAGAACCTGGATATACAAAAAAAAAATGTTGAATGATATGTTGTATGAAACACTTTCATTGTCAATGGCAGATTTTATTTACATAACAACGTAGGCGGTAAAATACTTTGTGAAATGTGATGAGTTTACCATTTATTTATTTTATTTTAATCATGACATCTGCACATTCTTATCTGATGGTAGTGCTCTCCAGTAATTATTTATGTTTATATAATGGCGTGATATTATATCTATTTTTATATAAAACATGGTTGAACTGCGTTTTCAACTCTCCTTGTTACGATTCCGTTTAATAGAGAGTGTCAAAAATAAGTTATGATACACTGCGATAAACAAACAACATTCGAGAGTAATGATGGATACCATAATTGTTTATATTGCTATAAATTTTCTAAATAGCCAACTTTTTCGATCGGTTTTTCTTGATAAATACACAATTTCATAGTAATCTTGAATTATCCATACTTTCTGGTGAAATTTCATAAATTGTTATTTATAGACAGGACTAGCAAAGTTTTTCTTGTGTGAACTTGCCACGGATATTTAACTGAAATCATAAAACAGTCGTCGGGGTGTTGCCATACGAAAGTAATTGTTTTCTGTTCGTTATTCCATTACACTTTCTATTTTCTCACTTCTGATATTTTGAATTGATAAGCGCGTTTTATTTATGTGAGTCTGTCGGACTTGCACAAGATGCAGAGTGCCGGCTATGCATGGAGGATGATGAAACGGCTAAACACATTCTATGTACAAGCCCTGCAACGGCCAGAACCAGATTCTCAATATTTGGCGGTACGACAGTAAGGCCAGAAAACCTGGTAAATTGTTCTCCCAATACATTCCTCAATTTCGTTAAGAGATTGGATATACTGGGAGAAATATAACCATAGGCCACAATTGGCCATTGGCCGCAGTGGAGGGCCTGATACGGGCCCACTCACGTTCAAACCTAAACTGTCCACAAAGGGATGGATGATGACTCGACTCATTTTTATTACAAGACAAACTATAACAATGAAGAACAAGAGTTATTTTCGGCTCTATATCAAGAAAGTCGAAGTGAAAATACGCTCTGACGTTACGAAATTTTGCACTTATAAGTAAGGCGTTTATTAACATTGGTCTTACAATTATTGAAGGTTTCACGATAGAAAATAGATAAAAATTGAGGTTTTCCTCAATTTTCAGAAAAGATACCCAATAATGCAGTAACCTCGGTCGTTTGGTAGATATAAAGGGTGATTCATAATGTGTCTTCTCGATTGCGGACATCTAAATTGCGGGCATCCTACAAAACCCTATCGATTGCGGTCACCTCTTGATCAGTGAACTCAGGTATAAAGATTGGAATAAGTTCATCCTGCATGAAACAATTATAAGTTGCGGACATTTTCCCATAGTTATCGATATTCTAATGACAATAATTAATGATTTGCCTTCTTGTTTTGTACACACAATTAAAATGTACCTATGTGTTAAATTTTCACGCATTCAAATGTCTACGTAAGGTTAGTTCGTTCTTGTTCAAATATGCTAAATGATTACTTCTTATTTTTGCCTTGATGAAAATAATTTAATCCCTTAACTGGATTTCCTAATAAAGAAATGAAAAGAAAAGTTACAGTTTTAAAATTACCTTATTTGTGTCCGCAATTTAGAGTCTACTACTAACAGGTATTACATCACCCTAACCCTTCTAAGAACTGAACCATCAAGAAAACGGTGACCGCAATCGAGATATGTCCGCAATCTGGGTGTCTGCAATTAAAAGCTTTGCATCTTTGCATGACAAGTATCTGGTTCGGCGAGAGAGATTTTTCATATAGGAAAAAATACTAATACTTTAAACACAACTCTTTCAAAAGAATAGTGTAAAATGTTCAATCACCTGCATCATCTGGTTTGTCAGTGAGGGCCACTTTTGTAATTTTTCAACAATGAAAAAACATAGGATATCGAACAGAGATAAAATATTTGTTTTAAAAAAGAGCAGCTTCCAGCTCAGGTTTGTTGGCATACTTATCAAGAGTGGGGGTGGAGATAATGAACTCGATGAACATTGTCAACACAGCACCTGTCCGTTCTCGATTACAGCGCCAATCAGGTATAAATTTCTCGATCGTAGAATCCGTTTCTTGTAAAAACCATTGATTTCAAGAAAGAGATAATTTTTGTATGGGCTCAGTGGTCCCATAAGAATTCCGGAAACTCTCAATTTTTTCAATTCATCATTTCATTTAAATTTTTTTTCTTAAAAATTATCATAACCAAAAATCACTGAGGTTCCGGAATTTACACAAAAACATTGAGTAATGCAAAAAAAATTTAAAAAATTTCAAACAAAAACTGTGGGCTTAAAACAAATTTCCGTTTTACCAAGGTAGTGTTTGCTCTTAATATAAATATTGAACAGTTGAATTTGAAACCGACCGTTTGATAGTGAAAAGATGTGCCGAACAGCTATACTCCTTCCGAGCTCAGGAACGGAAGTACTTACCTCGAAGATACCAAATCCAAAATATTTTTGATTTTGAGAAGGGTCCAGCCGAGAAACAAGGGAAAATATTTTGATAAATTTTTGCCGTCTTCTATATTCCTTCTGTTGAGATATGTTGTTCAAAAAGTGATCAGTTTTCATCTGACAAAGCGGAAGGAAATTTGGTTGAGGCCGGGGTTGGAAAACATTTTTTGAAATTTTTCCTTCCGAAAATATATGTCTCAGGTCAAAAATTAGCCGGTCTCCTAAACTCGCACTTTTTAGTTCATTAGTTTCATTTTGGCACTTAGATAGCTAAAATCGAGGTGGGAGGAATTTTTAGCAGGGCTGGGTCATAGGGGGGGCAAAAGAGGTCACTCGAAAAACTCGCAGGACAGGCTATGTTCAAAAATTGGGAAAATGGACTTGGAATGATGATTAATTTCTGAAACTTCAAGGGCCCAGAAAAGCAACCCCCCAAGGGAAGGAGTTTTCGTCCAGTATTCACCCCCTTTCAATTATGGCCCTTTTTATGACTATTTCTTCGACTTTGTAGCATCTGAAAAAAAAATCCTTTGTTGAAGTGCATATAGATACCCAAACAATTACTCAGTAATCAAAGAGTTTGATGTTCACCCCTCACATAAGGGGGTGGGGGTGGTGCTATGTCAATCATACAATGCTGTGTTAATCCCCACAAAAATGTGATTTCGAGCCACCAGGCAAAAATAGAAAATTGCCACTCTCTTAGTCGACAATCACAAAAATTGGCCACATAGTTTTTCTTTCTTTGTTATATTAATGTGATCAAAATCCTACTCGTAGCTATCACATTAAACGTGTTTCAATTTCGAGACATGCGGTTTCCGAGGGAAGCGTAAATTTCAGTTTTTTCATGACATTTAGGATTCGACGTCTAGTAAGAAAAAATTAGATTTCCAGTGAATGGAAATTGAAAGTAATTAACAAAAGAAAGCTTTGAAAATAAATGTGGGGAAATTTTTGCCGAGCTGCAAAGTGCTTTCTTTTGTCATTTTTCATTTCTTTTCAAAACTTATGTCATTTGTCCAAATTAAACCCTTGACAACAATTTTTTCTCGTGGCTGTTCTCATTGTTTTTCGATAATTCGATTTTTTTAGTAAGATCAAAAATTAGATTTAAATTTATGAAATTTCAATATACATTGACTATAAAACTTGTTTTTTTTTAAATCTTTGCCTCTTACTTCAAAGTGTGTAGATTTAAAATGATTTCAAATATTCGCTCGCCTTCATCACGTTTCCTTCTTTTGCCCCCTAGCGGTCGAAGTAGAAGTAAAGATTCCCCTTCAAATCACCTGTTCCACGCCCCTCTTCATCTTTATTCTGTCAGGCGGTTCCCAAAATTTTGTGAACGCTGGAGCACGCGCCCGTGTATATTTGAAAAATTGATGAAAATCATTCGTATTTGAAGTGTTTCTCTCAAATTGCTTCTGTATAAATCAGTTTTGTGGAGCCGAAGGAGCATTTAAACTAGAAAAGGAGTGGAACTGACAGCCTATCTTAATATTTGCATGTGAGATATTTCGTAAGTAATATTTCGTTATCGGTACTTATCGAAGAAATTCCTTACACCTCGATTTTAGGGCCAAAATCTATCTATCTAAGAGCTTGTTTCTCGGCTGGGCCCTACTCAAAATATTTTGGATTTGGTATCTCCGAGGTAAGTACTTCCATTCTTGAGCTCTGAAGGAGTATAGCTGTTCGACGCATTTATTCACTGGCGGCTCCCTAACTAGGAGCGGATGTTTGAGGAAAAACATCCAGATCGCCTGAATGAAGATAAACACCAACGTGTGTCAATTTCAAAAGAATGTTTGGCAAAGCTAAATCGCAATCTGAATGATTTTTGGCATCGAGTCAAACTGTTGACGCAATATGGATTCATCGCAGTACTCCAGAGATCAAAGAACAGTCCAAACAGTGAGTTTTCCGTGACGATCCGGTGCCAAATAAGGCCAATGCGACTCTATCGGTCAACAAATTTATGGTCACAGTGTTTTGAGATGCACGCGGAAAAATTCACGTTGATTACCTTCAACACTGCTAAACGATTGAAGACGAGTATTATGCCGACTTTTTCGATCATTTCAATGTTTCTATGAAAGAAAATCGCCCACATTTGGGGAGGAAAATATTCTTTTTCGTCAAGATTAAGCATGTGTTCACACTTGTGTCATCGCCATGGCAAAATTCCTTGATTTAGGATACGAATTATACTTCCGCATCCATTATATTCGCCAGATTTAGGACCCAGCGATTATTTCCTATATCCGAATTTGAAAAATTACTCTACGGAAAAAGATTTGGCTTAAATGATGAAGTAATTGCTGAAATAAGTGCCTATTTCAAATCGCATATCTCAGTCCAACGTTTTTCTTTTTTTTACAGTGTGTTTCATTTAAGTGGTTATTTCATAACGGGTCGGCCGTTTTCGAAAACTTTTTTATAAAAATATAGTACTCCGAGAGCTCTACATCCTCTTTCCACTTTTCCACTTTCTCAGAAATGACGAAAGTATATTGGCATTTTTTTACGAAAAAAACAAATATCACCTCCGATTCAGGCAAATCTGGAACCCCCTGATTCCACGTTTCAATATCGTAACTTATACTGAGTGTTCACAACTTGAGTGCAAAAAATAATTTTTATTTTTTGATAGTGCCCTGTGTAAACGCTACCGAGTGTATGGCAAAGTTTAGATTGCCCATAGATCAAAAGTCACCTAGTGTATCAATTCACACAATATCATCCTCATAATAAATATGGAAATATCGAAAAAATTCTGCTCGGAGGTTTTGTTACTACATGCGCCACGAAGTTTAGAAAATAAGTCGATTATTGATTTTTGCTTTCGATTTGCATTGTGCTCAATTCAAATCAATTTAATTTAAATAGCTCGATAAATTTTATTTAATTTTATACTTTTTTGCAGACTTGCTTTTACAGAAAAACAGGAATGAAAGCAAAACGATTATTGAGTAAAAATTAACAATTTTAAAGGACCCGACCTAACACCAATTGATGACTTTTTCTGGGGGTACCCTAAAGAAAAAGTTTATCGTGATCATTCCAAAAATGTAAACGATTCAAAAGAAAAATTTCGTTACGTGTGTAGATGTAAACGCACAGGAAGTACTATGAAAAGTCACAAACAACCGTATCGAGAGATGCATTGCTGTATAAGGTGGTGTAATTGAAATCGGTAAAAGGACTCAGCACCATTCTTATGGGTTTCTGGGTCCCGGTGGAATTGGATGAAACTGTAGTACGTTATTCTCTTCATTATCTTGATCAAAAGTTCCCATGGGCCCAACTCGATCCTATGACTATTTTTCGGGATACAGCCCCTCAAAGATAGGATTGTGTACCTATTAGCATTGTTTAAATAGAACATAGTTAGTCAATGCCTGTGGAAAAGGTATTGGACACAAACGCGAGTGTCATCTAGCGTGATTAGTTACAAACATGAATATTTGACGTCATTTTAATGCAGGTTTCTTCAAAAAACCCTGATTTTAATGCTTTTCCATTGTTTTAATTAAGTTACGACATGACTTGGAGGCCAGATCACTGAAGTTACGACATGACTTGGATGCGAGCTCACTATCGCCATCTACATGTCGCATCCATTTTGATCCAATTATAATCCCATAAGGTTGACTAACTATCTTCTATATAAACAATGCTATTAGCGTAAGTACGACAAAACATATTTTTGTGTATCTGTGCCTCGTAATGAGTTTTCAGTATGAATTGTACCTTCATAATCATTTCGATCGATGAATACTCAAATTACTTGAACAACCAACAGGGTGTTGACTGAATTCATGACCAATAACAACTTCAATATATTGACTACAACTTATATTTTCATTTAGCAAACAAAACATTAAACTAAATACGAGGGCTGTTTGGTAACTCCGTGACTATTTGAATAAAGAAAAAAAAATTGGCAAATAAGCGTTTTATTTTTCAACATAATCTCCTTTTAGATCAATACATTTAGTCCAGCGTTTTTCCAGTTTTTTTATTCCTTCCAAATAATAGGTTTTCTCAAGGCCCTCAAAATAGGCGTTTGTTTCGGTTATAACCTCTTCATTCGACCCAAATCTCTTACCACCCAGCCATTTCTTCAGGTTTGGGAAAAGAAAATAGTCGCAAGGGGCTAAATCTGGAGAATATGCTGGATGGGGTAGTAGTTCGTAGCCCAATTTATGAATTTTTGCCATAGTGACTACACACGTGTGCACTCGTGCATTGTCTTGATGAAGCAGCACTTTTTTTTTCGCTAAATGTGGTCGTTTTTGCCTCAAATCAATATCGAATCTGTCTAAAAGCTCTGAATAATATTCGCCGTTGATCGTTCTACCCTTCTCTAAGTAATCTATATGAATGACACCGCGTGCATCCCAAAAAACTGTGGCCATAACCTTGTTGGCTGACAGACGCACCTTAGCCTTCTTTGGTGCACGTTCACCAGTTGACACCCACTGTTTTGATTGTTCCTTGGTCTCTGGGGTATTGTGATGGATCCATGTTTCGTCTACGGTTATATA
This sequence comes from Chrysolina oricalcia, assembly GCA_944452925.2. Lineage (NCBI taxonomy): Eukaryota > Metazoa > Arthropoda > Insecta > Coleoptera > Chrysomelidae > Chrysolina > Chrysolina oricalcia. The sequence goes on from OX101810.2 coordinate 53,273,103, forward strand.
ACGGCGTAAAAACTCGCCCGGATTGCGATTGAACTTTGCCAAACACTCCTTTGAAGTGGTCACACGGTTGCGCTTGTGGTCGAGTGTGAGCAATCGCGGCACCCATCTCGCGGATAGCTTCTTCATGTCCAAATATTCATGTAAAATGTGATGTACTCGCTCAGTTGAGATGCCTACAGCCTCAGCTACCTCACGTACTTTTATTCTACGATCGTCCAATATCATTCCATGGATTTTATCGACGATTTCTGGCGTGATGACCTCTTTAGGGCGACCTGAACGTACGTCGTCACTTGTGCTGGTACGACCACAACGGAACTCAGTAAACCACTTCTTAACCATTGAAATTGATGGTGCAGAGTTCCCATAGTATTTATCAAGTCTTTCCTTGGTTTCAGTTATGGTTTTTTTACGCAAAAAATAATGCTTAATCAACACACGAAATTCACTTTTTTCCATTTTTGTTAAAATTCACGAGGTTGTCTGCTTCTAATTGCTGTCAAACACAAACCAAATGTCGCAGCTTGCTCAAAATTTGACAGTAGTCTATTGAAAGATGGTGGTTGACAGCAGCAGTGTTGCATTTAAAGTTACTGCGCGGGAAATTTAAAAAGTCACGGACTTACCAAACAAGCCTCGTAATTATTTGGATCCTTGCACAATGAACGGAGAATAAATAGAAATAGGAAAAATATTGGTGAATTCTTCCTTAGAAGACATTAAATTATAATTTTTGCTTGTTATTTGCTTGATGATGAAAGCTTGTGGAGTATGAAATAAATGATTCCAGTTCCAGTTTTATTTTACTAATTTTTATTAAATATAAGTATATCTGTTTTACTAACACTCATAGCTGATACAAAATCTGTGCAACGCACAGTATCAAATAAACTCTCATTTCATATTTGTTCATTGTGCATCAACCTGAAAATATCGTTTAATTTTTTGTTTGCTAAACGAAATAAAAGATATTGAAGAAGTTATTGTCCATAATTTAGACAACACCCTGTGGTCCGTATTCAAGTAATTTAAGTATTCATCAAAAGAAATAATTGTGAAGGTACAAATTATACTGGAAAATTCATTATGAGGCACAGATACACAAAGGAATGATATGTCGTACTTACACTCATGAGGTACAAAATCGTATCTTTGAGAGGCTGTATCTCGAAAACTATTCATAGGATCGAGTTGGACCCATGGGAACTTTTGATCAGGATAATGAAGAAAATAACATACTAGAGTTTCAGCCAATTCGGTACGGGGTCCTTTTACCGATTTCAATTACACCACTTTATACAGCAATGCATCTCTCGATACAGTTGCTTGTGACTTTTTGTAGTACTTCCTGTGTAATAAATCTACACACGTAACGAAATTTTTCTTTTAGATCGTTCACATTTTTGGGACGATCACGATAAACTTTTCTTTCAGGGTACCCCCAAAGAAAGTAATCAGGTGATGTTAGGTCGGGTGAGCGCAGAGGTCATGTAAAAAAGGGACTGTTTCGTCCTATCCATTTTCCCAGAAATTTTGTTTCAAACCACCCACCACACCTTTCCTATTCTTGCATTATGGATAGAAGCAAGATCAAGTTGAAATATCATGTTCTGTCTCAGTCTTATCGGCATATCCTCTAAATCTCCCCATAATTCGTTGTTAAAAAATTTGAGAAATTTTTTTGCGTTGAGATTTTCCTCAAAACCATTATTTTATTCTGAAATGTGCCGCACCAGACAATAATTTTGGAAGAGTATTGTCTCTTACAATGTACCTATTATCCAATTTGAATTTTGTTGTGAATGTAGCCTCATTGCTAAACATTATTTTAGACAAGTAATTTCTACGTTTAAATAATTGGCACCATAATGAATAGTCCATTCTAACTTCTTCATCGCCATTTTCCAAGGTATGCAAAAATTTGGGGTTATAGGCATTTTGTTTCGTTTTGCTTGAGGGACCTCCAAATTTTCGTTGGTTTCATGTTGAGATTTCTTGCTAGTTGTCTCATACTGTTCTTCGCATTTCCTTGGAGCTCGTTTATGGTAGCATTGTCTTCAAGATATGGGCCGAGGTGGCCGTGCGGGTAGAGCGTTCGCCTTTGGAGCGAAGGGTCGAGGGTTCAAAGCCTCGCATGGTCATCGGTCTCGTGCATGGCATCACACGTTAAAAGGTAAGGGCTACGTCTTCCCTAGCTCACACAAGTCTCTCGAAGACTTACGAGGGTTGCGCGTAGGGGTGCAATCGGTTGACGGAAATAACAATTTTAACAATAACAATTCACATTTCTGGTGCGCTTTGTTGAAGCAATATTTCCAGTTATATCAAAATGCATGTTTATTTTGCAACTCTCTGAAAAGTCACAGGATTAATATGGATGACGTTCAGAGTGACGCCTGTTAAATTCTGCCACAGCCTCTTGAAATGTCTTATGGTTATCACCCACCAGTCGAATTCGTAAAAATGTTTGACTAATTATTGAAATTCTGACCATATTTGCGTTGATTTTACCACGTATTACGTGTGCAATGACCTTCCAAATAATATGAACTGTCAAATAAAATGTATAAACTGACAAACTTTAGACGCTTCGTTTATGACCATGGCAATATTTATGAAAATAGTGGACGCTACCTTGGAAAATTGCAACGAAGATGTCAGGAATAGAATATTCATTATTCAAGAGATAGATCTTTCTTGTCTAAAATTATGTTTAGCATTGAAGCTACTTTCAGAACAAATGGAGTGGTCTTTTTGCAAAATTCGAGATGATGGTCCAAATTGGGTAATACATTACTTATTGAACACTCTGTACGAGATGAGTGGATGATATTGTGTGAATTGATACACTAGGTGACTCTTGATCTATTGGCAATCTAAAATTTGCCATACACTCAGTAGCGTATACTCAGGGCACTCTCAAAAAGTATAATTTTTCATTTTTGCACTCAATTTGTGAACACTCGGTATAAGTTGCGATATTGAAAATTGAGATTTGTGGGTTCCAGAGGTGCCTGAATCGAAGAAGATATATATTTTTTTTTATAAAAAAATGCCTAAAATGCTTTCGTTTTTTGGGGTCTTATTTTTTATGGTGTAGGCTGGTGGAAATGTGGAATATTAAAACAATTTATACCAAGATATAGAGGTCTCGGAGTGCTATAGGTTAAAAAAAAGTTATCGAAAATCGGCCAACATGTTATGAAATAACCAATTGTTGCCACTTAAAGTGAAACACACTGTAGAAGGTAGTATATCTAGTTAAAAGGGGACTATGTTTCAAAAATAAAATAAATTTCACAAAAGGTTTTTCTCTTCAACACTCGTATTGGAGTAGACTGATTATGAATCCTCAAATATATTGTGGTTGTATACGAACCCGAGTATTCCAAATCTACAAGGGGTGTTTCTTTTTACACTTCAACTATATTCATGTGAAATTGGTGTAATTTTGATAAACATTCTGGTTCGTTGAGTGGACTGGGAATTACTTTTCAAGTATATTGGGATTGAAAAGTTACAAATATTTCTCCACCAGCACTCTATTCGATAAGTACGATGAAAAAAGAAGATCGGATAAACAGGTTGAAGACTGATGGTATCTGTTAATGTATTACGAAAAATATAAAGTGGAATTTTTACAAAGAACTCGAAGCATTAGTAGGTAATGTATAAAATACAAATAACCGAAAAATAAGTCGACAGTAGCTCAATCTCTCAGTTTTCTTCAAATTCATTTTACTGAAGGTGGCAGAAAATAGTGAAATAAGTGTTAAAAAAATGATAATATAATTGGTTAAATCAGTAGACCAAATAGTAGTTTTCTATTACTTCTAGGAGACATATCTTATTTGCCCACTTTAGTTAAGTAAAACTTTCACAGAAAAGGTAATAATGGTTTAATTTTCGTTTTTTATAAATCTGATCTACTATAGAGGTAAAATATAGGTTTTTTTTAAAAGCAGGCAGAGTCTACAGATAATCTGTCAGTTCATTGTAGTTAAACACATAGTCGCCATGGAATTCATAGGCCAATCATTTTAGCATTTAAAATCAAAAATGGGGAAAAATAGCAAAACAATTCACAAAAATTCTAGTTTAGTGTGCAATGAAACTATAAAAATTTGCCCTCTCGTAAAAGGTCGGCAACATTGTTAAAAATGTTAATTATAAACAATTCTAGTTACTTTGTAGAGAAAGAATGCAAAATAGTCGCAAAATGGCGAAAACAAATAAAACATCATCCTTTGTCGTTTCCCAATTTTGCGACAATTTTCAAGTTTGGGAATCAGAGTAAATACATTATTTATTCATACTTTTGTTAATAACTCGGCCAAAAAAATCTAGCCGAAACTCATGAAAGGATTTTCAAGCTGATATGACACAAATTTGTTAATATGAGAAAATTAGATCGATCCAAACTAAGTTCACAGGAAAGATTTTGAGAATACTAGGATGTCTTGTTCTCACTTTTCATAACAAAGAGAAATTCAATATATTTGGACATTCATTATCAGCATATTTCAGGAGGCAGATTTTTTGAGGCGCATTCTCTCAGAAATGATTGCACTAATTTTATTCATAAATAATTTCCATAAATGCATCGACAAATTGGCATTCAACGCCATTACTTCAAATACATACATTTTTTAAATCAGTGTTCAATGGAATTTTTTTTGGAAACAACACGGCATGGCATTGTTTTTGGTTCATAGCATTATATAATCTATCACAAAATTAATTTGTCTGAAAATATGTTTTGCGGCAGCTGGTAACTACGTCACTGGGTAGAACATTTCAAAAACAAACATTCTTCAACCTTCGCATCCAAAACATATCATAGTGAAATACCATTCGATATGTTCATTATTCAATAATTTACTTATTCAGTTCATCAACAGTACAGAAGCTCTTGGACTATTTAAACATATACTTTTTTACATAATTCTTTCAAAACTTCAGTCAAATATTTGATAATTATTTATTCCTTTTGATTTAATCTAAAATGGAATAACTACCTACTTCATTTCTGTTTGGGACAGACAATTAGGCATTTTGCAGAACAACGCTATAAAATGCAGTTATAAATCACAATTTTCAGAACTTTTAACAATTTATTTAAACGAACCATATAATATCTTAATCCATTATGTGTATTTTTGGTAATTCATATTTACTGTAAATGTGTTATTATTCTACCTCTGCAAAACCGTTTTATTATTTACTTGTTATTATATAATATGTACTTCTTTGCATTACTTCTCTATATAAACAGAATTGTTTCTTGTAACCAATAAATAAATTCTGACTCATCCTAATTTATCTAAATATCAGAAAAATTCATATTCAATTTCTGCAGTTACCTTTTTCTTGTACTTCTTGATGCAAAATAAAAAAGGGAAAAATAACAGACAATATTTTGACTACTTGGGTTGGCTAGCTTGTAATCTGCGTAGGTATACCTTCGCTGAATAATAAAAATGTAAAGGTGTCATGAAAATTCTAAAGTCAAGCAGAGATATAAAGACAATGCAAACTTGTATAATTGGAAAAATTGAAAGACAATAAAAAGTTTCTTGATGAAAAGTAAAACTAATGTAAAAAAATTGTTATTATAAAACACCCAAACCGTCTTTCACTACCAGATTACCGGATTTACAATGCCTACCTATTCAAAAGTAAACAGCGGCTTAATCATATTCAATAATTTCTATATCTACCTCATTAAATTCATCCCTACCGGAACGTTTCGTCTTTTTCTTCCATTTTTTAAAATTAACAGCTAACTTCAACCAACGGGTATTCATAGTACACAAATACAAACACACTCTTCGAAGATCACGAACCGAACGGTACTAAATAGCAACAAACTTCCGTCAGAGAGATGAATTTTTGACAACGTTCCAAAAATCGGAAGTAATTCCGAAGTGCATTCAATTTCTCGGAATATACACGAGATTTATTCCAGTGCTAAAACAGTCACTCTCAGGACAGGCAGGTAAACTAAAACTAAACACCAAACATTCAGTTCATCTAATTGAAGCCACTACTGTGTAGAATGTTCTCGGAGATAATAAAAGTCACGTCTAATTATAGGAAGAGAGTAAGGGAAGAAATTTGGCAGGTTGTGTCCACATTTTCGACCTGGCTAATTCCCGATAAACCCGATAAACATCGGTATATTTGTAAGAGGGTACTTGTTATCCAAGTGTTTACAGGGTGGCACGACATTTATCGAATACGGGAAATATTAACACTCTGCAAAAACACATTGAATGAGTTACCGTTTCACACAACAGTTAGTTATCACAAACCACCCACAAGAACGCTATCTCAGTTTCTTTCTCAAAATTATTCCAGTAGTTTTACTTGATGAGGATAACTCATACATAATACAAAACACAACTGCGGGAAAACAACATATTTACCATATTATGCACAATTTCAACTGAGAATTTTTTATTTCTTCCTATACTGATCAACAATTCAAGTAGATAATTTCAATGTTCTACGTAAATATACAAGGAGTCCTATTCAAATGTAAACATCCCGAATAACTCAAAATATGCACGTTAACGAGAAATTTACAAAAACGAGTCGCTTAATTTTGAACAAAGGGGAAACTTGCAATTTTCTCCCCTGTCTCCAGGTTGAAGGCAAATGTCTCATTTCACAAAATTTCGAACATCACGAACGTGCAGTTATTTTCGTATTCAACGATTTATTATTCTTTTCAAAAAATTATCCCTATTATAAAGGTAACAGTTTATATTTTTTGCTTTTATCTTCAAATCCACATGTAGACGAAATCATAAAATGTAATCACATACAAGCGAAAGCTTGCTTGGAATTTAAGCTTCTGTGGTATCATCTCTTGATTTACTTCTCCACTACTACTGTTGTAATTTATATCTGTAATTTTGTAATAATCTATATATTGTACCAAATACTTGAAGAATAAACATTATTATTGTGCCAAGCTGTAGATAAAAATAAGAGGTCCTTTTCACACAAAATAAAAGACGCAAACGGCCTATACTACTTTTTATAACATAGTTCGTAAATGAAAACCCCGGTTTTCGCCGCAACAAAATCGCTTTGTAGAATTTTTTAACAAGAAATAAGGAAAAAAAATTACAACTTTTTTGTTTTATTGCGAATATCTCAAAAAGTATTAGAGATTAGATTAGATTAATTTATTGAACTTAAAGAATTTACAATTCTTATAACAATGAGTTTTGTCGAAGAAGACAGAAATCTTTGGGAGATCGTTTGCTAACGAACAGTCGTTACCGACCGATGATGAACCCTTTACTCCCATAAACACCTAACTATGTAGGCTTATTATGGCAAGAACCTGTCAGAAAACAACTACTCCCCTGGCTAAGACCACGACGGGTATTGAATTAAATCTAACAGCTACTTGTGCAACGTTCCTCAAAACATCAGAGGACGCAATTGCAAGTGCCGTTCTATGACCAACCAGCAGAATTATGTTTTGATTTGGACGGGGTGACCACCTGCAGACTAGTTTCGAGGTTGTTGCCTCTCATTTGTGCAAGGGCAGGTCAACACAGACAGCACTGAAGCCATCTGTTCCCCGTCCAAACCAATACACACTCCGCTGATTAGTCAATTCTGGTTCACGAGATGAAAGCAGTTTCTAGGCCGCTCCACCTAGCGAGCAGAGGAAGACACTCCGAATCTCCGGGTTGAGAGATTTAATCGAAGAAGACAGAAATCTTTGGGAGATCGTTTGCTAACGAACAGTCGTTACCGACCGATGATGAACCCTTTACTCCCATAAACACCTAACTATGTAGGCTTATTATGGCAAGAACCTGTCAGAAAACAACTACTCCCCTGGTGTACTATCAGACTATACAAATGAAAATGGTGTATTCTTCTGATCTTGGAACTTCTACTTGAATCCTTCCTCAATGCAGTAATGTTCCAATAACCATTTATTCGTTATGATTTGTGTGGGTTTCATCGTAAATCTTGGTATGTAATAAAATAAAAATTAAATATTTATTGATTTATTACAGAATTATAGCAGGTACTCAAATTGTCTGCCGCCCACTCTGATACTGGCTCGCCATCTCCGTATGAATGATATTTTCAGCACCCGCGAATATCTTTTCTCACTAATTTCTCGAGAGGCTTCTTGTATGCGAACGCGCAACTGTTGTAAGGAAATGATGGGCCTACTGTAGACCTCCTCCTTTAAAAAGCCCCAATAAAAAAAGTTAAGTGGATTCAAGTCCGGTGATCGCGGAGGCCACGAAATGGGTCCACAGCGGCCAATCCATCTATTCGGATAGGTTTGGTTCAAGTACCTTCGTACTTGTGTAGCATAGTGTGCCGGGCAACTTTCGTTCTGCAGCCACATTGTTCTTCGCAGTTGTAAAGTTATGTCTTCTAATAAATTGAGTAATTCGTTCTGTAGGAATTTCAAATAATTTTGACCATTCAAAGTGTCTGGCAGTTCGTACGGTCCGATCACTTCTCCATTTCAAATCTCCTTCCAAATATTCACTTTGAATTGGTATTGTGATCTGTCCTCTCGCATCAAGTGGGGATTTTCCACCGCCCAGCTGTGTAAATTATGGAGGTTTAAGTAACCATCTCTGCGATGATTCATCACTCCAGATAATTCTATTGAAAAAACCTGCAAAAAACTACTCTCACAGGATAATCCCTGGGCAGCAGACTTTGCACGCGTGTTACGTGGAAAGGATGAAATTGGTATTTTTTCAAGATATTATGGACACTTGTCTTCCCAATTCCAGTGCGTTGTGCTATAGCACGTGCAGATGAAGATGGGTCTGCTTCAATTTCATCAAGAACAATGTCATCATAATCATGTACGGGTCTTCCTTCGTTGGCACCCCCAACACTATGTCCAAGTAATCTTCCCTCACAAAACGCGTTGTGCACTCGGTGCACGCGGTAGTCGGGTGGCGTGCGTTTGGGCATCGTCCATAGATTAGTATATCTATGGACGATGGCTTGGGTATCTTTCCCGGTAAAGTTCAGCGGCGGCATTGGCGTTGCCTCGACATTTGCCGTGAACAAAATGCATGTTTGCATACTCGAGTGGTGTGTTCGAGGCATTTCAGCTAATCTTCTTGTTGAGTACAAATGAAAGTAGAAACGACTAACAAGGTTTAGCTCATAAGACACCAAGTCGAAAATTAGAGGATACGTCAAATCGTTGTCAGTTGCATAAAACACACTCAATCGAGATTGCTCAGACAACTAGTCAAAAATAACGCGATATGTCGATGTCTCACTCTTCTTCACACGAGCCATCCCTTTTTTAATCGCACAAGGACGAGGAAAACTCAGGTGGAAGTCAGAAGAAGACATTATTTTTATTTGTATCGACGCACTGTCAACATAATTCAGCTTATTTGTATTGGAATTGTAATTCCGTAAACATAGCTCCTTCCCTATTTGCATCGGAATATAATTTTTTGTGGAGAACAAAGTAGTATACGTTATACCATTTCAAAATCTACATTCAATAGGGAATTTTTAGGAAAGTTGGCCACTCAGGTCGCCCTACATTTTTCAATACACAGAAACTGAAACTTTGGCAAAAAAACTCTAGCAAAACACGAATTCGAAATTACATATTTTTTTTTCTCATAGTACCACAGTAATTAATTCAAAATTTCAATACCAGTCTGATAGTACACTTGATCAAGTATATTATAAAAAAACATTTCTTTTTATGTGGCAGTGACGTTCAAAAAAGTAAGAAGGGTCCAATTTTTTTTTTATTCATAAAATTCCAAATAACTCGAAAATCGTAGGATTTTCTATAACACAAAAATATATTTTCTGAACAGTCTTACTGTCCCCTATTCGCAGTTGGAATGTTATCCATTATTTACGGGACACCCTGTATATTGATCTCTACTTCCAGATGCTGTTTACAGAATTTGAATACGACGATTTCCCTTAAATCGGCGCATCTTTCAAGAAGTGCCCTGAAATTGTTTATAACGCTATTGTGCAAAAATTACATATCGCACAGAAAACATTTTGCGCACAGTTGAACCACATATCATTATCTATCAGTTTCCCCAATATTGTTTGTCCAGCTTCAGATTTATAAAAATTATGAATTTTTGAAAAATGGTCTCTTTTTCTCTGGTGTTTCGGCATCGACTGCTATGGTCATTAGCCATGTGTTCTGGATAGGCCTTGTTACTAACTCCACACGCCACCTCAGGAGCAGCACTGTTAATTCGAATGCAACAGTGAATCGTGCAGGACTTACCCAGTCGAGCCACGAGATTTTGATAATTTAATCGGTTAAATTAAATAAAAAAAACCCAGCCCAACTAGGGTTCGAACTCCGGACATTTGGCTCAGAGTCGAACGCTCTAACCACTGCGACACACCCCAAAAGGTTTTCCCGGATGTTCTGAGTGGAAAATGCACCGATTAATCTCTATAAAAGTTCCATTGACTGTAAAACGATTCCTTGAGTAATCTTTGAGATATTTCAAAAACACCAAAAAATTGTAATTTTTGTCGCTATTATTTGTTTAAAAAATTCCACAAAGCGATTTTGCTGGGGCGAAAACTGGGGATTTTATTAACGAACTATCTTATAAAAATTAGTATAGGCCATTTGCGTCTTTTATTTTGTGGGGAAAAAACCTCTATAGCTTGGTCTATATAACTTATCCCCATTATCTGTAGACTCATTCATTAAAAATGTTCAATAGGAATATGAATCACCTGAAGACGTCTCCTTGTTAAAATGTTTTTTAATACCTACAACACCATAAAAAACTAGATGATCAATTACCTAGATGTTCCTAATGTTCACCACCTACTTCGATTCAGTTGAATAAACGTTGTTTAATATTTTGACAACTGGTTTTTAATTTTTTTTTTTCGTTTTGAGTTTAGTATCATGAGATTTGAATTGCAAGTAATCCCATAAAAAAAAATCGAGTGGCGTCGGATCACGAGATCTGGCTGGCCAATCGATCGAATTTCGTCCATAGATCCATCTCTCTGGATACCTTTTATGCAAATATTATCTTCCACGTAGGTATATCATAATACGAAGGTGATCCATCTTATTGAAAAAATAACTGGCCTTCAAAAAGATGGTGATCTTTATCTAGCATTTGAGTACTTGCATTGCAGTGTTTGGAACCTTTGGTGTAGTAATGGATACGAAGTTTTATTCCAACACTAAACCACTATTTTCCATTCCTCAACACGTTACCTAGTTACAGAATTTGCCTTATTTATGCTAGTCTAGTACCTAAAGTTACGTACCGTATCCTAATTACGATTTATAAACAATTTTAAATTACATTATTACCTTAATTTAGTGGTCAGGTATCTAATACGTTTCTACCAAATATTCAGAATATTTCAAAAAACTGTAAGCTGTTACTCAATGTTCCACCGTTGATAATTTTATTGTGTTTTCTTATTTCTAGGCATTCATAAATATCTAACTATCTGTTGGTGATAACTTGCTTTAACTGATCTTAGCCCTTTATAGGACACTGGTTGGTATATCAACCAACTCCAAAATTAAATCCTATTAAAGAGATACTCGACTAATATTACGCCAGAAAATTCCTATTGTTTGACGCAAACGAACACTGGTTGGATTTTCAACCAGTGTACGTCTACCACATATACCACATATACGTGTATTGAGAACCTACGGAAAGAAAATCGGTTTTTTCTGTTAGATATGCCGACGTTATTATGGAATAATCATGATTGTACTACTGTGATTTTTTCTTTAATATCGTACTTTGATTTAGCAAGATTCCTCTGAATTCATAGCTACAGAAAATTGTTTCTTATTTCAACAAGTATTGTTTTATTTTCATGATTTGCCTAGTGAGATACCGGTCGATATATCGACCTGCACAATACAAATATTATATATATTATACCAGCTTTAACATATTATAATATACAGGGTGTTAAATAATTCAATACAAATATTTTAATGACATATTCCTGGTATCAAAATAAGATTTTTTTTTCTATAAACATGTGTCATAAAATCCACCCCTCCAGGCTATACAGAAATCGCAAGATGCCCAAAAAAATCTTAAATTTTGAATTGTGGCTACAATCATGCATCAAATATTTTGAAAATTCACAGACACTTGTATTTTTAGACGATCTATTCATTTCTTGATTCAAAAATAAGGTAACTCGAATCGAAAGGGGTGAATGAGGGTTGCATACAGATTTGATGGCAAATATTTTCAATTTCCTTCAAAAAATTTTTAATTCAAACATCATCGTTGAGTTGGCCACTAAAAAAACATACATTTCAGTCTCTTGCATTTTTTTGAATTAGCTAACCGTTTTAGAGAAAATCGCTGGTAAATGAAAGGGGTGTATTGAAGTAACAAACCAAATTACCTAGAGGGCTATGACTTTTCACTTTGTTTTCCCTATTGACTCATTTGAGGTTTAATTTGTGAAACAGTACTTTGATTCACTTGTAGGTTTTACGTTTGTTAAACAGTTTATCTTTTTGTGTTTTTTGGTTTAGTATATATTGTGTTTTGTGTCTTGTAGTAAAAGTTGAAATGGCAAATTATTCAAACGAACATCTCGCTGATATCCATTTTGTTTATGCACATTTCCTATACCCATATGTGCATATTGTTCCATGAGTATTATGACTGGGGCTCGAATTTTGGGCACATACCATGAGGCGTGGTTTTTAGGATATGCACGATTTGAAATGAAATCACGGATGATGCTGAAAGAATCCTACCGGAAAATATTGATTATGGTCCAGAAATAATGGACAGATGTAATATTATCGACCTACTATTGTTTTTGTTTATTATTGGCTTTTTATTGTTGCTTGTTTTAAAGTCCTGTGAATCATGAAGTGGGTTAACAATGTGAAAAAGAAACGCACCCCCCATTCTACCTCAAAAGCATTGAGAAAACGAATGCATTGATATACATTTTATAATTGATCTGGGTTGTCACGCATACTGTTGATTAGATTAATCTGTTTGTAGGATGTAAATACAAAACAAATCAGCAACTGTTGATAAGCTGCGAATAAAATATATTAATATCAATAAACGAATAGTTTTATTTACTTTCTTTTAATTAAATACAATGTATTTCATTGTACTATAACGAAATAACAATGAGTGAACGCCAACGTGTCTCTTACCGTTACTCTGTATGACATTTTCATTGTATGAAATTTTTTTGACAACTTTTGCAATGACAGATGTACAGGCGGTCGCCTCTCTTAATACACATAGTACCCTGTGTATCTCAAAAACTGGTCATAGCAAAGCCAAATACTATTCGACAGTATAATAGTGTACTCAAACTAAGAGTGACGACAAAAAATTTGAAAATTTCACGAACGAAATTTTTAATTACAGGGTGAATGAACTAAACGCCTTTTCGCAAGTTTTGTCATCACCTAGCGCTTGTGTCACACTGTATTTCAATTTCGGACAAGCAGTATGTTGAATGGTTCGTAGTCAAGTATCCCTGAAGCTAAAAGTATAAAATAAAGATATACCAAATGTCACCAAAAAAACTGTGAGTTTTTGACTCACTCAGTATAAAATTTGAATTTGTCGATTTCGAAATATTCAAACGATGAGCATTTCAGTGTGTTACTTGATTTGATGACATCTTCATTTTATAGAGTCGAATGAGAATTTCATTTTGAATAATGCTTGACTCACCCCGTATGTAACACTATTTTTTATTGAATACCAGTCTTGAATTATTGCCTTATGGGTAAGCAATATTTGTCGCTAAAAACTTATTTCATTCAAGATGTTTTCTTATGAGCAATGTGACTTTAAAGAAACGGCCATTTTCCAACTTCAACACCCTGTAGCTCGAAAACTAGACATAGGATTGAGTTGGGACCATGGACACTCTTGTTCAGTCATATTCTACAATATACCAAAAATTCAGAAAAATTAACCGGTGACAATTTTTCCATAAGGCTGCTTTGCTGCCTTGTCCTTTACATTTTTTATTACTATTAATCTGCACTACAAATAATTAATGAACTAAAATCTATGGAGTCATTTTGTAGCTGAACTGATGAGCGACTACTGATTTTTTCATCCTTTCGTACTTTACAGTGGATTTACGGTATTTTGATTTATCAATGGATCCGTAATGTATTACCAAGAATAAGAAAGGGACGAGGGGATAAGAGGCTTCTGTAGAGATTGGAGTTTTCGTCAAATGAATATCGGTAATTGTGTCTATTGACATTTCCCATAAACCCTATAATATAGGTTGACTCCTCATCTACGTTCAGCTCGTATGAAAGATAAGAATTCCGTAAAAAACTTCAAACTACGCTAGTGCTAAAGTGTTTAAGTTGAGTGGTTGCGGATATTCATAAATATCCTTCTAGTGAGATTCAATCTGATTCTCGCCAAGTATCTATAACACGCGGAGGCTCTTTGGATAATTGAGAAGGTTCTTCTTGGACCTCAGGTGATGCTTCTAGATCTGAATATCGATATCAAAACAACTTCAATTACACAGTTCCAGTGTTGAGCAGTGTAGTCGTAAAATGAAATCAACCAAAAGGTCGACTATTATAAACATCAAGTACAGAATTCTCGGAATTCTGTATGGGTAATATCCGATCTTCATCAGAATTAATCGTTCTGAACTTTTATTAATAACAGAATGCCATTTTCTTGTTACCTGATTTGGCTAGTGCCAAAACGAATTTTGAACGCTTAAAATAATAAAAAGAGTAACAGGACAGGACCTCAACAACATTCTCCACCTGGAATGTTGTTGAGGTTCGAACTTTAAGGAAAAAAAACATTTAACACGAAAACACTCAAAATGGTGAAATGGGGATGCAGTTTGGGGGTTGAAAATTTTGCGATTTGCGGCAAAAGGTGACCTATTAGCGGAAAATGTTCAATGGCAAAGTTGTAAATAATGAAAAAATCGAAAACTTTTGTATTCACCACTTTTCGACATGACCTCAAACCGTCAAAATGGCGAAAAATTGTTATTTGTTTAACTAGGCAGCAAAGTAGTAGATTGACTGCCGAGGCTGAATTCATAGCCGAGCGTAGCGAGGCTAGGAATTCAGCTAAGGCAGTCAATCTACTTTGCTGCCGAGTTGAACATATAATTTTTTCTCCGATTGTTCATAATGATATAGGAGGATATTGTATTTGCAAATTATTACAATTCCCACAATCTCTTTATTTTTACTGTAGTGTTCAATTAAAATAAAATTTGAGAGAAATCGCAGTTGTTGGAATGGTGGGTTGCTATGGAAATGTCCATAATAATTATAGTTTGACAGTTGTGCGAAAAAATATTGGTATATTTAAATTATTATATAATGGACAGTGATAGCGACCTGGAAGTACTTAATCCTCCAGAAATAAGGGAGGTGGCAAAAAAATATAGAGTTGAATTTGTTGCCGGAGAAGTCTCGGATGAAATATGAAGGAAATTATAAACGATTTATGGATTATTGCATGGAGAAAAATGCGAAGATTGAGTATAATCACTTTGCTGCCTAGGCAGCAAAGTAACCACTTTGCTGCCTAGGCAGGAAAAGTAATACTTTGCTGATTGATATGTGTCAGCAAAATTAATGTTTGCTGCCAATCCGAGAAAAACGTTTTTTGAGATTTGCGGCGAAACGTGACCTCCTAGCGAAATAAGTTCAATGAAAAAGTTGTAGATAATAAAAAAATATAAAACTTCTTCATTCAACACTTTTTGACATAACTTCAAATTAACCGTCAAAATGTCAAAAAACGATTTTTCAGTATTTTTTCTAGAGTATAAATGATTTAATTCAGATGAAAATTTGTAGAGGTATGTCTTTATTTGTGTAGAATAAGCACGATTTTTTCGCAAATCAGAAGACTACGAGTTTTCGAGTTATTTACATTTTTGAAAAAAATACCCTTATTTTCCACGAACAATTGTCTTCATATTTTTTTGTATTTCGAAGGTATATAAGTGACCATTTTAATTGTTGGAAAGGTGTCTAGATGGTGAAAACCTCCAAAATCGTGAGGTTATGAATTTAGCAGCCCAAGGGCCGATAAACATTACTTTTGGTCATATTTTGATTCATTTTCATATATGGTAGGCGAAAAAAGTCATACCAACACGTATAATAAAATAATAATGATTGATTTTTACATCATCATTAAGTTGATGAAGCTTAGTCTATAAGTTTATTTAACTTCTTACAATAAAGTTTATTTCGACTTTATTGATTCTACTTCATACAGTTGTACAAAAATATAGGGAATGAACGAAAGAACGAAACAGAAAATTAATTATATTTACTAAATTTTTTTTCAAGTCACTGAATTTCCTGATTACCTACAGAATAATGCAAATTTCCCTGACTTTATCCCTAAATCCCTGACTTTTTCCTTTAATTTTTGAAAAAATCAAATTCACTGACGTTTCCAGAATTTCCAGGTTGGTGGTAACCATGTACTTTGAAACTGACGTAAAAATGATCCAATTAGATAAATTTGTAGCAAATTTATTTATTTATTAAAGTAATTGCCTATTTTTTACAAAGTTTTAACAAAGTCACACGTAAATGTACTTACTTATAAATATAACTATCAACTAGAGTATGAAGAAAACAACAATTACAATTGTAAAGAGAATCATTCTCAATTGAAAATTGAACCAATCCTCTGGAAATGGAAAAAACCTACGATAAAATTGAAGTTACTTTTTTGTAATATCTAACAGAAAACAACTACTTCCCCGGCTAAAGCCACGCTGGACATTGAACTACATCTGATAGATATTGAGACAGACCCTATATAACTTGACAGAAAAAAATTTAAAGTGAAAAATTGCATTTTTTTTTTCCATTTCCAAAGGAGTCATGTATTGGTTCAATTTTCAATTGAGAATGTTTCTCTTTACAACATGAATCCCTTCCAAGAAAGGTTATCTTGTACGATGGAAAATAGCGACAAAATTCCAGCTTTCAGTCGCAGATGATTCCACAACTGACTTTATGAACATCCTGTTCATATTATCGAAAAAATCAACAATTACAATGTTTTCACGATCTTTTTAAATGATTTCAAGGATTAATCAAAAAGCTCTAAGTTTACATGCTATTTATTTGCAAGTCTTAGCATTCTATCTATAGATTCATTCTGGGCGTAGTTGGTACGATAAAATGGAACTTTGAAGATTTCTGAATTTCTTGTTTTCTTTAAATTCACATTCAAAGCTATAAGTTCAACAATTTCTGGGGAATTGATACTACCATTGATTATTTTGTCGATTAGTGCAAGATCTGATTCCAATCTTCTATGAGCTAAAGTATTCAAGTTGAGGATGTCCAATATAACTTTGTAAGTATAATCGCCAATATGGTATCCTAGTTTATAAGCAGAGTACCTCAAAAACTTGTTTTGAACACACTCAAGCAAATCAATATCCACCTTATATAAAGGGCTCCATATTGTGGAGTTATTTTCAAGTATTGATCTAAAAATTGAACAGTAATTTATTTTCATGGAAGAGAGAGATAATTCATTTGCAGATCTGTAAGTGAAACCTAACATTTTTAGTGCTCTAGAAGTTACATTTGCAATATGAGGTTGGAACGACATTTTTTTGAGTCGAGAATGATTCCCAAATCTTTTACTGTACTTGATGTTTCCAATTCTGATTGCTTGATTTTATATGGATAATTTATTGGATTTTGATTTCGAAAAAAGATAAATTTATGACATTTGTCAATATTCAGTTGCAGTAAGTTTATCTCACACCAGCGTACAAAGTTGGATAAATCATACTGTAACAATTCACTATCTGATGAGTCATGAATAACTTTATTAAACATCTTCAGATCATCGGCAAACAGTCATTAACAAATTATTAACAAATTGTTCACACTTACGATCGAATGTTTGACACTTGGTTGATTATCAATAGTAGATATATTTAGATCAAATTCTGAAGCAATATAATTATAGATTTTACTACCGTTTAAAAAAACACATGATTTATAAAACTGCGGTTTTTATGAGTATCTTCGAAAAAGAAAATCAACTAGCAGCCAGTCTAATTACCTTTATCTACAAAAAATACACAGAATCGTCTTAGCTAAATATACATTCAAGAGAAATTGTAAGCAAATGTAATTGCTGGCATTTTTTATGAAGTAAATCGCTATAAAACTCAGGGTGAATCTGCGACTAAAAATGTCTTTTGGCAAGCTCTCAATTTTAGGATTAATTTTATCTACTACTCATCCGAATTTAAATTTTTTCCAATTGATCATCTATGACGCTGCATCGCTTCTCAAAATTGAATGATGTCGTTGGCTGCAATTAAATTCTTTTAAATCTCTACCGGGAATGGTTAAATATATCGTGACATTTTACCAGTATCGAACATTATTAATTTGATAATGAAGCGAAACTCATAAATGACGATACATTATTCACAAAAATAAAATCACATTAGAACGAGAAAATTAATAATCTTAGGTATGAACTTATAGTATTGTATACCGCCCAAAAATCGTTTTCCGCAAATCGCTTGGAAATTTTGACATTCCTGACAAAATTTCTTAAAGAAAATGTCAAGACTTTCTTACTGTAAGGAAACAGTATTTCCTCATTGTAAGGAAATTATATTTCCTTACAGTTGTTAGTGTTCTACTGTAAGGAAAAGTTGTTAGTGTTCTACTGTAAGGAAATGATATTTCCTTATAGTAGAACATTAACATATGTCAATATGTTAGTAGAGTTTTATCGAAAAAGCAAAACTTTTCAAATATTTATAATAGGGTGCGAAATCCAAAAAAACAACAGTCAAAATGAAGACAGAAAAGAATCCCAGAACAGTTCTGGTGGGAGTTCTGATTAGCTCTCTGCGAGTTCTACAAAATATGTTAACCGAGTTTTATCGAAAAAGCAAAACTTTTCAAATATCTATAATAGGGTGCGAATTAAAAAAAAAAAACAACATTCAAAATGAAGACAGAACAGAATCCCAGTTCAGTTCTGATGGGAGTTCTGAGTAGCTCTCTGCAAGTTCTACAAAATATGTTAACCGAGTTTTATCGAAAAAGCAAAACTTTTCAATTTATTAGCTGTAATAGGGTGCGAAATCCAAAAAAAAAACATTTAGAATGAAGACAGAAGGAATCTCATAACAGTTCTGATGGAAGTTCTGAGTAGCACTCGGCGAGTTCTACAAAATATGTTAGTCGAGTTTTATTGAAAAAGAAAAAAAAAATTCAATTTATTAGCTATAATAGGGTACGAAATCCAAAAAAAAACAACACTCACAATGAAGACAGAAAGGAATCTCAGAACAGTTCTGATGGGAGTTCTGGGTAGCACTCAGCGAGTTCTACAAAATATGTTGATCGACTTTTATAGAAAAAGCCAAACTTTTCAATTCATTAGCTATCACAAGGTGCGAAATCTGAAACACCAACATTTCGAATGATGAAAAAGGAATCTTAGAACAGTTCTGAGTAGCACACGGTGAGTTCTACAAAATATGTAAATCGACTTTTACCGAAAAAGCAAAACGTTTCAATTTATTATCTATAATAGGGTGCGAAATCAAAAAAAAAACAACACTCAGAATGAAGGCAAAGGAATCTCAGAACAGTTCTGATGGGAGTTTTCAGTAGCACTCTGCGAGTTCCACAAAATATCTCATTCGAGTTTTATCGAAAAAGCAGAACATTTCAATTTATTAGCTATCATAGGGTGCGAAATCCAAAAATTCAACATTCCGAATGAAGACAGAAAATAATCCCAGAACAGTTCTGACGGGAGTTCTGAGAAGCACTAGGCGAGTTCAACAAAAATACGTTGATAGAGTTTTATCGAAAAAGCAAAACTTTTCAATTTAATATCTAAAATAGGGTGCGAAATACAAAAAAACAACATTCAAAATGAAGACAGAAAAGAGTCTCAGAACAATTCTGAGTAGCACTCGGTGAGTTCTACAAAATATGTTAATCGAGTTTTATCGAAAAGGCAAATTTTTTAAAATTTATTAGCTATAATAGGGTGCGAAATCCAAAAAACCAACACTCAGAATTAAGACAGAAAGGAATCTCCAAACAGTTCTGATGTGAATTCTGGGTAGCACTCGGCGAGTTCTACAAAATATGTTGGTCGAGTTTTATAGAAAAAGCAAAACTTTTCAATTTATTAGCTATCACAAGGTGCAAAATCCGAAAAAAACAACAGTCAGAAAGAAGTCAGAAAGGAATCTCAGAACAGTTCTGATGGGAGTTCTGGGTAGCACTCGGCGAGTTCTACAAAATATGTTAATCGACTTTTATCGAAAAAGCAAAACTCAGAATGAAGACAATGAAATCTCAGAACAGTTCTGATGGGAGTTCTGAGTAACACTCTGCGAGTTCCACAAAATATCTCAATCGAGTTTTATCGAAAAAGCAGAACAATTCAATTTAATATCTAAAATAGGGTGCGAAATCCAAAAAAAAAACAATACTAAAAATGAAGACAGAAAAGAATTTCAGAACAGTTCTGATGGGACTGGATAGCACTCGGCGAGTTCTACAGCATGTGTTAATCGAGTTTTATCAAAAAAGCTAAACTTTTCAATTTATTAGCTATAATAGGGTGCGAAATCGAAAAAAAAACACTCGGAATGAAGACAATGGAATCTCAGAACAGTTCTGATGGTATTTCTGAGTAGCACTCTGCTTGTTCCACAAAATATCTCAATCGAGTTTTATAGAAAAAGCAGAACATTTCAATTTATTAGCTTTTGCTTTTTCGATTAACATATTTTGTAGAACTCGCCGAGTGCTACAAAGAACTCCCATCAGAACTGTTCTGAGATTCCTTTCTGTCCTCATTCGAAATGTTGGTTTTTCGGATTTTGCACCTTGTGATAGCTAATAAATTGAAAAGTTTTTCTTTTTCGATAAAACTAGATAAACATATTTTGAAGAACTCGCCGAGTGCTACCCAGAACTCCCATCAGAACTTTTCTGAGATTCTTTTCTGTCTTCGTTTTGAAAGTTGTTTTTTTTTTTGATTTCGCACCCTATTATAGCTAATAAATTGAAAAGATTTGCTTTTTCGTTAAAACAACATATTTTGTAGAACTTGCCGAGTGCTACTCAGAACTTCCATCAGAACTATTATGAGATTCCTTCTGTCGTTGGTGTTGGTGTTTCGATTTTCGCACCTTATGAAGGCTAAAAAATTAAAAAGTTCTGCTTTTTCGGAAAAACTCAATGAACATGTTTTTTGGAACTCGCTGAGTGCTACTCAGAACTCTCATCAGAACTGAAATATCTGTTATTTTTCTTTCAAAGTGGTTTTCGAAAGTCAAAAATAGATTTTTCAATAATTTTTTGCAGAACTATTTTCAAAAATGGTCAAGAACTCCAGAACTCTTTCATCTTTATCGAAAAATACCGCCAGGACTCATTTTTTCGAAAAAGATGGCGTCACGTGAAGTTAGCGCCACTAATTTGTGTTTTTTATCTAAATCCACAGTTAGCTGGAACTATTCAAAATTTTATCAGGAACTCCAGAACTCTATCAAATCTACCCAGAACTCCAAAAAAAATGTGTTTTTGCAAAAATATTGGTGACTTTACCACGTATTCCGAGACAATGATTTTCTTGAATGACTTTTATGGTAAATGTACAGCCAACATTTTCGCACGGATTTGTATTGAAAAAAACACATCAAACGTAATGATCATCCCAGTATAAATAATGATTAACTAATGAAATCATCATGGAAGGCAAAACGTCCTCCACCGAAATATGCTAGTGTTAGTATTCGGCTATATTTTTTAACGATTCTATTCGATTAAGAGTTAGAGTGAGAAGGTGGGAAGAATCCTAAAAATAAACTGATGAGTGAAGGCGAATGAATTTTGTATGCTAAACTATGCACAGTGCTTTGCTTGCTAATAAGTTGGTTTTGCTCATATCCACAAATAACATAAAAACAATTCAGGTCGATTAATTAGACATGCACCAACTTGACGTGTTCCGCGTCATTTTGTCAGGTATTAAAATACCAATTAAATCGATGCACGTTATTTCTACCAACAAAACTCTTTCTTGGGAAATCCCTATTTGTTCCATTAAAAAAAAAACAGTTCTAAACTATAATTTTTGTTTCTTGTCAATAGCTACTTCACATCTTGTGAGTTCCTTAGGATTTGATTGCATTTTGATTTCGTATCACTTGACACATTACTTGAAAAATCCTTGTCCTTCCTCAAGGGTCAATTTTAGAACCGTTGTTGTTCATAATAGAAGCCACTGTTCAGTACTCGCGAAGAACTAGCTATTAAATCCGATAATAAGTTCGCAGCCAACAAATTTAAACTCAATAACGATCAACAACATTCTCTTTATCTTTCATCTACTACGGATGCCACAGAAATTCATGCTGCAAATTCACTGGGAATAACACTATAGACAGCAATCTATTTTGGAAAACTCACATCAACAAATACTGTTTTTTATTCGACAACTTCAAACTCCAACACATTTCAGGATCTTATCCAGCGTAAGCTATCTCGAACACTGCCAACCTTCGTCGTTTATCAAACTGAGAATAATGCCCAAGCCGTATTTATACGTTTATACGACATTCATAAAAAGTCGCTGATACTCACTAGGCAATCTGATATACACAGTTATAGTACTAGACAAGCAGATAACTTAAGATCAAACTGGTTCCGCATGAGTACCTAAATCTAGGAAAAATTCATTGTTTTGCTATCTTGACCGTATTATATTAACGCCATAACTGAAATCATCAAGTATACACTTATTCATAAACAAGGTAAAAACTTACTATTGACACATGCTTTTATTTCACTGAGTACATTGGACATTTCAGACAGTATAAAGAAAACCAAAACTCCATTATTCATATGTTCTCTGTTCATTGTTACTTATCTTCTAGATTTCAACAATATTTTTACAGTAATTGACAATAGTCTTTACAATATTTGCCATTTTTAAAAATTGTCTTATATCTTAAATAATTCAATATTAGTATTGACGCTATAAATGATGTTAACTCTTACTGTAGAGGTGGTACCAAAGTAGTTTACCAAAATTTCCACACATCTTGAGGTGATGTTGCAGCCACACATCTTTCAAACCGCAGTCGCCATATCGTATTTAAACCCTTTGTGATAGGTGAACGAGACATTCTCATCATCTGGTTCAGTATTTGTACCACCACTCCAGTTGATGAGTTTCCTAAAATATTTGGTGGACTGGATATTTAGCACTTGCAGAGTAACCCTTTGTTTGGGGAAACAAAGAGCCTGCTTTCAATCCTATCATAACTGATTTCTGCAAATTTTTTCCTTTCATTAGATTCTGTTTATATTTTTTTCAACATAATATTCTGGAATGAATTGAAAAAAAAGTTTCAGTGATTATTTATGCATATGGTGCAGTGGTACAAGAAGTAAACCACCATTTTTTGCAAAAAACATGCATACTGACAGAAAATATTTACCGACTTCGACTTATATTCGACCTTTCAAGACCAATTTACATAAAATATAAAATAAAACAAACTGAAAAATTACTGCTCCAGTTGGGTGGAATTTTATTTCAAATTCCGCTCCAGTAAAGAGTTGAACAAATGATTGCCTAAATACTTATTATTATCTTTTCATAGCACACTCAGTCGTTTTGGTTCTTAGAGTCCTTGTAGTTGTTCAAATACATAATGAATACAATGGAGTTTTATTTTGACAACAAGTCACTACTATTTTTAACAAATCGGCACGTGTTTCAATCGCCAGGTAACTAAAACACATGTCGAGGTGTCAAAAATAATAGTTTGATTTTGAAATACAGTTTCAGTATGTTCTTTACTAAACCAAAGGTTCCAAACCGAGCAGTGCAAGTATTCAAATGCTAGATAAGGATCACAATCTTTTAGAAGACCAGCTATTCTTTCAATAGGATGGAGCACCTTCGTATTATGATGTACGTGAAAGATCATATTTGAATGAAAGGTATCCTGAGAGATGGATCGACAGACGAAATTCGATCGATTGGCCAGCTAGATCTCGTGATCTAAAGCTACTCGATTTTTTTTGGGGATTACTGTAATTTTAATCTCATGCTGCTAAATCAACTGTGTGATTTAGAGAAGTTCAGAGCACGAATTAGAAAGAATGCAGTAAAGTCACAACATAAATATTACAACCAGTCGTCAAAATTTTGAGCAACGTTTAATATACTGAATAGAAGTTGGTGTTGATTATTTGGAACATCTAATTGATTGATTATCTAGTTTTTAGGGGTTTGTAGTTATAAAAAAATGTAACATTGAAAGTTTTAATTATATTCATTACTGCCAAGGGCATATTCAAAGGGGCGTTAATCGGGGTAATTACCACTCCCTCACCAGAACAATCATTTAGTTTTTTTATTTATTGAGAATACATCTTCCAAACAAAACAAGTTCTGGTATAAATATATAAAGGAAAAGTTTCAAAATAAAAAAATGATAGCAAATTTTGTTTGAGTTTTTTCATGAAAATATTTACTGACTTTTATTCTTTTATGTCGTCTGAAAGTTTGTTGTAAGTTTCTATAGAACTAGATACAGGATTGCTTTTGCATTTATTTGAATGAATGTTATTTAAATGGAAGTTATTTGCATTTCTGGTATTATTATAGTCGTGTAATTTTGATTTTTTTGTTAACTGAAATTTTATTTATTTATTAGGTAGTCTAATGTAAACTTTTTAGTATCCTTATATAATTCTGAAGACTCAGTAATAAGTAATCTGAATCATTTGTTGAGAATTCCCTACTTGAAAACAAACAAGTTCAGTACATCAAAATTACCATGAAGAAATGGAACTAAAACCACAAAAAATGCTGAGGGTGCAAGCAAATATATAATGTTAACCCAACTTTTTTCTAGTCGGCCTTATCTAAGAAATGTTAAATTCAGTGGCACCAAACAGGCCAGTAAGTTACAGGGACATTGTGATTAAAAATCTACAGGACCGAAAATGTGGTACACAACATGCCGGAGGGGATAGAAAACTGGAATGTCATATTAATTATTAGAGAGAGAGAGAGTGTGGCTGTTGTGGTGTCGTGCGTGAGTGAAATCACCTCGTCGCTGCCTTCTGCCGACATAGTCTGCGTCTTGATGATGCTGTAGATCTTAACATAGGGGGCCTTGATAAGCTGCACCACCAAACACAACCAAAATTTTTATTTTACATTTCACCACCACTACTTCACTACATTTCAAGTTTACTGATAGTTCATGGACTATTTTCGGAGAATTCAACGTTGACGGTGTTGGAAAAGTCGTCCTGAGCATACACTAAAAACGCCATTTTGAGTTTTGATCATAGGAAGACGTTAGATTGCATTGCCCTACGTATTTGACCCATATAAACATATAGAGCAAGATCCCAGGGCTGTCAGACGTTACTTATTTTTAAACGAACGAAATATGTACGATTGAGTAATGTTAGTATGTACTATGTTCGCATGCCTACCTGCTAGCTTGGCCAGATGACCATTCTTCAGATATTAGGGAATCAAAGTAGGTACGTAAAAATATTACTTACTTTAGTAGATTCGCCATTATACAGATCTATTTCTGTAACGCCTGATGGGCTTGTGGACAGTGCCACAGGCATCAACCCCGGATCTCCGAGTTCAAATCTCGTCTCCACAACTTTTTTTTCAAACCCAGCCATACGCGTCACACTAGAGTCAGCCATCTCGGTTGGAAACGGCATCAACTCTGGGAGGATTTTTGTTTAAAAATCTGGGTTTGAAAAAGAAACAAGTTGTCGTAGACGAGAATTGAACTAGGAGCTCCGAGGCACTGTCCACAAACCCATCAGGCGTTACAGAAATATATCTGAATAATGGCGATTCAACTAAAGTAAGTAATGTTTTTACGAACCTGATTCCCTAATATCTGAAGAATGGTCATCTGACCAAACTAGCAGGTAGGCATGCGATCATAGTACATAGTAACACTACTCAATCGTACACAGTTCGTTCGTTTAAAATAAGTAACGTCTGACGGCCCTGGGATCTTGGACTAATATGAAATACAATACAATGTTGTTTGAACGAGTTTCCTAATTTATCTTTTACCATTCTTTCAATAGGTATTTTCCGGGCAACACTTGGTATCGATTATTTTTCGTAACGTTCTAGTAACTAGGTTCGTTCCACTCTAGTCCGTGGTTAAACCGAGATAAAATTTTCATGATTTCAGTTTTAGTTTTTTTTTTTTACCAACCGTGATTTTTTTCTATATTCTATATGGAATCCTATTAGAAATCACGTCAACCATTGCCAGACACTTTGTTTGATGGAACGTCTATAAGATCAATTTAAATCAATATGTTTTTTTACTAAAGAAAAAAAAGAGATTCCATTACGAACTGAGTATTAATAACAATAAAAGTAGTAAGGAAATGTGGAAGAATCTTAAAAAATGTGTTAGTCGTATTCAGTTTGAGATTAATCATTAAAATATAATTTTAATTCAATACAAATATTTCAAGGGCGTATTCCTGGGGTCAAAACAAGACTTTTTTTTCCACAAACATGTGTCCCAAAATTCACCTCCTCCAAGTTACAGACATCGCAAGTTGCCATAAAAAAACGTAAATTTTGAATGACATCTACAATTATGCATCAAATGTTCGGAAAATTTACAGACTCTAGTTTTTTTGGACGCTTTATTCATTTCTTGCTTCAAAAATGAGATAACTCTGATTTGATGAGGGTTGCCTATAGTTTTTATGGCCAAAATTTTCTATTTCCGCCCAAAACATTCAAATTCAAATATCACCATTGTGATGTCCATGAAATAACATAAAGTTTTGGCCTCTTGCATTTTTTAAAATCAGCTAATAGTTTTCTAGAAAATCGCTAGTGCCTAAATGAAAGGGGAATAAGTAACAAACTAAAATACTTAGTGGGCTATGAGTTTTTAATTTGCTTCCCATTTTGACGCTTTTGACTTTTAAAATGCAACATAGCACTTTGATTTACTTGCTAGTTTGACCTTTGTTGAACGGTTGAATTACTATTATTTTTCAAGCAATTTGCTATGTCTGTAGCTTGGAGGGTGTGGATTTAAGGACACACATTTATGGGGAAAAAAGTCTTATTTTGACCCCAAGAATACGCCCTTGAAATATTTGTATTGAATTTAGAAACACCCTGTATATAGTGTAAATGAACTAACATCAGTTTTCCAAAAAGTAAATGTACTATGGGCCCATTACAACCCTGTTATATCAACTAATTTCACTGAATTCGCGCCTTAACAATTAGTGAACTAAGAAATATTATATTCTCTCTTAACAAAACTGCCAAAGCAGAAGTTTTAAATAATAACTACTTAAAAAAAGTTTTGATGCAGCTGGTTACGCAAATTAAATTTAATTAACACATCACTTAGAACTGGTGTGCATCCTGATCAATTTATGGTTTCCACTGTTGTTCCTATACTGAGAATGAACTCAATTAAAGCTGAAAATTTTGTGCCATTGTATTTACTATCTAGTCTTGAAAAATTGTTAGAACTGTTTGTATATAACCAATTAATTCAGTACGTTAATACCAATAAATTGTTTTTTGGTAACCACTCAGGTTTTAGAGGTAGACACTCATGTGAAACGCCTCCACAATTTTTGAAATTGAGTGGAAAAATATAATTGATAGAAATCAGTACATTGTTACATTTCTCGACCTTAAAAGGGCATTAGAAACAATCGATAGAACTATTCTACTTGAATAATTACAGTATTATGGGATATCAGGGATTGTTTTTGATTGGATTCAAAGTTACTTATTTAACAGAAGACAAAAAACTAATTTGGTAAAGAATTGTCAGAAAAACTTCCAGCTATGATTCGATCATGGGCGCTGTGATTTCATACCAAAGCGTGGGGATACTGAGAATACTGGTACTTTTAAGCATTATTCTGTGACTAAACTTTCAAAATATAGAATGCTGAATATAAAGGCTGAGTTGAATTAAGATTATCACATCAGCGAGTAATTGGAGTAGGTACGGTGACAAAATAATGTTTTTTCTCACGTATCTGCAACTGATGTGATAAAAATCAATAAGTCTCTCAGTGCTCAACTGAAAAGCCATGCTATATCATATAGCAAAAATCAGATTTTGGTGAAATAGAATAAAAAATGAAGAAAAGAAAATGTTGCGCGAAATTTACATTATTTTGGATGAAATTCCGTTTCAAACATAAAAAACAAACAAAAATTCAATATTCCCCGTTTTTCCCTACTTTTATAAATCATAGTACCTATAAGATCCCGGGGCCTTCAGACATAACTTATTTTTAAAAAGATGTTCTGAGTAGTGTCTCATGAACTTTTAATACCTGTGTGCTTGTGGAGTTCGCTCTGTGACACCTGGGCATGTACCAGATGAGAAAGGTAACTAAAAATAAGAGTTACTTAACTTAAATTTATATTGCTGATTTTTAGATATGAATAGAAAAGTTATTGGGTATATATATTATATATATTTTGTAGAATATCACTCTGAAGTAATATCAAAAGTGTCCATGGACCAGAACATTTGTCAGAGGCTTTAAAGCTCCACAAAAAATAAATCAACTCAACTCAACTTTACATGTGATTTTCAAACATGTTATTGAGACAACTATGACAAAGTTATATTCAAGTCAGTCAGACAAATTGTAATGACCAAACATCCCCTAAACTCCAAAATTATTCAACTATGAGTATGAGCGCGAGAGCACTATGCATGCGTTTCAGAGTGAGACATCCATGGTAAATCAGTTCCCCTTCTTAAATTCACAATCTGACTGTCTACTCTGTATGTGTATGTGCCATGTTTAAGAAAATTTATGGTGAATTATTTTTATTCTATTTTAAAAAAGATATCAGTTGTGACAATACACTTTTTTAAACATGGCACATACACATACACAGTAGACTAAACAGATTAGGGGAACCAAGTTACCATGGATGTCTCACTCGCTCTGAAACGCATGCATAGTGCTCTCGCGCTCATACTCATAGTTTAATAATTTTTCTTTAGAGGATGTTTGGTAATTACAATTTGTCTGACTGATTGAATATAACTTTGTAATAGTTGTCTTAATAACATATTTAAAAATCAGATATGTAAAAATAAGTTAGGTTCATTTAATTAGTCTGACAAAAAGCGTCTGACAAAAGTTCTGGTCCATGGAAAGCGTCTGGCACTTTTGATATTACTGCAGAATGATATTCTACAATATATATATATATATATATATATATATATATATATATAAATAAATCAGCCATATAAATTTAAGTTAAGTAACTTCTATTTTTAGTTACCTTTCTCACCTGGTACCTGCCCAGGTGTCACAGAGCGAACTCCACAAGCACGCAGATATTAAAAGTACATGAGACACTATTCAGAACCTAAGTCTTCATCTTTTTAAAAATAAGTTATGTCTGAAGGCCCTGGGATCTTGGACTATAATGTTTCTTCACTTAGGAGAATCTAATGTCTCGTCAAACTATTTCTGTCGTGATTTTGTACAATCAAGTACTTACCTACTTCGAGAGCATAGTAGGTATTTCATCATTGAAGTAATCATTTCATTTTATCACCAAACTGACTTTTTGTCTAATCCAGGCACTTTTGGTTCTGAAATCACATTCTTGCTCACCAGGTATGCAATTTTAGAACTTTTAATTGTTAACGGAATCCTGTTGTATGAGTTATTCAAAACATACTACAAACTACTGCCAAGAATAAGCTTTATATTTTCTTGAAAGCTACGATAACATACCTGCAAAACGTATGCTTAAATTTTTTGAAAATCTCTAGTCCGATAACAATGAATCATGCACCTATCTGTTCAGAATATTGTACTCTTACCTGGAAAGTTATTTTCATTATTTATTTTAAAACATTTTGTCCCAAACTGATTAAAATATAGGTTTTTTTCGAGTCAAACTACTTTTCGTAAAAGTGCATAGAAATTCACTTTCTCATATAGTATATACTATAGATTGAAACAGTACAAATACTGAAAAGTAATAAATGAAAAGTGCATAATAAAACAGCCATAACGTGGCGTTTCATATCGATGCGAATCAATCTCGAATCAATTCGTTGGCCTAACAGTGACAGTGGCGGATACTATTTTTGTTGTAAACGAAAAATATCTGTACGTCTCATTCAGTGTGATTTAGTGAGATTTATTTGTATTATTACCTTGCAGGTACGGAACTACCTTAAACTAAAATAGATTCAGAATCTTTTTAGGTCCTAGTAGTTTTGTTACTCTACCGAAAATTTTCAAAAATATTTACTAACAATAATACCAAAAATGGAAAAGATGGGTCCTATGAGATAATTTCATTGAATTAAAAATTGTATTTAACTGCCGCTAAAAAGTTAAATTCACCGTCAACGTCAAACTCCACCGAAACTACCATTATTTCAGAAAAAGAAACTAATAATTGATTCAACGTACCTCCCAGCTTTCTTTGGTTATTTCTGATATTTCTCCATCTTGACTTCCATGGCGGCTAGCTGAAGGTGTCGGGTCGTCACTCCATAGCTCGGTGTCCATTTCCACAAGAGTAAAGCCCCTTTCTTTCACCTACAAGAGAAAAGTGCACTTTGTAATTGAACGACATTTCAGATATACTTAATCAAAATATGTTTTAGTTATTGTGGGTGCATCACTTCGACAAATCTGATGATGACTCAGACTAGCCAATATTTACAGGTTGAAATCTTCTAAGGGGTGTAAGGTCAACAAGTGATTTGATAATAAAACGCTCCACCATCAGAATACCATCTTCTTCTAGATTTCAGAGTTTGGAAAGTACATATTCAAAGATTTGTGGTTCATAAACCTCTCGGAAAATTTAACGAACAGTTAAGAATAACTTGATTACTTATATTTCGGACGTCCATCATCTTAATGGTTGAAAGATTTCTATCTCTTTCAAATTTTTCACAACGTTTCAATTGCTTGAATCCGCAATCGTCTTCTGGTGAATAATGATAAAATCAGATGCTACGCGACCTTTTATAGGTCTATAATTATAGTGTAATTACGCTGTAATTACGCGCGGTCTTGTGGCGCGCGTGGTTTCGCGCTTTTTCTCCCTCCAAAACGGTCCATGAGCGGTTTCCATACGTTTTTAATTTCCACGCTTGGTTGACTGAAGGCACTATTGGCTTCTATATAGGTGGTTTCCATAAATTTCCGTTTGAAACAATGTTTCTCTCTATGAAGAACACTAGCTTCGTCCCAAAGAATTCGGTGGTGTTTTGTCCAGGCGTGGTCAGCAATTCCCGATTTTGATGTTTCCCCTCGTTGAGTCCACTTTTTGTGTTCGGCTATTCTTACTCATAATGGCCTTGTGGTCTCTCCGATATAGGAATCTCCACATTCACATGGGATTTTGTAAATACAGTTTTTGCTGGATTCTGTTGTGTTCTCTGGTTTCGTCTTGGTGAGGAAGCCGGATTGAAAGCAACTCTTGATACGTAGACGACACCTTTATCATTTGGAACCTTGGGGAATTCTTCGCCAGAATGAATAACATGAGGGATTCAATCAAATTCACAATGGAAAAGGAAACTAATCGTACCCTATCGTTTCTCGATGTGAAAGCTGAAGGAACAGACACTGGAATCCTCACCTCTGTTTACAGGAAGAAAACACACACAGGACAGTACCTCAACTACGGCTCTAATCACCCAAACTCCACAAAGAGCGGAATCGTAAGAACGTTGGTGGAGAGAGCAATGTCTATTTGCAACAACCAGGAGTCATTGGAGGCGGAAATTAACCACATCAAAAAGGACCTACGCCGAAACGGATACTCCGAGAAACTCATAGGAGAAGTTCGGAAACAACTCGAAAAGACCAAGACAACCGAAGAAAGACCACAAAACCCCGTTTTCATTCTTCCCTATATCAGGGGTATCTCCGAGAAGATCAGAAATATCGGAAATAAATACAACATCAAGAGTTGCTTTCAATCCGGCAGTACCTTACTAAGCTTCCTCACCAAGACGAAACCAGAGAACACAACAGAATCCAGCAAAAACTGTATTTACAAAATCCCATGTGAATGTGGAGATTCCTATATCGGAGAGACCAAGAGGCCATTATCAGTAAGAATATCCGAACACAAAAAGTGGACTCAACGAGGGGAAACATCAAAATCGGGAATTGCTGACCACGCCTGGACAAAACACCACCGAATTCTTTGGGACGAAGCTAGTGTTCTTCATAGAGAGGAACTTTGTTTCAAACGGAAATTTATGGAAACCACCTATATAGAAGCCAATAGTGCCAATAGTGCCTTCAGTCAACCAAGCGTGGAAATTAAAAACGTATGGAAACCGCTCATGGACCGTTTTGGAGGGAGAAAAAGCGCGAAACCACGCGCGCCACAAGACCGCGCGTAATTACAGCGTAATTACACTATAATTATAGACCTATAAAAGGTCGCGTAGCATCTGATTTTGTCATTATTCACCAGAAGACGATTGCGGATTCAAGCAATTGAAACGTTGTGAAAAATTTGAAAGAGATAGAAATCTTTCAACCATTAAGATGATGGACGTCCGAAATATAAGTAATCAAGTTACTACATCGTCTAAAACATTCAGACAAAAGTTATGAATAAAATTTTCGAGTAACCTTCAAATGGTTTCTCAATTTCGGTGAATTTTTGGTTATAGATTTCATTAGAGGCAGAAATGGTATTCCACTGATGATTTCTACAATATTAGGACCAATAAGGGACGAATGCCTCGATTATACGCAGTTCTTAGCTTTCGAGCCGGTGAAACCACTTTGGCATGGCAACCACGTATCCAAACAACAACGGAGAACTCAATATCATCTTGCTACTAATATGAATGTCAGTCTGACAGACTTCATGTCTATCAGGCATTATCTATAACTATTGAAAAATTCATTACAATGGAACTTTTACACTTTGTTGGTTCGTGAAATTATCTAAATAAATACTACTCGTGCTTACAATACTATCGATAATTCTGTCAGAAACCTTTAACTTGATCAAATTGCTGTTAACAAGCAATTTGATCTCGTTGATTTCTGACAGAATTACTATCGATAGTATTGCGAGCACTCGTGGTATTACCCCCGATAATTCTGTCAGAAATCTTAAACTCGACCAAATTGCTTTGAGGTAACACCACGAGTGTTACCAAGCAATTTGATCTCGTTGATTTCTGACAGAATTACTATCGATAGTATTGCGAGCACTCATGTTTTTACCCCCGACTATTTCACGCACTTGTCAGAAATAAAAGACAGACTTATGAGATAAGTTCAATCACAAGTGGAATTTTATTAGACTATTTCACAAACAAAGTGAAAGGTAAACAATCTGAAATTTGGCAGAATTAGAAGAAATTAGCAAAAATGTTAATGAGAGAAATTAATAAAGTTCGATAAACAGGAAACATTGATTAATTCTATAGAATTTATCCCAACTCTGCTCGTTTTTAAATGCGTACACAGCGTCATTACTTATATTTGACGTTTAACTAACACGTGTACGAAGCTGAAAACACCGAACTTGACAGACCAATCAGAGTCAAGAGTCAAGATCGGTATTCTCGATAAGTCGATAACACCGAACTTGACTCTTGACTCTGATTGTCCTGTCAAGTTCGGTGTTTTCAGATTTGTGTACATGTGACAGTTAAACGTCAAATATAAATTATCACGCTTAAAAATGAGCAGATTTGATATAAATTCCATCGAATTAATCAAAGAAAAAATTTATGAAAATGTCCCGAAAAATAAGAAGAAATCGAAGCAGTACGTTTGATAGCAATTTCAGATTATTTATCTTTCATTTTGTGAAATAGTCCAATAAAATTCCACTCGTGATTGAATTTATCGGGGGTAGTACCACGATTGCTCGCAATACAATCGAGAGTAATTCTGTCTAAATCAACGAGATCAAATTGCTACTCCTCCCCCTCCTCATCCTTCGTCGTCGTGCTCTTTCGACAAAATATGAAAATAAACTCACGCAGTTTTTAGACAACATGCTTTCATGCAAACTTATCGGTAATTTTGATGAACGTGTGAAATTACTTCCGATAATTTCACGAACCAACTAAGTAAAAAAGTACCATTGTCGTGAATTCTTCAATAGTTATAGATAATGCCTGATAGACATGAAGTCTGTCAGACTGACATTCATATTAGTAGCAAGATGATATTATATTCTCCGTTGTTGTTTGGATACGTGGTTGCCATGACTTGTATTACCGGCTCGAAAGGAAGGAACTGCGTATTATCGGGTCCTAATATTGCAGGAAAGGAGGGTTTAATACGAAGAGTGAAATTATCTCATAAGTCTGTCTTTTATTTCTGAACTCAACTGAATTGCTTCGAGAAAACACCACGAGTCCGCAGGACGAGTCAGGACGAGTGGTGTTTTCTCATAAATGAATCGACAGACTTATCGCAAAAATTCTATCATCTGTGGTATTACTAATGAAAGTGCAATCACTTGTATTACTGCTGGCAATTTTATACCTAAAAATCCCATATGCCCCGTTTTTTTAATATAAATGAGTGATTTAACATAAAAGAGACAACTGCATCCGTAATTACTTCATTACCGATTTGTTTGGATTTCACAATGAAAATCCTTGAGTTTTATTCGATTTTGTTCCATTTATAAACTCATGAAAACAGCAACGCTGTACTACTAATCGAAATTGATGTGTTAGATTAACCTAATTTTTCAGTTCATTATTTCTAGTTTATTATTACATTTTCAATGACGATTCGTGGAATTCAATGGAAGATACTTCACTGAGTCCACGTTTGCGTAAACCAAGACGCAATAAAATTTTCTTTTATCCATATAGACAGTGGTTCATGAAAAACAAAACAGTCGGCTTTTCGAGCCGATTTAATGGATTGGGAAATAATATACACTGTGTTACTTTAAAACGATCCACCGCGCCGTGGGATACGTAAATTTTTATTTGAAGGGGGCAATCTCGGATCCACATATCATAGCGTCCATTCACCCTCAGGACCTACACTACCTTTTTCTCGAACGGTGCGGTACACCAAGGGGAGGGGTACCTCATTCGAAAAAAAACTGAATTAAGTTTTCAACGGTAAGTAGTTTTTCATCTTCAGCTAATAAATAGGGTAGATATGGCCATATCATATGTGTTCTCAATTTCTCAAACGCTTGCCTCAATTGTTGATATGTTTGTGGCACTTCTTGAGTGAGTCCATTTCACCATTCCAAAGGAGTAGAGTAGGATCGGAATTGAAACCAAATTATTTGCAGCAACTTTTATATTTCCCTACTGTTCTGAGGGCCAGATCTGTCGGAGTTTATGCTGATATTATCCTGATAATAGTTTTCAATATAATTTTCTTTTAGGATGCTTCCGTATACGAGCTCTACATCGTCTCCGTATTTATTTATTCATTGAAAGAAATTCAAACAGGTTCCTAAGAACCTAGTGACATGAATTCTTTAAATTTGTAACATAAGTAACTATAACAAAAAAAAATTAAATGTAATGTAATTTTGTACCTAATCCTATTTACATCTAGAACTGAATTGTTGAACTTCACCTGATTAAATCGATGAAACGCAATGGGAGAGCGGAGAGCGAGATGGGACTAAAGGCATACTAAAAGTAAAATCAAGATTTAAAGAAAATCTATACTTTTTATGTGCGTTTTAAATTCAATCTATATATCTACTGAGATTTTACCAGAATGTTTATTTACCGTCGCACACATACTATCAATATTTGGCGACCTGGGAATGTGGAAAAAAATATTTCTGGGGCGCAACATATGTGATGGTAAATATATTTTTAATTCAGAAAGTAAATATGAATTAGACATATTCTCACTCAACAACTTGAAAATGAACATGATTTTTTGCATGACCCTTCTATTTTCTAACTTCACTACCGAAAACTCTTTTCAGTGTGGTTCATATGATGAGTTATCTGGACCAATACGGAATTTTTTTAAATGAAGGTATGCGATGTATTTATTTTGAATGGTTTGTAATGATTTTCTGTAGTTCAAAGTAGACGGGTCCCAAACTATGGATGCGTATTCCAAACGAGAGCGCACCATAGAATAATATAACAATTGTATGGTTTTCAAATTCCTGAATTCTTGTGTAAAGCGTTTAAGGAATCCAAGTAACTTCCGAGCATTGCGAAGTATTGCTGAAATATGTTTATCAAATTTCAAATTACACTGAAAAATTACTCCAAGGCCCCTAATCTCTGATAATCTCGGTATTTTCTCATTAACTATGAGATAATCATAATTCTGCATATTTCTAGATTTACTAAAACTCATCAATTTGTGCAAATTCAGAAGTAATTTATTCTCAACGGTCCAATTTTGAAGAACTTTTAAATCTGATTGCAGCTGCTTATACGCATATGTATTATTTACCCTATTAAAAATTTTGCAATCATCAGCATACATTAGACACCTTGAGACTAGTGAGTCAGGCAGGCCATTTATAAATAATATAAACAGGAGAGGAACAACATTTGAACACTGCGGAATTCCAGATTTGGCCAGAAACCAGTCAGATTTTCCATGACAGAATTTAACAATCTGATTTCCACCCTTAAGGTAGCTGGTCATCAATTCGAGAAGAGGGTCACTCTGGCCATAAATACATAATTTTCGGATGACAAGGTCGTATTTAACTTTGTCAAACGCTTTCGCGAAATCTAAATATAGGCAGTCCACTTGTCCCCCAACTTTCATTTCAGCAATCTGACAAGTGAAAGAAACTAAGTTTGAATCTACTGATCTATTTCCGCAGAAACCATGTTGAGAATCTGTAATACAATTTTTCGTGTGACAGCAAATTTTCTCGAATAAAACATATTCTAACAATTTTGCAGTAGCATTCAAGATTGCAATTGGCCGATAATTAGTTATATTGTTTCTTTCGTCATTTTTGTGTACTGGAGTTGAGTTTAGTGTTTGAAGTGGTCCGAAAAAACTCCAACCTTTAACGATTTTTGAAATATTAGTGGATAAAGTAAATGGAAAAGAAATCTGTAGTTCACAATGAGCTTATGACAAAATGCATAAGATGTCCGGAGGACTGCTCATTGCTAATATCCTATACAATAGGAAAAGTTGAATCGAAAATCCATCAGAAAACAACTACTTTCCTGGCTAATGCCACGACGAACATTGAATTACATCTGATGAAATTTCCGTGCAGAGTTCCTACAAGGTTATCTCTGCAATTGCTTGGTTGCATGGGAATGATCATAGAAACATTCGGACCACCTATATATCGATTTCGGAGTGTTGCTCCTCATCAGTATAGGGTAGGTCTAGCAGTCAATAACTAATGACTGCAACGATTGAATCGACGACCATTCCCATTTAAAGACCGAAACTGAGATCGCGCCCGCACAGTGGATTAACTCCAAACTGCGAGCGCCATCCCAGCGCCGGAAGTCCAACCAAACAGTATCCGTGCTCCACGATCGTCAAGACCGTATATGAAACGGAAAAGAAATCTGTAGTTCACAATGAGCTTATGACAAAATGCATAAGATGTCCGGAGGACTGCTCATTGCTAAATCGATATATAGGTGGTCCGAATGTTTCTATGATCATTCCCATGCAACCAAGCAATTGCAGAGATAACCTTGTAGGAACTCTGCACGGAAATTTCATCAGATGTAATTCAATGTTCGTCGTGGCATTAGCCAGGAAAGTAGTTGTTTTCTGATGGATTTTCGATCCAACTTTTCGTATTGTATAGGATATTAGCAATGAGCAGTCCTCCGGACATCTTATGCATTTTGTCATAAGCTCATTGTGAACTACAGATTTCTTTTCCGTTTCATATACGGTCTTGACGATCGTGGAGCACGGATACTGTTTGGTTGGACTTCCGGCGCTGGGATGGCGCTCGCAGTTTGGAGTTAATCCACTGTGCGGGCGCGATCTCAGTTTCGGTCTTTAAATGGGAATGGTCGTCGATTCATTCGTTGCAGTCATTAGTTATTGACTGCTAGACCTACCCTATACTGATGAGGAGCAACACTCCGAAATCGATATATAGGTGGTCCGAATGTTTCTATGATCATTCCCATGCAACCAAGCAATTGCAGAGATAACCTTGTAGAGGAACTCTGCACGGAAATTTCATCAGATGTAATTCAATGTTCGTCGTGGCATTAGCCAGGAAAGTAGTTGTTTTCTGATGGATTTTCGATCCAACTTTTCCTATTGTATAGGATATTAGCAATGAGCAGTCCTCCGGACATCTTATGCATTTTGATAAAGTAAATAGTCTTTACAAGCTTTGATAACATACGAAGGAATGTTGTCTGGCCATGCGAAACGCTTTGGCTTGAGGTTTTTGAATGCCATTTCCATATCTGAAACCGAAATATGAGTGAAGTGTAATATTTCCGTATTTCTGTAGTCAATATTTGTAAACCGAGGCGAAATAATCGGCGGAGGCATTCGAAATTGTATAAGGGTTATTTGTATTTTCTTCCGCAGTAATGAAGTTGTCATCAGA
Source organism: Chrysolina oricalcia (assembly GCA_944452925.2). Lineage (NCBI taxonomy): Eukaryota > Metazoa > Arthropoda > Insecta > Coleoptera > Chrysomelidae > Chrysolina > Chrysolina oricalcia. The sequence goes on from OX101810.2 coordinate 53,311,799, forward strand.
TTCATTCTTCTTTCTTGAAGAGTTAACATAATTCCAAAACGTATTCGGTGAATGTATGATAGAGACCTCAATATCCCGAATATATTGAGAATGGGGTTTTTTAATATATCTTTTTAATTCTGCCCTCAACCTTATAAAATTGATCATGTTTTCCACTGATTGGTTTTTCATTTTTCTATGGTACTCCTTCTGTCTGAGTTCGTGTTTAATTTCATTCGTAAACCAAGCGGGGTATGACTTTCTCATTATTTTTCTTCTTGAATTTTGGCACACAAATGTTGAGGATATTGTATATCTGATTATAGATATACTGAACTTGCTCATTCACATCCTCAAAACAGCCCAAATTTGACCAGTCTGTATACTCAAGTATTTCAACTAAAATCTGCTGCCTTGAAGTTGTAAGTATTTTCCATTTGAATAGGAATATTCCTATAATTATTAGTTTTATTTACGACTATTGCAGGATGTCTCTTATCAATCGGGACCAAGGTGACCATTTCATTGGAAACGGTTAGTTCAGTGCTACTTAAGATCAAATCAAGAGTTTTATTGTCTATATTTGCCACACTGTTGAAAGACTCCAGACCATATATTCCTAGTAAAGAGTTTATTATGCTAATTATTTGATTAGTGTTACCGTTTTGGGCAAATTCAAAATCTGTACCAGTTATGCTAGGAATATTAAAATTGTTGTTGTTGCTCAATTCATCAAACATGTCTAAATAATCTCTGAATTTCTGTGAATTAGGGTTTGGAACCGTATAAGTGCAATTGAAGATGAATTTATTACCCATTATATATATATATATTTGGCAGGAGAACAAATTTGAGAAAACAAAAGGGGGATGATTTTCTTTAGTCCAAAATTGATGTTTTCTTAGCTTTTGTGTTCTTTGAATCAGGTGCTGAGCATTGTTCTCGCTTCCTTTTCTCTTCCTTTTTTCTTTTCTCGGCCGACTGCTCCTGGGACGATGCTAGAAGTTCCTCTACTTGTTCGATGCTGAATTCCCTTGTTCTCGATAAATTCGTTGATATGCTATTAGTTTCTTTTTTTTCCTGGTATTCTTCAGGGGTGTAAACGAGCGATATGAAAATGCCTGTATTCTTCAGTTTCTTTGCACAACTAATAACTTCTGTTTTCAATCTGTTCGTGAGAAATTCAACCAATATTGGGGCAGGTTTATCTTTGTTTTTAGAGTGACCTAATCTAAATGAATCTTTGATATCACTTTCTTTGCATTCAACATTTAGTTTATCTCGGAAAAGTTTTATAACGACCTCCAGGGAATTATCGCCTTTCAAATTATAAATTATCAAATTATATTTCTTTACTCTTCTTTCATTCAGGAGTCTTTCTTTTAAAGAGTTATTTTCGTCTCCGAGCTCTTCGTTTTCCTTTCTCAGGATATCTATTTTAGCATTAACTGTATTCTTGAAATCTTTAATATCTTCCAGTAGCGTATTCATTTGAGATGCGAGATAAGAATTTTGAGCACTTATATTTGGATTCTGCTGGGTCAGTTCATAAATCATTTCAGTATTATTCGTGTAAGCTCCCGTACTATTCGAATTCACAAGATATGTCTGGACAATTTCTTTTCACAATAAAAAGTTCGTGGGTTTTATTCTGTTTTTACGACACCCGTCTATTTCATAGATAAGTTCATTGATATCACATCAACAGACAAGTGTTCATGTGGATGATTTAATACTCAATCCATGTAGTTTCAGCTTACGCACACTTTGATATAATTTTTGATTTAGTACTCACAGTTTTCCACTAGAAAATGGAATTTTCAGAGGAGCACATGTGTACACGACTATCAACTTCAACTTCAACTCGTTTTTTGAATTTATTTTTATTCCTCGCATTGTCCTCTTTTGAGATGAACCGTGGCACATTTGTCGATCCAGAATTCCATTCCGATAGCATGCGTGTACTCTTCGAACACCCTTGAGGATTGATGTAGATCATTTTCTCCCGAGGCATATAATTGCAGGTCTTTCACATATAATAGATAGGTGACCTTATGTCTCCGGTTGTTTGGGGAGCCTCGGTTGTTATCACGGGTTTTCCTGAGTGTAACGGACAATGCTAATAGGAAGATGCAGAAAAGAATAGGGCTGAGAGAGTCACCCTGAAACACGCCCCTTATTAGTTGTATTAGTTGTACAAAGCATTTCACTATTTAATCGGGCATAACAAAGCGTTTTAGCAAATTGGAAAATGACGTTGTATCGAAAGCCTTCTGGAGTTACCGGATCGCGCAGATCATTGAGCTCAGACTCACAAAGGCTTTTGCAGAAAGGCTCGAACTGCACTAGGACTGGAGTATCAATGTTGAGAGGTTGCGGATACTCATAAATAAATTCATGAATGTTCTTCCATAATACGTGGAGGCTCTTGGAATAAGGATTCACCGAACTTCTGTTGCAGCCACTGGCATTAGTATCTTTTGTTATTATTATCAACATTTTTTCAATAATGTTGCATTTTCATTCAGTTCTGAGAAATATTTAAAGTTTCAAGCCTCTAGCTCTAGCTCATAGGAAGAAAGTTAGTTTAAAATCGATTGCAAAATTGTTTGTACCGAACAAATGAACAGACAGGTAAGTAAGAAAGCGAGTTAAGGCGGGGCGTGTCGCGGTGGAAGAGCTACAACTCTGGAACTAGAAGGTCCTGGGTTCGGGCTTCAGTCGGAGCTGAGATTTTTCAATTTAATTTGACCGATTAAATTATTAGTGGTTCCACTTGGGAGAGTCATGAACAATTCACTGTTGCATTCAAACTAACAATGCCGCTCTTAAGGTGGCGTATGAAGTTAGTAACACAGCCTACCCAGAACACATAGTAGCTAATGATCACAGCAATCGATGCCACTATAAACACAATAAAAAAGAAAGCAAATTGATAAAATGATGTTCCGGACAATTTGAAAAAACTAAAAGCAATAAACTACTTTCAATAAACATATTTTCGTTCAAGTAGCTACTTTTTGAACTTGAATTGTAATGAATAACTGGTAGACATTCTGCACATTCCATTCATCGACGTTCACGATTAATATTTCACAATTGTACTGCCACACCTTTGGGATTGGATGATTTAATGATGATTTTTCAACTTGAATCTTGAATGTTTTGGAATCATATCGATACAATTGGAGTTCATTTTTTCTTCGTTTGTAAGAAATAACACTTTGACTGCACTCTTCAAACAGAACCATGATGTTCATGATATTCATCAGAATTAAAGTAATTATTGGACATTTTTCATCAGAATTATAACTTTTTAAAAATGTCACTCAATAGGTACTAGAAAATTTCATTGTTTGGAGGAAAGTCAATTCCAGTTTCATTTCCATTGTACGTACTACTGCAGAGAACACAATTATTAACAATCGCTACAATTAGGCAAAAGTCAAAATGATGAAATCGACGATACACCTGTCTGAGCCCACGATGAAGTTAGCGAGAAATGTAATCACCAGTGATTAACTCTAACAAGGCAATAATAGACCTTTTATCCTTGTGAGTCCTTGTCTAACATTCTAACATTGAAAGTCAAGTATTTGTTAAAGTTTGGCGAGAAACTTTATTCGATAAATGTACTTTCTATTGGAACATCATATTTTTCAATTTTAAATTCTGGATGAACTACGATCACAGCATGGACCATTCCAATTTGAATCTATTTGGGAATCATTGAGAATTATAAATAATCTATCAACAATTGAATTAGACTGTTTTGTAATGAAAATAAGTCGCCTTCAAATGATGGGACCTATCGAAGTTGGAGCATAAATGCGAATATGGCAACAATTACCACTATTTACTCGTGCAAATGGAAGTAGCCATTACCTCGGCTTGAAATATAGAGGCTGAGTACCTAGGCTTACACTAATGTCTTGCCTCCGGTCTCTCCTCGTATATTCCAGCCCCTACCCCATTGCTTGTCTTGGCATATTAGTTGCGGCAACTTTTCCGGCATCAATATGCTTCCGTCTACTACCTAAACATCCTGTTGATGGATTGATGAATTGTGGCACATTTGTCATTCCCGAATTCCATTCCGATTCCATGCTGTACTCTTCCATCAAGCTTAAGAACTGATGTAGATGTTTGAGGTCATCCATGTAAAATAAATGGGTGACCTTTGACTTGATGCCTTCGGTTGCTGGGGGTGCCGCAGTTGTGCCCACGGGTGTTCTCGAGTGCAACGGACAATGGCAATAGGGAGAAACAGAAAACAAGAGGGCTGAGGGAGTTTTCCTGAAACACATCTCTTCTATGAGTACCTGCTCTGTTTGGACTCGATTTGACCAGATCTTATCGTGTGGCGACTTGGCGAGTCCTACAGAGCGGCATCAGCTGTCCAATGAATCAGGTAACGCAAAGCATCTAAGCAAAAGAATGTTGGCTCCTGCGATGTTGTATAAAACGTCTGCGATCCAGAAAATCGAAACGTTACGCTGATACGTGATCTGGCTGTCATTGCAGCTAGCGACCACTTTCTTTTACCCTCTCGTTCATACGCCAGGTCAACTTCGGAGAGTATTCGCATGTATAGGCCAAGCTTTTGATAAAAATAAGAGGCTCTTTTCACACAAAATAAAAGACGCAAACGGCCTTTACTACTTTTTATAAGATAGTTCGTAAATGAAAACCCCGGTTTTCGCCCCAGCAAAATCGCTTTGTGGAATTTTTTGAACAAGAAATAGTAAAAAAAATTACAACTTTTTTGGTTTTTCGGAAATATCTTATCTTATTCAAGGAATCGTTTTAAAGTCAATGGCACTTTTGTAGAAATTTATAAAACATACAAAACGGTTTTTTATACGCCCAGATCGGTGCATTTTTCACTGAGAAAATCCGGGAAAACCTCGAAAAATACATCATTTTTCAAACATTCATAATTATTATAATTCTGAAGGAGGACAAACAATATGGCGGAAACTGATAAATAATAACATGTGGTTTATCTATGCGCAAGATGGTTTCTGTCCGATATGTAGTTTTTTCACAATCGCGATATAAACAACTTAAGAGCAAATCTTTCTAAATGCGCCGATTTAAGGGAAATGATCTTATTTAAATTATGTGAACGGCATATGGAAGTAGAGATCAATATCTACAATTTGTATATTTTGGATTTCCACCTGAGAGGTGGGAAATGTGTTGAAATTGTTACTTGAAGTTACTCTGAATGCTTCAAAGTGCACCCGAAGTCTCTCGTATTACTTCGGGTGACTTCGGACGCACTTTTAAGCGTTTTGATCAACTTTCAGTGACATTTTCAACACATTTCCCACCTCTCAGGTGAGAATCCAAAATATACAAATTGTAGATATTGATCTCTACTTCCAGATGCCGTTTACAGGATTGGAATACGACGATTTCCCTTAAATCGGAGCATCTTGCAAGATGTGCCCTTAAATTGTTTATAATGCGATTGTGCAAAAACTACACATCAGATAGAAAACATCTTGCGTACCGTAGAACCTCATATCATTATCTATCAGTTTCCACAATATTGTTTGTCCAGATTCAGATTTATAAAAAAAAATTAAAAATGGTCTCTTTTTCGAGGTTTTCCCGGATTTTCTCAGTGGAAAATGTAACGATCCGGTCATACGAAAATCCATTTTGTAGGTTTTATAAATCTCTACAAAAGTTCCATCGACTGTAAAACGATTTCTTGAATAATCTTTGAGATATTTCCAGAAAACCAAAATAGTTGTAAAACTGGGGTTTTCATAAACGAACTATCTTACAAAAATTAGTATAGGCCATTTGCGTCTTTTATTTTATGGGGGAAAACCTCTAAAGCTTGGTCTAGTATAAGATGCGCGTAAACATCTTATAATATACGCATTCAAGCATGTTATCGGCCTGTTGTTCTTTGGATCTGACAAATATACACGAGCCATCATCGAGACAAACATTACTATTATTGTTGTATTATAATTAACACATTATACAATAATACTGCATTGTCATCCAATTCTGAGCTGTTCCAAGACCTACATTATCATTATTATTATTTTAGCATAACATGCTATAATATTGAATTGTCTTCCAGTTCTGAACCATGTTGAAGTCGATTGCAAAATGTTTACCAAACAAACCAACAAACAGGCGATCAAGCCAGCGAGTTGAAAAAAAACGTGGTAAAAAGACAACATTTCCTTCAGTAGGTATGAACACATGTTTCATAATAACAATGCAACGTGAAATACCACGTGAAAAGAGCTCAATTATTGATGTCTCATTTCGTTCCATTCTCACTTTCCGTGTAGATTTGTTTTATAAATAAACATGATTGGCCATTCGTCATCAATCACCTTCAAAGCACGATCCTATTAAAAAACGATTTATTGTTCATGTCATAACAAGAAATTAGGTTTTTTTATCACAATCATCTGGAACATCGTCAATTAATGGAAACTAATCTATAAATATTCAAAAATGCATATTTATATCGGTTTAACTCTCTTGGAAAATTATCTATTGACATCATACTTAGCATTTAGGTATAAAGTCATTTTCACAGAGAAACTCCATATTAATTAACTGCTACCTAGTTTAGATGTAGTGTTAGTTTAGTCAAATATTGTTACTTCGTACTAGACCAGTTACCCCAAGAAATTGCGCTGAAATTTGGTACACATAAAGGGTGTCCCAAAACTCAACGTCATCCCTGATAGTCCAGCATGACTGACCAGAATATCAAAATATGACCTCAGTAAAATATTGATAGTGTTGGAGATACTGGCTCTTTTATGAATTTCATGAAAATCGAAACCTTTGATCAGTATTTAGAGTTCCGCAGGTACAAAACTCTATAATTTAAGTTAAAATTTTTGTAAAGCAACCCTGAATAACCGTTCCCTTGATTATAGTCCAAAATAAAATGAATGCTGCCATACCATCAGAGAAAAAGTAGGTAAGAAAGATATTGCGATTTATTCGATGAGCATTGATGTTTTGCGTAGTGTAAACCTACCGTTGCACGACGATGAAGTAACCTCATCTGACATGAGTTGCAGTGAGATTTGTTTGGCAGTACCTATATCATGCTACCTCGGTTGCTATGTATTGTATTTCATATTGTTCTAGTACGAGTTTTTATGACTCGTGTTTGTGTATTAATTGTATTAGGCTGACCTGGCCTTCTTCTGGAATCAGTGCAAAAGTTGTTTCCTCGTGACTATTCAAAACGTGTCCAGTTTTGCCAAAGAATGATGCAGAAACATAGAGAAGACCCAGAGTTCATAGATAACATTTTATGGTCAGATGAAAGCACATTCGCAAAAGATGGCTTTATGAACATGCACAAACTCAATGCCGGCATCTTATACGGTACAATAATTGGCCCATTTGAATATGACCTGAAATTATAAACGAGGAAATTTATCGCGTTAGAAAACCTGCCTACCCTTTTGGAAGATTACCTTCGGCCATATGCAGGGCAATGTGGTTCAAAAATCATGGATGTCCAGCTATTACGCAAGATCAGTGAGAAATTATTTGGATCAAACTTATCCACAGAGATGGATCGGCCGTCTTGGTCCCGTTTTGTGGCCTCCCCGGTCTCCAGATTCAAACCCGCTGGATTTTTTTGTACTGGAGTTGCATAAAGGAGAAGGTCTATGCATTTCCAATAATCGATGATCATTAATTGAGACGTATTAATGAAGCAGCTTTCCAAACAAGTGCCGAACGAACTGCACGACGAATGAAAAGATCTTTTCGAACATATTCTTTAATTTTTCTTTGTCTCTTGTTTGGTTGTCAATGAATACCTGTCAATTTAATTTACCAAGTGTTTTCATTCGAATTCCTAGTTATTGAAATAATTTCGCAACAAGCTCCTTTTGCAATAAACTAACAATATACTTCTTTCTATCATGTGAAAAACTATACTGAATGGGCAATTTTACAAATAACTTGCCAGGTTAGCGTGTATGAAGAGTCAAAGCCAGCTTATAAAATAAATTAAGTCGTGAATCGGACAAATATGTTTTTTTTTCTCCAAAGGTATAGCACCAGTAATTTTATTCTAAAGTGTAATCAATAGAACGGATATTCAGGGTTGCATAACAAAAATTTGAACTTGAAATATGCAGTTTTGTGCCTGCGGCACTCGATTTTCACCAATTTCATAAAAGCGCCAATATCTCCAAAACTATCAATATTTTACTAAGGTCATATTTTAATATTCTGGTCAGTCATGAGCTGGACTACCAGTCCTCCAAAGGCTGACGTTGAGTTTTGGTACACCCTGTATGTAACTTAATGAGAATGCAATAATATTACCATGGAGGTCGGACCCGCTCTTTCTTGAAAAAAGTTGCAAAAACTCGCACAAATAAAGGAAAAATATCACAAGAGCTTAAATTATTTCCGGAAATTTTCTTTCGGTCACGAATATTTTGAAAATTATCCCGAGTCGCGACGAAGGATAATTTTCTTAAATTATTCGTGCCCGAAAGTATATTTCCAGGAATAATTTAAGCTTGCGTGGTATTCAGTAAGAAAATTTCACACCATAATTTGGAAAAAAATTATTAATCCAATCTGACATTTTAAATTAATTTCACTGCTTGTCAAGTCCACCATGCTTCGTTAAATGAAAAATATTACCAACTTTAGTTACACCAAATGCTAAAACTCGGATGGGTATTAGATCAGTCTATCGTCCTTTTATAATTTTAGGTTACTTAGGTGGTAGAAATGTATTTTTTGTTAAAGTAATCCATAAAAATACTAATGTAAAAAATGCTTGCATGCTTTTGACAGATGGGGTTTATATTGGTAAATTACATAGAGTTACTTTATAGTAAACCAGAAAACAAAGATATTCTTATGTAAAACATTTCTTGTAAGCATTTGCGTTAAACAATTTGAGAAAAATGAAATGCTTTGAAAAGTACAATTTATGTAAATACTGCAAAGAGTTGAGTCAAGTGCAAATATGTCATCCAAAATTAATATATTTAACGAATTTAATGGAAGATTGCGACCAGGAAGCGTTAGAGTCGAATGGTTTGTTTACGAAAATCCAAGAAAGTCTGCTGCAGATGTCAAGTAAATATGGCCTTTTGCGTAAAAGAGATTTAAACAAAATTGTTTCAAAATATTACATACATGTCTTAAAACACAGACATCTAATTAATTCGTCACCTTCCTATTCACCATTAAGAACAGAGGATGGGTTAGAATTCAAGCAACATTTAAATCTTACTATGTTTGTAGATCCAACGTTTTTTGAAATATAAATTGTTAATGCATAATAATTAAACAAATTTGTGTTTTCTGATTAATGAAACTTTATAGCGAATAATAAATAATAATTTTAATTCTTATATTTAATGGTTGTAGATCATATATTTACCTTTTCAACTGTCAAAAAATCCACTTAAATATCGTGGCGCCACGAAAAAATGTCCGGAAATTTTTTTGATTGCCATGGTAACTAGTCAGAATTAAGGCATCTTATTGGTGAAAAAGTAGAGGTGTGAAATTTTCAAATAAATTTACCTCTCTGGCCATCTGAAGACTAGAGAACGCGTAGGAATTCGGAAAAATTTCCACCTGTTACGGACGCTGAAAATTACGACAAAAAAAATTAAAGTCGGGAAGCTCGGAACTCCCTCATTCTGGAAAAAATTGCAAAAACTCACGAAAAGAAAATTGGAAAAATCGGGACAAATTGTGAAAAAAATCGGGCAGTCGAATAATTTTCGTAGTTTGACATGGGTTTATGTATATATCCATTAAGACTAGGTGCGCGACAAGAAGCTGGATAGCAAGGTGTAGCAAATACCCTGGTGCAACTATTAAAACAGATAATTGAATAAATTCTAACACTGAAAAGTAAAAAATAAAATAAGCGTAAAATAATTTTTTTAAAAGTAGCTTTTAGGTATTTGCTAACTAGTGAACTAAAACGACAAAATAATGTATTTTATGTATTGTATGAAAAACAATGAACTTTTAAACACTTAAATATTTTTAAATAGTTATTTTTGTATCTAGTGCGTGAAATGGTGATCAAGAACTGATTTTATTAACGAGGCGCAGCCGAGTTAAAAAAAATAGTCGAATCACCAAAGTATTTCGCGCACGAGATGCAAACTAAATTTTTTCTACAAACGTCAAAAATATTGTTCTAAAATAATTAATATGCTTAGCTTAATATGAAAAATAGTATTGAACTGGCTTAAACTGTTTTTCCAAATCAAATAATCATGGTAACTATGGAAATAAAATGGCATTTGTTGACAATTATTTCAAAATAACTAACAGTTGTTGAAAATTATTATTATTATTATTAGAGAAAGCCTTAATTATTGTTATTGCTTCTTGGATTATTGCTTGATTGAGGAACATAAAGGTTGAAATATAAAAATCCCATAATATAGTTTTTTCTACAAACGTCAAAAAATGACAAGGTTCGCGCATTGACAACATTATGCGAAGTGGCACTTTTTTTCATTTTCATTCGTTACCATGACACCGTGCGCGAAGTAATGTGCGAAATATATTTCGCACACTGCATGTAAACTATATGGGATTTTCATATTCTAACCTATATGGTCCTCAACTCCTCAATCAAGTAAAAAACAAGAAGTCGTTTATTTATTAATGTAGAACAATAATTAAGGCTTTCAAATTGTGAGAAAATTTTACACTACCTAATTTTATTTATTATTTACAATGTTAACATTAATGGTGCAGCCAGTGCACGAACCAATATTTATTCCTAAACCAGATAACTCAGATTCAGCTCGTGATATCGTAGTTTCGGGGGTTGGAAGACTGTCCATTTTTGACTTGCAAGCAACTGCCGTAGAGGTGAAAAATAATTATCAAGAACTGTCACTTTGAAATAATTGTCAACAAATGCCATTTCATTTCCATAGTTACAGTAATTACTTGATTTGGAAAAATTATTTAAGCCAGTTCAATACTATTTTTCATAGTTATTACTTATTTTAGAACAATATTTTTGACGTTTGTAGAAAAAATTTTGTTTGCATCTCATGCGCGAAATACTTGGTAATCTCGACTATTTTTTTTAACTCGGCTGCGCCTCGTTAAAAAAAATCAGTTCTCGATCACCAAAGTAGCATTTCGCGCACTAGATACAAAAATAACTATACAGTACAGTTTATAGTGTGCGAAGTAGTGTGCGAAAAGTATTTCACACACTACTTCGCGCACGGTATCATGGTAACGAAGGAAAATGAAAAAAAAAAGTCACTTCGCATATTGTTGTCAATGCGCAAACCTTGTCATTTTTCGACGTTCGCAGAAAAAGAATTTTTACGTTTATTTTATTTGTTACTACGCCTTAATATATAATTTACTGTCAGATGGCAGGTTCAGCAAAGTTTTCATATTTTGGTGTCCATTTTTGACCAATAGATCATCATGAAGTTTGTTTGTGTTTTACTGCTCCTTTGTGAGGTTATGACATCAACGAAAATTAAAAAAAAATTAAATAGGATAAAAATCGTGAATGCAAAACGCTGCTATGTGTACGCTGCCTAACTACTTGTTCCTGTCATAATGACCTCTACGGCGTAATCCAACAGATGGCGTTATTTGAAAAATCAAGTCGTTGATTTCACAGGACAATTAACACTATTTGTAGAGGATCCTTATGTTGCAATTTGCAATATAGCTTTTCAATTGACGTCACCGCAATACTTTCCGGCGTATGTTTCCAAAGTTCATATCGTGTTTCCCTATAAAGTTGAACTAATGAGGAGGCATCGCGGTGACTTAATTTAAATGTGGATCTGGCAGTTTAATATGTGCATGCCATAACGATTCTTAAATGCGTTTATGGAATGCAATAATAATAAATATACATATTCTGAAAATGTCTTCTAGCGTCGATTAACACGCGTGAACCCGTGCATCACCAATTTTTTTGGAATGCGTTTGTGAAAAAAGTACTGGGTTCTGCAAGTTCGTTAAGCTAGCAGAACCCAACTATGGTAAAAGTTAAGAAAACGGTAACCCCACCGATTTTGATGAAACTTTCACAGATGAGTCAAAATAATATAAAAACACGATAGCAAACGAAATTTTGATGCGGAAATGATAACTTTGACAGATATGACCTTTTCAAGTACCAAAATAGGAGTAGATATATGGAATTACACTCTAGGAAAGTTAAATGACTACAATTTTCTTCTTTCTCTCAGCAACACAATAACTACACATTTATTCAGCTATTGTCACTATTTTCTCTCAAATAACATTGGAAAATTCAAAAAAAGGACAAATATTTTTATTATGAATTTTTCTATACACACAATCGTCAAACTTCAATCATGATACATAGTAGGTGGTTGAGATATCTGTGCTTGAGTACTTATAAAGTGTTGCGAAATGACCTGAGATTATTAAAAAATTATTAAACGTTACTTTAGACAATATAAGTGAGTGTGAATAACTCACACAAGATTTTTGACAAGATAAATACATCACAGCAAAGGGAATTTTTGTACGGAATCGTAACAGATCATTAACAAAAAAGAAAATAAAGCCTTTCCAATTTCTATAAGTAAACACAACAGACTCAGTCTACCTACATGAAGATCACGAAAATGTACATGAAAAAGAAAACACGCATGCGCTAGCTTTTCTGCCAAGATCAAAGCCTTTCCAATTTCTATAAGTGAAAGCAACAGACTCAGTCTACCTACATGATCACGAAAATGTACATGAAAAAGAAAATGCGCATGCTCGGCCCACATTTCACAAATCCGCGCGAGATCAAAGCCTTTGCAATTTTTATATGTCATCGCAACAAATTCACAGCCGTATGCATAGTCAATTTCGGCGACTCGCCAGAGTTTCGCCGCTCGCTACACAAGAACTATAATGCACAGTCGAGCTCCAAAAAAGTGGTACATCGCCAGCGTTTCGCCAAAATGTGACTTATCGCGTAGTTGTCACTTTTTTGGAGCTCGACTGTGCATTATAATCCTTGTGTAGCGAAGGGCGAAACTCTGGCGAGTCGCTGGCGATTGACTATGCATACGGCTGTCAGTCTTCCTACATGAAGATCAAGGAAATGTACGGAAAAAAGGGACACATTCCTGGTAATCTGGCACGCTTAATGTGTCATAAAAGATGTGCCCATCAAAACATCCACAGAACCGAAGAATTTTTTGTATTGACAAGTAAAATGAATGATGACAAAAATTTCCTTGATAATTCAAATAAGTAGCTTATATGTTTCGGATGAAGAAGAATTTACTCTGACTTGGAAACTGGAATATAATTTTTCCATTTCACAAAAACGGCCCTTTTCAGGGCCACCACTTTATCCAAAGAATTCAAATTTTTCGTAGTCTCATTTAGGTACTAATTTTGGACTTCTACAATACAGTTACCAGCTATAAAAGCGTCAAAACTCATAGAAAATAAATTTTCTATTATTTTCGACAAAACAGTAATTGGCACTCAATTTGCTGGAATTTGAGAAAATTAGACAACATCGCATTTTATTCTTTCTTGTCAATGTTTGACATTTGATAATATAATTTTAGTCAGATTTTAAAGTAAAATCACCAATGATTTAAGAGTATTCTGTATATTTTGGGTGTGCCAAAAGGTTTTGTATGGCTTAAAATTATATTTTCTGTCTTCTAATATGTGTTGGAGATTAAAATGTAAGTAAAAGTTTTATAAAAGTGCATGTGTTTATGCACTTTTACGTACCTACCACCATTCAGCATTTAGTGAGAAAATAAGTGTCTTCCAAGCATTTCCGCAAAAAATGTTTTGGTATTTTATCGTTTTATATGTACCCTGAATCATCAGTAGAAATTTCATCAAAATCTCAGAAGTTACCGTTTTCTTTACTTTTTCTACCAACCATAAACAATAACTCAGAACAAGTCCAAATGGACAATAATTTTTGGCTCTATTCAGGCAAATTTTTTACTCAATTACGAGTATATATTATTTCGCTCTTCAGTTGGAGAATAAATCATAGGCCCAACACTGAACTTGCTGTACAAAAAGGCTAACCGAATCGTATATGGATTGCAATAATAATAAATATGCATATTCTGAAAATGTCTTCTAGCGGCGATAAACACGTTTGACAAGAAAATGCGGACGATAATTACACTTTCCAGCGTCCACGCAAATGATGGTTTCAAGTGAATACAAAAATGAATGCACAAATTCTTTTTTAAAAACAAGCCTATATACATGAACTTTTGAACTAAGTACAAAGTAAAAAATAATACGAAAATTCGAACAAGTTCGAACGTTTTGTCGGAGAGTACAAATGAATGATAAGAATAAAATCGAAGTACCCTTCTCTCCAAATATTTCCCCGAAGTGGAAAATATGAGGCAAAAACCTGATATAAAACAACTACTTCCTTGGCTAATGCCACGACGGATATTGAACTACATCTGAGTGATATTTGTGCAACTTTAACTGAATCCCAAGATCGCTCGTGAAAACTCTGAACAATTTAGGCCCAAGGACGAATCACTGAGACACACCACTAGTAGCTGAATAGCTTTCAGCGATTTCACCATCAATTCCTACCCTGCAACTTCGATTAGACAGGAAGGATTCAGTCCAATCATTCACCACACAACCCTATTGGTACAGTTTGTACAGTAATATCTGATGAGGGACAAGATCGAAATCTTGGCGAAAATCTATATACACAGCATTGTTGGGCTGGCTTTGGTCCACTGTAGACGCATTGTTATAAAATCGAAGTTATGAATCGTAATCTCATCCTGCTTATGCATACGATCATACTTATTGCATATTGCTCCACCCATCTGGTTTCATCGTGAAGGGGTATTCCTCGGGGTATTCTTGTGACTTTCTGTGTGAAAAAAGTTTGATACAGAAAATACGGACTACTTTTCAGAAAACTTGGTTTCACTTCATACAGTTCTTCAAAAAGTTATCAATTCTTTTTTATTCAGATTCCAGTTCGCCATTCTCGTTAGTGAAATCATCAATGATTCAATGAAGAAGACTCTTAAATGCAGTGACCTATTCAAAAACTTATTTGTTACTTCCCGAGGCAATTAGATATTCTCATAGGCGGATATAACACTGAATATTCGAATTTTATTGTTGAACAATTAGTACTATCACCTGTGTACGTAACGTTAGCAATCAAACATATTTTCCCACTTTGATTCATACGGTACTTTGTCCTCGCTGACTAACTTATAACGTACACATTAAGAATTTCGGTGACACAAATTAAAGAACCATCAAATAATAAGCAATTCTCAATAATTTCCTATATCCAAACGTAAATTACACCAAAAATCAACTTGATCATTATTTGTCATAGGTAATTTCAAAATAAAAAAATTAAATATAGGAACTCTCTTATTACATACAAACAGGAAAAACCACGCAGTTCGTTATTCAATCCAACGGTAATTAGAACCTCTCAACTTTCATGTGTCGTTTTGTTGAGATCACGATAACAGACAATCCAATTTGTCACAATGCAATATCGTTGACATAGACAATAAATAAAAACCAGAGGCGGATTTAGTTCAAAGCCAGTTACTTAAGTGATCCCTAACCTAACATAACCTACTTCAGAATGTACGGTTTTAGTGAAATTGAGTCGATTGTGTTGGAAGTCTCCTTAGTTTTTTCCATCTTCTCTAAATACAAGTTATCCAAATGTCCTGACAGATTATTTACTTCTCACTACCGCTTTCTCTATCTCCTACTGGTCCCATTCCCTTGCTCTTGGTCTATTACACTTTTACAGTAAACCACTAAACATTTTCGTCAATATTTCATTTACGGTATTCTTTTGACGTGGTTGTCTGTCCTTTTACTGTTTCATTAATATTCACTTTTAGGTTTGGTCGTCTCTGTGAAACGTTTTTATTCTGATATCAATTGCCATCGTTTTGTTTACTATCCCCGTAAATCATTGAAATTTTCAAATTTTTTAAAGACCATCATTTTAGGCTAATTTATTACCCTAATAGAGAGTTATTGCAAACTGAAGTGAGTTGACTTAATTACAAGAAACTTTAATTAAAGTATCCGGTATTGTGATTTGTAATTCTGTTTCGTAATGGTGTATTGCAACAACCTTCTTTCTAGATGCTTTTACTTATACTTGATTTTGACAAGTACGTCGAATTTCAAATCTTTCATCTATTATTCATCCCAATCACCATCTCATAACATCAATGGTCTGATATCATTTGTATGTAATACCGAATAGTTTATAAAGAAAATAATTTTTGAATCAACAACAGCATAATATTTTTCAATCCTTTCCAAACAGCGCATTTGTTTGCAATATGCTTAGGTACGACAAACTACTTGGAGAAGAACAATTTTGTCCTCGCACGTACATCTTGAACGTTTTTTTTAATTCTTTTCTCTCATCAAAAGTTACTACTATGTTTTGATGTTCACTGCAAATTTATAGGTTAGTTATGATTCACAAAAATTTGGCAGATATGTCAAAATAAAGACGACTTAAATAAAAGTTTCTATTCCTTTATTTAAATTAAATACCTGTATTTTAATAAAAGAAAAGTGTAAAGGACATATTGAATTTATGTCAATTAAGGGAAAACTTTATTAAAGTATCATCACAATATAGAGGATGCAATAATTCTCTATTACCAATATTTTTTTCTCTTCAATTGTGGGAGATATCGCCGATTCTGCTAGCTTAAGTTGGCAGAATCAAACCGTTAAACGAATGTTAATGAAAAGTCTAATCACACCATAATTTTAGGCTCACTTTTGAACCCATTGCCGATTTTTAGAAACGAGTTCTATTAGCAGAATCCAACCATAAAAAACAACTCAGCACAAATCCAGTTGGACAATAATTTTAGTCACTATTCAGGCTAATTTATTACCCAATTATATACGTTTTTGCTCTTCAGTTGGAGTTGAAATCATAGGTTGTGTTAGCTCAACACTGAGCTGGCAGTATCAAAAGACTAATCAAATCGTTATGAAAAATCTGATCACACCATAATTTAAGGCTAATTTTATCGCCGATTTTTTGGAACGCCTTTGTAAAAGAAGTACTGGGTTCTGCTAGTTTTACCGTTAAGCTAGCAAAACCCAACTATAAAAAATAACTCAGAACAAATCCAGTTGGACAATAATTTAAGGCTCTATTCAGTACCCAATTACATATTTTTTCACTAAATGATGACTTACATATAAACTAATGAATTCCCCTGTATAACCTGGAGGAGACAGTGTCAGATAACACCAAAGAGACTTAGCATCTAATAAGCAACTAACATCGTAGGGTTCGCCCTAGGCCCCCGAGGGCTGATGTGTGCTGGTTTTGCCCTCCCTCTGGTATCCCACGAAGGGCAGAATGAAAACCTATCACTTCAAAAAATACAATACTATCCCATCCCTGCCCCTCTGTGACGAGGGACGGTTTTAATCGATCAAATACCTAATTGCTCGTTTTTGTAGGATCAATGTGTTTTGCATGTGATTTTTATTGAATACTCCCCAAAATGGGGTTCCGTATCTTATGTGGGACTCTATCAAGGCATAGTAAGTTGTTTTTTCTGTTGATAGTCTTTTGATACAGGTCTCACAGCATAACATCCAGAAGCTAATTACTTATTTAAATTGCAAACATGTTGTACGAATTTCAATTTATTGTCGATGAATATTCCCAGAAATTTATATATTGACATCACGGCGATGAATATTCCCAGAAATTTATATAGTGTCATCACGGCTCTCAATATAACCATTATCCAATTTGATATTGCTTATTTCGCACCTGAAAGAGATTATGTAGATTTTTCTTACGTTCAAGAAAAGACGAGAATTTTTGTGTCAGTAAGGATTTTTTCCTGCAGAGAATCTGTGTTCTTGCCTTGCCATAAAATGGTTGTGTCGTTCGCAAAAAGTGTAAACTTTCCTGAAATGTTTATGCCAAGCTGATCATTGATATATAACAAAAATATAGTGGGGCCCAAAATGGATCCTTGTGGCAGACCACAATTTACCGATGCCGTGGCTGACAAGGTTGTAGTTTTCACTATTTGGTAACGATCTGTTAAAAATTATTTCATCCAGTTAAAATATTAAAACGTCATAACTATATATAAAATACCTTTTTCACTGGTATAACCAAACCAACAAGCTCGGAGTGGGCTTGTGATATATAAAAGGTCTCTGAAATTTCCCAAGGCGGTTCTGTTCAACGAAAAGAAACTAACAGTCACAACACGAACCGAATAAACTATCACTAGGTACTTCTTAAATCTATCACTATACTACCACATGGCACACGTATCCAAATTCTTGTTGCGATTCTTCAATCGTACAACAATTAACACTATTAACTGCAAGAAAGATTATTCATTATTCGAAAAGTGAATCACGACACGTTAATTTCGAATGTTTTACAGCGGAAAGAGTAGAATTTCAACCGACGGAATGACGAAGGCCGAGTAAAATGTTTGTAGTTTACCACGGAGAGAGGTATAAATGATTGAATTAAAATGCGACATGTGGTGGTGGCGATGCACAATGGATATGGAATATGCCCAAATCCAGCCAGTGTGCCATGGGCTCGGCAATAATTATTACATAACTATCGTTACTCTGGTATTCATATTGGTATAAGAATGATGTTAAAATGAAAAGTAATCTACTCAAATAATTCGTAAAGAAACAGGTCATCATGTCAATTTAAATATGGCATTAGGTATGCGAGGTACATAGTACCTAATTCTAGAAATTAGTTCGTACCTATACAAGGAAATAATAAACGGTCGGTAAGTATACCCAGGGCCGGATTAACCACAGGGTAAGAGGGGCAATTGCCCCGGGCGAATTCAGAATTGGGGGCGAAGATTTGATGAATAAGTATTATAATACAATAAATACCAATAGTATTAGGATAAACTTCGATTTCTATGAAATTTTTGTAAAAATTTTGACAAAACGCTTGGTGGACGAAAACGAAATCAAAAGACAAAAAATTATCAAACTAGCTAGTGGTGAAACAAAGCAAAAAGCCGTTGAATTTAGAAATGCAAATAATATGAAAATCAATGTGTTTTTATTAAAAGCTTTTATACTTGCTCTGAGTGTGTGGGTATGTGTATGTTAGATAGGTACAAATCTTGCAAGCTGAATTAGAACCACTTCCTCTTATCCTATGGAATTGAAATTTTACATGTTGGTTCAGTTCCGATGACAATACATTAATGTCGAAGAAATTGTTCCCCACTGCCCCCCTAAAGCTATATAGAAAACGCGTAGGGTTTCGGAAGTTTTCCTGACGGATTTGGAAAAAAAATAGGTAGGGGGCTCGCGAAATTAAAATCGGAAAAATTCGTAAAAATATTGAAAAATATCTGACCCTCAAATATTATGGTTTAAAGAAAGAAATTGTTCCCCCCTGCCACCCGAAAGCTAGATAGAGAACGCGTAGGGTTTCGGAAGTTTTCTTGACGGATTTCGACGTCACAAATTACAGCAAAAAAAATAGGTAGGGTAGGCTCACCCCCTCCCCTTTTCCCGAAAAAAGTGGGGAAACTCGCGAAATTATCATCAGAAAAATCAGTAAAAATAGTGAAAAATATGTCACCGTCGAATATTATGGTTTAAAATAATGCCCCTCGAAGGGTTTCGGAAGTTTTCTTGACGGATTTGGACGTCAAAAATTTCAGCAAAAAAAATTAGGTACGGGAGCTCGCCCTCCTCCTTTTCTCGAAAAAAGTTGAAAAACTCGCGAAATTGAAATCGGGAAAATCTGTTAAAATAGTGAAAAATATCTGACCGTCGAATATTATGGTTTAAAAAAATTTAATTCCCCCTGTCTCCCTTCAAAAACTAGATAGAGAACGCAAAGGAATTCGGAAAATGTTTCAACAGTTTCGGACATGGAAAATAATGATGAAAAAAAATAGATCGGGGGTTTCGCTCCCCTTTCCTGTCACCAAAAAAATGAGGAAGATTAGGTATCTGACCAATGAATACGGTTTCAAAAAAATTTGCCCCTCTTACCCACTCAAAAGCTAGATAGAGAACGCGTAGAAATTCGAAAAAATTTCCAATGGTAAATTAACAGTCAAGCGACCGTGCAACAATGACGAATTAATTTTAATGGACAGACTAAGAAACATCCACAGAAAACTATGAAAGAAATAGATAAATAAACTTAAAAAAACTTTATTTTATGGTGTGGTTTTTTGTGATGCAATCCACTCTCTGGTGTGTGAGTGATATTGACTGAAGCAAATTTGAACAGGTGCCTACTTAATATAATAGTTTGCGAGATGATTGAATTTTTTGATCATATGAAAATGAACAGACATCGGCGCCAACTACAAAATTCATGCATATACGTTTTATTTGCCAAAACTTACTTTTTACTAATATACTGTACAAGCATAGGTTTGTGTTGTGTGGACTGGTGTTTAGTCGAAAATGACTAAAACTGAAAAGTTTATAGACCTCGCAAATATAGATAAAGTTTGTGAGATGTAAAATCCTTACTTATCGACTTGTAGGGAATTGTGGTAGAAACGAGCAGTTAATAAGACGTAAACAAAGCAGTTTTCTACCTCAAATCCCTACAAGTTGATAAGCAGGAATTTTATATTTTCGACTACAAGTACTTATAAGGACTATAAAACGATCAATTGTATATGTATAAATAATTTTTACATCATTTACCTACATATATTTTGTAATTGGGGCAATAGCACGTTCATACCTATTTAGATGAGGGCAAAAACATAACATTCTGTTACAACTCAATTAGCAATGAAATGAGATTAAATTCATTATATATGTATATATGCTGACTTCAAATTATTTCAGTTCAGTCTAGATTATGTTGAAATATGCATCTATCAAAGTAACTTGTGGTAATACTTTTTTTATAAACGCGAACTAGCCCCTTATTCGCAAGGGTGCAATTTACATGTGGTGTCATTTACATTTAAAAAAGCACTGTTCGGTCGATTTATACATTATAGCGTTGGTATTTATAGTTCATTGTAACGAAAACAGTGCGCTCAACAAGAAAATTTTATATTTATTTCATAACGTTTATTTATTATTATATTTAATCTTACGAGGATGTATTGATATCTAGTAAGCCTAGACCAGTTCCCTGCTTAAACAAAACATTGCGTTACCATAGCAACGAACAATAACTTATTAGAAGTGTCAGTGTAAAGTTTGACGTCAAAAAAGTAAACCAGAGTTACGCAATAAATTAAAAGAAAAAATAGGTCCACCGAAATTGCGAAAATCGAAAAATTGGAGTATCGAGCCATCATCAAGTACCTGTATTTAAAAGGGTTAAGAGGTAAGCAGATTTACGAAGATATGCTTAATACCCTTGGTGATTAATGTCCTTCGTATGCGACCGTGAAAAATTGGAAGCTTCAAAAGAGGAAAATTTTCCATTGAAGATGATGACCGATCGGGAAGGCCAGTTTCTGTGTCAGTCCCCGAAAATATCGATGCAGTTCATAACATGATTTTAACAGACCGTCGAATTGTGCTAAAACGGATATCAGAAGCACTAAATATTTCATACGAACGCGTTCATCATATAGTTCACGTCAATTTAGACATGAGAAAAATTGCTGCAAAATGGATCCCCAAATGTTTGAATGTTGACCAAAAGCGTGCAAGGGTAGTAGCATCGCGTTCGATCTGTGCTCGATTTGAAAACGATGTAGACTTCTTAAACCGAATTGTTACTATGGATGAGACTTGGGTACATTTCTACGATCCAGAAACAAAGCAACAATCGATGGAATGGCGACACTCCGGTTCTCCAAGACCTAACAAGTTTCGTGTCCAAAAATCTGCTGGAAAGTTCTTGCTTCAGTTTTTTGGGATTGCCATGGAGTAATCATGATTGATTTTTTGGATAAGGGTAGAACAATAACTGGAGATTACTATTTGACATTACTGTCTACTCTACGGGAAAAAAATAAAGAGAAAAGACGCGGAAAGCTATCCAAAGGTGTTTTGTTTTTGTAGGACAACGCCCCTGCACACAAATCTCATGTTGCCATGCAAAAAATTCGTGATTTAGGGTTTGAATTACTAGAACACCCCCCTTATTCACCAGATTTGGCTCCGTCCGACTATCATCTCTTTTCTCAACTGAAAAAAAGTTTAAAAGGTCGTAAATTTTCTTCCAACGAGGAGGTAATAAAAGCTGTGGAGGTCTGGTTTGCAGAGCAAGAAAAAAATTTTTTTTGAAAGGTCCAGAGACGTTGCAGGTTCGCTGTAATAAATGTATCCAATTAAGAGGAGGTAATAAAATATTTTGACATTGAAATTTTGTTTGGTTCAATAGTAGGCTAGGAATTTTTCAATATATCCTCGTATGGCATAAATGAGATACATAAATAATAGCAAAATTGGGTGATTTTAAGTAAAAAATGGTTAATGTGAGTAAACTAGAGATGCCACGAATATTCGGTTACTATTCGGTATTCGGCCTATTCGGCCACTTTGTTCAATATTGGGTATTCGGCCGAATACCGAAACCATAGTGTCATTTTAAATATTTTTTAATCATGAAAAAAGTAACACATATTACTCAAAAATGAATATATTTACCAGAAAAACATTACAAGTAATACTTAAAATTTATCAGAGGTAAGTTGTGATGAATGAAAACAATTTTTTCAGCATTTGTTGATGTAACCTATTGCGCTTTTGCTTCGAAAATATCCTCTCGCTGTATACACTGCTACCGGGTGATGATAGATACATTTTTGCGAATTTTGTCGGTTTTGGTACGTTTGCTGACTACCATTTGTAAGGTTCGTTGTAACTTGTTGCTGCGCCGAATATTCGGCGCTTCGGCCAAGAGCGTGGCCTGATATTCGGTATTTGTCAAAATCACTATTCGTGGCATCTCTAGAGTAAACCTTAGGAGATAGACATATGCCATCGTGGACGTTTCTCTAGTCTTTTTGAAGAAATATAATCATTTGGTAAATTATTTGGATGTATCTCTTGAAGTTTAGCCAGCTTAAGCCATGTTAAGCCATGTAAGCCATGTAAGCCATGTGAAGCCATGTAAAAAATTCTTCAAATGACAGTGAAAACCGAATCAAATATCGTTGCATGATTCATAAAGAATAAGCGGAGAAACGCAGAAATGAAGAGGACCGACGCGGAGAGCGACTTTATTTTATACTGATTAGAGAAGAGATATACAACTTTATGTCTAAATGTCGAAGAAACAACTAAGTGTTATTAAAAAATTTAGATAAAATAACAAGAAACAATTATTCCTACAAAGCAGATAAGGACGGTGGAAGTTAAATTTCTAGTCAATAGCTATACCGCTTACAAGGTCATTCTGAATGAAAAAAACATAATTGGTTGAAACTAATTCCACCTACACAAATCATATTGCACCATTTTATAAACATTACTGATACCTTTTATCTCGTCGAAACCGTCACTTATCACTTTCATCACCCAAAGAGCAGTTTTTTCGCTTTTGTTACTGTATACTAAAATCGAGAATGGTCTCATATCTTCTGTTTTTTCAACTGTTTTCTTTGAGTACGATTAGCATATCCAGTCATTATTTTTCAGGTTTGGTGAATCATCAAGTGACGTAGTTCTGTTTATTTGCGGTTGTGACCTTCATAGGAATGTTCATAGGATGTAAACATAAAAGTTAAAAAAGTAGATATTCGAAGAAAGTGCAAAGTACTCTGAAAGGTCTAAGTGCACACAAAGAAATCAGGTGCTTATTGGCAGACGGCGTCTAAATGCCGATAAATTAGTTAGCTTTTAAATGGCACTGCAAATAGATGAAGTCTGTTGGCACTGTCTAATTTACCGGAATTAATTTTTAATTCTTAGCTGCTTCTTGTCGGAGCCGGGAGAGTGTTTTATCAAGATTACTAGTAAAAATCTGGATCATTGCCACTTTATTTTCATTCGAAAAACACGTATTCCAGTAGAACAAACCTACTAGCAGGTAACCAGTATCAGCATCAGAGGAGAAACTTCCACTGGTTTTCGGTCCTAAAGCCTGCTTTCTTTGTTTACACCTAGTAGTAGAGTTCTTGGGGAGAACGCTACCGCAGCCAGGCAAGTAGGCCCTCATGGACCCTTCTTGCCATCCCCTGTTTTCCACTTATCTAAATTCCTCCTCCTAATCCTCCTTTTCGAGCCTTCGTGACCTCCTAATTTAGGTCTGTGTGTCCGTCACTCCGTCTACTACAAGTCGATTTGTTCCTCTTGTTGGAGTTTCTCAACTGCGAAGATTCCAAATCTTAGCTTCCCATACGCCTCACACTCGCCGAAGAAGTGAGATGAAATTTGCTTCGTCTTCTTCACATTTGCGGTAAGTGGTGGCTGTCTTCTATACTACACCAAGCAATAGAGCATAAAATGCGTGAGTTTTTAACAAAAATACTAGTAGGAAACCGACTATGCCATCACATGGTATATTCTGATAAGTTTTCGACTCGCAACTGTCATTTATTAATTTGTTATATACATTTAAATAAAAAAAAAATGTGTTTTTTAAAATTGTTTTGCTTATAAAATGAAAACTAATAGAGCAATCTGGTTGGAAAAGAATCATAGATAATTGAAATACGAACAAAATGGTATGTTTTATAATCTGGTCGGATCGTTAGCAACGGAGAAAAACTGCAAAAACCGGAAAATTTTCCAATTTTTTGAAAAATTCATAACTCCGCCATTTTTTAAGAAGTAGGATCGGCCTTTCTCCTGAAAGTATGGAATCATGTGTAGTTTATGTGTGCACAAAACAGGCGCTGAAGGATCGTTAGTTTTGACACAATTGCAATTTAAATTTTTTTTTGCATCTTTCAGCGTGCCTGGATGCTCTAGTGTTAGCCCGATTTGAATTTCTCGAACAGATTATGAAAGTAGAAGTATACTACTACAAAATGTATATTCTAATTTGCGCTACAATGGTGCGAAATGGGTAAAAAATGTATGCATACATGACTGAAAACGACCGAGCCCGCGTTAGCTGCCGAGTGGTAGGAGAGGTGTACTCTGTGATAATACGCTTCCCCTCATCTCCCGCTCACTCCTTCCACTCGACCGCTTCTACCAGCTCAGCCGTTTTGAGTCATGTTTGCAAGCATTTTTCACCCATTTCGCAGCATTTAAGCGCAAAATGAGAATATACATTTTGTGGTACTGTACTTCTACTTTCAAAATCTGTTCTAGGAATTGAAATCGGGCTATAACTAGAGCATCCAGGCACGCTGCAAGATAGTGCAAAAAAAATTAATTTGCAATTGTACCAAAACTAATGATCCGTCACATAAACTACACATGATTCAATACTTTCATAAGAAGCGCCAATCCTATATCTTGAAAAATGGCGGAGTTATGAATTTTTTGAAAAATCGTCAAATTATCTGGTTTTTTCGGTTTTCCTCCGTTACTGATGATCCGATCGAGTCATAAAACATCCTATTTTGTTCGTATTTCAATTATCTACAATTCATTACATTGGAGCAACCAGATTGTTCTATTAGTTTTCATTTTATAAGCCAAACAATTTTAAAAACACGTTTTTTGTTATTTAAATGTTTATAACAAATTAATAAATGACAGTTGTGAGTCGAAAACATAACAGAATATAACAACGAGATGTCTTCCATGTGATGGCACAGTCGGTTTTCTAATAGTATTTTTGTTGGGAAAAAATGCTCTATTGATTGGCATATGCCTATTAAAGATAGGTGTCTGCCTAACTTGATATGCCCTGTTAGTATTCCTATAAGGAGGCGTAGTGCTTGGCGGTTTCTGTCTGAGAGCCATGCCATCCTTGACTTACTGAACCGGCCACAAAGTCTTTCGATTGCTTGTAGCTAATATTATCCCTCCAAAGCTCATTCAGCTCTTCTTCCGCCCACTCGTTAAGGGCTGAAGAGTTAAGGGCTGAAGAGGTTTGGCTTCTTGCGATGCCTAGGCTCCGGCCCACAGAACTGCGTCGCGGAACCGGTTCTGGAAAGTCCGTCTGCCACCTCGTTTCCACGAACCCCGCTGTGACGCGGGACCCAAACCAGCTGAACTTCCTTTGTTTCAGTTAGTTTCTCGAGAGCATCTCCGCATTCCTGTATAAGTGCTGAGCTTGGTTCAGGATGGTAGATGGCTCTGAGCGCTGCCTGACAATCCGAACAGATATAAATTATCTGCTCAAGCCCTTTTGCCTCGTAGCTACAGTTAGAATGGCGAACACTTCAGCTTGAAAAACTGTTGTATATTCACCCAAAGCGTAGCTTTCTCAAACCTCTTCTTCCCTCCATGTCTGCACTCGAAGCCTGTTCGTTAGTCAGACGCGAACCGTCCGTATAACATGCTGTTCTATGCTCGGAATAGTGACAGTGAACTCCCTATTCCATCGCAGTCTATTTTGTGCGCTTTTCTTGTGAGCGGACTTCGCGATTTCCGCATGACCTTTCATCGCTCCTTCGTTTACGCAGACAACCGAGTACCGCATCCTCAAATGGGCTGCCATTGCCTCCTTGATCCAAACTGGAAGTGGTGGCAGCCTCAGCAGTACCTCCAACACTGCGGTTGGAGTTGTTCTCATTGCACCCGTTTATTACAGAATTGGCCAATCTCTTGACCTTGCTAAGTCTTCGGCCTATTGTACTGCTCTGTGCGCCTGGCCACCTCAAGGCTGACCCATAATGGATCTTTGGTCTTACGACTGCTGTGTACAGCCAGCGCATGATCTCTGGGTTGGTATCCCAATTGATTCCTACAATTCTCCTCAGTAGTTGCCATTGGATTGCTACCGACTTTTGAATGATCCTATCTACATGCGGTCTCCATGAAAGTTTGGAGTCCTGGACCACCCTTAGGTATTTCACTTGCTGGAGTAGCTCCAGCTCTTGCCCAAACATGATAGGTGGCCTGAATCCGACTTTTTTCGTTTGGTGAACAGGATCATCTCTGTTTTCGTCGGATTCACTGAGAGCCCTGCTTCACCGCGCCATCTTTCAATTATTCTTCAACCTAGCTGACCATCGAGTGAGGCGTCCTTCAGGCCATTAGTGCTGCCTCTATAGTCGCTGTTTTTGCCTTGTCAAATGCTCATTCCAAGTCAAAAAACACTCCTAATGTTATCTCTTTGAACCTTAATGTCCGATTCAGTCGACCTAGTGAAAATGGATATATATTTCTGGACAAATTGGAACTCCTCTTGAATAATCTACCTCCGAAATCTACTATGCTTTTGGCGGGTGATTTCAACATTAACTATGATGACAAGCATTCACCCCTAACCCATTATCTTGATAATTTGCTCACGACGTTCAATTTGGCAATGCATGCAAATGGTCCAACGAGAATCTCCCAATATTCACAAAGTCAGATAGATTATATGTGCAGTAATTTCAATCAAGAAAATGTAACATGTTTTATTATACCAGCCAATATCTCCGACCATGAAGCGATACATTGCACTTTAAAGGTCGAGGTAAACGCTAATGATAAAAACATCCTCAAATGGAGTAGGCTATTTAGTAAATCCAACTATGATAAATTTTACCAAATGTGTCTAAGACAAGACTGGGATACCTGCTTAAGAACAGACGACCCTTTTCAAAGTTACTACAACCTTCTGATCGATTGTTTCAATCAGGCCTTTCCTATACAAAAAATCAAAATAAAAAATAACAAAAAAAAAATGTGGTTAACAAATGGCATTAGAACATCATCTCGTAATCTAAGATCACTGCACCAAATAAGAAAATACACCAACGAAGTATTTTTACATGAGTATTACATTTCTTACAAACGCATTTACAGAAAAATCGTTAAAGCAGCAAAAAAAACTACTTTCATAATAGAATAGCTACAAGTAATAATACAATTAAAGAGACCTGGCGAATTGTAAACGATTTTAGAGGAAAGAATAACGCTAAAGCCAGTGGAGTAGACCTAGATCCAAATTTGCTCAATGAATACTACTGCAGTATCGCAAAAAAACTCTCAGACAATATTCAAGATGAAGCTGATCCACTTCTATTCATGAACAATATAAATATAGCAGATACATTTGAACTCTCAGAGACTAATCTAAATGAAGTGATGGAATCTATAAAATATATGAAAAGCAAAAGTTCTAGTGGGATAGATAATATATCAATAAAGATATTCGAAAACATGCCAATTTTTATGCTGGAATTATTAGTCCAGCTGATCAATAATTCATTTGCAACAGGCACTTTTCCAATTTTTTTTAAAAACCTCAATTGTGATTCCCATTCATAAAGGAGGAGATAAATTTGATCCTTCTAACTACAGGCCCATCTCACTTATACCAGTTCTAGGCAAAATAATTGAGAAACTAGTTAAAATAAGACTTATGAACTTCATAAAAGACCACAATATTCTAAATCCCCAACAATTTGGATTTCAGCAACAGAAATCCACAGGGGACGCCGTGTTCTCTTTTCTTAACAAACTATACACCGAACTGAATCAGGGGGAAGTGAGTGCAGCGATATTCTGCGATTTGTCAAAGGCCTTCGACTGCGTCGATCACAGAATTTTGCTGCGCAAACTACAACTCTATGGATTCAGAAATCAAAGCTATACGTGGGTACAGTCCTATCTGAGTGGAAGAACCCAACTTGTTAAAACACATAAGTTATCTGATAGTGGGGCAATTTATTGTGGTGTTCCTCAAGGATCGGTGCTTGGTCCAATCTTGTTTTTGTTGTACTTCAATGACCTGGCTAGTATAGCAACTGAGGGGCTATTTACAGTATTCGCAGATGATACAACAATATTATGGCATGACAACAACGTTGATAGCTTGCACTCGAGAATATCTCGAGATATATCGATAATTAAAGAATGGTGTGATGCTAATCTACTTTCTTTCAATATCAACAAAACCAACTGTATATCATACCAGTGTACCCTACCCGATATCCCTTTAGGAAATGAATCGATAGTCAATGTGAGTATGAACAAATCAATTGAAGTTTGAACATCATGTTAAACAATTGGGAAAAAAACTTGCATCAGGATGTTATGCTCTGCGGATAGTGGCCAATGAATTGAATACAACAACGGCTAAGGTGGTTTATCATGCTCTGATCGAATCACATATTCGATATGGAATAGCCTTCTGGGGCTCATGTAACCAAACAAACTTCGATTCAATATTTGTCCTACAAAAACGAGCCATCCGATATCTATGCAACGTAGGACCAAGAGTGTCATGCAGACCACTGTTTAAACAGAAGAATTTATTAACTGTCCCATCTATGTTTATACTCGAAACTGTGTGCTTGATTTACAAGAATAAAGCCTTGTATGAGGTCAATGGGGGCATCACTCGCCAAATGGGTAATTTTAAACTTCCCATTCCATCCACTACTGCAATCAAAAACTCGCTAATATATAACGCAGCAAAAATATATAATCATATTCCATGGAATATAAGAGATATTGTAGAGTATGATCGATTCCGATATACTGTGAAGAACCTCCTTCTCAAACTGGTCCTTTATAATATTCAGGAGTTCTTTCATGCCACTTTCTGAAACCTACCCTAATGGTGACAATCTGTAATCTACTCTAGAAACATTTATATCTACAATTTATTTTAACTGTCTCGTTTTTATTTTTTATTTGCATTTGTACGTTTTTAATATATTTAAATGTGTAATTTTCACTGTGACATCGATCTCACACATATATGTGTATATATTTTATTTTTTATTTGAGATATTTCCTCGTGACTGTGTATGTATGTATACATGTATGCGTGTGTGTGTGTTTGTATGTATGTATATGTAAATTTATTTTAATTTTAATTTGACCCATCCCGCACTTTGTCAATGAGAAATTGTTTCTTCCGACAATAAAGTATATTTTGTTTGATTGATTTGATTGACCTTCTTCTTCTGTATGCATATTGATTTCTGTGGAAGGGGCTTGCCCTTAGCGACCCCTCCATCAGGAATCTGCCCACCTCCTTTTTCAGCGTTTCAAGCGGGAACAGTGTTAGGCTGATCGATGGGTCTGAAGGACTTTGCTATTGTGTAGCCTCTTTTTCCCTTGTGTAGCCTTGGAGATAAAGAGTACTGTCGCTGACTTCCATACCTTTGGAACGTACCCCAGCGCTATACTGGACCGGAATATCCTTCCCAAGATTGGGATAAGAAGTTACAGGCTACTCTGTAGCTTTGCCTGAAAAATTCCGACAGGTCCTTATATGGGTTGAACTCGTTTACTGCCCAGGCTATGGCTTGGGACGTAACGATCCTTTCTGCCAGTTGCTAGTCCCCGTGGGGGACCTGATGTGTGGACAGAGCCCGTTGGTCGTATTCGACATCGCCCGGGTAATGTACCTCCAGCAGATATCTGAGCGAATCTTCGGAGGAAGTTGTCCGCCCCATCTGGTTTCTTCAAGGTTGTTATGGAACCTTCTGTCTCGGTGTTCAGGATTCTTATGAGTCCGGCGGATTCCGTTAGGGAGTTGATTTCCCCACAGTAAGACATCCAGCTAGCTCTTTTATTTTTTTAGCTCCTTTTTGAACTCTCTTCTCTCGATTTTGTATCTTTCCCACGCATCCTGGCAGCCCTTCTCAATGGCTTCGTTATGGGTCACTTTTCCCCGGCGCATTGGGGGCTCTTCAAATGCTTCGGCCTTTGTTTTTCCTAGTTTTTCTATTTCCTCCGAGAAAATCTCTGCCTGATCCCTCGTCAGCCCTGAAAGACCTTCTAGGAAGGCGTTTCAGTTGGTTGCTCTAGGGTTTTGGCGTTGGTGAACAACCTCTGCTTCAGCGTAGACATTAAACCTTATCATTCGTTGATCTGCTATCGATATGTCTTCCGAATCTCTCCAATTCGTTATATCACCTAATACATCTCTCGTTGCCAACGTAACGTCAATCACTTCCTATCGGATGCGGTTGACGAACGTTGGTTCCTTCCCCCTATTCAGTATCTCCAAACTGGTCTTTGCTAGATACTCAAGTAGTGCTTCACCACGCGTACGTATTCACGAGACACAAAAGTGTCGACACTTTTATCTAGAAGAGTCTAGCATTATGATGCAAAAAGTGCACAGGTCAGACATTTCACACGACAGTAGCACCGCCCCGGATCGATAGCCAGTTCGACAGTCACATTATTGTGCTGCTAGAGCAGTGTCAAGACATTTTCTGCAGACTGGCGCAGACCGAGTGTCGGTGTCAAGCAAGAATCGACACTCTGCTCTAGCGGTGAGTTGTGTTTACACCTAAACAATTTACTGGCTGGATTAGTGTCTGCTCGCTAGATCATGTTCTGGTGTCAGAGTCACTTGCTGATATATAGACCTATTCTAAATACCAAAAGTGTCTCGTATATCAACAGCTTTAGTTTGGCAACTTCAAGCACTTCCAAGGAGCAGGGTCGACCTAAAACGATTCAACTCACCAGAAGTATTTAGATTAATTGAATCTAGAAATTAAATGAGAAGTTGAATGAAAAAACAATGGATACAGCCTTTCGGTCATTTCCACAACCGCATTTCTAAATGATTCATTTATCTGAACTTTTTCAACGATTATTTCATTCACGATGAAATACTTAGACCAATCAGACACCACCATTTTTCTAATATATTTTGTTTAAATAAGTGATTATTTCACAAGAGCTGTTTAATCGCGATTAAATTTTCGTCCTCCATATCGGTTTCCGTTGTGTCGTTTTTCAGAGATTCTTACAAATCTTGGCAACAGTTTATAAAAAAACAATAATTTCTTAATCGTTGGAATCACCTAATATTGATTTTCATCATAGATAGGATTTCTAGACAAATATTTTGGCTAAGGCAACGAAAATACGTCAGAATTTGAAATGTTTACATGCAAAATTCGCAGCAAAGGCTTATTCAATGCATTGTTGGGATGCGTAACCAAAGTAATATAAAAACAAACATCATCAACGAAGAGTTTGATTCTGAAACGTCTCGTATTTAAAGCTTAAGCAAAAATATTTTTTAATAAAGAAATTGTTAGAAAATGACGGTGTTCATAATCAATAAAATTCTTTGTTGTTGATTTTAATCTACCTCATGCAAGAAATAATCTTGTCGTATATCACACGACCTATAAACTTTAATGGATTAAACTATCAAAATATTTTTTGCATGATTGTGCTTTTTGATAAATAATTTCATGCACAATAATTTCAAAATAAAACCCCTGGACCGCTTCGCGGTCTCGGGATTCTATTAAATTATTGTGCATTCAACTATTTTTCAAGCAAAATCATGCTCAAAATATTTTGATAGTTCAATCGATTAAATTGGTCTTGTGATATAACATCCGAGAATATAATTATTCGTCCATTAATTTTGACTGCATGATTGATTGAATTTCGTGTGATGTCTCCTGCTACCTAATTTTCCAGTAGGTATAATGAAATTTTAAAGCAATTTGATTATTACAAAAAACTGTTGTTCCATAAGTAATTCTAAACAAACATCTATTTTATATGATATTTAAACAAAAGAATATGAAAACCATCAAATTAAACATTATAATTAAAAACAGAACTATTGCTGAAGTTGAGAAACACAAGTATTTGGGTCTGATTATTGACAAAAATTTAAATTTTGAGAGTCATATAGAGAAAATAAAAAAATCTATTATTCCTCTGATTGGAGCTATCAGAAGAATACAATTTCTAAGAAAAAATATTCAATTTTTAATATATAACGCACATATTATCTCTCGAATCAGATATATGATCACAGTGTGGTCATCATGCAGTCAAAAACAAAAAGAAATTATTTATAGATTGATGAATAAAGCAATAAAAGTAATATTTGATAAACCTTGGGATACACCATCTTCAGATTTGTACAAAAACACCAATAATATGACACTTAATCAAATTATTAAATTTGAAAAAGCTAAATTTGCATTCAAATTAACCAAAAATATTCAAAAAAGTAATACAACAATTCAGAAAAATTCCAAATTACATAGTCATAATACTCGGATTTTGAACCACTTTCACTTGGACAATATCCATTCCAACAAAGAGAAAGCAAATCCAATTTTCAGCTCTTTAGAAACATTTAATAAATTACCAGAACAAATAAAAAATTCAAAAACGATAACTTTATTTTCCAAAAATTTGAAAGAAATGTTACTATTGAAATGAGAATACTACAAAACTTTATGAATTATTTGTATTATTTGATAATGCATTAGAATTAGATTACTTTATTTTATCATTGATGTACATTCAACCTTCCTTATACCAGAACTTGTTCTGACTGGAAGTTATTTATACAATAAATAAAAAAAAAAAATTTGTAACCAGAAGGTATTTTTATTCCTCCAATGAAAATAACAGATTCATCTCTTGTAAATGCAAAGAAAATAAACTGGATAAAAAAAAGAGTCAATAAATATTAAAAGACCACAAAACCATCCAATAAGGTAGAATATCGTCTACTTTGAAGAAATAAACAAATTTCATAAATATTCTGCCTGGAATCACAACCTGTAATAACCATGCCACCCGAAGCAGGTTTTACAGTCCAACAAAACTGTAATTTTGCAAGATAATATGCAGCGGAAAATAAAACAAAAATAAATATTGGCACTCACCTTTTCCTCATCTACTTCTCCATACAAATGAGGCACCCAGCCTTGAATGAACTTGAACAACTCATCAACTCTATTCTTCGGAACGCTGAACCAATATTCAGGTCGCATCTTCTTCTTACCATATGACATCAATGGGGTTGATCTGGGAATTGGCTTGTTCACTGGTTTTCCCATTCTCAATCGAAGGTATAATGGAGGGTCGTCACACGACCTTGCTGGCCTTGGAATTAATTCTGGAAAGAAGAAAAAAGAAACAGGAAATTAAGACATTTCTTTGAGAGTGTATATTCACATAAATGCGCCAGAAATATCCAAGAACTGAGAGAGCTTCAAGAGTCATGAGCCGAAAGTTTAGTTAAATCGATTTGAGATCAATTATGACCCTTAAATTAGATAAACTCCTTGCACCTATACACCAGGAACATTATTTCATGAATCTATGCTATACCTTCTCAATACAAATAAAAAAATTTAAATAATGAGTTGCCCAAAATAACTTGAAATTTTCATTACTCACTTAAATATGATTAGTTCTTCTTGAACAGATGAACTTACTAATTAAAACTCTATCTATAATAAACATATTCTTCAGAATATACTGGAGGGTAGGTATGTTGTTCAAACAATTTGAAAATCTTTAAGTTTCTAGAAAATTGTACTTGATAGTTTTTTCCATATTACACCTGGATAGTTTATTATCTGAAAGAGTCTACCATAAAAGTAGTAAAAATGAAGGGGAGAGTCATATGTCATTAAATTTTTGACTTCCTAAAGTCTGTGTACTGCTGAAGTAGCAAATATGCAACCTTTGTTAAGGAATTTGACCACTTTTATTAGAACATATGCAGGTATGTTGGTGAAATGCAATTTTTCCTTAAAATATTCTGTATTGGTTCTCATTGAATTATTTGATTTTTCGACGAAACAGATCATTCAAGGAATAAAACATTTAATAATTAATAATATTATCTTTATTGACCCCAAGAAACATAAATGTTTATAATAGGACCTACATCTAAAACTAATACAATAAACAACAATATTTAAAGTGGATAGTTGAAAGTTGATAACAGAATGTATGAATATTTATATTTTCAATTTGTATAAAGAATTGATATTCAAAAGATTGTTTGGAGCATATAAATGGAATGTAGATTCAAGGAATGGTAATTTAAAAATACATTTAATACTTTAGTTTTGCAAAGATTTAAGTGGACGCAAAATAGTAGAATTGGCAGTTTCCCTTAATTATATTAAATATTGTCATTTTGAATAAATTAAACAGAAATATATCAATTTTAGATATTTTCAATGAATGTAATATAGAATTTTGAACAAAATACTAATTACAGGAGGTATTATTTTTCGAAGATTTTTAATACGACTTTTCCAAAAAAGTTATTCATCAATGTGTATAATCCAAAATATTTGTTGTAACTGAATATTTTAAATTTTCCCCGTTGAAAACTTATGAATGGAATTTCTTTTTGACAAAAACATAAAGGAAGATTTATCAATATTCATAGTCATCTTATGATTGTTTAATCAAAGCGAAATTATTTTCGATTATTTCATTGTCGTTATTCCTAATATAAATTAATGTTGTGTCATCTGATTTATATTTATTCAGTCCGGTTCAAGTACCTAGTACTCTGTATCTGATATTGTCTCTAAAATATACAAAACATCAAAAAAGTTTTAATAGACTCTACTCACTAGTATAACTGTTCTAATTTTTGGTAGTGTCTGAGTAATTTCTTATTATGAATATAACTTTTGGTGCTCGTTTTTGTCAACATACATATATTTTTCTGCAATGTAATACTCATCCATCTAAGATAATTAAGGTGATGAATTGTTTTTTCACAGATAACATTGTACTAGAATTCCAAGACACTTCATTTTATTTCAAGACATTTTGTGGTCAGTATTCACTTGCTTTAAAAGATAGGATTTTGCCTGAGACGACTCTGGTGTAGCTCGTCTATGGTTATGGTTAGTTACCTAAAGGTGGGAACAGACCAAGGAAACATTGTTGTGCAACAGTTGAACAACAGCTGAACAACACACGAGTTCACACAGTGTGTACGTGTTGGACAACAGTTGTGCCGCTGTTGCGCGGTGTTCGCTCCCGAGGCGGTACATCAAAGGAGATGTTGCCCAATAGTGCGCACACAGCGTCGCCAGTGTGGACGCGCATGCGACATAATTTTATATTGTAGCAGAAAATAAGTAGTTCATTTCAAGAGAGTTTTCATCCGTTATTGAAATGTCTCAGAACTGGACTGAAGAGCAAACTCTGATCTTGACAGATCTTGTAAGAGGTTTTTCGAATATATGGAATCCCGAAAATGAGACTTATAAGAACAAAGATAAACGTACTGAGCGAGAAATGGAAAGTTCTACAAAATCAAATCAACTAAACGAACACTGGACAAACACCGGAGAAACTAAGTAGGTCGATGTTGACGAACAGTTTGTCGACAATGTTTTCTCCCCACGGCAACAGCTGCCTAAGTGTTGTTGAATTGTTGCACAACAATGTTTGCTTGGTCTGTTCCCTAAAGGATCTTTCTGAATCGAGAAGAAATAATCTTGTAACAATAGCATAATAAAATTCAGCTTAGAAGAATTTCGAATATATTTTTTTGGTATTGACATCATTGATACAAATGTTCGTGTGACAGTTGAATTGATAGTGGTTATTAATTATTCACAATTAAAAAATGTACCAATTCTTGAAGTTCCTGGCGCAGTCACCAAATTTCCAAAAGAAACAAAAATTTTGAGAGTAGTTCAAATTGAAACATAAAAAGTCATTCTATATAGGGTGCCCTAGGAATATGTGGAGCTATTCCGGGTGTCCTTGGTTTGGACTCGGTTAGCACCAAAAGCAACAAAATTTTTTGTTTCATACTGATTCTCTATTACTGTTAAAGAAAACAGTATTATTTGTGAGATAAATTAAAGAGATATTTGAAGGGTGATACTTTTTGGTTATGTAAAATCAAAAAAATATTGATTTATATCCGAATTTCTTTAGTTCTAAAGTTTGGTGAGTCATTGGTATGATAATGGGTGTATGTGTTTGTAATTTATCCCTGTACTCATTGTTAGATCAAAAACTCTTTGGTGCTACTGTAGGTTTAACGATATTTTCTGAAGTTGAAATAACGAATGCACCACTTATTTCGAAAAATCGCCCCAGAACACATATAGGTACTGTATACTTCCTTTCATATGAGCTAATGTGTCGATGAGAGTACCTATCACTAGTACAGTTTCATAACCGATCATGTCATTTCAATTAACTTCGGTATGTTTAGTTAAGAAAGCTGTTCATATGGTGAAAATTGCAGGGTTCTGTATCAAACCAATGTCTGTTGTTTTATTACTTAATATTGTATTTTTTTAGTAATTTGCGCATTATAGATTATAAATAGATAAATAGCAATGAACTAAACTATCTCCCTGTTTGAGTAACACATTTTTTTTCAAAGTAAAATTCACCAAATTCTACAACTAAAATACCTTCAGTTATTATATTTTTCTTTATTTCCCATAATGGAAAGGTCAAAAAATGAATGGTGAATTAATTTTTCATAGCACTACACAATATTTAATATAAAGTATATCTTATTGTAACAATAAAAAATGATTACATTTTTATATTCTAACATACAAATTGTAACAATGTATGAGATAGGAAAACTAATATTTTAATGTTTAATGAAAATAAGGCGAATAATGAACCAGTTTCAAATGTAATAACTGGAAATATTCAAATACCTCTTGAGAAATTAAAAGAAAATAAGTATTTCTTAAGGAAGCAGGTAATTTGTTGAATTCTTGAGACCACTAAAATAATCGAATCCTTCTATTTATTCTTGAAATTCAAAAATTTAGACTAATTCCCTTTCCATATGTATTGACATCATGCTGATTAACCTCAGATCAATTAATAAGTATACCCTATTGATCTGAGTGATGAACTAAATAGTTACGGAAATCTATAAAAGCCATAAGCCTTTCTGTAAGTTCTGTAACTGAAAACCACGGCAAAATTGAATGCAGAAGTTTATCGATTTGTTTTTGAAATTATTCACATACCGCGATTTTGCAATTTTTCTATCTGACTTTTCATTTTTGAGACCAAACATATGGAAGTAAAGTAATTAAAATGTGGCTGAATTCTAGTATTGTAACCAGTGATGACCGATTCCGTCAGAGAGATTACCGTATTCTTGGGAATTGTATAATATTAGGTTTCCTACTTCAAATAAAGAAATATCTATGTATCTATTAATTTATCAATAAGTTTACGAATCAATTCATAAGCGTTCAACAAAATTAACGTATTTGGGTGAAAAAATTTAATTTCAATGACAATTACTTCTTAAGTTCTCAAGGAACATGAGGTTTTTCCTGTTTATAACAGGAAATTTGGTTTGAAAGCAGAAAATGTCGAAGTTGTGTACCCTTTGCTTCATTTCTCATTTCAAAATTGCTAAATAAATTGAATTCAACATCAACTTATTCGATCATTTTTCAAAAGTAAAAATTTTTATTTTCAAATGTACAAATTTGTTCATTTCGTCAACCGGCTACACCGGTTCCTGAATTTAAATAAAATGTGGCTAATATCAAAACTAAGGGATGTGACACATTACAGATCATCCCATCCCATGACTCCTCCGATTTGATTCAATAGTGATTTAATAGTTTTTCTCAACTCAACTATTGAAATTTTTCTCAAAGTTTTTAAGAAAAAATGTGTTGATGGTACCTTCCTTCCTACCTTCATTTTGGAGGCTAGGAATATTATTTGAATTTAATTTTGATATTTGACTGGAACTGAACAATTGAAAAATCCTCGTACATTTTTTATTAATGATCATAGTATACGAATTCTTGTAATAATTTACCACTAGACAGGACATTAGATATTATAAACAAACAGAAACTTAATGTATTTGGTATTACCTCAGTGTAATTTGAATTTTGCCTCAACAATAATCAATTCTGATCAATATTGTCATAATTGAGAACAGAGCTCCAGTTTTCAGGGAGATCGTTAAATGATACATAACAAAGTCTTGGTCGTTAACGACTCTATTTTTTAATAAAGGTATACCCATTTCTTAATAAATATTGTTGCCAAAATAGAGAATGGTTATTTTTAAGAAAGAACTGTAAAAATAAGAAAGTGTATATCTAGTCGTATGAGACTGATCATGAACCTTTTTGCATTTACATATTTTTTTAATGAAACCTTTAGAATTACAAGGAAGAAGGAATCCTAATAAAGTCAATTTCTTTTTTGCATCAAATACTTTTTGATTTTGATTTTAAATTCAGTGATATTTCTACCATTTTTTATGTCTTCGGATATTTCATCGAATTTTGAAAGACCTTCATGGGTGAATCTTTCCTGGCCAATTACAGAGTTTGCAGAATCTAGATGGAACAAGTTATGTTGTCGTGTATGGTAGTTGCAAATTCCTGAATTTCTGGTTAATATAAAATTAGATATCATCATTTTATTGATAGTAAGGTAAGATACTCTGAGAGTGTCCATTGCATAATGCTTTTCCAAAGAAAATGTGTTCCTCATTGAATAAAGTTTATTTGTTGGAGTGTCAAATGGTAGACGATATAGTACTTTCAACTCTTATTATCTTATCAATATTATTTTCTAGATTTTTAGTCTTTTCTTTGTATCAATTTAATTTTTTTCTGTTGGGTGCTATTATTTTATTTGTATTGTTTTTAAACAATGTAATGGTTTTCCCGTATATTGAATAAATAAATAGATAACCAAATGTTTCAAGAATATCACAGCATTTGGATATTCAAATTGTGATTTTCTAAAATAAGGTTGATTATTGTTTTGTAGAATCTCTTTTTTGGAATTTCAATTGGAACTAAACTCAAATCAATCAAACTATATCAAATTATCTAATCCCATAGGTGAAGTGATGGTTGGATCAGTGTAAGAGTGAAAACAAGTGTAATGAGTGAAAATGCAGAGCAAAGCATGCAAACCTACCAAAAAAATCTAGCCCACGATATGGGGAACGTACTGCAGCAATTGAACAGAAAAAAATTAAGTGTACTAATAACATAGCGACATAGCTACATCAACTAGTGCTGTGTTTGTCAAATGGATGTTATCATGATAAGAATAGATTTTTGGGAATGTGGGCGTGGGATTTCATTCGAAATTCTATGTATGAGTGCCTTTATGAATATATTTGTTATTTTCAAACATCAACCAATAAAAAATTAAGAATAAAAGTTCTTCAGAATTGTACCGATTTTCTACATAAACAAAATATGTTCATCAAATATAAAAAAGATAACAATGACATTGGAACCGCTTCAATTATAAACAGGCTTTCCAGGATGCAAATGCTCTTCATACCATTCGATCTACCCTCGATCTAGATTTTTCCATCTGGATCAATGTGCTTATAGATCTTCTGAAGGGGTGAGTTTCAAATATTAGCTGAGATATCGCAGCCTTTGGAGCCATTAGCGAGATCGAGACTGAGAGCATCATAATCAGCTGTTTCTTGTGCTTCATTATAGAAGTATTAATATTTTTGGGGTGATGCCTTAGAGAGTTATATCCGGATCTTGTTTAAATAGGAAATAGGTTTAAATAGGATATAAATCGTTTCATGATGACATGATATATTATGGCATGCCTTGAAGCATTCGATTAGAAACGAATATGATTTCCAGAATTACTATCAACATTTTTCACTTGAGACCGTCATTAAAGATGAACAAACTCAAATATATCACAAAAAATGGAACAACCGATTAGCAGAAGAAGTATTTTTTTACATTTTGGTTCTCATGAAGAGGAAAATCCTGTAATGTTCAAAGAACATCGTGAGATCCGAAGGAAAGTAGGTAGGAATGTGTTCTTCTTAAACACCTCCCGACACAGTGAGTTCCAAAGATTTGCCGTTTGTTGGAAGAACGAGCCCTGGGAAAGAGATGTTCGGCATGTCTCCAAAGTGA
The DNA here is from genome assembly GCA_944452925.2 of Chrysolina oricalcia. Lineage (NCBI taxonomy): Eukaryota > Metazoa > Arthropoda > Insecta > Coleoptera > Chrysomelidae > Chrysolina > Chrysolina oricalcia. The sequence goes on from OX101810.2 coordinate 53,352,514, forward strand.
CACGATAAAGGTATGTGAAGACGGTCCTCGATGGGTAAGTCTCGATGGGACCGCTAACGGTGGAACGACTGATGATGTTTCAGAAGAGCATTGTCCATGAAAATATCTGTAAAACAGAGATAGATCGCCAACCTTTCTGCGGTGTTCCAGATAAGTGAGCGAGCTTTCACCGACGAGGCGAGTGGATCTTTTTTGGACAAAATCTAAAAGTTTCGGTGTGTGTTTAGGAGCTGCACTCCATATACGGGAACAGTATTCCAGGACAGGTCGTATTTGGCACAAAACAGAAAACCAAGTTATTGAGATGCACCTTTGGCATTGAACCGAACATGACTTTCCCATGACAGGGTATTGCTAATGGCAATACCGAGCATCGAAATGGAGGACTTCATTGGTATGGAGACTCATGACATAATTACATTGGTCACTGTGAGATCGGCCTTTCTAGATAAAAGACATGCTTGGGTTTCATTCGCATTGAATTCTACCAAGTTGTTGGATCCCTATTTTATAATTTTTGATAGGTCCATATTTATATCGCTCAGTTCCTTCCCATTTCTCTTCTACTTTTTTGGTCTGATATCGGAACTTTGGAATGCAGTATGAAGGATACCGCAAAGCTATGCTCTGGGTATAAGGTAGCTCCCAACAAATCTTTGATAATGTGAAGGAGAAGCAGTGTTGGTGCTAGAATTGATCCATGTGGACACCAGTATTTTACGTGCCGGATGAAACTCCGTCAACCACCACGAGAAAGCTACATAGCAATCAACACATAAAATGGAATCTTGGAGATATCTAATGCCACAGCCAGTGTTTCATCTCATTTTTCAATGGTATGCTGCCATATATGTCAGACAAGCAAGCAGGTCACCATTTCATAGACATAAGTGAATACACTATAGTTTATAATCCTCTTGTGGTGCCTCATTTTTCAATCAGCTCACTGTGTGATTAATCAATCTATTGTTTTTTCTTTGTACTGACACTCGATTATTGAGCTGATAAAACCTTGTCTAAGATTAGCCCCAGTGAAGAACATGCAATTTTCCATTCTTATCCTACAATGGTTGCAAAAATATTCAATAATACTTTAGTACAAAATGAAGATACTTTAGCAAATATTTTTCTTGACGAAATGATATTGTAAAAAATAAATTCTGAGCGGTGAAATTGATAGCTATTTTTTAAAGTGGTTGGATACATATTTCAGAATTGATATTTGGAAAAATATTTTTAACAAATATACTTTTTTATTTTCAATGTACCTAGGGCAGAGGCGAAAATAATCCATGAATCACCGATTTTTTTAATTCTTTTAGCACCTCCCTTGGGTGCGCCACTGCTCTAAATACCAAGAAAGGCAATGGGTTATAATTTGGTTCAATTTTTCATCAACAGAACAGTAGATTTTATGTAAGTTTTGAAGAAAATGTATAATGGTTTAGCCGATAAACTTTTGATGAAAACATGATTGTTTGGAGATTATGAAGGACTAGGCTTCAATCCAAGCCAACGGATTGGAGCGCGTGAACTCTAGTCTTTGAAGATATCAATAAAAATCTCTCTCATGAACATTTACAAAGGCATAGTCGGCTAGATTTAACTGATTTTTCAGTCAGGATATACAAAGTACGACTATGGCACATATCTTCATGACTAATATAGTAAGTATATTAAAGTATAAGTGGATAAAAAGGTCTTTCAAACACGCGCGCTTTGTCGAGCACGACGGCGCAGCCGGAGTACTTGAAATAGAGCAAGTGTTTGAGAGACCAGTTATCCACGAATACTTTACGCTATCTTTTTTCATTGGTGCAATTTGAAATCATGAATACTGGTAATATTACTACAAAAAAATGTTAATATTTTCTAATAATGTAAAATGGTTGAATTCGTGAAGTGACTTTAGTATACCTTTCGTTGTCATGGAAATGAGAAAAACAGAAATAAATTTTCAATTTGTCATCAAAGATCAATAATTGTTGTCACTGTAGTGCCTAGAAATGAATTATAATATCGATTCTTTGAATGGTAAAGCAGAATCGGAATGGAAAAGATCTAATGATGCGCATTAAAAAGAAAATGATAAGTTCATCAAATGGATGAAAAAGCAAAAGGTAACAGATAAAAATGAACGAGTTGTGTATTTGACGTTACAAGGTACTGCTGCCAGATCAATAATCAAAAAGTTGTCATTCAGAATTCACGTTTTTCGAGTTGTTGATGGTAACTTTAAAAATTGCATTGCCAAGTATCTAACAAAAATAGTAACTTACTATACTAGTTAATACCTCGACAACTATTGGATTACATTTGTGAGATACCCGTGCAACTGTTCAATTTGACAAAATTTAGGTTTTCTAGGTAGTGTTAGAGCTACCTTAATTCTCAACGAGTGATAACTTGAACTAGAAGAAAAGAAAGTTACATAGTACATGAGTCATGAATTCATCCTAATAAAAAAGAAACGTTTTTGGAAAAAATCTGTTTTTCATTATGGAATAGTAAATTACAATTCGATACCTGATGAAATAAAATCTTATAATTCGTTAAAGAAATTCAAAATCAAATTGAAAAAAGAAATTTTGAGGTGATTTATTCAATGAATTTGACCACTAGAACTTTGAAATAGTTTAGATATAAGTTGAAAACTGTTGAAATAATTTATATTTCAATATTTATTATTTTGTTTATATTCACCACATTGTATTTTGTATTTTGAGCAAAATTGTCAGATTATTATTATTATTTTTTATATTTATTGATCACATCTTTGTATGCTTATTTATTCATGTTATTTTTAAGATTTTTTTTAATCCCTTCCATAAACATGTAATGTTTCTTGGGGAAATAAAGTTGATTGATTGATTGGTTTATCAATGTAGCTGTAGTGCAGGTGTTTTTTATCAATGCTGCCAACTCATTGTGGACAGCAGTAATTATAAATGTAACCAAAGCAAGGTTTACATTTTGGTTGAGCTTTGCTCAGTCATAGAATTTAAATACAAAATAAAAATAATAAATATGACAACAATGCCAATTTCAACATCCTAAACTACTGTGACCACATTTTGCTGCGGGAGGTGAAGTACAAATAGTTCTTCTTAGAAAACCTCTGTACGGGTATCTGACAGATGTGATCGAATAGTCATCAAGTTATTGCAGTCAAGTTTGAGGAACAGAGAGAATCGCTAATGAATTAAAAAGGAATTCCATCATTTATGTTCATTTTATGATCTGTCATCCAGTGTTGTTATACTACACTTTTCCATCCTGAAGAAGATAATTTCTTCACAGTTGTGTATTGCAAAGTTCCAAAGTGGACGTTCATGTTAACCACTTTAGAAACATTCATTGATTTATGTATGCTCTATATGGTGAATTTCTGGGCCCATCTAAAGGATCATTAAAATGAAGAATGGTCGTCACGAACTGTATCGAATAAATTTGTGAAATTTGGCTTATTGAGAAGTGTTTGAAAAAAATTTACTGTACAGCATATATGATTACTATTACATCAAAATACTAAATTGTATAAAATTACTACTTACTATCAAAAGACACAAACAACTCAGGCATATCTTCTACAGACACCATCGATCTATAGTCCAATTTCGGGGGAGGTACTTTGGTTTTTGATCCTTCTGTCGGTTGCCTGATGAAAGTTCCCACTGATGAACGCCTGGAACGAATACAGAGATAATCAAGATTTGGAAAATTTCAAGATTTACACCAGAAGGGTCTACATAGGGTATCATGACAACAAAACTAATTATTGAAAGTGAGAGCACACTGCGGTCCTGGCATACTATAGCTAAAAAGCGAAAAAGTTGTGTTCTTCATTTGTGTTGTGTGTGTATGGTGTAGATTCGAATGTTAATGAGGTTTCTGAAAATAAATCTGATCTGAAACAACAATGAATGGAATAGATCACCAACAATCACTTAAAATTCCAAAAATGATGGTCAAGTTTGATGAGCGTATCCTTTTATCGAAAATAAGACCCAAAAGTGAACTTCCTTCAAATTGGAAACTTGGTTCAAATTTTCTTGATCGAAATTTTCCAAATGTTTGAGTTTATACATCGGGGTGATTCAAATTTGGCTGATTGTATGAACATTTCGTAAAAGATAAGAGTTGAGAAATGTTAGATTTATTACACAAGTGTGCAAATTACACAAAGTGAAAGATCTTGAGGCGTTTTTGATATAAATTTTCGCCTAATCTTATTGAAAATATAAGGATACAATGAGCACTTTCCCACTTAAGACATCTGACTTATTCTTCAACGAATTTTAGCCTATTTCAAACATTTCTTTCAGTAATATCCTTTTCAAATACTCATGCAATGTAGACATAGAGTCAAGTTTGATTCATCCTATATATAGTAAAGACTTCAAAAGAAATTGATAATACCAAATAGTTTTCATTTCAGAAACCTCATCTGTTCACAACAGGTCGTGCAATAGCCACCAAAACACACACACATACCCCACAGCCCCGACCGAAGCACCAACTTGTACCCCCATGGCCCCCACTGTAGCTCCCATTGCGCCAACGGAAGCTCCGACCTGCGCCCCCATCGCTCCCACTTGCGCCCCCACTTGCGTACCGATGGCACCGACGGAGGCTCCCATTGCGCCCACCGATGCCCCGACTTGCGCCCCCATAGCCCCCACGGACGCTCCCATAGAACTAATGATGTTCGTCGGGAAAAAGCTACTGCTCGTTGACGCCGACGAACAGTCCGTGCGAGGAGAATCGGTCAGTGGCGGACCGCTGCTGCCCCCGGAATGGGGCCCTCCTGACCCGGAACCGCTGTCCTCCGAAGGTGTCTTGTGGAACAGGCCGGTGCCAAAGTCCACCAGGTGAATTGGCGAGCTGAGCAAGCATTAGTGGCAGATTGTTAGATGGTTATATGCCGCTTCTGTGTTCCAGTAAGAGAGTCAACATAACTTATTGGCACAAAAATATGATTATCATTATTACAGTCTAGGATTCATGGTACATTTTTACAACTGATTGTACATCAAGCTAATTTTCCGTGAGTAGCTTCATTTTGATGAGACGCCCAACTTGATTTTTTTGTTAAATCTCAAGATAATTATCTAAATTATTAAAAAAAAAAGTTGTCCTAAAAAATGTATGGTTTGATCAAAAAGTCCCCTCCTTCCATCATGTATCGATAACGAGATCATCAAGAATGATTACTAACATGCTGATTGTTTTACTGTTGCTAAGTTAAAATTTCTATAATTGAACAGCCACATTGTCCTACAAATTGCGTGGTACGTTATCCCGGTCCTACGCTCAGAAACTGTTAATACCACAAAACCATTTGTCTTGTTACTAACTGTAGGACAAAAATATCACATGATAGGTTAGTGTGTTCTCTGTCCAAGTTAAACAATGTCCTACAAAAAACAGGTATGTATCAGTAGTCCGACAAGAATTGTCATTTTCGTTTTTCTATTTATAACATAACATAAACTGAAAACACCTTTGTCGATATTGAAATAACTCTACTTTCTACGGAAAATTTTCAAGTCCACATATTGTCAAAATATATAAATGTCTTGGTAAATTGTGAAAATATTAACCGTACCTGAGATATTTAGTACTTTCCAAAATCCACATTTCAATTTTCAGATTTTTCAAGTTTTCCCGGTTTTCCGATCATTTTCGTGAGAATTAGGTCCAGTAGGATGTGTTCCTCTATTCGAGCTCTACCAGTTGTATTTTCCAAAATTCTGTTCAAATGAACGGTTCGGCGTATATTTATGAATTTTTTTTTTAAATCGACATTTTTCGGAAAATCACTGGATATTCTCTGTTATCATTTTCTGATCATTCACAAAAACTATACACTTCTGTAGGACATCTTGAAGTATATCTTCAAAAAATACGTACTCTGGATCAAATCAATTCCTGAATCTGTATCGTTGGAGAAAGAAACGAAAAAAAAAAACGGACAAACCCCGTGAATTTTTCCCAGATTTTCCGGTCTCGAAAAAAAAATAAACTGGCAAATATCGTTCTCGAGTTATAAATATGATTCAAATTTCAAAGCGATATCTCCAAGGGTTCCGAAATATAAAGGTTTGAAGTGTTCACAGAGAGACGGACAGACAAAAAATATATTTTCTGACGCAGATCATTTTCTCCAAAGTTACCATATGGATCTATCTCTTCAAATTAAAAAGTTGATGTCAGTCTGGAACCAACCGTAGGAATACAACTTCCTAAGAGGTCGTTGTATAATTATCCTATATCAGAATTATATTTAGTCACATAGTCATATAAGAACAGAAATTTAAATAATACAAAATTCAGTGCATACGTTGCATAGGAATGGATAATATAATTTTTACGTATTCCCGAGAACAGCCGATGATTTCCGAACATATTCGAATTCTCCGACTCTTGACCGAGTAAATTAGAAACACGTGGTAAAATTGAGAGCATATGGTGGCGGTACTCTCTTTCGTCTACACTTATGTTCAGATCGGGGAGATTATCATCATTATAGTCTATATAATACATACATATTTCAATTTACATTTTAATAATTTATACTGGAAAGCTTTGACGATAAGTTGAAAAACTTCTGACATTAATGTATATTTTGACTTTGACTTTGAAATAAAAATAGGACATTTGAGGCTCAGAATGGTTGTTTTTCATGATACGAATGCATGGTAACAAACCATTCTGAGCATCAAGTGTCCTATTCCTTATTTGTCGGGAAGTGTAGCACGCAATTTGTAAGACAATGTGGCTGTTCAATTATATAAACAACCAGCTAGTTAGTAACCAGTTTTGATGACCTCGTTGTTGATACAAGTTGGAAGGAGGGGACTCTTTGATCAAACCATACATTTTGTAGGACAAATATTTTTTCGAATAATTTATTTAATTATCTTGAGATTTAACAAAAAAAAAACACAGTTAGTAATACATTTTTGAGAATTGTTAAATCGAGGTATTTCATTCCTGCTACTCCTATTAGCTACCACAATCGAGAATTTTTGTAAAGGCAAGTTGGGTGTCTCATCAAAATGAAGTTAGTCACGGATAATAAAGTAATAAATTGTAAAAATGTACCGTGGATCCTGGACTATTACACAAAATTACATTTCTTTCTCTGTGTGATAACATATTTCTTTGTTCGATCAATCTAATAGTACAATAACAGCGTTTATCATTAAAAACAAATTGGAATTATATGAGTGGTACAATAAACAATATATTGGCAATAAATGGTGAAGTTCATCTTGATGTAGATATGACATGAACATGGTCTTCAATTATCTGCTTAAATCGTACATATACTATTTTATCAAGTTTTAATATAAACAGTAGAATCTAGAAATATCCTAAATCCTCAATTGCCCATAGAGGTCAATACAATTGGAGTATTTTAAGGGCAGTCATGCGTCGAATCGTCGGTTTCCAGACGTCACGTACCACCAATTTTTGAAGTGGAAAATAATTCAACATGGATAAGTTTCTGCTTGTAAAACATCTCTGAATATACAGTGCGGCTTTTTTTAGTACTCGCCCCCGCTGTTAACTTTTGAACGGTTTGACGTACAAACACGAAACAAAAACAAAAACATTTTAAATAGCATCACCGATACTACTTTTTGAAATAAAAGACAATGCGATTGCCCGGTAGAGGGCGCCGAGGGGCACATCAATTTGAAAATTTCGAATGACATGGGGGGTCAAACTACACAGCGTTGAAAAGAGAACTGCATTCTTTTTGATGTGCCCACAGCGCCATCTGTCGGAGTCATTGCAATGTATCTTCTCTCAAAAAGTAGTATCGGTAATACCATTCAAATTTATCGAGATGAAGGTACCATTCAGATCCGCACTTAATGATCAAATACAGGTATAAGTGAACATAATGATTTAGATGAACACATCACAGGAAATAAGCTTTAAAAACAATCCAATAGACACTGAATGGAACATGAATAAAAAAATGTCCATGAAACTATATTTGAAGCAAATTCTCAAAATAGTCCAATTAAAAGAAACACTGAAAGAAGAAAGGAAGAGATAAAAAAATATAAAATTGCTTCATACAACAGAATGTATCAACTATAATATACTATACTAATATAAATACTATAAAAAAACTTGGAAAACTCCATTAAATCAGTTTTTTACTTATTGAAAGATATCTGTCATTTTGCCAATAAGTTATGCAGCATAATCTCTCTGTCTTACTTAGAATAAAAGAAATCAACCCTCTGCTTACCTCGAAAATACCTTTGAGAACATCGAAGAGTGTTGAACCTCTGCGGCTGAATGGGGATGACTAGGAGTTTTATCTTCTTCTTTGTCCCCTCCAAGGGTCGTTTCAACCCATGATAAGGGGTAGGACAGTCTTTTTAACATCTAGAAAGTAAATAATTTCGTTGAAATATATACAGAATTAACAATTGATTAGCTGAAATCTATTTCTTAGTATATACTATCTGCGGCACGTGACAAAGTGGGCGTGTCTTCTTTGCTTGGAGGATAACCATCCAAACTGATTCCATGCATTTTAAATGGGTGAAATGTGTTCCAAAGGCTTTTTCCAAGTTTTTGTATGTGATTTTCATTAACGATTCAAAGGAACTCATGTGAATTAGGATTATAAGATCTTGGAGAATGTCCATGATCAAAAGTAATTGGAAATGAAACCAAATAAATTAATAAGGGGATTTGTAATCCAATTACCTACATGTAAAGTACCTGAAATTGTACCTATAACCATTGTTTATATAGAAGATAGTCAACCTTATGGGATTATAATTGGATCAAAATGGATGCGACATGCAGATGGAGATAGTGAGCTCGCATCCAAGTCATGTCGTAACTTCAGTGATCTGGCCTCCAAGTCATGTCGCAACTTGATTAAAACAATGGAAAAGCATTAAAATCAGGGTTTTTTGAAGAAACCTGCATTAAAATGACGTCAAATATTCATGTTTCTAACTAATCACGCTAGATGACACTCGCGTTTGTGTCCAATACCTTTTCCACAGGCATTGACTAACTATGTTCTATTTAAACAATGCTATAACCATATTAAAGGAATAATTATTTGGCTTAATTACGTTTTAAGTATATCTTTGAAATTAGATTCATGTATAAGTGTGAAATTTTACATAATTATCATTCTAATTAACCTATACAATAGGTATATCCGTCGGCAAGTCTCTAACAGAAAATAACTACTGCCCCCTACGACCGTTGAATTATATCAGTTAAATTCTTGGCTAAGTTCTCTACAAGAACTACTTTGCAGTCCTCTTCATCATCATCATTCATTTTAAATTTGTGCTGATGAAGTTAAATTGTATTATTTGAGAGCCTGTTCTTAAGTTTTGAGTGTTACATTGTTGTCGTTTCTGAAAGACCACCAACGGCAAGTGAACATTATTATGGACGGATAAACTCCATGCTCAAAGATATATGAAAAACATTTCTTGTATAGGATATGAAGATCCATATTGTATGAAAGATTGTTCCAGGAATATTGTCGATCTGCCACCAGTACTGGGTGCAGATATTGTCCATATTTCAGTTTAGTGTCTGACAAATCTGTTCTTATCCAAGATTTGATCCAAGCAATTATTTTTTCCTCAGCTAGATCATTTTGTTTTCATGATTGTCATACTCTGACATAATCCTATAAAATCCTACTTCATCTCTCAGTCCATTACTGCCACAATTTACTACCATACAGAAATTAGGCATCCTATAACAAAATCAAAAGCTTTAATTACTTTAACTGGAACCAAAATAACTGGATTTTTTCATGGTATTCTTAACAACATGAATGAATGTGCATATTTTCAAAATGGGAATGTATACCTAGTATTTTTCTTGGTTTATATAAGTTTAGTTGGTTCTTGATAATCAAGTTTAAAAATTAGGAGAATCCTACCTTAGACATAACCTAAAAATAGTAACAAGTATGTATATTTTCATCTGAATCCTAATTGATGATTCGTTTAAGTTTTATATTAGTCAAGAATTAGTCAAATCACCTACAGACACTTTTGGTTATTTATAGGAATATTATGTTCATGTGTTATATTAATGTATTTCTACGAAAGGCCAGTTCATACCCTTCCGAGTAAACGAAATTTTTTTGCAAGTTCCAAATCCGAGAAAAACCGCCACAAGAACGTTTATACTCATACTCATACAGCAAAAAATGTCGGTTAATCATCACATGTCGTTGTGGTATTTAAAGTTTGGAGTTTGGACATTGTTGCTTGTTTTTTCTTTTTCTAAAATATCCCAATCAGTCGATCATTGAGAAAGTTGACTATAAAAAGGTATTGCTCACTCATTGTTTCCCAAATACATGTAACAATAGAATTTGTGGTATGGAGGATTTTACAATTCGGCATCCAACTACATCGATCTCATGGTATTTCCATGAGCAGGTGTATCAGGTGAATTTCATATAATTTTAACAGAATCTTCTATAATTACTTTAAAAATTCTGTCAAATGCAAATATTTTTTGTGATAAAAATGAAGACAGATGTTATTAATAATGAAAAGGCCATGAAAAAAAATTATAAACAAATGAAATAAGAATTTCAGTGGTGAGTGTATCTAATAAAAAATAACAGTCCTTGCTAATACCACAAAGGGATTGCAGATTAGTTCTTATAGGGGTATCTAACACACTTAACTCAATAATATTTGAGGTAATTATTTTCTGTTTTTTTTTAGATTTTCTGTTAGATATTTGCTACTGTATTGTAGAATATATTTTGAAAAACTTATTTTTATATCCATATGCTCAATCTTTCAAACAATAAATATTACCTTATTTTTTCTAGTATCAGCCTTTTCTATTTCCTCTTTCAATTCCATACTGCTGGCGGAAAGTTGTGGTAGACCAGTATCTGCTTCTGAACTAGAGTCCAAACTGAAAGATACAGAATTGGTCTTCTTTCTTGCAGGACTTTCCGTTTCGGAATTAGTACCCACAGTTGATGGGGCGATGGTAATGGGTGGCACCCAGTCCTTGGAAAGAACTATATCTGCATCGCTGTATTTCTGTAAAATAATATTTTCATGAGAATGTGTAATACAATTAATGATAATAATATATTGAATCACATCTGCAATATGGTATATCATTTTGGTGAATTTGCAAATTCTCTTGATTTTACAGAAGCGATATTTGTGCAATGTGAGATATTGGGATTCATGCTGTCCTCTCTATAATAGTTCTTGAAACTGTTTGTTTGATACACAAAAATAAAACATAGTTCACAATTGGCTGATTGGCAGTTCTGCTGATCATAATACCAGACCGAAAAATTACTTGAAACTTTCAATTCCTAGAAGTACACTTATCAAAAATTCGATAATTTATAATGGATGTAAGATGTTTAATCATCTTCCAATAAATATAAAATTCTCAGATTGCTTTTTCGTTTCAGGAGAAATGTGAAACGTTTGTTATCAAAAAAGGTGGAAGTATTATAGTCTATAAGAGTTTTGTGCTGATAGTTTGTAAGATTTTTCTTTGATATTTATCATTTCTATATCATGCAAATTTTCACACTCTTCTCTGATTTCATGTGCATGCTCTTCAATTATTGATGAAGAATCTAAACACAGGCTGGAATGACAGAGTAGCAGAGATGATGGGATAATATATTGGCATTTCATCGTTATAATGTTGCATCCCTTCATTCACCAAGAACTATATGGTGGTACTGTGGGTTTTTCCTGCAGTTGAAATAGCAAATGCAAATACATTGTCAAGTCACCCCGGAGTTTATATAGTGGTGGTGTTCCTTCTCATATAGGGTGAAGTGTAGACGGCAGGAAGTAACACCATTGTAGCATTGTTTATATAGAAGATAGTTAGTCAACCTTATGGGATTATAATTGGATAAAAATGGATGCGACATGTAGATGGCGATAGTGAGCTCGCATCCAAGTCATGTCGTAACTTCAGTGATCTGGCCTCCAAGTCATGTCTTAACTTGATTGAAACAATGAGACAGCATTAAAATCAGGGTTTTTTGAAGAAACCTGCATTAAAATGCGTCCAACACCAATTACACAGGCCTTGACTAACTATCATACTTCTATATAAACAATGATTGATAGTTTATAAATTATCAACTTCATTCAAATAATTTTAACATTATCTTTGAATTTAGGAAATTTTGTATATAAGTTTTTATGGTTCTTATTTTTATATGTATATTTTGACTTTGACTAATAATAGTACCTACTTCCCGAATAGTACCCAAAGGCATAGCCTTTCCGGCAAAGGACATATGTTACTTTTATTTGCATTTGCGTCATACCTTTTAAGAATCAACAAATACTCAACACTTAATACACTAATCAATAGAGCAATATAGTTTGATAAAAATACCAGTAGGAAACTGACTATGCCACCAATGAAATACAGTTCGTAGTATTATTCTTTTATGTTTTCGACTCGCAACTGTCATTTATTAATTTGTTATAAACATTTAAATACAAAGAAACGTGTTTTTGTTTTGCTTATAAAATGAAAACTAATACAGCAATCTGGTTGCTTCAATGAGAAAAATTGTAGAGAATTGAATACAGACAAAATGGGATGTTTTACCCCATCGGATCATTAGTAAAGGAGAAAAACCGAAAAAAACAGAAAATTTTTTGATTTTTTTTCAAAACTTATAACTTCGCCATTTTTCAAGAGGTAGTGTTGGCCCTTCTCAAGGAAGTACTGAATCATGTGTACTTTCTTTGCGCACAAAACAGGTGCTGTCGAATCATTAGTTTTGGCACAATTGCAAATTGATTTCTTGCTTGCACTATCTTGCAGCGTACCTGAAGGCTACTTTCGTGAGAAGGGCAATTATTGCAACTTTTATACCTTTTTAGACTCTTAACAAAACGATCAAGTATTCACAGCCAATGATCAGGTTTTTGTGAAAAATTAATTTGTCACAAGAGAGGTTCGAAGTTTTATAATACTAATCTTGAAGGACCCTAACGGGAAGGTTTTTTTTGTTGACCGAAAATTACTGCTTTCGAATATCTATCATCTACATTTATTAGAACTACTATACAGTTATATTTAACGAAAATAAGAATGGGCATGATACGCCCGTCATATGCTTGGCGTAAAAAACATTGACCCGAGATGGGATTGATTTTTCATTTTAAAAGTTGGAATAACTTGAAAACATTGAGGTTTTTACTGAGGTCAAGTTATGGTTTTCTGATAGGTTATGACCTGTTTATCATCAGCTTCAGTATGATCCATGATTTACCGAACACCTTGTATATGTTATAGAAAAATGGTATTTAAAAAGCAACCAATATCAAACGTAGAATATTCATTGCTAGAAAACTGATACATTCTTTCTCAAATTAGGTACTGTTTTTGAAGACTGGTAACAAAATTATCCTGATCACAATGGACAAAAAGATACTTTCCCACTATTTGTTATATTGTTTAAATACTTAGTTCAGCAAGAGAGGTAGAAGTGGAAAATTTTGAAACTTTCATAATAGGTAGAAAATGTATAACTGATGAACATATCACTAAAAGTATGGTGACAGGTGACCAGAAAATGTCCCAAATTTGTCCAACTCACCTTTTTCTGCTGAACTGGTAATATGGGAGGCAAACTAGTTTCCCTAATATCGATTCCGGAATCATGGCAGCTTTCCTTATTCAAACTAACTTCTTCTTCATCGATGTGTTCTTCTTGTAGATTAGACGCCGAGATTGCTGGTAATTCGTCTGTGTCTATTGACCTAAATTCAAAGAGAACCAATGTTAAACTAAATGACTTCAATTATAAATAAATATTTGAAATATTACCACATATTATTTATTCATTTGTATTTATTTATTTATGCGGGATAATCCCCATTACAATGTAAATATCACAAAAATGGCCATGAATAACAATATAAGTAGTTCGCAATAAAAAATAACAGAATGTTTGTGTATAACATAAAAATTAATTAAAATATAAAATTAGGTAATGTTACGATACCACATTACATAAGCAATTACCAACTTACATTATTCAATGATTTTTTAAAACTATCATAGGAAACTCCAAATATACTGATATATTTGTCATTCAGTAACTTTAGGGTTCTTTCTAAGAGTGTATGTTTGGCATAATGTTTATGATGGAAGGGTGTGAAATAAATAGCTGTGTCTGAGATTTCTGTTTGGAACATGGATGTTGATGGATTCAAGTAATTCATCTGGACAGTTCATTGAGAAGCTTGAAATTTGAATACATGACAAAGGTCTCTGAGAATTAATTTTGTTTGTAATACTTTCAGACCTATTTCTTGCAATAAAATCCAATAGTCGTGGTTCAGTACCTGGAGACCCGTTCTACATGAACAAAATCTTAGAAATTTGTTTTGCACTCTTTCAAGAGTTAAGGTGGATTTCCACAGATCCGTTATCCGATAGTCCGAACGTGTTGTGATTGGTGGAAATATTCAAAATTGAAAGAGCGCCAAAACATTATCAGAAAGTTTTAACTTTCTCCCGTCATCGGAAAATGTTGAAAAATATTTAATTTTTGTCCGTTATCGGGTCAGATTTAACCTAACTTTCAATTTGAATGTTCGTAGTTTTGTTCTCTTAGAAAGGAAAATAATGTAGTAAAAATATAAACGACAAATTTGTTGCTTCTATCAATTCTTCTATTGAATAGAAAGAAAAGAAAATGGAATCCATCCAGATTGTTAGTAAGAGATATTTTTAAGAGAAGAAAGTCTCAGGGAGTGTTCAATAATTTGATGCAAGAAATGCGATTGTTCTGACAGCGAACAGCATTTCAATTATTTGGGAATGAGCAATCACACATTCAACAAACTATTGAGTATCGTTAGATCACGGCTTGCAAAAGTGTTTCATACACGAGAACCTATCTCGCCGGCTGAAAGACTGGCTTTGACTTTAAGGTTTGTGATTTGATAATTCAATCATGACATGAATTAAGTGTTATATTTTTAGGTATCTTGCAAGTGGAGATAGCCAAATTTCAATGTCATATGCTTTTCGCAGGGAAACTTGTGATGTCTTATGTGACTATTTAAGTGATATAGTTTTATTAACTCCTTCAGAACAATTGTGGTTGGAAGTGGCTGATGATTTTTTAGAAAAATGGCATCTTCCAACCCACGACAACTTTTTAAGATTTAGAATGGATGGAAATTGACTGTTTCGTCCATCCGACAAATTATACACGATATCCGAATCGGACATCGGTTAACGGATCTGTGGGAATCCAGCTTTTACACTGTGAACATGGTAAAACGATGACCAAATTATATATGCATTCTAACTGGGATACCACTAGTGCCAAGTAAACCCTTTTTAATGCTTCCAATGAAAAACCTGAACAATTGCATAGAATAAATCCTAATGTTTTAGATGATTTCACTTCGTTTTGGTTACCAAATCTTAGCTGTTCACCAAAAATGACCCCCAAATATTTTATAGTTGATGTATATTCTAACTGTTGATTATTTTTATATCTCATTAAGGACCGGTTGTACAAAACAAGTTCACCAACAGTTTAAGTAAACTCGCTACCGTAGCAACTGAACTCGGTTTAGTTGAACTGTTGGTGAACTTGCTTTGTACAACGTGCCCTAAGAAATAATTAACAAATGTTTTGAGGGTCTGTGTAACTGCGCGACTCCGGAGACACTTCAGCCATGTGTGTGAATGACAAAAATTAAAGAAGATGTTCAACTTACTGCCTATCCCGCGATGGTATGGCCCAATGATGATCCAGCAGAGACTTTCTTCTTTCGTCCAGAGCCTTCTGTTGAGTTTCGGCATCTTCCAAATTCGTGGGGGTGACCAGTTCTCTTTCGAAAGCTTTCGGGAAGGCGTCACCCTCTCGTTCTGTACAGGAACAGACAGACTCAGCATCATCGCCAGCTACTACAGAGAGGAGAAACACCGATACGTCACTACTACCCACGACATCGAACATCTACAGACTGTGGGTGCGTTCATCAAATCATTGTATTATGATGATATAGAGTACACAATGGTACCTATATTTTATAATATGTAGTATACAGTGAGTCCAAGATAAGGTTGTTCACTATGGGGATATCCGAAACGGTAATAGATACAGTTTTGGTTAAATGGGAAAAAAGTTGCGTAACAGGGCAATCTGTATGGAAGTACGAAATTTAAAGAAATATTTTTAATTTTCAAGTTATTTTGGAAAAACTGAATTTTTTTTATTTCTTGTTTTATTTTTTTCTAGTGTTATCGTCAGAGTTGGATCGAAATAAAAAATATTTCTTCACATAAACTTCTTATAAGCTTTCTTGTAATGATATCAGATTTACTTTCCAACGTTTCGTTATCGAACAACCATCAATACCAATTTTTTTTTAGATACGGCCCTATTTCGAAGAATCCCTTTTGAAGTTATTTTTTATCTGAATTCAATGATGTAACACATATGACAATTTAATAACATCAGATCTTTTTCGATCATCACGAATTTTTCAAAAAATGTTTAGTTTAGTTAAAAGAAGAAAATTTACTGAAATTGAGTGTCGTAGAAGATTAAGAAAATCAAAAGTTTGAGTTGACTTATTTTAGTTAATGCTAAAACTAAAGGAAAGCATGAAATAACAATAAGTCACACACTTATACAATTACTTAAATAAAAAATTACCTGCAATCATCAGGAATTATAAAAACTGTTCAAACAGATGTCCATTATTCTACAATCCTAGATAACATCTTTTAACTGTTGAATTTAAAACTTTATTCAACATATCGGGTGTAATGCCTTTGAAAGCTTGAAGAACTAGTCTTCTTAGTTCCTCTTCCATTTCGAAAATATGCTGGTAAACGTTATTCTTGATGTACCCCCAGTGGAAGAAGTCTAGCGGAGCATTGTCGGGCGAACGTGGTGGCCACGAAACTGCTGAATGTGCACCTATCCGTTTGTCCGGACAGCTACTCGATAAGCATTCCTCTACCATTTTGGCATTATGTGCAGGCGCACCAACTTGTTGGAACCAACAGTTACTAATATTGGCAAGTGACAAGTTATCCAGGGTTTCTTCCAAATCGCGTTGAAGTAATGTGCGATAACGCTCTTTGGTGAGTTGTGGTAAAAATAAGGGCCAATCAATCGTGTGCCAAAAATTCTAGTACACATATTGATGCCAAAACGGTGTTGATGTCTACCCATTCGGTAAACCCTGGGGTTCTCTCTTGATCAATAATGAGTATTTCGCCGGTTGCAAATACCATTACTGGTAACCATACTCTCATCTGACCAAATAATTTTATGGGGAAAGTTTTCATCATCTTGTTATACGAGGAATACCATTCGCAGAAAGTTCTTCGCCTATCGCCTCATCGCCTGGTCTGAGACCTTGGCAAATTCTAAATTTGTATGGATGGAATGTATGTTCCCTTAAAATGAAATGAGCAGTCAATTTTGAAATTCCACTAGTACGCGCAATTTCTCGAAGTGATATTTCTGTTTTTTCAGGTACATTAGATTTTCTTCGTTTTCTTCATTACAGTGTTTATTTGTGGCTGATACTGGTTTTATAAACGAACCATATATTGCTTAAGGTTTGTAACCAATCATCCAAAAATTGTTCTACTCTTTTCTCTGGATAATTATTCAGATCTCTTCAATTCAGGTCCGTACTAATAGGTATATTAAAAAATTCGTGATGATGGCCGAAAAGGACCCGAAACGTAATGTAATCGTCATATGTGATACATCATTGAAGTCAGAAAAGAAAATACTTTAAAAAACTGTACTTTTCGAAACAGGGCCGTATTTAAAAATATGAAGTTGATGATGGTTGTTCCATGAAAAAACATTGGGCAGTAAAACTGTTATCGTCTCAAGAAAGTTTATGGAAAGTTTCTGTGAAGAAGTATTTTCATTCTGATCCAACAGTACCGATAACATCAGAAAAAAATAAAGTAAGAAACTGAAAAATTCAGTTTTTCCGAAATAACTTGATAATCAAAAATATTTTTGGAAATTTCATATTTCCATATAGATGGACCCTCTGTTACGCAACTTTTTCCCATTGGACTAAACTGTATCATAACCGTTTCAGATATCCCCGTGGTGGACAACCTTATTTGGACTCACTGTTTACAAAGTGACCCATTTCGGGGCACCTATGTAAGTTTGTTGAAGTTCGAAATGGCCCTTTTCAAATTTTTTTCAAAGCCAAATATCCAAAAAACACGTTTTCAATTTTTTTCAAATAAAATTTGACTATGCCCCTGGATTTGTACGAAGGCAGAACGGATATGTGATTTCTTTATTCTTTTATGCACTAGCAGGCGGTAAAGTACACTTTACCGCCCGGTTCGCCGGGCGTAAAGTGGCACTTTACCGCCCGTAGGCGCATTATGGCTCGGCGGGCCGTAAAGTAGACATAATTCTCAAATTGTCTATACTCACACATCATTTCATGCAATTCCTAACACGAATTAGAATCATTTCAGTTCAATAGAGCAATACTCTTTCTAACATTTGTTCATAATCGTTGGCAATTTTTTCGGTGATGATCTATTTATTTGAAATAGATTCTCCAATATAGCACTCAGCTTCTATAGTTTCACATTCCTCATATTATGTTACCCTCAATTATTGTATGCATAACGTATGAAACGTGTAGACCATTGCAATTCAAGTCAGTATTTGTGATTCGCGCTATAAAACCGCTAGTGCATAAAATTTTGTATGTATCACGTGCGTAAAATGCGTTTAAGGCCTTCGGCGTGTGATGGCCCTCGACTAACGCCATCGGGCCATCATCCACGCCGCAGGCCATAAACGCCTACTTTACGCCCTTGATCCATAAATAACTATTATATCCTCATTCAAAATAAAATATTTTTTCTTACTTCAGAAATAGGGCATTAGTCTCAATTACAAACATTAGTTATAGCATTGTTTAAATAGAATATAGTTAGTCAATGCCTGTGGAAAAGGTATTGGACCCAAACGCGAGTGTCAATCTAGCGTGATTAGTTACAAACATGAATATTTGACGTCATTTTAATGCAGGTTTCTTCAAAAAACCCTGATTTTAATACTTTTCCATTGTTTTAATCAAGTTACGACACGACTTGGAGGCCGGGTCCTATTCTCGAGTTTGCACGTATGCGAATGAATTCGATTTTCTGTTTCAGACTGATACACATGAAATATGTATATTTGTCTCTTTTATTCGTGTACGAATTGGAAGTCGAATGATTCGAGAATAGCACCCCAGAAGTTACGACATGACTTGGATGCGAGATCACTGTCGCCATCTACATGTCTCATCCATTTGAATCCAATATAAGTCCCATAAGGTTGGCTAACTATCTTACTTCTATATAAACAATGGTTATAGCGTATTGCCATATAAATGCGCATGCGCAACGAGTTCTCATCAGTTCAGCATCGAGAGCAAAAACCATTTGTGACAGTTCAGGAACGATTCGTGATAGTTCAGGCACAGTGTACCTCATATACAGGGTGTTCCAAACTCGATGGCCTACTAGACGTTTCTGGAAAACGGGACGTAGGATTATTTTGAAAATTTGGTTTCTTGGATAGCCAGTTCTGCTCTATCGATCTAAAGTATTTTCAGCACTGCGGCGTTGTCGCTTCTATCGAAAAGTAGCAACAACTTTGATATTTTGAATGGAATACCCTGTATATTATTGCATTTTTCGCTTTGCTATTGCTTTTTGATTATTTTCATATACTACTTCCCTATATCTATCCAGTGGTTTTTGAGAAAATCAATAATTCCTTATTTTTTGTGCGAAACATAGCTTCAATTAAACGTTTGTTACTACAGTATTTGAATAAGTAGAAACCTGAAATTTTTGATGTAGTTTGAAAATGTCCTGTGTATTAGTTATGACTAAGGGAATTCGTTCTTCATTGTACAGGGTCGTTGAAAATTTGTGATTTAATCGATAGATACAAAAGTGGTGAAAAGTTGTTTTTTTCTTATGGAACACCCTGTATATCATCAAATATATAATTTTATTTCAAATGATGTATCATGTTCCTATACCTAAAGAGTCAGGTTTCCGAAATAAAAGCAAGTTTTCTATAAAAATAGGATTATATTGCCATATTTTATATTGGGTAGATACGAAATGTCATGGAACATGTCATTATGAAAATTCGAAAATTAGTAATTAGTTAATTTTTGTCAAATTTGTCCCATATCTCTAACTGTTCATTGGATATTGATATTTTGTATTTTTTTCACAACAGTCTTCTCCAAAACTAATATTGCATTAACCGAGAAATACAGTGACTTGAAATTTTAATTCAGATTTGAACAAAGTATGCTTGGTTCGGTTTTTCATTTATCTCCCATTCAGGGTATTTGAAAAACGTGTGTCCAGCAGAACTCAATTTCATTTCAATCGATACATTTTTTTCTATTAATTCGTGCTAAATTTGGATGAAGGTCATTGAATTTCCGGCACGTTCTGTAAACATCTCTTTGGCAGTCACCATGAATATAAAATATCTGCATTTGAATATGCATTATAATCCACTTTTTATACTTTTTTCTGACAAAAACACAATTTTCATGGTGTTTCTGTCAGAAGAAAGTATTAAAAATGGATTATAATGCATATTTAAATATTCACGGCTGGTGCAAAAACATTATTTCAAGAACATGCAGGAAATTCAATGAACTTACCACAAATGACTAGAAAAAAATTCAGATGAATTGAACGGAATTATGCTGTTTGGGAATGTTGAGGAGTCAAGAGGTGATCCTTCAAAAACGTGTTGATTTCTGTGAACGGATTTGAATATGGACTTATATGAGAATCCAAATTTCCTTTAGAAAATTATATGGAAAATATTTGAATAAAATGAGAACAACAGTTAGGAACTTTTTGGCAATTTTCCGCTTCACGTACATCGAGGTTGTTGGTAGCAGTTGAACGGTGCCCCCTCACTGTAGACAAGAAGTGAGCAGAGAACTGACTACAACCTTTGAAGATCGGTGGCTAAGACACGTGGGTCCACAGCCTTGGCCACCAGATCTAACTCTTCTAAATTTTCACATCGAATCAAATTGAACATCACTTCGAAAACACGAATTAGCGATTAATAGGACCTTTATTTGTTTATTGATTTCTCAACAGACACACGTTTTTCAGATACCCTGAATGGGAGATAAAATTATCATGGAGATGAAAAGCCGAACCAAGCATACTTTGTTCAAATCTGAATTAAAAATTCAAATCATTGCATTTCTCAACTCATGCAATATTAGTGTTGGAAAAGACTTTTGTGAAAAAAATACAAATTATAAATATCTAATGAACAGTTAGAAATATGGGACAAATTCGACAAAAATTAATCAGATTTTCATTTGAATAATTATTGTCTTCCATTTTGATTCTTTTCTAATCAAATTTACGTTAATGTACGAACAAACGTTATATTATTAATGTACTAATTTTCAAATTTTCATAATGACACGTTCCATGACATTTCATATCTACCCAATTATTGCTATTTTTACTTGAAACTGTTTATATGATACACAAACACAAAACAAGTTCTCTATTGGAAATAGGTCTTCTGATCGTAGTACTAGACAGAGTAATGATTTAAAACTTCCAATTCCAAAAAGTTAACTTATCAAAAACACAAAAACTCGATATTTTATAATGGATGTAAGATGTTTAATCACCTTCCAATATTTGTTTGAATGTTTTAGACGATGTAGTAACTTGATTACTTATATTTCGGACGTCCATCATCTTAATGGTTGAAAGATTTCTATCTCTTTCAAATTTTTCACAACGTTTCAATCGCTTGAATCCGCAATCGTCTTCTGGTGAATAGTGACAAAATCAGATGCTACACGACCTTTTATAGGTCTATAATTAAAGTGTAATTACGCGCGGTCTTGTGGCGCGCGTGGTTTCGCGCTTTTTCTCCCTCCAAAACGGTCCATGAGCGGTTTCCATACGTTTTTAATTTCCACGCTTGGTTGACTGAAGGCACCATTGGCTTCTATGTAGGTGGTTTCCATAAATTTCCGTTTGAACCAATCTTCCTCTCTATGAAGAACACTAGCTTCGTCCCAGAGAATTCGGTGGTGTTTTGTCCAGGCGTGGTAAGCAATTCCCGATTTTGAAGTTTCCCCTCGTTGAGTCCACTTTTTGTGTTCGGCTATTCTTACTGATAATAGCCTCTTGGTCTCTCCGATATAGGAATCTCCACATTCACATGGGACTTTGTAAATACAGTTTTTACTGGATTCTGTTGTGTTCTCTGGTTTCGTCTTGGTGAGGAAGCTTCGTAAGGTACTGCCGGATTGAAAGCAACTCTTGATGTTGTATTTATTTCCGATCCTTCTGATCTTCTCTTCCAATAAATATTAAAAGTATCACATCACTTTTTCGTTTCAGAAAAGATGTGAAAAGTTTGTTATCAGAGAGAGTATTATAGATGAGTTTTATGACTCATCATTTCGGATCATGAATCAAGCTTAGTTAGAGTCTTAACATTTTTATGTCATTCACACTTCAATTAACATTTTTTTTTCTGATTTCATGTGCATACTCCTCATCTGATGAAGAAATGGTGATCGGGCTGGAATGGCAGAGATGGAGAAGTCCTTGATGAATGAGCATGTATTATGTTTAATTGTTGTGTTGTTCCATTTCCTCATTCACCAAGGTAAGGGGTATCACCATTATACTTTTCAAGTATTAACTTAATTTCCAGTCATTGGTGTACTGTTCAAAATAAGAAAATTTGTGCCGATCAAATACCTTAAAAATATTTACTTTTGTCTTATCTATTCTAATCTACAGTATTTGATATCAATCTGGGGAACCGCTAATAATTCAGTTTTGAAACCTCTAAAAAAATTACAAAATAAATCTTTGAATTGTATTTACAACTTACCGATTTTAGAACCAACAGCAAACTTATATAAACCTTAAGAGTTTACTAAATTTGAATTCCCTTTATAAAGTAAAAATTGGTTCATTTATTCACTTTATTCGATTGAAACAGAAAGTTTCTAATTTAAATTTCATTGAAATCAATAACATACATGATCACAAATCAAGACAAGCAAACTGTTTAAGCTTCAGCAATTTCAGAAGTATAGATATCTACAATTCGCTACCAAATGAAATAAAAAAAAAAATACAAAAGTGACGATTTTTAAAAATAGAATAAAAACCCATTTTCTTCGTCAATTAGTCTAAAATGATTTTATTTTTCCGTCCAACTATTTTGAATTGACATAGGTAACTTTTTCTTTTTTTTAAGTTGTTTATGAATTGTATTTATATCAATTGTATATTACTTTTTCTGTAGATTTGTGAGGCATTGTTATTATTATCATTATTTTGTATCCCTACCATAAACAAACCTGTTGGGATATTATGAATAAATTATTACTTAACATAAAATTTTCAACATTATCTTTAATTCAATGCGAAGCTTTGTCAATAAGTTTATCATCAACTTCCGACACTAAAGCATATTTTGACTTTGACTTTTGACTTTGACAATACAAAATATAGCAAAATAATCCAATTTTTATAGAAAACTTGCTTTTATTTCAGAAACCTGACTCCTTAGGTATAGGAATGATACATCATTTGAAAGGAAATTGAATTACATTTCAGGATATTTGATAATATCCATTTGAAAAAATGCATCTTTCACCACTTTTGTATCTATCGGTAAAATCACAAATTTTCAACGACCCTGTATAATGAAGAACGAATTCCGCTAGTCATAACTGATACACAGGACATTTTCAAACTACATCCAAAATTACAGCTTTCTACGTATTCAAATACTGCAGTAATAAACGTTTAATTGAAGCTATGTTTCGAACAAAAAATGAGGAAATTATTAATGTTCTCAAAAACCACTGGAGATAGGTATAGGAAAGTTCTAAATGAAAATAATCAAAAAGCAATAGCAAAGCGAAAAGTGCAATAATATACAGGGTATTCCATTCAAAATATCAAAGTTGTTGCTACTTTTCGATAGAAGTGGCAACGCCGCGGCGCTGAAAATATTTTAGATCGATAGAGCAGAAGTGATTATCCAAGAAACCAAAATTTCAAAATAATCCTAGCTACGTCCCTTTTTCTAGAAACGTCTACTAGGCCATCGAGTTTGGAACACCCTGTATGTTAAACTGTGGTTCGGAACAGTCTCGGATCATTTCGAAACAAGAAATTTTACATATTTTTCCAAATTTCTTTTCTCAAAATCACAACTTGAAATTCGAAATGACTAAATAAAAAGATTGTCTCTGATGCGCTTCGTAATGATTTCGACGTTAGCTGGTAAAATTTTGCTTGGGAGTTTTCAGAATGAAACAAATAAAAGTATTGATTGAAACTGATGAACGCCCCCAAAAATCATGCAAACAAACTCACCTAATTCCGGAAAAGTTTCGTCCTTCACCATCAGGGAATCCTGGTCGTGTTCCTTTTCAGTTTTGGGGTAGTAGATCTCCGGTTTTTCCCCGCTGCTGGTCTCCATGTGACCCACCCTCATGTGGGCGATATCGTTGTAGATGGCCGCGTTTACCACGAACTCCATGGGCGCTATGACGCCGTAAGCCTCAGGTCCGTGCTCGATGACCAGAGGATCGGAGACGTTCGGGTCGAACATGACGGCGTTGGGGGTGACGAGCAGCACCCCGCTGACGACGCCTTGGCCGTCGGTGATGTGACGAACGTTGATCTTGAGGAAACGCTCGCGAAACACGAACGATTCCGAGTCTTCGTGTTCGGTGCTGCCACCTTGCGTGTACGACGGCGTTCGAACGCGTTCCACATGACCCGGTTTGGGACTGACAGGTCGCAGGTTTTCCAGCAATTCTGAAACGAAGCCGGTTACGGTCGAAATTAGAAACATTATTTAAGAAATTCTGTTCGTTTTCTATTCCCGGTTTGGAACTGGAGGCAAACATGCAGAATTTAGTGTTTTTTATCATCAACTGAATGGTAGGTGCCTGGTACCTGCGTGTATGTTAGAATTTGTATATCTGTTATCGGTTCATAAGTGGGACACTCATAAATAAAAAATGCAATCAACTGGTAATCCGATTATCTATAATGATTCAGCCATAACTCCATGGATAGTGGAGTATGAAATAATATTTCATTTATATTCATATATGCTTACATATTATGTAAGCATAGCCGTTACAACTGTAGGTTACGTTAAGTTCAAGGCACAGCGGGTCTTTTGGGGCTCGTACCGATGATTAAAGACAACTATACTATAAGACGGAAATAATACTCAGTGGCTGACGTCAGTCACTAGTTCAGAAACAACCCAATAAGAGCAGCTGAAATTTCCTACCCTCTTCCCTTGTAACAGTGGGCACTGTTATGTATTTCTGGTGTACCCTGTATACGATGATCCTTAGATTATGAAAATCGTATTTATGTTTCGCCAATTTAATTTCAACGAATTACTGCTGCAGTACAGACAGAATTGGTATCGTCGGAGGTCATAGCCCTCAACTCATTAAGACTAAACAATATCATATTTTTATAACAATCAATGGTCACTCTGATGTCTGGGGACACGGGCAACAAATAGTATATATACTATGACACAAGTTTTATAATGGATATGATTAAAAACTCATTGATATACAGGGTGTTTCTTAAGTACGTGTAGAAACTTTAAGAGCATGTTGCTGACGTCGAAATGAGATAAAAAGTTCCCATAAACACATGCCCGCAAGTTATTCGTTTCTAAGATACAGAGTGTCAAAGTTTAATTATTATATTTGTTTTTTGTTAATAAATGCCAAAATATTTGTGATATTCGAGTAAAATTTGGTATCTGGGATGATTTTTCAATGACAAAATCAACTTTTGTGTTAATTGTGAAAAAACTAATTTCTAATTGAATTTATTTTGAATTAAAAAATCTTGTCATTCAAAATCACTTGCATCGATTATTTCAAATCTCAATAACTCGAAAACAGTTGCTCGCAGTGACCTCTACCAAGAATATATTTTTTACACAAACTAAATAATAAATATTCCCAGATACCAAACTTTACCCAAATATCAAAATTATTTTGAAAGTATTCACAAAAAATAAAAATAACAATTCAACTTTAACACTCTGTATCTCAGAAACGAATAACTTGTGGACATATGTTTATAGGAACTTTTCTTCTTATTTTGATGTCAGCAATACGCACCTAAATTTTCTACTCGTACTTAAGAAACACCCTGTATAATGCAGCAAAAATGTACAATCATATTCCATGGAATAAGAAGTATTAAAGAGTATACTCGGTTTAGATCATCTATGAAGAATATTCTTCTTGAGCAGGTTCTCTATAATGTTCAGGAGTTCTTTCAGATCACTTTTTCAGCAACCTTACTCAACAGAGACAATGGTAGAGTTCAGCCGTGCTCAACCGTTGAGATTAATCACAACGTCACAGCATAATTGTTACTTATGCTGTGACAACGTGTTGAGTCCGTTGTTCATCAGTGAGAGCATAGTCAATGGAAAAGCGGACTGTTCAGCCAAACAAGTTGACGAATCACTCAACTGTTAGCAACTGTTGAGCACGGCTGAACAAGCCCAATTTATAGTTTAGTCCAGTTGATATTTGTTGTTAATGTATATTTATTTACCTTCTTTCGTGACTGAGATCAGGATCTATATATTTATTTTTTCATTTATTACATATTCTTTTAAATTCAATGTGCTGTATTTTAATATGTTATTCAAGTTTATATCCATTATTTTATTTATTAATTTATGATTGTTTTTGTGTTACATTTAATTTATTTTAATGTGTCTGTGCATGTATGTATTTTTATGACCTGACTCATGTAATTTCTATTAGATTTTATTTGATTAACAAACACTTTGTCAATGAGGATTCATTTCTTTCGACAATAAAGTATATTTTTATTTGATAAGACACCATTTTCCGCACGCGTTGTTTGGAGTACGACGAGCGAAGCGAGGACTGTTCCAAGAGAACAAGTGCCACAATGTGTCTTATAAAACGTGTTTCATATACTATTTTTTCTTTTGAATTGAGAGTAATTGCTCGAACGACTCTGTTAATGATTTGTTACCCCAAAAATCTCGTTCAGTTTAAGAAAAGGAATTTCAAATTTTCGAAGTATCCGATGCCTCACCACACTCCCACTGCAGTCAAAATAACTTTTCTAATTCTAACAAGCAGACCACTGAGCATGATTTTGTAACCCAGTCCAAACCACACCAGCTAATTTAATTATAAATGCCCGAGAAACCAGTCATGTAACAATTGAAGTTTATAATAACCACACCATCCAAGGCAACAAATAACACCACAACATTCAAAGGTTATTCTTCTTCTTTGTTTAATATCTGAAAATCCCATCCCTCTTGTCTGACGTTCATCTGACAGTTGATGTTACCATTGTTACCAATCTCGAAAAAATTTAAAATGTGTATCGAAATAGAAGCCATTTCGATACGCACGGTTCATGAGAATGAATTTGAAGGGATTCGGTGACAAGATTCGAAATAGTGCAGGTGGCCGGTTCGGAGGCTGGTCTTGGTACCACCCCCGGAGGAGGGGGGAGGCACCAAACGAGTGTAATATTCTGTTGGTCCTACGGTATTTTAAATGCATATCGCCGTTTTTGAAATTGAATATGTGTGTTGAGCATTTTTCTTGGTAAACTATTAATAACATCGTTTCCTTATGAATAGGGGGGGGGGGTTTAACCGTATCACAGTAAGTTGTTCAATATGATATTTGAGAAATTTTTCTTTGTTCAGTAATAATAATAAGGATAACAGTTTCACTTGAAACTTGGAGCGTGTTTAATGTGTTTTAAAGCAATGATAGTTTGGATAGGAATGTGGTAATTCAGTTGCATCACCGAGTGTGTTTGAAAAGTGTATTTAGGAATAACAACAACGAATTTGCGACCCTATAGAGTTAGTGCAGTGGAACTACAAGCAGCCAGAGGGAGAAAAGATACTTCCAAGCTTGGTGTTGTATACAAAAGATAGATTATACGGGTGACTAGTAACATATAACCTTACATTATGAACTGCCATTTAAATAATATAAAAATACTTCCTAGGGTAGGCAACTTTGAAGTGGTACTTTTGATTTGCGTCGCTTGGGCACCCTAACGGTAAGAATACGTCACTGACTATTATAACCGTCTCATAGTCCATGTACAATCCTATTCTTTTGACAAAGTCTTTCTTGAAGTCCAAATGTCAGTATTCTGGCCTTTTCCAGGGATTAGTTTGTACACACCTTTGTGCTTTGTAATTCATCTTCCAAGCTGTCTAATAACTGCCCTAGACGCCTTCACCAATTCTTTACAATGGCTTCTCAGAGCTCCGTCAGAATACGCAGATTTTTCATATCCCATTCGAGGATCTGCGCTGTCATGAGTTTCGATGAGTTTTTTATGAACGTTATCGAGAATTAATGTTTGTCTTTCTACCCATTTGGAGATCATCTCCTCGTTAACATTTTTTCCGATGCCAAGTTACACTGACACTTTTATTTAGTTGGGCGTTAAAGCTCATGTATTTTTATTTGAAGTTGCGTTGAGAAACGGTTACACTTGGGGAACCCAAATTTAGTAGGTAAACTCAAAAAGGACTGGACTACTAATTGAATATATTGAGATTAATTTCATTTCAAGACTTCAGTTTTTTTTATCGACAATTGAAGAAAATAAGCCAATACTTGCTTCTGTTTTATTTCGAAGGAAATACTCTTAAAAATAGTGCAACTTGCGAAATGGGCGGCGAATAGCCAAATTCAAACATATCGCGGCAAATAATTCCTACCTTACCAACATTCTTACTGATTTCTTAGTTCGTCAGTTTTCGTACAGAAATCGCCATTGTATATTTCATTCAACTCATGGCCTGCTATACTTCCATTTTATGAATGAAATGGGATTATTTTGATGATATCGGTAAAAGTAACAAGATCGAGAAAATTAAATGAAGATCACTGTGTTGTTTCCGATTTGGATATTATTCATAAGCGTATCAAGAAGCCCAATTTGAGGAAGGATAAGTAAAAATCAACAATCAATATATAATACAACGAAACATTTCCTGATTGATAAAAGACACATGCGAAGGAATAGACTAGTGCACTTTTGGCAGTTAATTCATTCAATTTTTAGGAATTTTTTCAAAAACGCTGACAATTTCATATATGGTAGCAGTAATGTTCAAGTAACTCATCTTAAAATACAATTTTCTTGCAAATGTTGTAAAAAAAAAAGTGCATCATTTGGAATCGCCTAAGCATATTTGGTACAGAATGGGATCATCGATGGGACACCAGAAGTTAGCCTAGAATACCAGATATCTGTTCCACAAATTTGGTTTTATAATTTTGATCGGATCGCGAGATACACATTTTTTATTATAAAAGAAATAAAAGACTGGACATCTATAAAATGATTGTCGAAGTAATAAGGATAGTAGTACCAATAAGGATAGTGAGAGCAGATACACACTTTCAATAAAAAAAAATCGATGCATATCTTGTGAGTTGGTGTGGTGAAAATCAATTTTTTCTAAAAAAGGTGGAAAACTAAAAACCACAGCCCCACTTATCGCAACTGCACAAGCTATTAATCTATTATCGCTCATTTTGTAATGGAAGTAATGCCGCAGTTCCTTTAAAACTTATCCTATTTCTATGACTGTAATGTACAACTACAAGCAGACACTTTCATTGTAAAAGTAATGTTACCAAAGACATTGATCAACATATTTTATAAAAGATCTGTGACAAAGAAATTTTATAGTCTAATACCAGCATTACTACTGGACTGCTTACGCGGTTCGGCCATTTTCTGTGATGTTGGCAAGCATTTTTCAGTCATTTCGCAGCATTGTAGCGCAAAACGAGAAAATACGTTTTGTGGTACTATATATACTTCTACTTTCAAAATCTGAGAAATAGAAATCGAACTATCACGATAGCATCCAAGCACGCTGCAAGATAGTGCAAACAAAATTCAAGTCGCAATTTTGCCAAAACTAATGGCACGACAGCACCTGTTTTGTGCACAATAAAGTACACATAATAATTCAATACTTTCGTGACAAAGGTCAACCGTACAACTTGAAAAATGGCGGAGTTATGAGAAAAATACCAAATATTCCGGTATTATCAGTTTTTCTCCGTAGGTACTAATGATCCGATCGGGTCGTGAAAAATCTCATTTTGTTCGTATTTCAATTCTCTGCAATTTTTCTCCAAGCAGATTGATGTATTAGTTTTCATTTTATAAGCAAAGCACTAAAAAAATCATTTTTTCTATTTAAATTAATAAATGACAGTTGCGAGTCTAAAGCGGCAGTTTCACATAGCAGTAGACTGCTATAACAATGCGACTGCGTAGTGGGGGTTACTACAACTGATGCGATAGTTGCACTGCAAGATCCTGTTTGACAGGCTAATTAAAAATCAGTAAATATACCTACATTTAAAATGGCACCAGAAAAGAAAAAAGTGTTTGAGTGTGCAATAATATATTTTTTATTGAAAAAAGCAACTAATACAAGAAAATGTATTGCTCAAACAGAAATATAAAAAGAAAAAAATACTGGGTAAAAACATCTGTATTGAATAGGCCACGGTTTGATATGGAAAATAATTTATTAACTGAATTATTCTCTCTCTCTCTCTCAGATTTCTTGGCCTTTGCTTCTAAAATGGCGCATTTGGCCAAACTAAATTATTGACATTAACTGGAGAATATCAAAATTTTAACCGTTTGCCATAGGTCCTATGCAAAATTTTTAGAACTTTACGAAAAGGTAGGTACAAAATCTGCTAAGATTAAAATGAAGAAAAGATTATTCACAGGAAAAAATAGGTTTGTATTCAATTTGTTTATTTGTACATCATTCCAAAAATGCATACGCGCAAACCTAGTTACTGTTGGCACGTAGAGTTCATCAGTGCCTCAACCTGTTCCAAGGCTATCATTAGTTTTTTTCTTCCACATCAAATATTTATCTCTTACTGATGCCCTCATCTTACTGATGCTCTCATCTTACTGTTCTTATCTTTTTTTTTTCACTATATCTTCAGGTAACGCCATTTTTTCGCAATACTGGAGAGGTCAGCATTCCTTTTCATATTATTTTTATGGTCTGCCGATATAATGTTCCATAAACAGTCATTATCTTCATATAACTAGATGTATCTAAACAATTGTTCACCCGAAAACGCAATACGTTTGTTTTTCGCCATAATTATTTTTTTGTCATGTGCAACTTTCATCAACTGCGATAGCAAAAGTAGAAAAGTTTCTACTTATCGCAGTAGCTGCTATAACAGTCGAATGCGATCACAGTCGTATGATTCACAGTTGACAGTATGGCCACGCCTATATAACAGTCACTGTTAACGCAGTCCACTGCTATGTGAGACTGCTGCTTAATGCGGCAGTTTCACATAGTAGACTGCTATAACAATGCGACTGCGTAGTGGGGGTTACTACAACTGCGATAGTTGTACTGTGAGATCCTGTTTCACAGGCTTATTGAAATTCAGTAAATATACCTACACTCAAAATGGCCCCAGATGAAAGAAAAGTGTTTAAGTGTGCAACAATGTGTGTTATTAAAAAAGAAGCAACTATTACAAGAAAATGTATTGCTTAAGCGGAATTATAAAAAGAAAAATACTGAGTAAAAACATCTTCATTGAGTAGCCACGGTTTGATAAGAAAAATAATTTATTAACTGAATTATTGACAATAACTGAGGAATTTTGTTTGCCATATGCAAAATTTTTAGAACTTCACGAAAAGGTAGATATAAAATATGTCTTCAGGTAACCCCATTTTTTCCGCAATCCTGGACAGTGCAGCTTTCCTTTTCATATTATTTTTATAGTCTGTCGATTTTATGTTCCATGATCTCTTCATATACGTTTTACTCTCTCCAAAATAATTTTTTTGTCATGTGCAACTGCCATCAACTGCATAGCAAAAGTAGAAAAGTTTCTACTTATCGCAGTAGATGCTATATCAGTCGAATGCGATCACAGTCGTATGATTCACAGTTGACAGTATGGCCACGCCTACATAACAGTCGCTGTTAACGCAGTCCACTGCTATGTGAAACTGCCACTTAAAACATAACAAATTAATAAATGACAGTTGCGAGGCGAAAACATAACAGAATATAACTACGGAATGTCTTTTATGTGACGGCACAGTCGAATGGTTTCCTACTAGTATTTTTGTTACGAAAAAATCCTCTATTCATTGGTCCATGAATGCATTACCCTCTTGCCCTTTTAATAAGTCCCTGTTGTTTCGTCTAGTACTATTTTTCAATTGGTATGGTCGTATTCGTAGTCTTGAGTTATCTTTCCTCGGGCTTAAATGCAGTCGTTGAATGGAGTTACTTCCAAACAAACTGCCCGCTCGAAAATGAAAACACTCCAGCAAGCGAAACGTAGAAGTAAATCCAATTCTCGACGTCTTTCAGGCCCGAGAGGAGATTACTTTGAACGATTAGCCAGAAAGCACTTTTCACTCTTTCGCATTATTTTTTGTTTTTCTGTTTGGATTTTGTAGCACAAACTTTCTGTTGCTTTCTGAGTAAATTTCTCTACATATTCTAGTTTATCTTGCATATTCATCATTATCGTATAGGTCATGAATAATCAAGCTACCTTATCGTCTAAAACCTTCCAACATATTATGTATATTAGTTTATGTAGCGGAAAAAGACAACAATATTTATCGCTGTTCAGATTTTATTTGATGTGAAGTAAAATATTAAATGTTGCATATGCACTAGTGGCTTGCTTTCCCTCGGGCTCTCTGGGAGTAAACGCCCTTGGTGCATGAATAGCTGATTTATGTTGTATCCTGCCTATTGTGCGGTAAATAAAAAGTTTGAATATTCTAAAGGCAATATGATAGTTAGAGAGCTGCCTATATGATTTACTATAGGTAAAGAAACGTCTGCTGAAAAAATGGCCCTTGGCCAGCTGCGCGTCTGCTGGAAGCATTTTCTCATACCTCTGTGAGCCTTCACACAGCCCAAAACGTTTTGAGCAGTTTCCGTACCTGTCATAATGGACTAGTTTAGTGATGTTGAAAATACTATATTTTACGCGATGGAATTAAAATATAGATCAGAACTATAGTAAATCAGTGTTTATTTTAAATCCATCAATTAACGACTGAGATATAGATTATTTAAATTTACGTATTTTAGCGCGGAACATCTTTGGTCTCCGACTCGTCTGTGACGTCACGCCATATGTCTGAGATCGCCACACCACAAATAATTACGTATTAGATCATTAGCCGCGCGAAGGCACACATATTAGTCCAAGCAATAGGGAAAAGTGCGTGCAAAAATTAATATCCAAAAACAAAAAATGTGAGCGTATAGGAAATTGAAATTCAGCATGAGTTTCTATTTCATGCGACTCGATCGTGATTACCGAACATAACCTAAAAAATTGGCAAAGTTACGAAAAGCGGTTTTTTTGTTGATAATTAAAAAACTACAGATCCGATCGAAAAAAGTCAAATTAGAAAATTGTAGGTATCAGAAAGATCTATCAATTGAATCACTTATAATTTTCCGATATCATAGATACTTTTCGAGTTATATCGGAAAAACCGTGAAAAATCGGGTTTTCTATAACTCGTTAACTGTAAGGTATTCAAACTTGTTACTTACCGTTATGTGTAGCCTATGACAAGCCAAAAAAGTCTTTGTTTGAAAAATTGATAAATATTGTTTATTTTTCAAAATATATGAAGTTTTCTCAAAAAATATGCTCTCTCAATATGGCTACTCTTGCTCGGGGAATGATGCTACAGTAACGATTCATGGCTTTTTTTCTGTAAGAGTTATTCTTTCATATTATCGAATAAGTATATTGATTTTTTAAATTCTAATGATCAAAAAATTACTTTAAAAAATTGCACAATTTTTTTACTTGTTTTTTTTTTAAATACATTGCTCAATTTTGTTTCTATATAAATGACTTTCATAAAAATGGATTCTTATCATGATTCCAAGCATTCACAAAAAAATTTAATTCCTACGATCACTAGGAGCCGAGATAATTTTTTTATTTCAAAAGAATCTGGAAGACGCAATAATCATCGTACAGCAATCACCTTCATGGATATTACGGTTGAATTCCTATATTTTCAATAAAAAAAATACTAGGATATGTCTAGTTCATTTGCAGTATTATTAATTGATGAATAGAGGCGTGCAGGCGCGGATCGCGATAGCTGTAGCGGGTGGCGGAGTGGGGAGAGCACTGAAAACTTATTTCGTGCATTCAAAGTGGCTTGTGCTTGAAAAATATTGAGTATCTCGGCTTGTTGTTCACGTACGTTTTCTTTTGCAATGTACTTGAAATTGAACCAATAACTTTTCTTTTCTTTTTCAATAACACTGTCAGGACGAAAGTGTCTTTAATGTCAACAGTATTTGTATCCCCACTGCGCCACCCGCTAAAATTGCATCGCTCCGCGCCTGCACGCCTCACCTTGTTCATCAATTAATAATACTGTATTTTATTATCGAAAATATAGGTGCTCAACCTCAATATCCATGAAGGTGACTGCTATACGATGATTATTGCGCCTTCCAGATTTTTTTGAAATAAAAAAATTATCTCGGCTCCTAGTGATCGCAGGAATTCAATTTTTTTTAATGCGTGAAGTCATGCTAGAAATCTATTTTCATAAAAGTCATTTCTATAAAACCCAAATTAAGAAATTAATTTTTAAAAAACATTTAAAAAAATTGTGCAATTTTTTAAAGTAATTTTTTGACACTTAAAATAAATAAAATCAATATATTCGATAATATGAAAGTAAAACACTTACAGAAAAAAATAAGCCCTGAATCGTTACTGAATCATTCCCCGAGCAAGAGTAGCTATATGGAGAAAGCATCTTTTTTGAGAAAACTTCATATATTTTGAAAAATAATCAATATTCATCAATTTTTTTGAAAAAAACTTTCTTGGCTTGCCATAGGCTACACAAAACGGTGAGCAACAATTTTCAATACCTTACAATAAACGAGTTATAGAAAACCCGATTTTTTACGGTTTTTCCGATATAACTCGAAAAGTATCAATGATATCAAAAAATTATAGGTTATTCAATTGGTAGATCTTTTTAATACCTACAATTTCCTAATTCAACTTTTTTTGATCGGAGCTGTAGTTTTTTAATTATCAACAAAAAACCGCTTTTCGCAACTTTGTCAATTTTTAAGGTTATGTTCGGTAATCAGGATCGAGACGCATGAAATAGAAACTCATCCTGAATTTTAATTTCCTATACGCTCATATTTTTATTTTTTGGATATCAATTTTTGCACATTTAACATTGGGCCGCTTTCTCGTTTTTTGGACTATAAGTACAGCTTGGCAAACATGGCTGCAATTATGAAAATATTGACGCCCATGATGCGCATTAGTCGTACGACGAACTGTACAGTGATATTCACGTGATTGTTCGCGCTAGAAGTGGGAATTTCACAATCTAACTATGTTTGCCAAACTGTAGTACTTTTAGGTCCAATTAAGTCACGCCTCATTAGTTTGCACCACTTCTTCCTTTTATTCATGTCATTTGGTATTGGGGTTTTTAATTGTCGTGCTTTTACACATAGGCACAATGCAATATTTGTAGGATATTTTTTTAATTTTAGCTATCGTGTAATGAACAATACACGACACGAACGGCGCAAGTGATTGTACACCGATAAATTTGTAAGGACTCTGTGAAACTGCGAATACATTCGCCTCGTTCATATGGCGTGACGCCACACACTAGAGCGCTGCGTACTATGAAATTATTCTTCCAAGCGCAACTTCAAAGTCCCATAACTTTTTCATATCTAGAGATATTTCAATGATTCTGTCACATTTTTGTTTCATTTTACATAAATTTTAAAAATTAATCCATAATAAAAAAATGAAACCTAGTCCATTGCTCGATAATTGCGGTTAATTGAGCATAACTCTGGATCTTGACATCGTTCGCGGGTCAATCTTGGCAGAAAGTATGTCCAGGACCATATCTACTAAAATATAAAACCAACAGACGGTTTCCGGATCAGTCACATACTGACTGGTTTTCAAATGCCTCCCCTCCTTGGCCTTGACCTGGAGAAATTATAAAACTATATCCAGGCGATTTGAGGCAACACCAAGAATGATATTTCTGGCCCAGCAGGCGGTTTCTGTACCTGTCAGTGAATCATATAGGAAGCTCTCCAACTATAATGGAAAGAATCAAATAGGATGGTTTCAGAAAAACTTGTTTCTCAAATAGACCTAGAAAAAGAGCTCTTGCTGTACCTTTCGACAGACATTTAGCAATAGATAACGAATGGGTGTTAGCATCAAATTCGTATTCGGTTTAATATTTTTTTTACATAGATTTATTATGACGCATTTTTTCCCAATGAAGGGTTCTAATTTAGATCCCACTTTGTGATTATAACATGTTGGTCGCCAAAAATCTATAATTTCTATTAATTTACATTACTCGAAATGTTCTAGAATGAATAATAAAAAAGGACATTTGAGAAAAAACCTCTTAACCATTTGCGGCCCAATCACACATGTTCACTGTCGGAGCAGGACCGCAAAGGGTTAATATTGTGATTTGAAGATTCTGCGGAATCGTTACAACTTGTTATAAATAATAATTTTTGCGAATTCGATTTTTTTCTTACTGGAAGTCAAACGTTGAAAAAAGTATTGATAGGATTAGTTCTTAATAATGATTTCTTTATTATACAACATGAAACACCCAATTACAGGACATAACTAAATAAACCAGTGCTGTTATTTACGAGGATGTATTGATATCTAGTTAGCCCAGACCAGTTCCCTGCATAAACAAAATATTGCGTTATCATAGCAACGAACAATAACTTATTAGAAGTGTCAGTGTAAAGTTTGACGTCAAAAAAGTAAACCAGAGTTACGCAATAAATTAAAAGAAAAAATATGTCCACCGAAATTGTGAAAATCCAAAAATTGGAGTATCGAGCCATCATCAAGTACCTGTATTTAAAATGGTTAAGAGGTAAGCAGATTTACGAAGATATGCTTAATACCCTTGGTGATCAATGTCCTTCGTATGCGTCCGTGAAAAATTGGACTGCAAGCTTCAAAAGAGGCCAGTTTCTGTGTCAGTCCCCGAAAATATCGATGCAGTTCATGACATAATTTTAACAGACCGTCGAATTGGGCTAAAACGTATATCTGAGGCTCTGAATATTTCATACGAACGCGTTCATCATATAGTTCACGTCAATTTGGATATGAGAAAAATTGCTGCAAAATGGATCCCCAAATGTTTGAATGTTGACCAAAAGCGTGCAAGGGTAGTAGCATCGCGTTCGATCTGTGCTCGATTTGAAAACGATGTAGATTTCTTAATTCTTCTTCCGAATTTTTACTATAGATGAGACATTTCTGCGATCCAGAAACAAAGCAACAATCGATGGAATGGCGACACTCCGGTTCTCCAAGACCTAAGAAGTTTCGTGTCCAAAAATCTGCTGGAAAACTTCTTGCTTCAGTTTTTTGGGATTGCCATGGAGTAATCATGATTGATTTTTTGGATAAGGGTAGAACAATAACTGGAGATTACTATTCGACATTACTGACCACTCTACGGGAAAAAATTTAAAGAGAAAATAGGCGAAAAGCTATCCAAAAGTGTTTTGTTTTTGCAGGACAACGCCCCTGCACACAAATCTCATGTTGCCATGCAAAAAAATCGTTATTTAGGGTTTGAATTACTAGAACACCACCCTTATTCACCAGATTTGGCTCCGTCCGACTATCATCAATTTCCTCAACTGAAAAAAAGTTTGAAAGGTCATAAATTTTCTTCCAACGAGGAGGTAATAAAAGCTGTGGAGGACTGGTTTGGAGAGCAAGAAGAAATATTTTTTTTGAAAGGTCTAGAGACGTTGCAGGTTCGCTGTAAATGTATCCAATTGAGAGGAGAATTTGTTGAG
Source organism: Chrysolina oricalcia (assembly GCA_944452925.2). Taxonomy (NCBI): domain Eukaryota; kingdom Metazoa; phylum Arthropoda; class Insecta; order Coleoptera; family Chrysomelidae; genus Chrysolina; species Chrysolina oricalcia. Next base: position 53,390,666 of record OX101810.2, read on the forward strand.
TCATAAAATATTGTGACATTGAAATTTTGTTTGGTTCTATAGTAGGCTAAGAATTTTTCAATATATCCTCGTATATTCTGTTTTGTTTTGGACTCGCAAATACCTTTTATTAATTTGTTATAAACATTTAAATACAAAAAAAAATGTTTTTTAGTTTTTTAGTGTTTTGCTTCTAAAATTAAAACTAATACAGCAATTTGGTTGGTCCAATGAAATTGATAAAAGTCTTGAATCTCCAAATTTGTGTTCCTGTTTCAATATACCGGTCATCAGAGAGGGGTCGATACGCTACCACTAAATCATCGAAGAATAGTATCTCTGAACAATGAACAACTTGATTATGGGAAAACAAATCAACGGAATAACGAAGACAGTTGGAATTCATCCACTTCATTTACTTGAAGGCATGTAACTAGTTTACTTTTCTCATTATTGGGACAAATAATATTTCTTGAATGATAGAACTGGACAATTCAGTGAAACGATCTATTCACATCACTAGGAGTCGTGGTATATTATATGATAACGTTTTTTTTCTGTTACTGTAGAGGTATTTATTCCGCTTCTTTCTTAAATTACCACGGGCCGTGCTTAATGAAAAGATTGTTGTTTCTAGTGTTCCTGTCCTGGTATTCTATTTTGCACTGAATTTGTGAAGAAGAGAAAAAGCAGACACTATTCAGAAATAATTCACAAATTTTAATAAAGTAGACAAACACAAGATGATATTCAAGGGCAGGAGCCGAGTGGTTAAAACGCCGTATTTTAATAACTTTGACTGCCAGTCGAAGGTTTAAACCTAGCGAATGCTGACATTTTTCTGATGGCCCGAGAAAGTGCTAGGAATCGCACGTAAAAAGGTAAGACCTCGTTAATCCTTGGCTCGCACAAGTTTCGAGGGCTGCACGAGGGACGACAGCTGGTTAACGGAAAAAACAATTTTGAAGAACAATTTAATGATGATGATAGAATTGTTTATATTCATCGAAAGTAATGAAAGCAATATCAAGTCACCTGATGTTTTTTTTTTTTTCATCATATTTATAAGATTGGAGTGACTGTATTTATTTCAAAGGAAAACCTTTTTGACTTTCCATTCAATTCTGAGTTTTATTATTTGCTATCTCAACTGTACCCCTGTATAAGAACAGATATCAAAGATATAATCATGTAGCTGCTGATATGAACCATAAATGACAATGAATTTTTCAGAAAAACTAGAGACGAATTCGAACTAAAGACAAAAGGAGTCGGGGAAGCATTTCTTTAACAAAAGAAAAATTGGTTCATTCCATCATAAAAAGTCAATTTACAAGAGAGGAACGTCATACGATCGTTACACTCATTAATGTAATAAGAGAAAAAATCCTATGAAGACATGATGATGGACTCATAAAAAAATTCGTAAAATGAATTCACATGGGTAATATCAAATAATAAAATTTTTAATAATAATCGAAAATTGCAATGAAAACTGTACCAGAATTACCTGATCGGAAACAGAATATGAAGTGTTACTTTCAGAAATGATCATTATTAATTTTCTGATCGTTACCTTTATGGTCAACAAATTGGATATTTATTTAGTATAATCACCTTCTAGAATAGTTCACTACTGAACTATCTCCATGTGAACAGGAATATGGTTGACTCCAGCCTCCAGAGAAAAAAACCAATTGAGATATAATTGAAAGATTTCCTGCGTTTGAACATCAACAAAATTAATATAGTTTGGTAATTAGCTATGCTAATCAATTTTCAGCTAAAGTCTGAACCTCCAGTTTGAATAACACCTCCAGAAGATGTTAGGAGAAAGATATAATAGCATGTAAGAATCTCTACCTGAACAGACCTTTGAAGAGAAATGAGCTGTTAGATATCTTGATGTCTACCAATATAAAACAAATCAAGTCTATACAGCGTCTCCCAGTTTTCAGGGAATCAGTCAGTAATGAAGTATTGCCACCCTTCTACAGGCCATCAGAGCTAGGGACTTATTATTTTTGTTAAGGTAAATTATAAGTGAAGTTCTTATACTTCAGGGTAAACTTAGAATCATAGAAAATATCCATTCTTCTATGTAAGTCTAAATTTTTTCCTCATTTTTGGACCATATTCTCATCCAGATATACAGCCCAATTTGCTATGCAAATGAAACAAACATGAAAGGTTGAAATTAGCTATGCAACCGATACCAATATTGATTATATATTCCATAAGATCATCACAAACTGAAGAGATACATTGATTATGGTGGGTGACAACCAAGGAGACTAAAACTTAACAAGGAGTGTTTGATTCCCATAAGACAATGGGGACACTAGTAGAAAGAGATGAAAGAACATTTGTGACGAAATGTGACGTAGTTGGACGTGTCATGGCCCCTGTTCTCTATAGACAGTGACGGACTAGCTCTTGGTATATGAGAATTACTGCTGACAGTTTTGTTGCTTGGTTCGAGTTCGACTCTGTACTCATATCCAAGTACGTCACTATGACGCGTCGATGCTACAAGTTTCTGATTGGCTAGAGCTTATTAAACCCTCCTTGTTAAATTTTAGTCTCCTTGGGTGATAACAACACTGCTGTTGGCAACATGCGATTTTGTTTTATTTGCCTCAAACACCTGTTTAGGTACTACTGATACGACAGGTGGCGTCATTCAGTAATGTTTAGACAACAGATACACATTCACGTAGTTTTAACAAAGTTTCAGTTAAATGAGAACGATTATGTTTACAAACAAAACGACGGGAACCTCTTACGGTACATTTTGGAAGCCAGAACATTAATGTCAGGTGATCTGTTCTATCGATGAATCAAGGAGACTCAAACTCTTTCAGGGTTTTCTTTTTCAGATATTGAAACTTCACGAAAAACATCTAGGAAGTCATATTTTGACGCAAGGTGGTGACACCGAATAAGAATCACACAGCTTTCTTAACATACACGCAAGTAGCCACACCACTCACTGTACACATGGTTCATCATTCAGAGACAAACACATATGTGTGCGTTATAAAAAACTTCAGTGACGCTGACACGATTTATAAATAGTTTGATAATTTTCGCGTAATAATCGATACGAATCACGAAATGAAAACGACAAGTCACGCACTGCAAAATCACTGAACACCATAGTTACGAATGATGAGGATTGATGTACGAACTACGAATTCGAGACAGTAAAAAGAAACTAGCAAGGTACATAAGCGGTGTAAACGTGTGAACGAAGTGTATAAATAGCGCGTTTGAAATAATCTAAATAGTGGAATATTCCAAACCGTTCTGCGATAAGAAAACGTTTGGCACTCAAATGCATCATTTGCATAACTACATACTACAGTTCGATTCGGTGTTTTGTCAATGTAATCGCGTCAAATAAGTTCAAGATACTATTCAAATGGTATCGTTAGACATATCTGCAACACACATACATGCTCAATTACAGCAATAATCTAAGCCATGTAAATAATGATAAGGAAACACAGCACAGGATACAGTTGTATAATCTGCTACAGTGTGATAAAGTATGCCCAGAACAGGACTGGTGTTGAGAATTTGTTCACACCGGACCTCCTCTTCAACTAGATCAAAAGTTGGCTGATTTTCTACTTACAGCACACTCGGCATACTTTGGGTAGGTATAGGGAAGAAACTTTGAGTGGCGACATCTATAATTAATTGTTTGAAATACTTTAGGTGTGACCAACAAACTAACCTGTTTGTCTTTATTTGGCTGAAATGTGATCTTTTTACGTTATTTTAGGTCATTCACGTATTGAAAGTGTTATAGTTGGATGATATTTTATGAACAATTGTTTTAAAAAAACTTAGAGATCTGAAAATGCAGCGGATTGAAAGAGGTAATGTGGAAATAAGATCTCGAAAAATGTGATCTGTTCCTCATTGCTCATGATACGGACAACAACTTCAACAGAATATCTTACCCTTTTCTTCCGGCGGTAGATCATCATGTGAATCTTCTACGGGAGTGGATCCTTCGGATTCGTTTTCTGGAATCTCTCTACTGGGAACGTATATTTGTTGACCGGGAAATATGTAAGGGGAAGCTAGCCTGTTCAGTTTGGTGAGTTCTGATGGCGTTGTATCGAATCGAGCTGCGACAGAGGTCAGCGTATCCCTATCGGCGACCTGAAAATTCAATCATAAAATGTATTTGATTGTGATAGTTATTCGTGAAACAAGTGCTGACAATAACAATCCTCAAACATGTCCCGTAAGGTCGAGCTTTTACGAAAGAAAACACTTTTTGTAATTTTCTCTCCACATATTTCGAGATTTGTCCAAATTTTCTGGCAGTTCATGAAGCGAATGTGCCACGAAAAATCGATAAGTCACCCAGAAGTGATAGACACATTAGTAATAACCACATTCGTTCCGCACATGGTATTGATAATGGTAATGGATGGTGGACGCAAGAGTCAGCGGCTAGGCCCCAGTGGGCCTTTTTCGCAAATCCCGGCATCTTTACTCATCCCATGGCGGATACCTGCTCGAACCTCTTCGACCTTCTTATGAAAGTCGAAATGACCTTCCATCGCAATGAGTGCAATTTCTCCTCCTAAATAGTGGCAGTTCCGAAGACGTTTTGTCTGAGCCAGTAATAAATACCACGTTCGTACAGGAAATAGAAGGAGTCCTCCTCTTCACCACATTCCGCGCATAGTGGGTCTGTCTCAACTCTCATGCGAGTCAAATGCCTCCTGAGGCTGCAGTGGCCGGTTAGAACTCCCACCAAGAGTCGGAGTTCTTTGCGGCTTAGCTTCAGTATCTTGGCCGTCCTTGTCCTGTTTGGCCCCGATTTCATCTGCCTTGACTGCCTGCAGCCGTCTATTCCTCTCCACTTTTTCCCTAATGTATCAACGGCCCACTCATTCAGTGCCGTTCTTACTTGTCTCCTTGTTATGCCGAATGCGGGTTCGGGCCCGTAGTAGAGTTGCCCGGCAACTTGCTTGACAAGTTGGTCTGCCTGCTCGTTGCCTTCAATCCCTGCATGGCCCGGGACCCACATCAGCGTTATTTCCTTTTCGGTCGCATCTCTGCACTCCTGAACCAGTTTTGATCTGGTTCTGGATGCATTCAGAGCTCTGATGGCGGCCTGACTGTCCGAACAGGCATATACATGTCTCTCTGGGCCGGACCTCACCTCTTCCATTCTGGTTGCCTCCAGGATGACATACACCTCTGCTTGGAAAGTCAGAGAACCTAGCGCATAGACTCTTTTCTCTCCGTTTTCCAAGTAAACTCCTGCTCTGGCTTGTCATTCCTCCAGTTCAGACCCTTCTGTAAAACAGACCAAGCTTTCTGTGGAAAAGATCACCCTTTCCTCTTCCCACTCTCTCCTGTCTGAGCTCTCTGGCGAGATCGTCTTTTTCCACCTAATTTTCTCCGCTTCCACAACGATTTCGGTGTACCCCTCTCCTATCCAGTCCCACATTCTCAGATAGGAGGCCATCGCTTTCTTCTTTGTACAAGTTGGAAGAACCGGCAGACCCAGCAGGGTGTCTAAGGCTTCCAAGAGGGTCGTCCTCATCGCATCGGTTATTCCCCTACAAGCTAGTCTCTGATTTTTTCCCAGCTTGTTGGTCGTGGTTATTTGGTCCTCTCTCGGCCACCAGACCACTGCTCCATATATGATTCGGGGTCTGATTACCGCCGTGTAGATGCAGTGGAGAATGTAAGGTTTGAGGCCCCACATCCTTCCCATCGCCCAACTCAGAGTTCATATAGCGACCACCGCCTTGTCGACTACTCGATCGACGTGTGGCCCCCAAGTTATCTTCGGGACCAGAATCACCCCACATGTTTCGAGATTTTTCCAAATTTTCTGGCAGTTGACGAAGCGAATGTGCCTCGAAAAATGAATAAGTCACCCAGAAGTGATAGACATATTAGTAATAACCCCCTTCGTTCCGCACATGCTATGCTTTTGGGTGTATTCAATATTTGTTAGGGGTGAAATTCAGGAGGAGGTGAGCAGTGAATGTGCAAAAGATGTTTCACGCCCGTAACTAACCAGCTAGCTCAGTTGGACGTGGAACCGACAATAAAAATAGATTTCGATGGGATTGAAACATGGGGTTTGAATTTCCGGAGCGCCACGGATTTATCGCCAGTGAAAAATCCGAAACCACCCTGATGAAATAACCCACTGCATTAATATTACAAAATAATAAACTATGGATTTAATTGTATAAAAATAATATGAATATGTAGAGGTTTTGTTTTCAATTTTGTACACCAGAATAAAGAAATAATCAAGTCTCTTACTGATTAAATATACCGAATTATGTTACACACTCTATGTACACATTTCCAACACACAAGAATCAATGTTCCTGAAGAATTTAAATATGGCACCACCAAGTTATGGATAATGTGTAAGCTATAACTGAAAGTGGTGAATCGATTTATGATATAAATATTACACATTCAGTGAGGGCTATGCCTGTGACGTCATAGTGATAGCTAACAATTATGCACTGAGTTATCTATATGTTTAGTCTATGGTTTAGTTTAGTCTCAAACTAAAGCTAGACTTATCTGAGTTGATAATAAGTTGGAGTCTCTCAATCCAAAGACATGGTGAGCACAGTGGACATGACACAATCAAATGGAGAACAGAACGTGGAAAGCTGGGACGAGTACCAATAACAGCAAGTGGTGCAGAGATCCAAACAAACGAAACGAAGAAGAAAGGAGAATGAACAGAGGAGGAACACCCAACATCCTCTGTTAAGTGGAAGGGTTCTTGTTACAGCTTGTCTGATAGCGGTTTTACCCATAAAGAATGGCACTACAAGCCCTGAACATCAGAAAATCTTGCGACTGAAGAAGAACATTTTCTCCAAAATATACAGAGTCAATAATCACTAACAATATGAGGAAATTCCTAGATATGAATTTTCCCAAGAACCATCCATGATGAACGAAATAAATTCTACGGAAAAAATTCAAGTAGGTCCAAGAAGTCTCGTTGTAATCAAAGTCGAACCGGAAAACTGGCACTATCAGACAGACATATGTCAAAATCGCCCAGAGCTACTCGGAGCAACTGTTAGGAACAATTGGAAAGCGACTCAGGTGAACACCCAGAGATTCAGTGTTGCCAACTGAACCATCTTTGTTCATCATTCGAACCAAACACAAGGTCAAGTATAACGATTGGAAAATTAAGCTGGTTTACATAATAACCGAGAGGAAATGTTACGGTTCTGTGTTTTAACCATAGAGCAATAGAGTTGTGACCGAAAGTCGAATAACGTTGTCATGTCGCGAAAATAGGTCAACTGATAACTGTCATCCTCAAAATGCGGGTTGGATAATAAATTGCCGAACAAAATATAAAGGAGTGGCAAACGCAAAGTAATGTGTTATAAGTCTCGCCGAAACATTGCCACCCCCGCCAATGAGAAAACATTTTTTTCGTTCATTTTTCACTAAAATATTTTGTTTGCAACTTGAATTGATTACGGAAATAATGCAAACAATTTTGGATTTTTTTTCATTCTTTTCACATTTGACAAAGTTCCCGAAATCTGTGTTGACGGCAAATTTACTATTCGAGACTTTTTTCCAGAATTTTCAAGTTTTCACCCAGTAGTCGGCTTTGGTAGATAATTTCGCTACAGACCAATTCAACAAGGAATTATTTTGGTATAGGGTTGTTGTGGAGGCTAAATGGAATGCAACTGACACAAAATCTTCTGAACAGTCGTTGAAGAAAGGATTGAAAAAATATATAATATAATTCAAAAATCCACACAGCGTGATTCTAAACTTCTTCATTTTTACTTTAGTGCATGTGGCCATGCCTTACCTACATACATTTTACACCTACCAGTTCAATTTTATGATTTTCTGTAGCTTTCATATAATGTATTATCCACCAGTTGTTTTATTTCACGAAATTCTGAATTTAATACAATTTCAGTACTCAACCAAAAAAAAAGGAAAAAAGGGAGATAGCACGCCACTGATCAATCGGGAATGTTCGGAAAATTTATCTGCTAGCTTTGGCTGCCGACTTCACATTGGTTTGTTAATTGTTGTTGGGGCTGAAACTGGCGCCTGTCGCTATGAGAAGGTAGGTCTGCGTAATGGCCGCGATATTTCACAGAGGTCAATTCCTCTTATCAACTTCCTTGGAATTTCCACATCGAGTTAGCAAAATTTCTTCAGGAAGTTCATTACCACGGTCTTGTTCGTGTTCACCACGACTTGTTCCTCTCTAAATACGGCACGATAAACCTGTCCAGGTAGCTCTGGACCTGCTCGGCATCAGTTGCGCAATGCGCTTCTGGACGAATGCGCATAACTAACCAAGGAACATCGTGGAGACCTAAGGAGTACAAGTATTTGAATTGCGTAACTAACAGATTTCGTGTTAAGACAGATATGCTCGAGAAAAATTCCCGATCCATATCGTTGATTCATAGAAATTCATACTAGACCGGATGCACTTTATCAAGACGAGATAAATAATAGATCAATAGAACTGATTCTTATTTTGACTACTAGAATAAGCAGAATAATTCAGCCACTTCAGCGTTTATAGTTAATTGTCAACTGATATCTCGTTCTCATCAATAGAAATAGGAGTCTGCATTTTTGTCTTGTTTTGAATTATTGTAAATTATCGTTAGGAAGAAATAACTTGGAAAGTCTTGCAAACCTGTCAACTGCATTAGAAATCGCGATTGTTCGACTTCACAAATTGAATAAAAATGTCGCTTCAAACAAAATATGTCACTATTCAATGAAAATATCGAATAAATTATTTTCGGTGATCACAGCGCTTTGATACTTTAGCTGAAAATATAATATATAATATAATTAAAAGTGACACATGATATGCGAATTTGATGAATTTGAGATAGTTTCTATTCAACGAGAATTAACAATTTATTTATTTAAGCACTGTTCTGTGCAAGAGTGTCGCATAGGGGTCGCGCTTGTCTCTACTCCTGTACTCGCTCTATTGGCGAAAGAAAATAAGATCGCAGCGCCACCTATAGCAAGACTTTGAACTACGAATCACGGACAAAGGTTTTTGACTTTACACGTGTTTATATGGCGTTTTGACGATCTGTACTCCTATTTTCAAACAATTTGTAAAAATTTGTGATTTCTCTAACTAAAAAGTGATTGTGTTTCTATTGAAAGACTCTAAAGAACGTTTCAGTCAGGTAATTTAAATGAATTTCATCTCCGATTAGTTTTGAATGCTTCTGCAATTCTAGGTTGCATTGCGTTTTGATGATCTGTTCTCCTATTTTCAAACAAGTTGTGAAAATTTGTGATTTCTTTAACTGAAAAGTTATTATGTTTCTATTAAAAGACTTGAACGATAGTTTCAGTGTAGTTTACAAATATTTTACGAGTTTTTTTGAAGTCATGATTTGTGAGTTATTGATCTGATTCATTCTGTTGATTAAGGATATTTCCATACTCGATTTCTATTTCTGTTCATATTTTTTTGGTTTATGCTGTTGATAGACTGCCAAATATGGGAAAATACAATCCTAGTTGTTTAGTCCCAGGATGCAGGACATATGGCAAGAAGGAAAATGCGGGATATCACAAATTTCCCCTAAAAATAAAAGCAAGGTTAAAAAATCACCAATTGGTTCGACCAGATTGAAGAAATTGACCAAAGGAAAGCATGGATTTTGAAACTGAAAATTGGCAAGCTAAATAATATCGAAGTATATGCTTGTTCGACAAAAAGACTGATGAATGAATCAGATCAATAATTGATCGCAAATCAGGACCTCAAAAAACAAGTAAAATATTTGTAAACTACACTGAAACTATCGTTCAAGTCTTTTAATAGAAACACAATAACTTTTCAGTTAAAGAAATCACAAACTTTCACAAATTGTTTGAAAATAGTAGAACAGATCATCAAAACGCCATACAACCTTGAATTGCAGAAGCATTCAAAACTAATCGGAGATGAAATACCTTTGAATCACCTTACTGAAACGTTCTTTAGAGTCTTTCAATAGAAACACAATCACTTTTTAGTTATAGAAATCACAAATTTTCACAAATTATTTGAAAACAGGAGTACATATCGTCAAAACGCCATATAAACACGTGTAAAGTCAAAAACCTTTGTCCGTGATTCGTAGTTCAAAGTCTTGCTATAGGTGGCGCTGCGATCTTATTTTCTTTCGCCAATACCCATGACTTTCCGATGTCGAATCAAACTAGAATGGCTGTCTATACTCTATGCCAACGATACTACAATGTATGCACAAGCATTCTGCAGCAAGGCAGTCGCGCAGTGTGTTCATACACACTTCGAGGAATTAGTCATACCGTATATGGCGAGTAACAAGAAAGTATTGAATCCGAATTAGACAGAGCTTGTACATTTCTCACGAAAATTCACTAACAGGGTGATCCGAGGGGGGTTCACGGTTCTGGACAAACAGATGGATGAGTCGGATTCCGTTCGGTACCTGGGAGTACAACCGGACACTCAAAAAACACATACATAAAGGTCCACTGAGGTACACCAGATCTTAGTGCAAGATATTCTGAAATACCTTATAAATACCATATAAACTTGCTGTTGCATATTTTTAATGTAGGTATCTATTTGGAACAAGCATTATTAGAAAATAGGAATCATTAAATCAAGATTTATCGTTCCAAAAGCGCGACAAAAATTTAGCTCAAGCAGCAATGTTGAATAGCCCGAATTGAAAATGTCACCATTAACATGTAGTATAGTATTTATAGTGTAACTATAACTTTTACGAAAGCCTGACTGAATTGAAGGTAAGTAATAGCATTGTTTAAAGTTTATTAGTGCAGTGATTAAGCGCCTGCCTGGTGAGCGAGAGGTCCCAGATTCTGTTCCCAACCGGTGCGGGCTTTTTTCATTTTCAGATGTGAAAGTCTGAATGTTCGAAGCTCGTGGCGGCTGGGAATAATCCTCCACGATTCACTGTTGCGTTAATAAATAACAGTGCTGATCCTAAGGTGGCGTTTGGAGTTAGTAACAAGGCCTACTCAGAACACTGAATATGTAAAAAATCTTAATTTGTGTTTCTAAAGTTTATTCCAAGATTTTTGACAACGCAGACAGAATATTTATTGGACGTAAGTCTTTGAACTAAGTAGGATCTTGTTTTTTCGGTAGAACTTTGACATCTGCTCTTTCATACCTCCGGAAGAATGGCTCTTGAGAGGCTCGGCAAGGAGATCTTGATTCTGACATAATCGCTCAATTTAAATTTTCTATATCCTGTTTCACAGATAATCAATTAGAAGACCTTGAGCGTTTTTATCCAACTTGATATGGAATAGAATAGAATATATTGCCTCCATAAGATAGCTTTGGACAAGTCATACACAATAATGTATAAAGTATACAAAATACACACTATACATAAAATACATCTACATTTTAACACATTAATGACAATAGTTATTTAATCAACTAGTGTATTAATGAAGGCGAATAATAATAGAGATAATTTTCGAGATCATTAATCGCATTTTAATATAAGAGTTGAAGATGCTACTTTAGCAGTTTCCGCAACATCTGGCAACATATCGTCAATATCCATTTTAGCGTCCATAACTTCTGAAATCGTTTGTTTGGTTGCCTTATGCAACAATCATAGATAAATCGACTATTAATGACAAATCGACCATTAATAGGGGTGTTAATGGACGATTTCTCGAAATAATCCATTAATAAATCATCCATTGAAAGGGGTCATTAATGGTCGATTTCATTCACATTGAATGACATTAAACAGACACGTTAATACGAGGTAGGCAGAAAAATAAAATAATACAATCAACTAACACGAATACTAGCTGCCTGCAAGCGAGTCCACAAATGATCCACTGAAATCACTAATTTGATAAAGGCTGATTTTGATTAGGATTTTTTTAATGCTTCTTTGAAAGGTTCTAATGGTAGTTCTCTATTTTCCTTAGAGAGAGAATTGTACAGAGGAATACCCATTAATTTACTTTTATCTAATCTCTTCATATAGGAGGCACAGTGTATGTCCATTACGGGTGTTATAAGTAGGAATATTTGAATGTGTGTATGTTTCGGACTCACTAATAAAATGTCACGGTTCATGGTTTCAGAAGATTTTGAGTAATCGAGCAGATCTAAAGCATTCAGATTACTGCTTTCCAGGAATATGAATATCTCATCAGTAACTTTGAGCAGACTGTGATGAAACATCAATTTGTTTTTAAAATCCGATTGAGTGTCACGAAAGATTGAGAATTAATTCACTCAGATGATGTAGTTGTTTTTCTTTAATTTATTTCAAACACGATAATAAACTCAGTATGCTTATGGGTCAAAGATCTTTGTAATTATGCTGTACATCCTTTTTCGGAAGGGGAATTACATTGACAGTTTGCCTTGAATCGGAAATTCTCCAACAGATACGAATTAATATGATGGGTAATGATATTAATTATGAATGGATATTAGTATGGAATTGTATATTAACACGATCCGCGTTGGTAGCATTACATTTTATTTAGTGTGCACTATTTTACTAAGTTCATTACTCATTACGAGAATGGAGTTGACAAAATATTTGATAGTTCTATTTGAAAAATAATTAGATAATTAGGGGTTATTATAGGGCAAAGCATAAAAAATTATACATTTTGAAAATTCTCTGAAATATTGTTAGAAGGTTGTAGCACCTACAGACTGTACTCCTGTATGAAAGATCGATTTTATTTAATATGCAATCCAATAAAAATTCACGTCGTAGGTTAGTTGGGATTGGGACACTGAACACTAACTAAGTGGGTCAAAGTTGGACTGACAAATTCCGAGGTGTGATTCTTTACATCAAAAAAATATATAAAAAGTTCCAATAGACAAATCTCTTCAAATAGTGACTCGTTTCAAACAGTAAAATATCTCACATATTTTAAGAACCAGTGGAGTTATTGCAGAGATGTTATGGTTACCATTTTAAGATTTTCCAACCAAAAAGTATCACATTTAACGAAGCTCAATTTCAAAACTGGTAAATACAAAAAATGAAAGAAGACGTGTAAGCAAACTTGTCAGTCTTCAGAGATAAATTCATATCATCATGTACTCTAAATAACTTTATTATCGAAATAAGGGTATATGCAAGAAAATAAAAAAAGCGTTTTTCCTTCAAAAAAATTCATATTTAGCACATTGCATGACAAACTCATACAAATGCAAATTGTTGTCACATATTGGCATAGTCAGTGGAGGTTACAGATATAAAATTTGAGATTATTTCAGTTATTTGTGTTCAACGACTGCAGCTGTGAAAACAACACACGTTTTGGAGATTTTCGTGTAACGTATAAAATTCATGCTTTTGTTTATTCAATTAATTTTTTAACTACGTTACATATTTGCACATAATATGTTTAAGGTAGGTCAGTTTTGTTTATACTAATATAGAAGATCCATCGAAGACGATCCATTACATACAGGTAAGATATACTGGGTGGGTGAACAAACTTTCAGTCAGAACAATTTTTGGACAAAAAATCGAATATGGTATAAAAATTCACCTGTTGGAAGGAATGAACTATCAAAATTGTTGAAAAAATCTGCTGAACAATGTGGAATTGTCGTAAAAAATCGGGAAATAACAAATCATTCGACGATTGTCTCTCATTTAGCAAAGGAAGGAGTAGAACAACAATTAATTAAAATCACAGGTCACGCAAGTGCCTCGTCTATACATCCGTATTTGAGTATTGACTCAAGCCATCACACTACCATTATAGAGAAGATTCGAAAAATACCTTCTTCTTCTGGAATCAATGCTAGTGTGACGAAAATATCTACATCTACCTGTTCATTGGCACAAAGTAAAGAACAATATTCTGATGAAATTATTAATAAACCGTATAATGTTGTGTATACAAATTGTGTTTTCAATAATTGTAATTTCATTAAATAATTATTTTCATTAATTTAATAAAAATAATTATGTACGTTGTGGAGTAAAAGTTATTGGTTAATTGACATATTTAGGAAATAATCTGATCAAATATAACTCGACCGTCGTTTATCAAATCGTACAAATTTTGGAATTTCCACTCAAACATGTTTGTTTTAGAAAATTCATCTCGTTTTATTCGAATATTTATGTTCAAAGGATAAAACCCTCGAGCTTAAAGAGCTCTCGGGTTTTATTCAGAACATAAATCTCCAAATTCAACTCGATAAATTTTCAAACAAAATCTTTTTCGTTTAAATGGAAAAAATGTATTCGCTGAAACGAGGTCTTGTTATATTACCCCGATAAAAATCAATACCATACTAGTTTTGATTTTCACTCGATCCATTAAAACTAGAAAACAAACGGCTAAAATTTGCTAATTTAAAAAAAAGTATGGGTCTTCATCAACTACATGAGGATTAATATGATTGCCTGTCCAACAGTATCTGGGTTTCCATGTACAGGGTGACAATTTAAATGATTACAAATGATATATATCTCATGAACAAAATTATATAATTATTACGAATTGTCCATAACTGCTACTAGGATATGAAAGTTAAACTGAAATGATTCATGGAATAATACTCCCCATCACCCCCCTTGTAACCTGCCACCGTCATCAATCCCCCTGAGTTACTGCCACCCGCATTCAATAGAAATCTCTACTTGTGATACATTACTGAATAGCTGGTGAAAACTCCCCCATCTCCTCGACAAACATGTAATTAAATATTATTTTTGTGAACACCTCTGCGTATGAGAATAAAATGGAATAAAGCATCATGACTATTTTATTTACCTGAATAGGTATTTTCTAATTTTTAGTAGTTAGTTACAAGAAATATTGATCGATGGAATTGAGTTTAGAATTTTCAGAGATACCTACTTGAAATAGCATTGATAAATAAACTTTTAAAACATAAAAAATGAAGGTTTTTACATTGTCCAAAAGCATGCATTAAATAATTGTTCCGAGTTATTACAAATGAATGCATGTTAACAAAACAATTGCAACGCGTGTGCACGCTGCGATTGTATAAAAATATTTTTTTTGTGGTCCATATAACACCAAAAATGAGACTGTGAAAAAGCTTTTTTTTTTCATGTTCATTTGATAATTTCAGGGCTTTCTACACGACAGAAAAGTAGGCAATTTATTTTTCGATGGTTTAATTAAAATTAATTAAAATTTGTTTAGTGACGCCGCTGCATGCGAGCAGTCTTGGGGTGAGGACATTCAAAAACCTATAATAATCATAACTTTGAGAAAGCATCAATTAAAAAAACGTTGCAAAAAATGTATCATTATCGGCCGGTCTAAAAGTAATATTGGACCGAGTTCTTCTGTAACTTTTGCCTCAGCAACGTATTGTGATAGTATATCTACATCTGATATTCGTGACATCAAAAAAAGTGCTTCTGGTTCGGGTTATCGAAATAATTATAATAATTCTATATACAATATTTATAATAAGTGATCACTGTATGCTATTTATCTATGGATTTTTATGTTTGTTGTCTTGTTTGAATTTCAACATTGTGCTGATCATGATGAAGAACTTTCTCATAGTCAGTTCAGTAATTCTGTTTGAAAAACAATAAATTGAATTTTTTTAAGTTATTCTTGGTTTCTTCATCGTGAAAAGAGTTATCCAAATACCATTTGTGGTAAAAAAAATTCGTGGCAAAATTAATTAAAGTAATTTGATTGAGTTTGTTGCCATCAACTCGAGTTTTTCAACAATGTCACTCGACAAATTGCTTCGCAACAACGTGATTTTTTCAACAATGTCACTTGACAAATTGCTTCGCAACAGATACTCGTAACAATAAGAATATGTTGCTCGCAAAATGTTACTTACCTATGATATTATACAGTGCTTTTCTTTAATTTCATTCCCCCTTTTATTTTTTTGATCAACTCATAAAATTGAAACTTGGGATAATGAAATTGATGCATAAATACTATATTTTGGAGTAAAATTGACAGATGAAACTTTCGAGATGGCAACTGGGCGTCATCTAGGAAAAAAATTAAGTGGATTGGGGAGTCTTGAGACACATCCTTTTGAAGCTCCTGCCGAATACTTCTCAATCCAAGAATATAAAGTCAATATCTTCACCTACTACAAAATGGCGGAACATTTAATAATTACCTGAAAACAAACACTTTGATATCGATATTTCTAGAAATATTTGTTTTTCTCTGCCAAATGGCAACCCAACAACCCGGTAAGGTTTAATAGGTTATTTTTTGTTTATAAAAAAAGACAAAAAATGTCAGTACTTACGACAATGAACATCATTGTTCAGTTAAAATATTCTCATTTAGTTATCAGTTTTACTAGTAGATAGGTACCACGTGAACTATCTCTATAATGGTCAATACTCGTCCCTTGGAAGACAAAATCGAAGCGATTTTTATTTACGGTGCGAGGCGTAACTTTCACGAAATCGAAAGAATTTTTAATGATCGTTTCCCAGATTGTCCTATCTGTAGAAAATATTCAAGGGAACTTGTATCCAAATTAACAACTACCGGTAGTGTACAGAACAAAAATCCCCCAGGTCATCCGTCCATTCCAGAAGAACAGCAAGTTCAAATAATTATTGGTGAGAGGGTAGTAAATCCTCAACAGTCTACTTCCCCCGTCGCAAATGTTTGTGAGGTGTGTCCTGCTACTGTGTGGAGACTTTCAAAATTGTACACCAGCTTCACACGTTTCCTAGAATTGCTGAAAAATTTGATCGCAAAACATACTAAAACATCAAAGATAAAACGCAGAAACATCAAATGAAAACAGTAGATCACACGAGCAGGGTTAGTCAACTCCATAAATACCAGAGATAGCTTATTCAAAATTGTTCGAAAAGAACCAAATAATCTAATTTTAAAAGAACAATACAGAAATTATCATCATCATTATCAAGAACTCAAAAATCAATTTCTGTAAAAATCGTGTGGATAGATCACAAAACGACACCAAGGCGGTATGGGAAACGGTGAAGGATATTTCTGGGAAAACTAAAAACACCAAAATTCAAATGATAAAAAGTGAAACAGGTAGTCTTACCTATGATGAAAAAGAGATTGATTGTTTCAATAATCACTATTTCTCGATTGGGAAAAACTTGCGAACAAAATACAAAAACCTGTAAATTCTCCCCTGAAAAAAACGTCTTCTATGCACACTATATTTTTGGAACCTACAACTGAAAGAGAGGTTATTGAAACAATATCATAATAGAAACAGGAAAATTTCCCAAAGAACTCAAAATAGAAATTATTAAACCAGTTTTCAAAAAGGGAAACAAACAGACTACAGACCAATTACACTCATTTCAAACATAGCTAAAACACTAGTGAACCACTCACAACTGTTGACGACCTTACAAGATATGGGTTTCAGAGGAAACACATTCAATCTCATGGAGAGTTACCTTGAAGACCTTGAAGCCCTTGAAGACCTTGAAGCAATACGTGAAAATCGATAACGTCATCAGCGAAAAATGGATCATGGAGTGAGGAGTACCGCAAGGAACAGTTTTGGGGCCAATTCTCTTTATAATATATATATATATATATATATATATATATATATATATATATATATATATATATATATATATCAATGATATATTACGTCACGATACTTGCGGCAGCATTGTTTGCT
This sequence comes from Chrysolina oricalcia, assembly GCA_944452925.2. Classification (NCBI taxonomy): domain Eukaryota; kingdom Metazoa; phylum Arthropoda; class Insecta; order Coleoptera; family Chrysomelidae; genus Chrysolina; species Chrysolina oricalcia. The sequence goes on from OX101810.2 coordinate 53,408,367, forward strand.
TCGCTGACGATACAGCAGTATTGTACAGTGCTGATAGCTGGAATGACCTCAAAACTAAAGCAGAAGATGATAAAATACGCGGATAAAATACTATCAATAAATTACGAAAAATCATGATTTTCACCATTCTCGTGCTATGCCAACTCACTACCCCAATATGATACACTGAATATCGGGAACAATATATTAATTCGATCAGCAGAAAAAATCAAGTATCTAGGAGTAGTGATAGATAGACACCTGAGATGGAACTATCATGTTGATCAAGCAACTAGAACATTGAGAAGCACTCTCTATAGATTCAAACATTTATGAAATATATTAGATACCTCGCGAATGAAAACAATATATTATGCAATTGTAGAGTCTCGTCTTGCATATGGTATAGTAGGCTGGGGTGGAGTAGCAATATCGCATTTGAAAAAAATGTATTTATTACAAAAAAAAAATTCTGAAAATTCTCTTTGGAAAACCATCACAATACTCATCAGATACGCTTTTCGAAGAATCAAAATTGCTTGACAACTTTACTTCTTAAGAATTGTTGTGGAACCTCACAAAAACCGAACAAAACTAAACTATGTAGACCACAAACATAACACAAGACTTAGAGCCAATGCACAACTGAGCACGATATGCTCAAAAAAAAACAATCGTTCAGAGAACATATATGCATCTTGCAAACCGGCTGTACAATTACTTACCTCTGAAAACTAGACTTACTCCGACAATATTTTCATTCAAGAAAGGTGTCAAATGTTTCATCTTAGAAACAGATAGAGTTTCTATACATTGATTAATTGAACCCTCGATCGCATAAAATATACTCTGTAAGAGAGGTAACATTATTTTAGTTACTTAAATTACTTACCCACATCATATCGTGTTTGAATGAGTCCATGTCCATACTCCTTACATTTCCTTACATTTTTCTTATGTTTTTTTAACCTCATATATGACTTGAGTACTGTTGACTATTATCATTCAATATTGAAATACTTCCGTTCCATACTTTCATCAACCCTATTCATTAGCGCTACATTATATCATTCTTCAATCTTGATTATATGTACGTTAATGTGTTTACGTGTATATGTGTGTATATGTCATGTATATGTATAAATCTATCTGAACAAAAATGTGTCTATATGTCTACGAGTCAAATGCACTAATTAGTATGTATAATGTTACTATTCTATTCTATTTTGTTATTATATTTATAATTATTAAATAACCACACACAATGGAAGAACATCCACGACCAGGCAATGCCTTAGTGGGTATTTATTCACTATTAAGGTTCCGTCAAACCAAAGCGGGAATGCGGGAGCGGGAACGGTACCTTAGAACTTAACTGAAGATGACCCTGATCGATGAACAGAATTCTGCGAAATTATGACGGAAACCATTGCAAGGCATCCCACCTATCTCCACAACATTTGTTTCAGTGACGAATGTACATTTTTCTCAACGGCAATATTCACAGACAAAATTGCCGTTATTGCAGTGACACCAACCCTCACGTTTTCCGGGAAACTCATACTCAATATCCAGAAAATATTAACATTTGGGAATATTGGAATATTGGAAAACCATATTGTAGGACCTCTATTCATTGAACAAAATTCAACTGGAGAACTGTATTTGAATATGCTGGAAATTACTGTTGACCCTCTGATCACCGAAATCGTCGAAGCGAAGCCTAATGAATTCGATATGGATATTGTATTCCAACAAGATGGAGCACCACCATATTACTCCAGACATGTAAGAAACTATTTGGATAATACTTTCCCCGGTCGTTGGATTGGCCATCGAGGTCCTACGGAATGGTCAACCCGCTCGCCAGATTTGACACCTTTAGACATTTGTTATGGGGCTATTTGAAGCAAAAGGTGTACAAAACTGAACCTGCTTCAATATTGGATACACGGCAGAGAATAATAAATATTTGTGTTCGATAATGTTCGGCATAAAATATCGGATAGGTTGTTCTTATGTCAAGCAGTTCAAGTCAACCATTTCGAACTGAACTGAGCTTACTTCCTCAAATTATAAACTTAGACGTCGATGTATTCAGATAATTATTAAATGTTCCGCCATTTTGTAGTAAGCTAAGGTATTGACTTTATATTCTAGGGTTGTGAAGTATTCACCAGGAGCTTCCAAAGAATGTGTCACAAGCCCCTCCTTTCCATTTAATGTTTTTCCCAGATGGCGTCCTGTCGCCATCTTGAAAGTTTCATCTGTCAATTTCACTCCAAAATATAGTATTCATGCATCAATTTCATTATTCCAAGTGTCAATTTTTTGAGTTGACCCATTAAAGAAAAGCAATGTATAAAAATAATACATTCATGATTTTTTCGAAAGTTTCAGATCCCCACGTTAGATAACAAATGGACAGGGGGCTATCTAGATTTGGGTCACCCGGTATAACACAGGAGTTCTCTCGATTTGGATTAGGTGCTACGTTTGGATTTGAAGCTTGCAACACTCAAATGCAAAAAAACGAAACAAGTTAATATTTGGTAAATTTTGAGATCTCACAGTTTTATTATTTTTAGTCCGATTTCCAAAATCTTTTCAGCAAACTGTAGATAAAATTATTAGTTTTACCTTGCACATTCAATCTTTCGTTAAATGCTGGCTTTTCAGTCAGTATACAGGGTTGTTAAACCCTAATTTTAAAACATCCTGTGGAAGAATTTCGTAGTCAAATTCTTTCAAATTACCAATTTTTGTTAAGAAGCATTCCTTTCCAACATTTTGTTTTTTGGTTCATGTCTTTAAGTGCACTAGTTCATTTTTAAGTGAGAAATGAACGTTGTCATCAACGGTTACTTTAAGAAATGTGATTTTTTGAAGAGGTAGCTTTGCTCGTTGTTGCCCTAATGTCAGTTTGGCAGTGAGAGACCTGAAAGAACTCTAACCATGGTTTTGAGTGCGGAAAATTGCGCAAAAGCTGTTGCTCTTGTTGAAGATGGACGTAACTATGAATATGTTGCAAGAATACTTCATGTTCATCGCTCTACCATCGAAAGAGTAGTCGAACGTTTTAGACAAACTGATGGCAGAAATAAGCGTAGGGCAGGTAGTGGCAGAAAACGGAAGACGACTGCTATTGATGACAGATTTCTTCACGTGAATACTCTGCGGGATCGTCATTTAACATCAGTGCAGTGTAGAAATCAACTTCAAGGGGTCCGAGGTACAAATGTTAGCAGGTGAACAGTTCGCCGAAGATTGAAGGAGTTTGGTTTGAAATCTTGCAGACCAGCAACTGGACCCAAATTACTTCGGCGTCACCGAGTAACTAGACTGCAATTTGCTACTGAACATTTACAGTGGAACTTAGGCCAATGTAACAATGTTATTTTCACTGACGAATCCAGATTCTGCTTACATTCTCCAGATGGACGAAAAAGAGTATGGAGTAGGAAAGGAGAAAGATTTGCAGAGTGCACGTTCAGTCCCCGTCTGAGTTATGGAGGAGGTTCAGTTATGGTTTGGGTAGGAATATCTCGGGAGGCCTGCACTGAGTTGGTGGTCATCGATGGATCCTTGACGGCCCACCGATATATTGAGGAGATATTGAGCAATTACGTTGTTCCTTTTAGTAGATTTATCGGAGATGACTTTATCCTGTTGCAGGATAATGCGCGGCCACATACAGCAAGGCGTATTACACAGTACCTCGCGGAAGTAGGTATTAGAAAAATTAACTGGCCAGCATATTCGCCTGATCTCAACCCCATAGAGCATGTATGGGACATGCTTGGTAGGCGAGTCAGAGATCGCGAAGTAGCTCCGGCTACGATAAATGAGCTTCTTTTAGCAATTCAGGAGGAATGGCAAAATATTCCTCAAGATGCTATTCGTAAGCTAATTGACAGTATGAACCGACGTATGCAGGCAGTAATAAGAGCTAGAGGTAGTAATACAAAATATTAAGCTGAATTTGTTGTAAAAAGTACGCTTCTCCAGGTTATTTAAGTTACAGTTGAATTGGTTTGTTTTGAAGTTTGATATTTAATTTGAATTGAATAGTTTGCATAAGTAAATTTTGCAAAAATTGCTTATTATTATAAGTAAACAATATATTGTTGCCTTCTCATTGCTAGACTCATAAACTGAGATGTGAAACTTATAATGGCACAATGAGCAAAGCCCTCTCTTCAAAAAATAACATTTCTTAAAATTGAGTAAAACTGTTGTTTGGAGTTCATTTCTCTCAAAAATTGGTATTTTGAAAGAATTTGACTACGAAATTCTTCAACAGGAAGTTTTAAAATTTGGGTTTAACAACAAACTTCTAATTAACCCTGTATACTAACTGACGAGCCATCATTTAATAAAAGATTGAATGTGCAAGGTAAAATTAATAATTTTGTCTACAGTTTGCTGAAAAATTTTTGAAAATCGGACTAAAAATAAAAAAAAAACTGTGAGACCTCAAAATTTACCAAATATTAACTTGTTGCGTTTTTTTTTGCATTTGAGTGTATTTGAGTTTACTGCATGTTTGAACATAATTTTAATTAAACTCCGACAAAGTCATTGTTGGTCCAATTAGTGCATGAACTACCATAAATCAACATGGATCAACTGATCAAATAAAATTAATAAGTTAACACTTTCAGTAGATAGGGCACCGGCAAACACTGTATCGGAATATTTGCACTTTGATAACTCACCGAATACAAAGTGGTATTTTCCGGCGGTCCAATTTTTCTCCTCTCCGTCAAACTATTCGTCGACCCATCGAGATCTGGAACAAACGAAAAACACTCCTTAAAATAATCCAACATAACTCGATGTAGATCGAATACATAATTATGCATAAAGAATGGAACAATTTTGATAAAACGAGATAAAAAATTAACCTTTCAACCATATTTTGCCATTCTTGTAAATAATAACAAAGTCCGAGAAATCGTTGACTTTCGTGTAAGAGATTACCAGTGACGTTGGCAAGCTCCTGTAGCGCGAATCTTCATAGAATTCCATCACTTTTTGTTTATTTGAAAAAAAAATGTATATCAGTATGTCTCGGATAATTCACAGATAAAACCTAACCACAGTCTATAAAATCATGACGGAACTGTGACGAATTAGATGCACCAGGCCAGGAGTGCAACAGACCGTGACAATTGCTGGATTGTGTCACAAATCACAAGGTATTCGTTCATGTTCAGATAAGTTTAATCAAAGAGCATCCCCTCCAAGACCAAGATGCATTCCCACTTGTTTATTAAGCTGTGCTAAGCCTATCGGCGAAGCCGATTGGAAGACCTATCAAATTGAAACATTTTGCCGGTAGAGTCAACTAAACTACTGGTAGCATGGCAATTTCAAATCGATTAATAGATGCACTACAAAGGTGTTGAAGGGCCACGTTTTTTTTAAATCCCGACTTCTTTATCGGGATCTCGATATCCCAACTTAGACGAAGGTTTCTGACAAAAAATATATGAGAGAAACAAGATGGCGGCTCCAAAATGGCCGGTGAGTTTTGACATTTATGGACCAGTTGAGTCTATTCAAAATTGGTATACATAGAGGGGTTTTTGGAATAGGAGATTATGATTTTTTTGGTCTAAACTTATAAATTCTAGATGACTACTCCAAAATGGCGTATGAGTTTTAAGATGGGTGCGGACCAATTGGATTCTAAAAAAATTTGTATTTAAGGGTTTTTGGTATCGGAGGTCATCATTTTTTGACAAAACTTGGGAATTCAAGATGGCGTCTCCAAAATGGCGGATGAGTTTTGTAATCTATGGATCGTTTGATTCTAAAAAAAATTGGTATATACGGGTTTTTGGGATTGGAGATTGGTTTTTGGATTTCATGATGCCTGTTAAATGACGGACGAGTTTTGTGCTTATGATCCTATTTCATTAAAAATTGGTTTTGGGATCGGGGATCATGTTTTTCATCAAAATTTAAGAATTCGAGATGGTCGCTCCAAAAGGATTTGCAAATTATGTTATTATGGTCGAGATCCCGAGAAAGAAGTCGGGTTCCCGACTTAGATTTTACAGACCTATTCTCTAAAAAGTCGTTATTTAACGAGTCGTTGATTAACGATTGTATAGTTCAATTTACGGTTACATCAATCTAAACGACTATTCAGAAATTCTTATTCTGTATACACTGTCGTTACGGCTTCAGTCGTTACCAAAAGAATAACGACAAACCTGAATTATTGAGACGGGTATTAAACGTAAATTCATGTTTGGTAATTTTGAAACTGCTCGTGTCACTGTTTGACTATTTGATGGAATTTTTTTTTCAACTAAGGAAATTGCGGTGTATATTACGAATTTGTGAAAAAAGTAGTTAAACTATTATATACGCCACAATTATCCATATATGTGGATGAATTGGAAAAAAAACTAGTGGTTTCATACAAATAAGTATAAACCAAGTAAACCAAAAATTCTCAATGAAGTTTGGGACCTCCTAACAGCTCAACTGAACAGCTCTGTTGGAAATTTTATTTAAATATAGGGTCAAATCATCAACCAATATTTCTGATACTTCGTGAATACACCGCCGGTTTACAGAAGACTGGGACATGACACACGATTTATCTTTTGCCATAGACATCTGGTACTTGCCATGGGAAAAGAAACGCAATGCTAAAAGAAAACTGTGCATTTGTTTATTGAATAGAAATTTACAATATTTTGTTTACTTGTATGACTGTTTCTCCTCATGTTTCTGCGGGACATTGCAAAGTGATCGCTCATTTTATTAAATAACTAGTAATCCAGTTATTTGGTTATTATAAAACCTTTACGAAGATTTTCCACCATGTACGGAACAACAGATATATTCAAAATCGGTCTTATCGTGCGGGTTCAAAGGTCAGCGTGCATATGAATCAAATTGAAAAACCTAGTGGTTACCAAAATGTTTTGTAATTATTTTTCAAGGTATATTTTCACGATATCATTCATGTTTAGAACGAAAATCGTTTGTGCAATATTATTGGAATAAACAGTACAGTTGCGAAAGCAGTTACTCGCAGCGATACCTTTTGAACTGCCATAGCACCTTTCTAAAAAACTATGTGCATGAGAATAATTGTTTAATGAAGAAAAAAAATATAAATAGAATTCATTTTAACAAGATAAACACTCAATGTCACTAATAAAATCATCACTTCCGGAATCGTTTTCAAATGGAACTATTATCACAGGTGTTACTTCGACATCGAGTAAGCGTTCTCGATCCCACCAATCCCTTATTAATTTTTCGGTATGTTCAACCGATTTCTTCCAATATTCCTCCGTAATGTGGCCCAGTGCAGCTTCCAAAACCATCTCCACCTCATTAGTTCTATTGTATTGAACTGGCAATGGTATGTTGGTAGCCATAATACCTCATGGCCATGCTCACGTAATATCTCATCAAACGAAGCCTTTTGAAGAACCGGCATGTAATATAATGTACCGTTTTCCCGGACCGCATCCTCTTTTTCTCTTAACGCTCTTTACGGACTCATCCTGCCACGATTTTGACCCACTCCCATTCGAAAATATCCACGTTTTGTCTGAAACACAATTTGTCTTAATTTTGAATTGTAATTTTCTGTATATTTTTTCAAAAACTGAACAATTTGAGGCATTTCACATAAATTTCTTCTGCTACAATCATTTTTAAAGCGAAAACCCAAGTTTTTAATCAATTTTGACAACGCATTAAGTCCAATTTATAAAACACCTCGCTTTTTCAGAGCACCGTTCAAAACTGGAAGCGTCACGTTTGTTTTCAATTTATACAGTGTGGTCCACTAAGTGTGCAACAAATGGGAAACTTGTTTATTATCGATTTCTCAGAAAATTTCATTCTTGACAAAAGTTGATGCATGTTCCAAACCTATGCCAAGTGTACCTGAAATGGCTTTATGACAAACACCATACAGGATAGGCCAAAAAATATAAAGTTTGTTCAAGAGTAAAGTACCCTTATTTCAAAAAATATAGAAATATGTTGAAGAGAAAAGTTGTTTAGAATTAAAAGTTATGTTCAGATACGAAGTCATGGCCTGCTATTCGATTTTTTTTTCGTTTGATACATATGATACATATTTTTACAATTTTGATTTAATATGTATGTGAACTAACCACAATCAAATCAGCTTGGAGTATTTTTTATCAAATTAAAGTGTATTTGTAAAATTTACTTGGACTTGTATTTTTTTTAGGTGACCGTCAAATTCATGTTTGTTGCAACGATATTTAACAGAACTCTAGAATAAAACAAATACTCTTTTTAACGAGGCAAATACTTTACTAAGTAAATGTTCATATGAATAAACTGTCAAAATCTATCGCGGATAGCCATGAACAAAAAAGAACCAATAAGCGATAGTACAGAAACTTACAGTAGGTAACTGAACAGGTGCTAACAATAAAAATTATCGAAGCGTCTCTGTATGTCCACCTTCTCTTTCGATGCATCTAATTGTTCGCTCATAAAATTCGTTTACTGTAGATCGCAACACATTAGCGGGAATATTTCTGCAATGAACTCGTATTGCAGGCTCAGCAACATTATTAAAGCGGCGAACTCTGTAGACTTTTTGTTTTAAGTATCCCCATAAGAAATAATCCAGAGGTGTAAGGTCTGGAGAACGAGGAGGCCATCGAGGATCGGTATTTCGTCCTAACCATTTATTACGAAATGTCCTATTCAGCCACTGAGAAACGTTTCTAGTAGAATGGGCAAGACATCCGTCATGTTGGAACCATACTTTTTGCCGTTCTTCTAATACCATATCATCCAAAAACTCTCCTAATTCAGTTTCCAAAAAGTTCAAGTACATGTCACCATTCAAATTCTCTCGAAAAAAAACGGACCTAGTAATGTATCATTTAATATACCACACCAAACGTTTGTTTTCTGATAGTACTGATTTTTGTTGTCAATAATAAACTTTGGATGGACATCTGACCACCATCTGCAATTTTGTGATGATAGAACCCCATTTGTTGTAAAAGTCGATTCATCTCCAAACAAAATACATCGATGAAAATCTCTTTGTTCTTCTATTTCACCCTGAATCCACATGGAAAAATCATATCTCAAATCATAGTCTCTTTTTTGCAATGTACAAATGAATGTAGGTTTGTAAACATGGTACTTATGTTTCTTGAGAATACGCTTCACAGAGGTTTTTTTTATGCCGGTATAATCACTAATTTCTTGGGTGGACCTTCTAGGATTTTCTACTACTGCTTAAAATAGGTCAAGCTGGTTTTCTTCTGTGCATACAGGTTTCGTACGCTCCGTATTATGTTTATATTCTTGTGAGCCGGTCTGTTTGAAATTCTTTAAAATTCTATACTTACACTTGAATAGCAAAGGACCACGCACGTTTCTTATGGAAAATGGCTTTCCGTGAATTTGTCCGAATTTTTGGTATGGTGTAGATCTGGATGCACTGATCAAAAGTGTCCATTGTCAAAAACTCCAAAAATGGACAGTTTTCGAGATATGACTCTATCAATGTATTTTTTTGCATTTTTTGGATTTTGACATGTAATCAGTTCATTCTCATACTTAGGAAAAACCGAGGAATCGATTAAAAAATAATTCTTTCTTCTTTTCAGATACTGCCATTTGAAGAAAGTATTATACACTGCTCGTCACTGACGATGTAACTGGACTATTATTTTCAACTTCTATAGTCCAGTTTTTGTAGAAACAAAAACTTCTGAATTGCTCAAGGTATCACGGAGTCACATATATTCAATACCTTTCGATAGGGGCACTAGAAAAATAATATTCGATACACACTATAGGAACTGAATCTGAGATACTTTTTTTTTTTAAAATAGTTTCCTAGTCGTCAAAGAAACAGAGGTAAATGCAAAATGAGCATTTAGAAAATCGTTCATAATGTTTGCTGACGACATAAATACTCGTATCGAATGCAGTTTGTTCATACCGAGTGTTAAATATCAATAGAAACAACGGAATACATACCCAATAATCATTTCTAATCGCTAATCGAAGCGTTAAGGAAAACGGATCCGTGAAAATGTCTAAATATTTGATATAATGTGGATTTCGATGCACTGATCAAGTGCCTATTGCTACAGACTACAAAAATGGACAGTTTTCAAGATATGGCCGTATCAATATCTGATTTTTTTCGTTTTCTAGATTGTGGCCCATAATCGCTTAGCTCTTATACCCAACAAAAACGGAATTCTATCGATTTCTGCGCAGGAATTGACTGAAAAACAGTTGTATTTAATTTCTGATACATTCATTTGGAGAAATTAGCATACACTGCTCGTCACTGGCGATGTAGCTTATGGCTATTTTTTTTTTTTTTTTCCTTGGTGTTTTGGCATCGACTGCTATGGTCATTAGCCATGTGTTCTGGATAGGCCTTGTTACTAACTCCATACGCCACTTTAGGAGCAGCACTGTTAATTTTTAACGCAACAGTGAATCGTGGAGGATTATTCCCAGCCGACACGAGCCTCAGTCATTCAGACTTTCACATCTGAAAATGAAAAAAGATCGCACCGTCTGGGAATCGAACCTGCAATCTCTCGATTACCAGGCGAGCGCTTAACCACTGCGCTAATCCCCGCCCTCTTATGGCTATTACTTTCAACTTTTGTATTTCCGTGTTCGTAGAAACAAAAACTCTTGAATTGTTCTAGTTCTAACAAACATACTTATATCGAACTCAATTCAATTGTGGCATTTGAAAAAATAATATGCGATACACACTCTAAATATGATTTGAATTTTTTTGAAATATTCTCCTGGCCATCAGGAAAATAGTGGAAAATGCAAAATGAGAAACTAGAAAATCGTATTTATAATGTACGCTGACGAGATGAATGCAGTTTGTTTATACCGAGTGTTAAATATCAATAGTACCAAGGAAATACATACCCAAAAATCATTACTACTGTTACTGTTAATTGAACTGTTAAGGCAAACGGATTCGTAAAAATGTCTGTATTTTTTATTCGGTATAGGCAACAGCTTTTTCAGTTGAACAATTTATGAGAGGGAGGTCAACAATAGTTGACATTTCATAAGAAAAATATTGAATTTGTTAATGTACAGATTGAACCACAGTTACTTAACCGTGTTCACTTCATCAAACATATTGATTCTTCACAAAAATTATATCGATAGGTCAGCGTACATTATGAATACGATTTTCTAGTTTCTCATTTTGCATTTTCCACTATTTTCCTGATGGCCAGGAGAATATTTAAAAAAAAATTCAAATCATATTTAGAGTGTGTATCGCATATTATTTTTTCAAATGCCACAATTGAATTGTGTTGGATATAAGTATGTTTGTTAGAACTAGAACAATTCAAGAGTTTTTGTTTCTACGAACACGGAAATACAAAAAATGAAAATAATAGCCAAGCTACATCGCCAGTGACGAGCAGTGTATGCTAATTTCTCCAAATGAATGTATCTGAAATGAAATACAACTGTTTTTCAGTCAATTCCTGTGCAGAAATCGATAGAATTTCGTTTTTGTTGGGTATAAGAGCTAAGCGATTATGGGCCACGATCTAGAAAACGAAAAAAATCAGATATTGATACGGCCATATCTTGAAAACTGTCCATTTTTGTAGTCTGTAGCAATAGGCACTTGATCAGTGCATCGAAATCCACATCATATCAAATATTCAGACATTTTCACGGATCCGTTTGCCTTAACGGTTCGATTAGCGATTAGAAATTATTATTGGGTATGTATTCCGTTGTTTCTATTGATATTTTAGACTCGGTATAAACAAACCGCATTCACAACGAGTATTTATGTCGTCAGCAAACATTATGAACGATTTTCTATATGCTCATTTTGCATTTACCTCTATTTCTTTGACGACTAGGAAACTATTTAAAAAAAAAAAAGTATCTCAGATTCAGTTCCTATAGAGTGTATCGAATATTATTTTTCTAGTGCCCCTATCGAAAGGTATTGAATATATGTGACTCTGTGATACCTTGAGCAATTCAGAAGGTTTTGTTTCTACAAAAACTGGACTATAGAAATTGAAAATAATAGTCCAGTTACATCGTCAGTGACGAGCAGTGTATAATAATTTCTTCAAATGGCAGTATCTGAAACGAAGAAAGAATTATTTTTTAATCGATTCCGGCAGTGAAATCATTGAAACTCGGTTTTTCCTAAGTATGAGAGTGAACTGATTATGTGTCAAAATCCAAAAAAATGCAAAAAAATTACATTGATAGAGCCATATCTCGAAAACTATCCATTTTTGGAGTTTTTGACAATGGACACTTTTGATCAGTGCATCCAGATCTACTCCATACCAAAAATTCGGACAAATTCACGGAAAGCCATTTTCCATAAGAAACGTGCGTGGTCCTTTGTTTGTCTGGATGCCGCTCGTTGAGAATATTTGCAGATTCGCGCATTGTTTTATAACCATCACCACAGATTAAAACTAATTCTGCCTTTTCAGTTAACGTTAATACTACTGGGCGAGGCATTTTTAATTAAGGACAAATATGAAAACGTTTGACAGGCAAGTTTCAAGACGCCACACTATCAAACTACAGTATTGTTTTCGGGCGTATGTGTTTTTTGTTCATGGCTATCCGCGATAGATTTTGGAGTGTTTTTTAATATCTGTTCTATAAGTTGAGGCATTGTTGTCAGAAGAACAGAAATTTTATACTTTTATTGACAGTTTATTCATGTGAACATTTACTTAGTAAAGTATTTGCCTCGTTAAAAAGAGTATTTGTTTTATTCTAGAGTTCTGTTAAATATCGTTGCAACAAAAATGAAGTTGACGGTCAAATAAACTTTAATTTGATAAAACATACTCCAAACTGATTTGATTGTGGCTACTTCACATACATATTAAATCAAAATAGTAAAAATATGTATCATACGGAGGTAATTCAATATTTTCCAAACGAAAATAAAATTCGAATAGCAGGCCATGACTTCGTATCTGAACATAACTTTTAATTCTAAGCAACTTTTCTCTTCAACATATTTCTATATTTTTTGAAATAAGGGTACTTTACTCTCGAACGAACTTTATATTTTTTGGCCTATTCTGTATGGTGTTTGTCATAAAGCCATTTCAGGTACACTTGGTATAATTTTGGAACATGCACAAACTTTTGTCAAGAATAAAATTTTCTGAGAAATCGATAATAAACAAGTTTCCCATTTGTTGCACACTTAGTGGACCACACTGTATAAATCATAAATTACATTGCGTACTTCCATTTTGATACCATCTCTCAAATCTTCAGTCTTTGGTTTTTTTGTTTTACATTTTTTGGAAATTTTGGGGATTATATTATTCTTTTTATCGTACATAATTTTCTGCACAGATCCCAAACTTACTCCCAGTGCTCTTGCTACTGTTTCCTGTATATTATTATTAGACGAACCTTCGTTTCGTTTTTCAGTTTCGAAATAACTCAAAAGATTAAGTACAATTTTTTTTGCTTGCGGATGTAAGAAACCGGAAAATCGTATATGTCTGTCTCATTTATCGTATCGTATCGTATTTGAAAGTGTATGACTTAACACAATGGAAAAAGATAAAACTAGAAAGTTAGTCGGTGATTAAGTCTCACACCCGCACGTTAAGACCGATTTTGACTATACGTGATCCGATTTAATTTATAAAATCATTATAATACCTTCTTCGCAGTTCTAGGATTACAACCAGTCCTGCTCAAACTGATCCATTTCTATTTGAATACTATTCAAATTTTGCAAGGGAAGAGAGAGAATTAATTTTTTGCTGAACACAGCTATAATTGTTGACATTTACGATAGCCAAATATTCTGCTCAGCGATGTTTTGGTAACGATTTATCGTTAAATAACGATGAAGACACAGATAGTGATCTGATTTACTTTAAAAAATCATCATAACACCTTCTTCGCAGTTCTAGGATTACAACTGGTCCTGCTCGAACTAATCCATTTCTATTTGGATACTATCCGAATTTTGCAAGGGAAGAGAGAGAATAATTTTTTTGCTGAACACATCATCTATTATCGTTGGCAGTTACGACAGCCAAATAGGTGTCGTCTTCTCAGCGTTATTTTGTTAACGATATATCGTTAAATAACGATGGACAAACATATAGTGATCAGATTTTCTTTAAAAAATCATCATTACACCTTCTTCGCAGTTCTAGGATTACAACCAGTCCTGCTCGAATTGAGCCAAGTAGGTGTCGTCTGCTCAGCGATGTTTTGGTAACGATATATCGTTAAATAACGATGGAGAAACAGATAGTGAATACGATTCTGTGATTTTATCGTTATCCAACGGCTTATCGCTTGACAACGACTGCTAACGATATCATTAAAAGATAGTGAATAGACGTGTTAGAAACGATAGCTGTCAGACACACATGTCTGTTCTAAACAATATGGTAAATAGAGCTTGAAGAATTTAAGTGAACGGTGTGAATGGCAAAATTATAATTGGTGTCCGCAAAAGGTGGCCCGCCCCTATAACCTTTTTGTTTTTGACAATAATGGAACGAAATTTAGAAAATCTGTATGCGACATAAATATTAATTTTTTCAGCTTCATGCAACTTCTAGTTTTACCAGCAGTGCCTGCCATGAAATTTCGATTTTTAAAAGGAAGGGCTGGTATAATTTCACTTCTTTTGTCTCCATATGACAGTCTGAATACCATACCGTGGATTAGTTGTCACTTTTTGTAACCAAAATTTGTCTTTGAAACAGGTCATCTCCAGTGGTATCGGGAGTGGCATGAAGCTGTGTCAATTGTTGTCAACACATGAAGTTTTATGTCATACACAGAACTTCAAAATTTTATTCAATTATCTTACTAAACTAAAAAGTCATAAGAGCGAGCCACCTTCCGCGGACACCCGGTATAGTACAATAACATAACATGATACAAATGAAAGGTACTCTAGAGTATTGAAAGGCAGTTCTGGAAAATGTAAACTATATGAAAAGGTTAGTTTTCTATCAGTTTTATAGTTTTCTATCAGTTTACTTACATATAGCTATTCGTGGTAAACTTCTTTTAGCTTTTTTTTGAATTGTTTTGTGTTTGTCTCAGTTCTAAGGAAATTTGATAGGGTGCTGTAGAATTTTGGTCATAAATATCAATCATTTATTAACCAACGGATTTTTGCATCAGTGGTAGAGGAAAGTCGTCTAATTAATATACAAAAACATATTTGACAAACGCTATTATCTCTATAAAAACAAGACACGTGTGGAAATTTTTTTCCTATTTTCTGGAGCTCAGCAAAGTTTTACAATCCAGCTTTGTAATGTTTAAGATGGCCTATGCTGAAAAATCTTAGAATAATCAAAAATCAACTGAACATACATTTATTACTTCGTTCCTCTAGAAACAAAACGTGGAATTCAGATCCAAAAAGGCAAATGTTTTTAATAGAGTAGAATAATTTCCAAATAACGCTCCATTTGAAGTATTATTTTTATTAATAACGAAATGAAAAATGATTAACAATGTTCGTGTAATTTATTTTTTATTTTCCAATGGTATACTTGCAAAAATGTCTCTCAGAAAACTGGCGAGAAACATTGAAAATAAGTATTTTTTTTAATTTATGATATTTTTGTCCCAGAATCACAACTAATTACCGCTCCAAATAAGGTATATGTTCGTTTGTAATTTTGTAACAATGCATCTAATTTATCGTCATTATTACTGAATGGCCAACGAATGCAGGTTAATTGGGAGAGCAATAAATATATATCACATTCCAGGCCGTATGGGCTAGTTTTGTCAGGACTTAGACGAGGTTGTTTTGCGAATTATCGTAAAAACTGGAATAATCAGCGTTGAGTTATGATCGAAAAGGAGATTTGAAAGTTTCCATGCAAGGTTGGCTGTAATTGGGATCGTCAAAAATATACAAGATTCATCACTGACAGGAATGACTATCCCATCAGTGTCTGGGTAGGTCATCACATCAGGCCATTCAAAATTGATATTTTCGAACGATTTTTTAATGTGTGGAAATCGGTTTTTCTTACAATTTGAACTGATAAACCCCCGAGAAATCAACTTCATACTCTTTTCTCGCGTACAAAGCCCTGAAATTATCAACTAAACATGTGAAGAAAAGAAGGTATTCAAGAACGCTTATTTAACTTATGCTTCTTCACAGGCTCATTTTTGGTGTTATATGGATCACGAAAAAAATATTTGATTGTATATCACAAAGTTGATTTTTTTATGTAAGTTTCGAGTCTGACTCGACATCAGATACAAGTATAGAAGTGACAATAATGCAGAACATGTTATAAAAAGAATCATTCTCAATTGAAAATTGAACCAATACATGACTCCTCTGAAAATGAAAAAAACCTACGATAAATTGAAGTTACTTTATTTCCAATAAATTAAACTGTAGAACATGTTATGGAAAAGTATCCCACTGCGGAGAAATATATGGACAGTACCGATGTATCCCTTGGTTACAACAATATGCGAAATCAAATGTAAATAAATGGCTTTGCCAACCAATTTTAGGCACTGCAATTTTCGAAACTGCACATAAAAACTCATACGCTGTTTTTGATAATAGATAACAAAAAGGGGCATTTTTAATGGCTCTTCAAACCACTTTGGATCGAGAGCTATCAGTCTAGGCATGCTAGGATGTAAGGTTAAGCGGATGCAGGACACATTTTGTAACGTGCATCAAACTTTTTTACTTATCAAAAATTCCATGTGTCATAACTCAAAAGTTATTCGAAGGAAGAAACTCACTCAAGACACATCCTTCCACGTTCGAACTCTTTAAAGGTTTCCCCTTTCGGAGTCTATGAAATGCTAAAATGCTAAAAATCGAACAGGCGAAAAACCAACAAGGCAAATGACGAATTGTTACACGAGGTACGATAAAAACAAGGAGGAATGGATCAGAACCTAAGGTTAAAAATGAAGGTACATTCTAAGGCTCCAGATATACTGGACAAGTAAGAATTTTTCATGTCGCCTGGGATGTAATAACATTCAATAAATATACGTGAAGACACTGGAGCAGCAAAAAACATTTTATCCAAAAATTTGTTTACGGCCTCCGTCAATTTGAAAGACACATATCATTACAAATTCTGAAAAAAAAATTGCAATTATCAATTCAGTAGTAAAATTTTTTTAATTTCATTGTTTGTGCTTTTGTCTCCCAGTGACGCGCTGCACAGCAAGCGCAGCAGAACTTTCGGACAGATCAACATAGCATGAATCCGAAACACCTGATAAATAGACTACTAAACCTGGTGAAAAATACAGACATTTTAAACTGAAAACCACTGACGACAGAACAATAAAATGAACCCCAGCAGGTTTCAGTGTTGAGTGTTGGGGGAATCCCCAAAGGTAAACCCGTTATCTCACTCGTCCATCTTTAACCAACCAACTGTCCAACCAACCGACATCCTTTTTGTATTCACGGAAGTTTGAAAACAAATCACACACATTTTTAGAAAGAAAATTTTGATATCTGTCGCTCATTTCGACATTTTATTGATCAGTTACAACGAATATGAATGGTTGCAAAACAATCCAAATAGGTACTTGCATTAAGTATATTACAAAATCTTGGATTGATATTTGAGAAAATGAGAACAAACAAACCCATGTCATTTCAATTCATGATATTATTTCACGCATTGATGATTTTTTTACACACTTTTACTAAAAAGTAACACTTTACGCACTGCGAAATGTTTTAAAAACCTATGTTTACGCACGGTGCACGTATTTCTACTACCTGTGTTTCATATTTGGTAGGATATAAAATAAAATTAGCGATCTGTGATATTTTTCAAATATATGATATGGTAGGCCATCGCATAAAATGTCTATTTTTAAACGCATTCTACAATAAAAAAAATTTATTTCACAATTGTTAATATATAACAGACTTGGCTCTCAAAAATATAGAAGTTATCTTAACTTCGCTTAGTTTATGTTAGGGTGGATTTAGTCAACTTTACCACAAGCATTTTCATGAACATAACGGTAACCAAAGGTTTTTAGCATGAACTTAACATTGTGGTATAAACGGTGGTATAAACGGTGCCATAAGCGGTAATTTTCGATATGACCATAATATTTTTGCTCAACTTTAAAGTGATGTTGACTAAATCCACCCTTGATTTTACTAATTATATAGATGACAATTCACAACGATCTTAATCGATCAATATCTGTCAATTTCGAGATGAAAGCTACCATTGGTTTCCATAATAATCCGTATTTATCAAAAATATACTCGTTGAATCTCCAATTCCACTTATACCGAAAGATGCATATTAGTTGAGAGGTATCAAGAAAAATGTTTGATATCCGCAAGAATTGAAGTTTGCTGCTGTGATAACATGTGGATTGTAGATTATAAATCATCACGAAATTAAGTAATAAAAAGAAGAATAATTCATGGGAAATCATTGGTGAAATGAGAGGAAAAAATCATAAAAACAATGAAATTGTCAAATGAAGTTATCTTTAATAACGGACATACTATACACAGTACTGAGAATGCTGTTGATGCTTTTAGTGATCATTTAATCTAAAGCCCACGGATCACAAAACACATTGAGGGAGAATACCTAAAATGCAAAAACTCGTCGATTTTTAATCCAGGGGGGACATCTTCCTATCATAACCTCAACTGTTAAACCTCTCCCCCCATCCCTTGGGCACTATCACCCAAACAATTTGAATAGGGAAAGTAGTAAGTGTGACACATCATTAACAAGGTTATTTCATAAGGAATTCAGCCATGCCCATTTTTGTCTCATAACTTTTTATTTTGGCGCCCTCTTGCGTGAAAAACAAGTGTTCCGTATTCCAAATCATGATACTTCATAGCAAGCTATTTTGACATAAATTCGGTGACAATGCATTACGGAATTTTTCTAAGAGAAAAAACAAAATGGCTGCTCCAAAATTGCGGACATGATTTGCAATGATGGTCCGATTTGATTCAAAATTAATATGTGATGGTTTGCAAGGTCGGAAATTATGATTAGTTTGTCAATGCAAAAAAAACAAGATGGTGGCTCCAAGATGGCGGACAAAATGTGTAATTCTGGTCCGATTCGAATCAAAATTAGTATGTGGGGATTTTCAGGGTGAAAAATTATGATGTTTTTGTCAATGCAAAAAACCAAGATGGTGGACGAAATTTGTAATTGTGGTTCGATTCGATTCAAAATTGGCATATTGGGGATTAACAAGGTTTTAGTATGACTAAAACGAATTAATCAAATTGATAAAATAACCATTTGAACAAATGCACTAAAAAGAAAATAATATTTTTTTTAGATGTGTGACATTAGTTATTCTATGCGAACAGAATCAAAATTTTACCTCGCAAAAATACCCATTTTGTATTCGCGGCAAGCTTTCGAATCTGTTACAGAATAACCTAAGTCACACATCTAAAGAAAATGTTATTTCCTTTTCATCAAATTTGTATGAGAGCTTTTTTTATCGATTTAATTAATTCATTTTAGTCATCCTGAGAACTTGTAAAACCCCCATATGCCAATTTGGAATCGAATCGAATCACAATTACAAATTTCGTCCACAACTTGGTATTTTGAATTGACAAAAACATCATAATTTTTTACCCTGAAAATTCCCACATACTAATTTTGATTCGAATCGGACCAGAATTACAAATTTTGTCCGTAATCTTGGACCACCATTTTGTTTTTTTGCATTGACGAACAAATCTTAATTTCCGACCTTCTAACCACCACATATCAATTTTGAATCGAATCGGACCATAATTGCTAATCATATCCGCCATTTTGGAGCCGCCATTTTGTTTTTTCTCTTAGAAACATTCCATAATACATTGTCACCGAATTGATGTCAAAATAGCTTGCAAATGCAGTATCATAATTTGGAACACGGAAAAGTTGTTTTTCCCGCAAGAGGGCGCCAAAATAAAAAGTTAGGTGGCAAAAATTGACATGGCTGAATTCCTTATGATATTACCTTTCAGATGATGTGTCAAACTTACTACTTTCCCTATTCAAATTGTTTGGGTGATGGTGACCAAGAGGAGGGGGATAGGTATGACCGTTGAGGAAGGTAGGAAGGTGTCTCCTTTGGATTAGAAATCGACGTGTTTTTGCATTTTATTCACAACACATGCGTTTTGAAGTTATTCGATCTGTTTCGTTTTTGGCGCCCCACTCTGTATATATTTAAGTGCACACAATGTCTTGACATGTCATAGAAAAGAGGAGAATTTTTTTAAGAGGTTCGTATATAAATCTCATGTCACAGCCGATAAGATGTTACCGCAGATTCGAATTCGAACAATTACGTCCTATTTACCACGATTTGCTTGCTGAAGGATGTAACTTGACATTTGTGGAAAATTAAATGATTTCTCTTTCATTGCATTTCAAAGCTATAAATTATTCAGAAAGAAAACAATGGAATGCTGTATGATGATGAGATAAAAATGTATGTTGTACCTGTTCAAACATCTGAGATTATTTACAGCTGTTTATTTGTTAATCTTTAATAAACGTTTGAAAACGTGACATTTGATATGATTAAGTTAACTTATGATCTAGGTTACTAAAATATTCCACTTTGATGTGCGAAATAATTATTTTCACAGATGCAAATCTCCACACCTGTGGCTCTAGAAAAGATTGACGTATTATTATTTCTAATGGAAGCTTTCATGAGTATCCCTACTAAATATCTATTACTATTTATACAGACCCATTTTGTTGCATGAGTTCATGAATTTTATGACTATAATATAAGTACCAGTTTGTTTCTTTTAGGGTATGTGTATTATCCTGGTTATAGAGGCACTGCTCTAAAATAAGTTTATTGAGCTCCTCTTAGTATTTATTTTGTACCCAACCACATGTACAATGAAACATTCGAAATAGATAGATAGAAAGATATATATTTATTTGCCATAAAGAACACAAGGTTTCGTCACAAAAACTAAAACTATAACACAAAATACAAAAATATTGTACATAATATAACCTTAGAAATAACAATGACCAATAGATAGACATTCTAGAATATATTATTGATAGCACATTTCTCAATATAGGTACTTTTAGACGATCGTTATGTTTCAAAATATTCATTTGGTTTATAAATTTTTTTTACATTTTTTAACTAAAAGCGTTTTTATTTTGTTTCTGAAAATATTGAAAGTTGCAGCAGATCTGATTTCTAACGGCAGTTTGTTATAAATTAAGCTTCCAGCATAATGAGGTGATTTTTTTAATATTTTGGTATTAAAATTTGAGATGTGGATTTCTTGTGATCTCCTCGTCTGATACCTATGCACATCCTGATTGAGGTAAAATTTATTTTTATTTTTTTAAATAAAGTACGAAATTTTGAGAATATGTATGCTTGTCATGCACAGTTAGTATTCTCTGTTTTTTGAAAGTTTCTCTGCAAGATTCTCTCTATTGCAAATTGTGTTTAATTCTTATGATTCTTTTCTAGTACAAAAATTCTGTCAATTATGGTGGATTGGCCACAGCATATTATTATATTATAACTCAAGGTTGAGTAGACAATTGAATAATATCACGTTTTTAGCTCGCGTTGATTGATTTATTTCGTCAAGTTCAGAATGGCAAACGTATTTTCAGCGATGAAACGTTAGATTAATATCAAAGATTGTTTTTCCAAGAAAATTTACTTGGTCTTTGGTTTCTATATGACTTATCTTTGGCAGGATACTTGCCTTAATCAATGAGACAAGCATAAAAACTGTTTTGTTTACATTCATGATCAAATAATTCTCAAGACACCACGATTTGAATTGCTTGATTACCATATCTGCTTTAGTCTCTGGTTCTATCAAATCATTGGCTTGAATAATTATTGACGTATCATCCGCAAACATGTATATACAGATCATCTCACAGCACTGCGAACATAGGAGAGAGTATATGACCAATTAACTATCGTCCAACCCCTTCAGTTTTCGCCGTTTTCGGTGTCGCTGTTCACGATGACAATAACTGTCATCGTGACATCCTAATAATTATCTAGCAAAGTAGTTCTAGACGTAATAACATTTGCTGAACATGATTTACGAAATTGCTGAGAAAGTGCAAATTGTCAAATGGTATTTTCAAGGACGTACATTGCGTCAGATTAAAGTATTATTTGTGGAAAAGTTTGAAAATAGGCCGGAATTCTACCCATGTTCCTTTCATCGTTAGATGATCTGTATATTTCCTGAAGTTACATATTGTGGTAAGTCATTGATGAAGAGGAAGAGTAGAGGACCAAGTACATGCATCGACAGTTACTGTTATTATTGATCACTTAGTATTACAACCATTCAAATAGCGGTTAACGACCTACTGTTCCTGGACTACACACTAAAGAGGAATTACCACTGAAATGAAATTATATTATGTTGACTAATATAATTTCATTTCAGTGGGAATTACTGGAAATATCGATCAATTTTTTTTAAACCGTACAGAGTTTAAACTCATAGTTCAGTATTGCTTCTGATAACTATTAGACTACAAGCCCAGGCCATTTTTGGAGGGGTCATTTGACCCAGCATGAAATATATTCAGAATGATAGTGCCATACGAAACAACTCCGTTCCGCACTGTGCCGTCAGTTGTGAGCGGTGCAGATGAGTACGCAGGCCAAAAAAACTTTCCACCGAGGGGTGAGATTTTTCGACGAAAGATTCTTGTACGGCATTTCTCAAGATGATAGTTCACTGAAGAATAATCAAAAAGGACCTAATGCCGTACAAAAAGAACGGTACTGAAAGCCAGGATTTTTTTTTTATTTTCCGCAACTTTTCTTATGAATTCAGGTGATTTATTACTGTACGGCATTTGTATAATTGAATTTGTTTTATTTCATGGATTCATTTTTTAGCAACGCCGTACATATTTGCCGGTACAGGGGTGACAAGCCCCGCACGTAACCCCCTACCCCTAACTAGTATAGTTTGGGTCATTTGATACAACATCAAACTCAAGGATCTGAATACTATTTCATGAAACGATGTCTTTTTTGTTATGCCGTACATTTTTCATGGAACATATGACTGACCGGGAAAATTTATTTTCCTCTGAAAATGATAATTTTACGGTAATTTGTTTTATTTACGTCATGTATATATTATACTAGTAAGGATAGCAATAATCAAGAAAAGCTCTATGCCGTACAAAAAACTAGTTCTATACGACTGGAATTGGAGTTTCAAATGTTTGCACCTTGTAGAAACTTTGTTTATTATCCATTTGTCAGAAAATTTTACTCTTCATAAAATTTGGTGCATTACAGAAAACTTGCATAAAAGTTATAAGACTTTTAAAGTTCTAAACGGTATTCAGGGGAGAACAAAAAAGAGGAAATTTGATCTGGTATAAACTACCCTTATTTTCAACATAATCAAAAAAGTTTATTGAGAAAAGTTGTTAAAAATCAGAACCAACATTCAAATTCAGAATCATAGCTACCTAAGCGGAAAAAGTAAAAAAAAATCACATGTTTTATGATTAAAGTGATAGTAAAGTTGAATATATTCGTTATTTAATCGTTTACCAATTATTAATTGATTATTTCAATAATATCCTTCCATATCACAATGATAGTTATTATGGACATACATACAGAGTGAAATAGGTATCAAATTTGCACTAAAAAACTAGTAAAACTTCAACAAACGTCGATATTTTAGTACAAATGATAAATAAGACCAACTTTTGCAATGAAATGTCAGTGGGACGAGTGATAACTGGGTCTGAGAATCATGTGCCCTGAGTATTATTATTATTTCCGGTGTTGAGTTAGCGGGAATTCGGTCGAAATGTTGAAGAAAACCAGTTGTTAAATTGTCGACGTTTCGAAACTTTATTGTTTCATCTTCAGGACTCTGAAGTATAAACAAAAACATACATATTAAAATGGTATTCTAAACAGTGATTTTGATTGGAACAAAATAAATTATGTAAAATAACAATCGTTGAAAAATAAAACGCTTCGGACACTCTACAGACACGGACACTCTACAGAAAGGAATTAGTGAGGTTAGTGTAGTTCCCTGAAGATGTAAATAAAATTTACGAAAGCTTGGAATAAACTCTATAAAAGAGTACACTTTTGACTTTGCTGCAATCCCCAATATTAACTGGTTTTATATATATATATATATATATATATATATATATATATATATATACACAGGGTGTTTCTTAAGTACGTGTAGAAACTTCAAGAGCATGTTGCTGACGTCGAAATAAGAAAAAAAGTTCCCCTAAACATATGTCCGTTGTCCGCAAGTTATTCGTTTCTAAGATACAGAGTGTCAAAGTTTAATTATTATATTTGTTTTTTTGTGAATAAATGCCAAAATATTTGTGATATTCGAGTAAAGTTTGGTATCTAGGATGATTTTTCAATGACAAAATCAGATTTTATGTTAATTGTGAAAAAACTAATTTCTGATTGAATTTAATTCCAATTAAAAAATCTTGTCATTCAAAATCACTTGCATCGATTATTTCAAATCGCAATAACTCGAAAATAGTTGCTCGCAGTGGCCTCTACCAGGAATATATTTCTTACACAAACTAAATAATAAATATTCTCACATACCAAACTTTACCCATATACCAAAATTATTTTTAAATTATTCACAAAAAATAAAAATAAGAATTAGACTTTGACACTCTGTATCTCAGAAACGAATAACTTGTGGACATATGTTCATAGAAACTTTTCTTCTTATTTTGATGTCAGCAATACGCTCCTAAATTTTCTACACGTACTTAAGAAACACCCTGTATATATATATATATATATATATATATATATATATATTATATATATATATATATATATATATATATATATATATATATATATATATATATATATATTAGTTCCTGTAATTTCAGCTTGAAAACCATATTGAATAAATTAGATCAATTCAAATGTCGAGGACCAGGACTGAATTGAGTACCCGTTAATAAATGAATATAATCTGTGAGGACATTCTTATCCAGATTGAGAATAAAAAATTGTTTGTTTCAAAAAAGCAACAAAGTGAAATACTTAAGTATGAAGATTGTAAGGTACAGTAGAATAATGTACATTGAACTGAGAAAAAATTCTCGAATTTCCAAGTTATACGGTTTCAGAGTAGGTATTGTATGTTCCATCTGATATGAACGGCATTGTAATTCTCAATTATTATTTTATATTGCCAATAACATTTTCTGAATGCCGTACAATATTTAAAGTTGCTAATATTTCGTAAAAACTTAATGCAAAATCTCACCAGCTGTGAGAAATCCTTAAATTGAAAATGTACGGCATCAATTTATTTTCGTTTAGGGATGCTTGAGAAATTAAAAAAGCAATGATATTCTAAAAATTACTTCTCTAATAAATCACAGTGCAATTTTTTTTAAATTCATATTTCTATTTAGTTTCATCAATTATAACCTGCTATTACGTAAAACAAAAATATGTAGTCTGAAAACCGGTTGCCGTACAGGCATTTATAATCTTTCTTTGAACAATATAAGATTCAACCCCCCTAATAGAGGTAATTTTTCATTTTATTTTAATAATTTTATGTACCAAAATTTTTAGGCGGCATAATTTCTGAAAATCATTTTATATGTTGAATAATAATGTGGAACCGATGCCGTACATTTTCCAATGATCTTGAAATATACAGGTATGAATTTGCGTGCGGGGCTCCCCACCCCAGCACCGGCAAATATGTACGGCGATTCTGAAAAATGAATCTATGTAGTTATTCAAATTGAATTATACAAATGCCGTAATTCATAACAAAAATTTGCGAAAAATAAAAAAAATTCCTGGCTTTCAGTACCGTTCTTTTTGTACGGCATTAGGTCCTATTTGATTATTTTTCAGTGATCTATCAACTTGAGAAATGCCGTACAAGAATCTTTTGTCGAAAAATCTCACTTCTCGGTGGAAAGTTTTTTTGACCCTCGTACTCATCCGCACCGCTCACAACTGACGGCACAGTGCGGAAAGGAGTTGTTTCGTATTGCACTATAATTCTGAATATATTTCATGCTGGGTCAAATGACCCCTCCAAAATCGGCCTGGGCTTGTAGTCTATATCGAATTGTACCAAGGAGTGTAAACACTTTTGTGCCAAATACTACAGTCGGTGTATAAATTTCCTCCTCAATTAATCGGCATGGAAATTTTCCTTCACAATCTCACAGATCCGTTTTTGGAGAGACGTTGCTTCCTCCCTCAAAAACCACCCCTGGGTCAAAAAAGTCTGTTAACTCAACGAGCTCATAAATAAAGGTAGATATTCTGATTAACAAGTTCAAAAACGTGTTAATGCTTGATTAAAGCTCCTACAAATATGAGCGATGGCTCATTCGATCCGGAATTACGTCTAAAAAATTTTATCGAAAGTATGTATTACCACATAAAAAAATGTAATTGTTATTAACAAATTAAGATGAAAAAAATGTAGCATTTCGTTTTTTGTTAATAATTAACATTTAAGGAATTTTGAAAAAAGATTCTTATAGATGAGAAAATTTCAAAGAAAAGAGTTCCAACTCCCGGATCTCTGTCTCTTTTATTTATAATTTTAATTCAACGCCTAAAATAGGACTCCGCCCAGCCTTAACGAGGCGCACTACCGCTGAAGACAGTGTGCCACATAAAAAAATTTTTTGTAACAAATATTAATTTAAAAATTTGAATGAATTATGGTATCATCTAGACACTTGAAAGAATAAATCCACGTTGGAAGAAAATTTAAGTCAATTTTTCAAAAAGTAATTCTATTGTTAATTTTTTCTATCTCTGTTATTTAAATGACTACATAAAAGTTTAAATAATATAACTATAAAATTTTTGGTTTGTGGAGCCCTTCTTATATATACCTAATAAGATCATGCGATAAAAGTAAATAAAAGTTTATTATTTTGTTTATAATGATTTTTCAAAGTTAACAAAAAATGAAAAGTACGAGAAATATTATTATTAAAATTTTTTTCACCAAATATAGCTGTTTTTGTTTCTAACAATGGCATTCAGTAATGTTGGAAAAAAAAATTGATAAATCAATTGTTAAACAATTTTTTATAAACAAAAAGACAAGATTAGGTAATCTTTTTCGAATTTTTTTTACCACTCTATTGTCTTGGCAAAATAATGATTTGAAAAATATTTTTTTCCTCAAATAATTTTTGTTATTTCCAACCAACATTCTGAACTACATTTGTTTTAGGCGAAATTTGCTATACGGCTGCCGCCTCAGATCAATAAGTAAACATAGATCGGCCCGATGCTACGTAAACATCATATTCACTGAACCGAAGACAACTTTGTTTATTTACGTACACCTCTCATCCCTAATGTTTTCAAACATTGACGCCCTGTTGTCAAATTGGTAAAAAAATATGATTTTGGTAGGAACCTACCAATAAATGCATAATCAATCATATTTTATATTCAGATGTATTATTCTAAAAATTCTAGAGAAATGTTTATGTCCAGAAAGGTGTGAAAAATAACCAAAAAGGAAGATATATGTCGTTTTGAACTGATGAAATTTTAGGCACTTCGAGCGGTTACTAGAATTATTTTACTCTTGGCAACACCGCTTGTGACACCGGCCGTGGCGGACATTGTACCTTGTCGTTTTGTGTTGATGAAGTGTTGTTAGAAATTTTCCTGTGTGTTTTCGTGGTTTTTGTCCTGCTTAAACAACTTAAAGTTACATTTGGACTATTTTTTAAAATAGTGCAGTGGTTTATTGAGTCACAATGTCGAAATACTGCTTTGTTTGCAAAACAAATGATAGTAAACAAACATTCCACAGGTGAGGTTCCAGTGGCGTCGAATGCACGATGCAAACGTATTCGTCAAATATAATATTGGAGGACAAAGAAACTCATTCAAAATTACAGATACGAAAAGCAAAAAAGTGAAAAGCAAAGTGGTGAATTCCTCAATGTTTGTTATAAATTTCTGTGAGCAGGGGGAAAAACATTGAGGCTTATGAAAGGAAAATTGAATTTATTTTCCAATAATATTGACATTGTTAAAATTCTAACAGTGAGGACAATTAATGATATACCAAAGGAGTTGCTTTAAAGGACATGGCACTGGATGTATTCCTGGGGCTCGACAGATTTGTTTAATTTTTGGATATATCATTATAGTGGTCAAAAAAAGCAACTTTCTTCATTACACTTTTTTTCTGGCCCTACAGGGTGAGCTAAAAAAATGGGTTGAATATCTAATGTCAATTGTGGAAAATACTGTCTGTAAGTTGATTTATCTTGATTTTTGGGTGAAATATGCTGTGAAAAATATTAATTGACTTTGAATGGTGTTCATACATACAGGATGAGGCAGAATACGCGATTTTTCCAAAACCTGTTTATTAACTTCTCGCCCAAGAGTGGACTTTTTATTTAATTTCTCTACGCCAAAAGTTCTCCTGAGGTTGCTCGTGTTAGCATTTTTGTTTTTCACATGTTTGTACCCATATACGGTATGTTTCACTTCTTAAGGAAACATCCTCGTATCTTCCGTAATTTTTGACGTAGAACCATGAAATTCAGAATCGATAGATACACTGAAAATGAACTCACTGCAAACAAGGGGTCATTCTATGTGATATATACTGCACGCCATCAGCGATGGAACCACCTATTTTACCGGAAAGTTATATTAGGGGACAAAATTGACCCAAAATTATTTTGGATTCGTGTTCAGGATCCCCAAATCACTACTATTACACCTATCTACTGAAAAATTTTCAATCTTCAAAAATTCTAATTTGTTTCACTTCTCATGGAAACGCCCCCCTATCTTCCGTAATTTTCGAAGTAGAACCATGAAATTACCGGGATCGATAGATACACTAGAAATTAACTCACTTCACAAAAGCGGAGATCCTACGTGTTGTACACTGCACGTCAGCAGCGATGGAACTGCCCATTTTTCCATCGCTGCTGGCGTGCAGTGTATATCATGTTGGATGACCCTTTTTGTGCAGTGAGTTCATTCCTAGTGCATCTATCGATTCTGAAAATTTTATGGTTCTACGTCAAAAATTACGGAAGATACGAGGGTGTCTCCATGACAAGTGAAATACACTGTATATGGGTGTAAACAAGTTAAAAACAAACATGCTAACACGAGCAACTTTGGGACAATTTTTGGCTTCGAGAAATTCAATGAAAAGTCCACACTGGGACGAGAAGGCAATAAACAGTTTTTAGAAAAATCGCCTATTCTGATGCCTCATCCTGTAAATATGCATTAAAAGTCAATTGATATTTTTCACAGCATTTTATACCCAAAAATGAAGAAAAAACAACTTACAGACAATATTTTCCACAATTTACATTAGACATTCAACCCAATTTTTTTGGCTCACCCTGTAGGGCCAGAAAAAAAGTCTAATGAAGAAAGGGGTTTTCTTTTGACCAAAAATATCCAAAAATAAAAAAAATCTGTCGAGCCCCAGGAATACATGTATCCAGTGCCATGTCCTTTTTGGAAATCATTTCTTTGAGGAAGAGCCTTTATCAAACCATAGTTTTGCCTTGGTAAAGGTAATAAGTACTTCAATTTTTTTTCAAAATCTGATTATACCTTGAATAAGCGGAACTGACAAAGTAGAAAGGGTCAGGTCTCTTTTGTCCAACTAAGGAAAGAATATCACAAAACTAATCCGCTATCTTGAATCCCCAAATTTTGATAAAAAGTTATTTGCTGCCAACCCCCGGCTTTTTATTGACCCTAGGAATTTTAAGACAAAACCGTGACATAACTTGTTGCAGCTCACAGGTACTGCATTTGCACTGTGCTAGAGGTGTTGTGTTTTGGTTCGAATGTCAAAAACCCGAAACAAAACAGTTTCCGCAAGAATTATCTTCGGTTCAGAAAATCAATAAATACCAAGTGTTGAAATCCTCATGTACTGAGCTTTCTTGAGAATCATTCTTTCACATACACTTTGACACTTTATATTTATACATTTGTAATATTGTATGTTAGGCTTAAAATTAACTAAATAATAGTGATATTAGCCAATTTGTTATAATAACGTGTGGTATAAGCATATATTTCATTCAATAAATATTTTATTTCCTGTGTTAATGTTGATGTTAACGAACAGTCGTTACCGACCGATGATGAACCCTTTACTCCCATAAACACCTACTACGTAGGCTTATTATGGCAAGTACCTGTCAGAAAACAACTACTCCCCTTTGGTCCTTTGGTATATCATTAATTGTCCTTCTGTTAGAATTTTAACATTATCAATATTATTGGAAAATAAATTCAATTTTCCTGTCATAAGCTTCAATGTTTTTTCCCCCTGCTTACAGATATTTACAACAAACATTGAAGCATTCACCATTTTGCCATAGGCTTTTCTTATCTGTAATTTTGAATGAGTTTCTTTGTCCTCCAATATTATATTTGACGAATACGTTTGATTGCATGATTTGTATCGTGCATTTGACGCCACTGGAACCTCGCCTGTGGAATGTTTGTTTACTATCATTTGTTTTGAAAACAAAGCAGTATTTCGACATTGTGTCTCACTAAACCACTGCACTATTTTGAAAAATATTCCAAATGTAACTTTAAGTTGTTTAAGCAGGACAAAAACCACAAACACACAGGAATATTTTAACAACACTTCATCAACACAAAACACTTGCACTTGCGTTCTCTGATGCTTTGAGGAACGTTGCACAAGTATCTGTTCGATTTAATTCAATCCCCGTCGTGGTCTTAGCCAGGAGAGTAGTTGTTTTCTGACAGGTACTTGCCATATGAATGAACTGGTCCAAAATTTAGGAAAGATAATACTCAACAGAATGAAAAATTCATTTATAGATGTTGGAGAAGGTTTCTTAACTCATAGGACCAGTTGCATAAAGAATTTAACAGACAAATAAATATTTGATTTGATGATTACTATGGCAACGCATGACTAAGCTCACCAGTTATATTACCTACGTTAACAGAAGGCTTTATGCAACTGGTCCATATTTATTCAAATATTCGTATTGATTCGTTGAAACTTGATCTACACAACATAAACCCCCAGACACCAAACTTGAAATATAGTCAAGGAACTTGTTAAATCTCTCGAAATAATTACTTTAGACCATAAATAATGCTTTATTTTTGATAGCTGAAAACTCCTAGAATCCAACTAAGGAAAGAATATCACAAAACTAATCCGCTATCTTGAATCCCCAAATTTTGATAAAAAGTTATTTGCTGCCAACCCCCGGCTTTTTATTGACCCTAGGAATTTTAAGACAAAACCGTGACATAACTTGTTGCAGCTCACAGGTACTGCATTTGCACTGTGCTAGAGGTGTTGTGTTTTGGTTCGAATGTCAAAAACCCGAAACAAAACAGTTTCCGCAAGAATTATCTTCGGGCCGATCTATGTTTACTTATTGATCTGAGGCTGCCGCACTCACCATTTTTTTAAAGATTCGTGAATATTTCAACTCTTTCCGCAACTTTTATTGGAAGCTTTAACCAAACCTCGTCATTTCATCACATTATTTCACGTGATTCAACAATTCGTATCGTTGGTTACCGATCTCATTTTGATCTAGTCAAAATAGACAAAAAATAGTGGTAAGTTTCAAGGGCGGATCCAGAACGTTCCTAAGGGGTTGGTGGCAATGAGCTCTAATGGGGGGGGGCAATAAGCTAGAGTTGAAGTTTGAAGTGACCAAAAAAGAGGTCATTACGTAAGACGTAGGAGAAAAACGGGTCAATGTTGCTCTCAACGAGGAAGGGATAATTGCTCCCCCCTTGTAGCCAGTGGAAAGTTTACAATAATTTGCATGGATCCGAAAATTGGTACAAGTCTTAGGTATACTATTCCAAGAAAATATCAAACATCCTCACCGATCCTACGTCCGCTAAAAAATGTATTCAAGGTCAAATGACAAAAGTATCGTTGGTTTTTTGCGTTTTTATAAAAAGTGTAGACAAAAGTTGTAGATCATGAACTCGTCATCGATGGAGGGCTGATAAAAATACATTCGTATGTGCATAGATATTTTGGTCATAGAGTGATTATAGTATTTGATGGTTATACCGGGTATAAGAAAAACATTGAAGTTGCACAACAACGTCGTCGAACTACAAAAAGATCCTCATCTGATGTCGTTTTTGATCGTTTCATGACGGATTCAATAAAATAACAACAATTTCTTGCAAATACTCACAAGTCTCGCTTCATTTCAATGTTATGTGAAAAATTCACAAATGCGAACATTTTAGTGAACCAAGCTGATAATTACGCTGATGTCTCCATCATTGAAACAGCAATACTACAATCCAATACAACTATCGTTGTTGATGAAGATGTCGGTTTCTTAATGTTACTGACTGAGATCATTTACTTTTTGAAACCTGGGAAGGCTGAACAACAAACAATTATATTATATTCATCGAAAAGTTTATGTGCTTATGCAAAATGTCAAAATTATATCTTATTTTTACATGTAATAACGGTTGAGATACTATATCAGCAATTTTCAGAAAGGTGAGACAATTTAAATTGTCTGAAAAACGTAATGATTCAATTGGTTGTGCAGATGTATTTAAAAAAATTGATTCTTCTTCACAATTCATCAACATAATCAGAATTCGCTTTCCTCTGGATACACACAAAGCTCAAAGAATAGACTGTATAGAAGTATGGATATTTGAGTTTTTTGAAAAATACACGGCATAATAAAAGAGTACTATGTCTTCCTTCTACCATCTGATTCTGCCTATCAACAAGTTCATCGAGTATAGGTACTATCAATTTCAACCAGAAAACGGGTTGAAAATTAATAGATAATACTTTGAAGTCGATTTAAAATTCACTACCACCTGGTCCAGATACAATTTTTTGCAATTGCAAAATGGGTTGTAGTGCAAACTGTGGCTGTAAAGAAGTCGGATTAGTTATTTCACCATCATGTACCAATTGGCAAAGACATACTTGCTCAAATGTTGAATTAAGTTGGTGATTCTTATGATATTAACGAGGAGATAACTGATGCATCTTTCTTAGAACAATTTACAGATATCCAGCAAGAAAAAAAAGAAGAAAACGATGAAGAAATTACCGATGAAGCAGCATTTGAAGGTAATCAGTCAGACTAAAATTTTCCCGAAATCAGTGCGCAAAAGTGTGCAGACACATTATGTAGGAAATGAAATCGCGGTTTTTCAGGAATGGAGATTCGTAGGAAAAAATTATGAAAACATTTTTTGTAGACAATGATCTACAACTTTTGTCTGACATATTTTTAAGAAAACATTTACCGTATATGAACAAACCGATGCTTTCGACTTTTGACATGATACATATTTTGCAGACATAGGATCATTGTGGAAATTTTGTTGTTTATTTTTTATTTTTAATAGTGTACTTTCCTAAGACATGTACCAATGATCAGCTTTATGCGAATTATAGTAAATTGAAATGTTTATTTTGACTGGATTATTTCTCAGGTCATTAACAATATAAACCTGATAAAAAGATTTATCATTTTAATAAGAAGAACTCTGACCCAAATTGTAGATATACAGTTTTATGACAGTTCTGATAGGAAACAAATGTCTTCTTGATAAGCATGAAAAATCCCATGAAACATTCCTAAAATGTAAATGAGAGAATTCAAAATATTATGTTTTTTCAATCAAATAACATACAAAAATTGGAATGAAGGAGAATTAACTTGATTATTTTATCAAGGCCAACAAAACGACCCGCAATACCAATTAATAATAATAACTATAACTGCCTTTATTCAGCGAAGCTATTTCAAGGACTATTAACTTTATATTATGATACAAATATACACGGCACAAATAATTTACCCACCCCTTATCATCGTTATTATTATCAATGGGAAAAAAATGTGAAAGTTGTGTGGTTATGACTGAATTTTGATAAAATGCTATCAAAAATACAGTAGCTTGCATATTTCAGGAGATCAAATTTTTTAATTTTTTTTTTATTTGAATATTTATATTATTGAATTTTTGGAATCATCTTTTCCTTCCTGATTTCAAAAATATGTTAACTGTTACCCCTACCATATACCGTTTATTTAACGTCGAATAACTTAGACTAGTTGTTACTGATGTAAAAACCTATCCTATGAAAGGTAACATTTTTAGAGTGAGCAATGAAAATGACCACTATATAACTCTTGTTCAGTGACATTTCTTTAATGGAATACCAAAAGTTCAAATATTTATACGAAAATAGATTTAGGAAATTTATATAACATTATATAACTCATCAAAGATGTTCAATGTGTCCACCATTATTGTCAATCTATAATCGATAACGTCTTCTTATATTTATAATTGCATCGAAAATTGCTTCATTATTGACATTCAGATCCTCTATTTCAAATCGAATAGAGTCTATAGCTATTTGAATATTATTGTTATCATTATTATTAAAAACGTTCGGATGAGGAATTTATCGCGTGTCGATACCACAGAACTCAGACTAGAATCACAGCTTAATAAACACACAGCTAGGAAAATCGATGTGGAGGGGGTAGCCAACGCAGATATTCGCGCACCCCCCACATTTGGATTAAAACCTATCAAAGCAGTGGCAGGTATCGGGATTACGTTTCGTCCGAATTTATAAGCTCTATAGGCGTAGTCACGGATAGCTCGTGTTTTTATATTGTGTGTTGCTGTGTTAAGTTCAACTATTTTGGTGAAAATAGGAAATGCTGTATAATATGTATCAATGAAATGTCGAAAATAGTCCATTTATTTCACAATCGGAGAACGGATTGGGTTGTCTGAAGGTGGAGATGGTGGTAATGTTATTAAACCTGCATTGTGTGCAACTGTGATTATGGTACGAGGAATATTTAGCCGATGGAAACAACCAGTGGCATTTAATTTTTGTCACTCAGCCTACCCAGCTGAATCATTGAAACAGCAAATTTTTCAAATATGTGCTGTAACGACAGACAAGGGGTCCAATAATATGCCGTTATCAAAATTATTAGGTATTACAGCGACCAAACAATTTTTTTTTGCGAAGATCAAACAGTCTACTTCATTTTCGATGTACCTCACGTCATTAAAGCTATTCGAAATATGTTGATGAAATATGATTTTCTAATTGGTAATAAGATTTCGTAGTCCTTCATTAAAATATTTTCTTCCGTAATTATCAAGGTAGAATGATGAAACTCGCAGTACTGAAGGAAATTATGAAAATGCACCTACCAGTTCAATGGTGGTGGCTTAAGTGATATACACTGCCCTCCAGTCGCGATGGAACAAACCATTTTTACGGTAAATTATATTAGGGAGAAAATAGAAGCGAAATGCCATCAGATTCGTGATCAGGACCCTCAACTCATTACCCTTTTCCCCCTTCCTGAAAAAAATTCAATCCTGAAAAACCCGAATTTGTCTCACTTTTCATGGAAGCACCCCCGTAACTTCCGTAATTATGAAGGTAGAATGATGAAACTCTTAGAACTGAAGGAAATTATGGAAATACACCAACCGGTCCAATGGTGATGGCCTAAGTGATATACACTGCCCGCCAGTCGCGATGGAACCAACCATTTTCCTATCGCCTCTGGCGGGCAGCGTATATCAGTTAGGCCATCACCATTGAACCGGTAAGTGCATTTCTATAAGTTTCTTCAGTCCTGGGAGTTTCATCATTCTACCTTGATAATTACGGAAGTTACAGGGGTGCTTCCATGAAAAGTGAGACACTGTATGTCCCAGTTCATTTGAAAAAATTAAAACGAAATATGCCTCCCAAGTATTCAGTGAGACAGTGGTATGTGGCATGGATGTTTATATTCGGTTTGGACAGCTGCCGTCTCAAGCATATAAAACATCTGAGTTTGTAGATAGATCTTTATTTAAATAGGAATTCTAATATATATATATATATATATATATATATATATATATATATATATATATATATGAGAGATATAGTACAATATAAAAAAAATTATATAAAAAAATAAAAAAAAGACGTAGTGTATATATCAAAGCATACAGATAGTACTTTCTCGTAGTACTTACCCTAAGATAAGTTACATCACCAATTATAATATAAATCCAAGTTTGAAACATTAAAATACATGAAGAATCATTTTAAAATTTTACTGCATTTATGTATCAATCACATTTAAAAAATAATACCCAGAACAAACAGTTTAAAATATTAATATTGCACGAAACAAAGAAGAAACCCTACTGACAAATAACAATCAAACATATTTATACTCATTATATGTGTCAGTGAAGAGGATGCTTTAATGGCATCTGGTAATTTATTAAATTCTAGAAAACCCTTGAAAAATAATGAGTTCATAGTGTTGCGGTAAGACGTTTTTGGTACATAAATTTCATTTTTTCCACGAGTATTATAGATAGATATTTTTATTGAATGATACGTATTTCTGAAAATATTCGGATGCCATGTTATTAATTATTTTAAATATCAGAATCATAGTAAAATAGAAAAGTCTTCTTTCCGCTGGAAACCAATTGAGGCTCATTAACATCGATCTAATTGGGGTGAGTCGACTAGTTTTCAAAATAACCCTCATTCCACGATTTTGCAGTTTTTGCAGCATATTGATTTTATTCAGACTGAACAAGTATACAATTGATGCGCAATAATCAAAATGCGGCTAAATTATTGAATTATACACTGTAATTTTAGACTCAGTCGACAGATGTTGAGATATTCGGGTGAAACAAATATTTGTTTGTAATTTTTCTATATATACAATCGAAATGATCATTAAAAGTCAAACAATTATCGAGAGAGAACTTTTGAAACCACATGAATTCTTTCATTGTTGATGTTAAGGTGGATATTATTAATGTCAATTGCATTATATTTATATTTGGTTGTGAAGATAATTACCTGAGTTTTAGCTACAATCAATTTTAGTTTATTTTATTTTCACCCAAATATTTGCTAATTGATAATAATTGATAATAATATTGTGTCAAATATTGATAGTTTTTGATGTTCTCAATTCGTCCTCTACCAAATTCTCAAAGTTATATAATCTACCTCACCAAACGCAACTTCTTAGGGAATGTCTTGCCTTAATTGATCGAATTGAAGTGAAAGTCTACAAAGGAAAAAATATAAAAAAATTAATCAAAAGTTTCGAATGTATAAAAATATCCATCAATAGCATATTGTTGTTGTGGGATGACCTAAAGGAACAAGTTAAATACTTTCTAACTCGCCGTTTAAATCAGGACTGTTTGGAAAACTTTTTTGGGTCTGTGAGACAACAGAACGGTAATTGTAGAAATCCCACTCCAGTTCAATTCCAGGGATCCTTTAGAAAATGAATGTATCTGAAACTATATCATTCTGGTACTGAAAACTGTGAGGCTGATCCTGATTCTGTTTTATTACAACTAAAGGACATTTCTTCGGACACAATATCTCCGCCACCTTTCACAAATCAACTCATAGGCACCGATTATCAGCAGCATGATGTTACAAAAAAAATTTGAAAGATATGTTTGCGGCTATGTGTTGAACAAAGTTCTCGAAATACAAGTGGTGGAAATTGCATCAATTACGCAAATGATGAAACAAAAACATTTGGATGATACCACACTATATATTTATTTCAAGTCTTTTGAAAATTCTGATGGAAGTTTATTTGGCCGTTTAAATAATCCAAGCGACAGTTTTGTCAATTTCATTAATGACGTTGAAACCATTTTTCAACAGAAAGTCGAAACTATTATTTTGAAACCACTAGTGTCAAAATCTTATTGAAAAGGCCAATGAACTTCCTTTTTCACACCCATTTGACAGTTTTTCCAAGGAATATGCTGTTATATTATATTTGAGGGTTCGGCTGTAGCATACCTTAATAGTTATTTAAGTAACAAGGAATGTAAAGACGTGTTAACATTCGAGGTGAGCGAGTACGAGCCGAGGCAAAGCCGAGGCTTGTCGCTTGCCGAGGATGATAACAGTCGATACATTCCGTGTTACTTATTACGTTTTTCCCGCTGCTTGTTGACATTTCTCAAAATTTGACTGAATTGAAGTTTGTTTTCTTACCCTTCCTTCATGATTATTCGTTCGCTATTTCATTCTAAGTTGCTTGTGCGTGTAACTAAGTTACCGAATAAGCAGACAACAATAATATTCAAAAGGTCTCATAACCTAAAAATTGATATGAATGAAGCTGAAGGTATTACTTGTCAAAGTCAAAGTCATTATTACCCTAGGCATGTAAATGACACTATTAAGTTCCGTTGTCAAGATGAATTAGTAAACGAATGATATAGGCCATTTACCTGTTTTGTTGCTAAGCATGTATGGACTATTTACAGTGTCGGCAGCGGGAAAAAATATTAATAGGAACATCAGGGACCAAAAATATGTTAAAAACAAATTGATTATATTACGCAACCTGTAGTATTCAACCTATTGATTACCGGTATAGTTGTCGTCAAACATATAAGATAAATTAAAAAAATACGCAAAAAATGGTCTTATCTTGTCCATCTCTGCCTGGAAAGGGCCACATAATGTTGGGGGTAAGTGGTGCAAGAGTTAGAAATAGCTAGTGCAAAAATTTTCAATAGAGGACTTCGGATAAGGATTCAGTCATGCCACCACACAACTTTTGGCTTTAAAACTACTGGCACGTTTTTTGGCAAGTTTTCTTCATGCCAGGGTTCCTGGCAGCCTCAGGAACCCCGTAATATGATTGAAATTGTTCATAACGACGGGAATATTGAGATTTTCCATAAAATACAAAACCCTAGGGACTTTAATTTTATTTAGGGATTTTTTTCACAAAATGGCGCTAATTTCAAAATATATCATTTTCCTGAATTTAAAAAAAATTGCGGATTTCACGTTTCCTAGTTGCCAAATAGTTGATCGATCTAGAAAATATTCTGAGTGGTAACTTTCACGGACAAACAAACCTTATTACCTTTCTGATTAAAATGCTCTTGGCCTGAATACTTTGAGGTTACATCACAGAATTTGTATTTTGTGTCAGTTTTGTGGGTATGTGTTACATTTTAATCATAACTGTTAAAATGGTTGAATATCATTTATACTTTTGAAATTTTTAATGGAACGAATGTGTACTGACAAAGAAATAACCCTACACTCAGTGCCGCATTTGCCAGCTATCAATTATCATGCTACCAAGTACCAGTAGAGTAAGCAAATGCTACGGGCCCCGCGCCTGAGGGGGCTCGCGCCTGTGCGCAAAGTAAAAAAAACTATCAAGTAAGATATGTTTTTTATACCACCTACAGAAAATGAATAAAGTTAGAAATGGGAATAATAACTATAGCGTGGAATGAAATTCTAGAACACTTGCAAGCGACTAACGCTTCGTTGCAGTCGTCCGATCAAGATCTTAACACGAGATAGGTACGCTCTTATCATAAACCATTACAAGGCTACTTCCAAGCAAAACGATCCAAATTTTCAGATATAGAGGCCAAAGCCCTAATTGGCTGTGAAGAATATCAGCAATCGACTTCAAGAAAACCCAAGCAAAATACAATGTACGACCTTTTCAGCAGCAGCTCTACTCACAGACCACTCGAAGAAGTTGTAGAACATCAAACACCTAGACAACGTTTTGAAATTCATGTTTTTATTGTTGTAATTGTCTGCATTAGCTAAATGCATGGAAGCTTACCATCAAGTGACTAGTGTATTTGGAATACTTCGGCAGAAAATATCTTAAAAAGAACTATCGTCAATTATTTCCTAGATGATGTCGAAGACAGTCTGGGCAATGAACTGGTGCAGTTTGCGAAGCTGCTGAAAACAGATGTGGCTGCTGATATTGACAGCAGAAAGAAAAAGCACGAGGCTCAGGAACTTCAAGTTTATAAACTGTTGACATAAAATTCATTGGAATCGTGTTTCCCAATTTTTGGAATAGTGTTTCGCATTCACTTGATTTTGATAATCACCAACTACAGCGGAGAATGTTCTTTTTCAACGTTAAAGCGTTTTAACAATGTGTTAGGGAGCACAATGGTACAAGAACATCAAACGACCTCAATATAATGAACATAGAAAGTGATTAACTTAGAAATATTGATTTGACGAGTGTTATCTCCAAATTTGCTCGGATTAAATCACGGAAAGTCTTTTTGTAAATGTGCTGTTTTATTTTATATTCTATACCTTAATACTTAATGCAAATCAAGGGCCTCTTGTTCACATTTGCTACGGACCACACGGTGGCTTTATCCGGCACTTCCTAGACTACACAATACCTCTTTCAATAACAAAACTCTAGCTCTAGTTTTGAATTTAGCGCCATTTTGAAAGAAAAATCCCTAAACAAAATTAAAGTCCCTAGTGTTTTGTATTTTATGGAAAATCTCAATATTTTCGTCGTTATGAACAATTTCAATCATATTACGGGGTTCCTGAGGGTGCCAGGAACCCTGTCATGAAGAAAAAATGCCGAAAAACGTGCCAGTAGTTTTAAAGCCAAAAGTGGTGTGGTGGCATCACTGAATCCTTATCCGAAGTCCTCTATTGCATCAAATTCATTATTGAGAGAGGATTAATTAATTCTTTTTGTTTAAATAAAAGAGTAGGTATACAAGAGATCGATACTAAGTACAAAGATACAATTTAAAAATATGCAGTATAGTGATTCGATTTATCATTCATTAAGAAGTTATTCAACAAAAAGAATATCAAAGAAAAAATTTAAAACATTCTCGTATATACAGAGTGTTTATTCAGTACTGCATTCTTCACGACTCAACATCTGGATTGTCAGGAATTCAGATGTTTTTGATCACATAATTTAAAAATAATCTAGAGAAGAGAATTCTCAAATAAGTGCATATACCAACATGGTCTACCATGAAAATAAATTCAACTTTCCAATTAATCGCCCTGTGCTTTATTTATATGAACTCTCTGAAATCCTATATTTTCAGATAGGATAGTGCGTTGCCACGTTATCATTATTCACACAGATTTTTTTTGCTAAAAATTACTTCACTTTGAACTGGAATAACACTATCGCGGTTGAAGATTTTCTAATAGATGAATGTGTGAATTTTTATGATGGAAGCTCTCAGTATGGTATGTCAATGATCAATGGACCTTTCCAAGAGATATGAGGTAACACTGAAATTAGAAAGTAAATACATTAATATTACTCGGGATTTTTTATTTATTTTTTCTGACCGCTAGTTTATCTATAATCGGAAGAAAACTGGTTTCGTGACATCACGTTCATCAAAACTAAACTTGACAACGTGTAAAAGTTGTGCATCAAATTCTCATTCAAATATCATGTGTCGTGTGACAGTTGTCATTTGATACCAGATGGGTTCTTTCGTCTGTTTAACGGTGCGATCAATAAGAATAGTTTGTCTCTGTCTAACTCATTTGCCTACCCATTTGATACAAGTGGAGCAGTTCCATCATCCAAACTTCAACGAACACTACCTTGATTTATTTTTTGAGGTTAATGAGGTTTTCTAAGTTTTGAGAGCTTTTGTTGTTTGTGTTCTAAAATTTGTTACTAATTTGTGTATCTCCAGTACCTGTATCCCTGCAATAACTGAACATGTCGAGAAGGTGCTTTGTACCCGGGTTATCTGAACACCAGTGCAAATTCCAATAAACAATTTTTTTATGCACCTGAAGATGAAGCGCGTCGGAAAATGTAGTTCGAAACAGTGCATAAACCTTTTGTGAAAAGCGGAAATATATGTTTTTGTGAAGAACATTTCCAAGTGAATACTTTACGTTATGTTATTATTGTATTCAAAGTAGAGTTCAAGGAAACTATCAAAATGAATGTTGATTGTTGAATGTAAGGCTGTGTCAAGTCACCGGTCGGACAAGGCACGCGCGTTCAGTATGAAGTATAACGATGAGTCGGACCGATCAGATGATTGAAAATATTGGTCACACACAAACAGTTCTACTTAGGTCGTCAAATGACCAAATGACCGCGCTGGTCTAATCATATTGGTCAGACCGGAGACTTGACTCAGCCTAAATAAAATAAACATTAACCTCACATCTCCATATAACTTTTGACAATTGAGAACTGTCATTACGATTTGCTGTGTTGTCAATGCTCGTTCTTCATCAAAAGGATGGTTTGTTCAGAAAATTTGGAAGTTACAAATACAACAAAAAATAGCTAATATGTGGATTTTTATCTATGAGTTGATCAAGTGACAATGTATTGATTATTTCTCAACGGCTCATATCATGCTAGAAGTTATATTTTTAAGGAGAACGGTATTGCCTGTTTCGGAACGTGGATTATGGTGGGAGGTATTTCCGATGAACGTGACGTCAGCGGCACACTTTCAAATGTGATTTTTTTTTTAAAACGAAAGAAAAATAATGGAACTTTTTGTTAAATGGACTTTTCAGACTACCAACTATCGATTTAAACGAGTTTTGTCATTTATTTTCCGTAAATGTAAAGGTCCATTGTGCTAAAATTCAAAAATTATATTGATCGGACTTTTCATCCGACACAATTACATTAAATTATGGTGCCGAATATGGTTTTCTCGATTTTTATCGGTGATTTCTGTCATGTTTTAGTGCAATCATATTTGAAGGGTCTAATGGAAAAACGATGGGGTTCCATTTTTTCCGAAATCGACATTTT
This sequence comes from Chrysolina oricalcia, assembly GCA_944452925.2. NCBI lineage: Eukaryota > Metazoa > Arthropoda > Insecta > Coleoptera > Chrysomelidae > Chrysolina > Chrysolina oricalcia. Next base: position 53,451,173 of record OX101810.2, read on the forward strand.
GGCGGCATCTGTTAGCTTATAACTCAACATACCAAACCTTACGGGGGCAAACAATGACATTTAATAAAAAACTGCGGTCAAAAGTAGGCAGCACAGTGTAAAAACGATGACACTCCCACATTAGATTTCGGTTTTCTCAACTTTTTAAAAAGAGGAACCTCATCGTGTTTCCACTGGACCCTTCATTTATTTCTTACATAAAATTGAATGTTCTTCATATCCTAAAAACAAATTCGGCAATATAATTAATATTGGACACCGGCATTCTGTTTCGTAGAACCATATTTTTATTGATCTGCTCTTGGGTATTTTGTGATCTTTCAGTAATTAAAGTAAATTCAATATTAATTTTCAACTTTAACGCCCTGCATCTCGAATACGAATTGTTGTCTTTTACATGTTCACCTATGGACATTATTCTCCTTGCAATGTGAGAAATTAATGAACGGACCGGTCCACCTTAGGAATAATCCTGTATAAGCAAATATTGTGCTAGTCCTCAAATTTCCTTCAAAAAAATTAATAAAAGTTATCAATCAAAAAGTATATATTTCTGCCAAAAATGCATAGTACCACGCCATACACACCTTATAAGGTATAATCATGTATAATACAACAAGTGCCGATAAAATTGCCGATTATTCTTCGACTTCACTTGACGAGTTATCATAAAATTTGGAAATACAACGAGTGCGTAGCACGAGTTGTATTACCTAAAATTTTATGATAACGAGTAATTGTGAAGGAGGAGAATAATCAGGAAAATGTTATCGACACGAGTTGTATTTTATATGAGAATTTCACAAAATTTGCTTTTTTTTAGTAATAAAAAATTGGAACTAGAATTATTTATTTCAACTCATTCAGATACATAGATAATTACAATTCATTACAATTGAAATTTTGAACATTGAAAGTACAATTCTGGAACACTATTTTTGAATTTGTTTGCTCATTTTTCGTCTCATTAGAGCTGCTACAAGAGTAGACGTTTTTGTTGGCATCGCTGAATGAAGAACTTGATGAACTCGCTCTCATTTTAGTGACGATTTCAGAGTGTCTTTTTGGCTGCATGTTCATATAGGATTGTAAAGAACTGGAACTGCTTTGTCCTGTGATCTTCATCATTTCTTGTTCAGACACTTCAGCTTGGGCAAGGTGAGTAACAGCGGTAGACCTATGGCTGTGATTGCTGAATTTTTTGTTCTGAATATCCAAACCCATTTTCTGACAAGTTTCTTTAGTCCATTTTGACATAGAGTTTATTCCAATAGGAGAATTTTTGTACCAACCAATACTGTCAGGATCTTTCCATCTAGGATTCGGAGTTAGGAAAAAGCGGTCGGACGTGATATGTCCAGGGCGTTTTTCCATCACTTTGTGGAATATGCGAACAGGGCAAATATCGGGGTCCTCAGTATTTTTTATTAACCATTTGCTTGAAGTACATGATTTTGACCCACCTTGATTGGTTTTGTTAAATATGGGATTATATTCAATACGTCCAGTCGGCCGTCCAACATTATCCTTTTCCACTATAAAAAAACTAACCTTCGAGTAACATCCTTCATTGCCCCTCCAAGCAAGTTCTTTGGCTGCAATGAAAAAAAATTTCTTGATGAGTCCCTCCGGATTGTTTTCTTTCCAATATCTCAGTAATCTCATATTTTCCTCAATTGTAAAAGCAGTTGAACTCGTTTTCCTCTTTTCGACATCCCCTTGAAGTAATTTTCTCTTCGCATCTCTTGCATCACGGGCTGATCTAAATTCTAGGTCAGCAAATGGATTCATTTTCACATTATAATCATTATAAAACTTGTCTTGGAGCAGTTTTGCGACAACATTCCAATTGAATTTTATAACAGTTTCTTTATATTCACTGCCATCCTGCTTCTTCATATTGAAGGCATAATCTTTCAATATATTCGCAATTTCTACTGGGGTAGTTTCCTTTTCGACAACATAATTCCTATTTCGGCAAAAGTCCATAAATTGTTTCCAAGCATAATCTTTCGATTTCCTTGTATTTTTTGGCGTATTCTGTGCAATTGCCAAATTAATTTTGATATTTGTAGCAGTTCCCCATCTATTGGATTCCATTTCTTTTTCGAATTACCGAATAATATTCCGAAAGCGAAACGATATTCAAACGTCAGTTATGCGTCAGAATTTCCGTTACCATGGAAATCCAGATAGTGGTATAATCGTATATTAATTCGCTGCAGGAGAAAATAATCTACAAAGCTTCAACCTCATTGGATGTGTTTTGTCATTAGGAACAATTTCATTGGTTTTTTGACAGTTGCGTGAAATTCTCACATGAGAATATTGGCTAAATTCAGTGTGAGTCAATATCAATACTTACATAAGTTCAGGAAATTACCAGGAAATTAATTCCTATTTTGTCAATAACCAAACACAGTTTTAGACAAAAATTGCAATAAATCAATAAATAAAATTATTGACATCTCTAACTTTATTCAAATTATTCCACCTATCGCCCCCACGTAACACTTGGCGCGGAAGATGTAAAGGCCCGAGGTATGTTTTTTCCATGCAGGGTCGGGCGCAGTTATAATAGAAATCTCAGCTGTACGCGTAGCTATAAGCAAATTAGATTTCGACGGGGCAGTTGTTTGCCTAATCTAAGGATATTAATAATTATAAAAATGGATTATTCTGAATACAAAAGTTACAGTGCTCTTGTTAAATTAACTTGAAGCCAACTTGAAGCCAAGCAACATTAAAGCAAGTCATCATTGTGTGCTCGTCAAAATCGATCAAATTAATTGAGTAATAAAGTGATTTAAATATTGTGTTTGGTATCAAACTGTGAGGCAGAGTGCAAGCCATCTAATGAGAAAATCAATTTTGTTGAACATTCAACAACGAATGCATAATCTGCAACAGAAATGTGTAGCATTTCTTTTTTCCTTCTGACCAAAAAAACCACTTGGTACGATAAAAAGTGTAAACTGATAAAGTAAGTGATAAAGGCTAATATGCATTAGTCCAGTGGATTTAGGCAAAATTCCAGATTAGTAAATTTGATGTGACTCTCAGTGAGTGTTTACTAACATTTGAATCATTGTTATGTGTGAAAATAGTCAAGAAGGAATAAAAATTTGTAAGCATTGCAGAAAAAGTGTGAAATTCGCCTTTGAATGTGAGTTTTGTCAAACATACTATCATCCTAGCTGTGCGCGGCAGGCTAAGGTTATATATCAGCGGGACAATAAAGAAGAATACGTAAATTGTGGTCACACCGATAGTCAAAATACCTCCACAACTAGATCTGAGAGTGTTCCAAAAATGGATGAGAGGAAAATCAAATCAATCTTTAAAGAGATGACTACTGAGTTCTTGAATCCATTCAAGATAAATATTGAGCAAGAGTTCTCCGAACTGAAGAAATCTACCCAACACATATCCAATTCTGTGGATGAACAGAAAACTAATCTTGACAAAGTTGTGTGTGAACTACAGCAATTAAGGTTGGAAAATGGAAAATTAAATCAAAGAATTGAAGCAATGGAGGTGAAAATTGCAGCTCTTGAGGCTCAATCTACAGAAAATGATCGTTTGCACATCGTTAACCAGGCTGAAGTTACAAATACGTCATTTTTCCAAAATGAGGAGGCTATTTCTGAATGGGAAGAACGTAAGAAGCGTAGCAAAAATATTATAATAACAAATATAAGTGAGTCTACAAAAAACGATAAGACACAGAGGATCCTAGATGAAACTGATAAAGTACAACGGTTACTTTCAGATATTCAACTGCTTGATCGTAATGTAAAGGTATTTAGACTGGGAAAATTCGATCCAAATAAAATAAGGTTATTGAAAGTCATATTCAAAACAGAAGAGGATGCAAAGCAAGTTTTTTTCAATAAGAATAAATTACCTGGTGGTGTTAAGGTGTTTTTTGATCAAACAAAGATGCAAAGGGAATATTACAAGCATGTGAAAGATAAACTTAGAGAGATGGTAGAAAATGGTGATACTTCTAAAACTATAAAATATGTGAACTCTGTCCCTAAAATTGTTAATTTAAAAAACAAGTAGAGCCTAATATTCAAAGTCGTTACGTCAGTTCTCCTAATTTTGAGCAACATATTATATATTCCAATGTTAGTAGTTTTTTAGCTCACAAGGCTGATATTCTTTTGAACATTGTTTGTTATAAGCCTTATGTAATTGTTCTTAGTGAAACATGTATCACTGAAGATATCGATGATGCTGAACTTTATATTGAAAGGTACCAGATGTTTAGATGCAATAGTACAAGTCGTTATACGGGTGGAGTTTTAATTTTTGTAAGGGAAGATGTTGAAGTTAAGTCAAGTAAAACTCATATAATTGACATGGTTTATTGGTGTCTGTTCATTAAAATCAAAATAGGTAATAATCTATGGAACATTGGGGGTCTTTATAGGTCTCCAAGTTCCAGTAAGCCCGTTTTCATTGATGCTCTAGAGGATGTGATAGAAAATAAATTTGCTGACGGTAAAAGATGTTTATTAATAGGTGATTTCAATTTCAATTTTTATAGTAACGAATATTATGAGCAGAAAATTGAAACAATATTTAACATGTATGGGTTGGATCAAGTTGTCCAGGATTATACTAGATGTTGTGGTAATTCAAAAACTTTAATTGATTATGTTGTTACCAATTATGATAATGTTAGAGCAATTGTAAATGAACCTAATGTTTCTGAGCATGGCATCATATCAATTAATTTATCCATTGACTACTTTCGATTGCCCGAAAAATCAATCACATTTAGAAAATTTACAGATCAAGGGTATCATAATATAAATATGCAATTAATCTCTTGTAATTGGAATAATAATTCGGTTAATGTTGATAATATTTTACATGAATTAATTGACAATGTGACAACAATTGTTAATGAGGTCGCCCCTGAAAAAACAATATATCTCAAAAGTAATTATGTATCCTACTTTGAAGATGAACTTAAAGAAAAGAGACGCGAGCGTAATAATGCATATTACAATTTTAGGCATTGTGAGGGTGGTCTAAAAGAAGAACGTTGGAATGTCTATAAAATCATTAGAAATCAATATGGTGTTTTACTAAAGAAAAAAGAGAGAGAATATTATGAACAAACTATTGATAACAATAAAAATAATAGTAAGGAATTGTGGAAGTGTCTTAAAAAACTTGTTAAGCCAAAACAAGATGTTGTTAGCCGTATTCAGTTTGAGATTAATCATCAAAATGTAATTTTAAATAAGGATATAGATATTGCTAATAATTTCAATGCATATTTTATAAATAGTGTAAATGAAATAACATCAGTTTTCCAAAATGTACAGCAATGGACCCATGACTACCCTGTTATATCAACTAATCTGACTGATTTTGAGCCTTTAACAATTAATGAACTTAAAAATATTATATTCTCTCTGGACAAAACCAAAAAAGCAGAAATTTTAAATAATAACTTCTTGAAAAAAAGTTTTGATATAGCTGGTTACGCAATATTGAATTTAATCAACACATCACTTAGAACCGGTGTGTTTCCTGATCAATTTAAGGTTTCCACTGTTGTTCCTGTACCGAAAATTAATTCAATTAAAGCTGAAAATTTTAGGCCTTTAAATGTACTACCTACTCTTGAAAAAGTGTTAGAACTGTCTGTATATAACCAATTAACTCAGTATTTCAATACCAATGAATTGTTTCTAGGCAACCAATCAGGTTTTCGAGCAAGACACTCGTGTGAAACGTCTCTACAATTTTTAATATCAGATTGGAAAAATATAATTGATGGAAATCAGTACATTGTTGCGACATTTCTGGACCTTAAAAGGGCGTTTGAAACAATTGATAGAACTATTCTTCTTGAAAAATTAAAGTATTATGGGATATCAGGGATTGCTTTGGATTGGATTCAAAGTTACTTATTAAACAGAAGACAAAAAACTAAGTTTGGAAATGAATTATCAGAGGAACTTATAATTGAGAGTGGCATACCCCAGGGTAGTGTGTTAGGTCCATTGCTTTGTATAATTTATTTAAATGATATTAACCACATTTCTGGATCACATTGTATAAATCTTTTTGCAGATGATACATTGGTTTATTGTATACATGAAAAGTTGGATCAGGCGATTATTGAAATGAATAGGTCCTTAAATAGCATTGAAACATATTTATTTAATAATAAACTTAAACTAAATGTCAGTAAGACAAAAAGTATGGTTTTGACATGATCTTATAAGTATGATCAAATTGAATGGGCAAATGCGGTTATAAAAATTAACAATGTTACCATTGAAAATGTAACTGAAATAAAATATTTGGGATTTATAATTGATAAAAATTTAACACTAAATAGTCATGCTGATTTCATTTGTAAAAAAATATCTAAAAAACTTTTCTTTTTTTCTCGTATATGTAAAAAAGTGTCTATGTATGCCAGATTGACTCTTTTTAAAAGTCTAATACAACCTCATTTTGATTATTGTTCAACATTACTTTTTCTACTTGGTAAAAATAAAATAGCACAATTACAAAAGTTTCAAAATCGGGGTATGAGATTAATATTGGGATGTACCCGTTATACAGCAATTAAATTAATGCTAGAATGTCTTAACTGGTTTTCAGTTGAAGAACGTATATTGTATATGACTATGATCTTTATATTCAAACTAAACAAAGGATTGCTGCCCAATTACTTTCAAAAGTTCTTATTAAGAAATAATGAAGTCCATAGTTACAATACGAGAAGAAATTACAACTTTTACATCAATAAAACTAATACTAAATTTGGAATGAATAGCATGTTCCATAAAGGTTTAAACAAATTTAATAAACTACCACAATTTGTAAAATTATCTACTTCAGTCAACCAATTTAAATCACAATTAAAGAAGTATATTAGTGACAGCTCATCGTAATATTTAATATTCACATTTATCTATTTGTGTAATTTTGTGATATGTATTTATGTATATATATATATATATATATATATATATATATATATATATATACAGTGCGGTCCAAAGGTATGGAATAAATTCATTTTTAGCGTTATTATGTATTTTATGAAAAAATCCTGAAACAGGTCAATTTTTATTGGCAATTTGACAATTTACAGTATGAAAATATTACCCCTTTCTTGCACCCCCTCTGAATTATGAGCACCCCCTCAAAAATTTTAAATGAGAAGGGGGGTCGTGTGGCATCTTGTTCGAAAGGGATTTTCATTATCTGTTCAGCAATACTAAGTTTTTCATTTTTGGTGAAACCATAACGAAGAAAATTTTTTATTAAAATTTTAAAATATTGACACTGTAAATTATGTATCCGTTGAAACAACCTGAAACAGGTCGATTTCTATTCTCAATTTGACAATTTATAGTATGAAAATATCACCCCCTTCTTGCACCCCTTCTGAATTATGAGTACCCCCTCAAAAAATTTGAATGAGAAAGGGGGTTATGTTGCACCTTTTTCAAAAGGGATTTTCATTATCTGTTCAGCAATACTGAGAAAATTTATTCTGAATATGTAAAATGTTGATAGACTGAAGGAAATAATGTAACATAATGTTTAGGAAGTATATTTCAATTTGTTTTACAGTTAAATTAAATGTTCAAAATGACCACCATTCACTTCTTGACAATAAGCAAGGCGATCTTGGAATTCTCGTAGAACATTTTGTAGGACCTCAGGGGTTATGTTGTTAATTTCTTCCGATATCCTAGTTTTTAAATCTGCAATATTGTCTGGTTTATTGAAATATACTTTTGATTTTAAATAACCCCATAAAAAGTAATCGAGAGGAGTCAAATCGGGGGATCTAGGCGGCCATTCAATCGTTCCACGTCTGCCAATCCACCTATTGGGAAAAACTTCTGTCAAATAATCTCGAACAATACGTGTGTAATGCGGTGGAGCTCCGTCTTGTTGATACCAAATTGATCTATCTATTCCATTTGGATCATTAACATCGGGAAAAAGTCTTTTTAATGTAGGCACTAAAAAGTTCATCAAAAAACCTAGATAAACCTCACCATTAATTGTGCCTTCAAAAAAATAGGGGCCAATAATTTTGTTTTTAATGATACCAGCCCAAACGTTCACTTTTTTGGGATATTGTGTGTGAGCCTCACACATCCAATGAGGATTTTCTCTGCTCCAATATCTACAGTTTTGTCTATTAACCGTTCCATTTAAATAAAAAGTAGCTTCATCAGAAAACACAATTTTGTTTATGAACTGCAAATCTGCTTCGATTCTATCCATCATCAGTTCACAGAATTGTTGCCTTCTATCAGGGTCATCCTCATTTAACTCCTGAACCAACTGAACTTTATAAGGATGGTATTTTTCTTTATGTAAAGCTCTCAATATCGATGATTTACTTACATCATTGTCGGCGGCAAGTTGTCTACTTGTCATATGCGGATTTTCCTCAATCGCTAACAGTACATCTAACTTTTTCTCCTCATCCAATGCAGCATTTCGACCTGGTTTTTGACGAGTTTTTACATGTCCAGTTTCACGGTATTTTGTTTCTATTTTGCTAACTGTAGATTGTGATACGTGTTGACCAGGGTATTTATTATTGAACATTTCACAAACTTCCGTTTGAGTTCGTGTTTTATTACCGCATCCAAGCATAATTAAAATGTCTATTCTTTGAGTTTCGGATAAATGAGCCATAGATGAATCGAATACACACAAAAATATTTTTCAATACACCGACGTCTGCCAGCAACTCACAAATATCAAAATAACAGTAGTTTACTAGATTGACATTATATTATTTATGGGTTTTGTGAATAATTTTTTGGTGTCTTCAACGACTTTTTCCTGACTTTTTTAGCAAGACAGATAAGAAAGTATAAATTGTCAAATTGAGAATAGCAATCGACCTGTTTCAGGTTTTTTCAACGGATACATAATTTACAGTGTCAATATTTTTAAATTTTAATAAAAACATTTCTCAGTTATGGTTGCACCAAATATGAAAAACTTAGTATTGCTGAACAGATAATGAAAATCCCTTTCGAACAAGATGCCACACGACCCCCCTTCTCATTTAAAATTTTTGAGGGGCTGCTCATAATTCAGAGGGGGTGCAAGAAGGGGGTAATATTTTCATACTGTAACTTGTCAAATTGCCAATAAAAATTGACCTGTTTCAGGATTTTTTCATAAAATACATAATAACGCTAAAAATGAATTTATTCCATACCTTTGGACCGCACTGTATATATATATATATGTATATATATTTTTTCATTTTTCGTATATATGTACACTTTGAAATGGTCGATAAATTTAAATAGTTAATAATGTTGTTATATATTTATACATTTGTATGTTTTTATATTAGGCTTGCCTACTTAATAAATACTTACTTACTTGATTAATCTGCACGCATCACAATATTTAGTGGCATATGTACTAGTCCGACCCTGGTCGGCGGCATGGGAATCAATTTCGTGCTAATCGACCATTTTTTGAGCCTTTTTTTATTTATCTTATATGTTTGACGACAACTATACATGTATTTTGTTTTAATGAAGATTCTTGAAAGTATATCACCGTTTATTTATATATTCCTATCACTACTTAATATAGGTATAACCAATGCCTGTATAATTATTTCAATTTAAAAACCACCGAATATATACTGTTCGTTAGTTTTTCTTGGCAACTGTGAATCTATTGCATGATTTTCGTTCAACTGAATTATTTTAAGAGTTTTTAGAATTCTAAAGTACGGTCCTGTCTGTTTCCAAGCAAATATTTCTAATTCAACCCTGACTTTTACGCCCGAATCGCGTCTTCAAGGTCATTCCCGACCACTTCCAAATACTGGCTGAGTTTCCTAGCTGTGTGTTTATTAAGCTGTGCTAGAATGCCAATGCTGCATAAGCCTGTAATATAAAGACGAATCCTACACAACACCAGTGAGAATGCGCAGTAACACCGCTGCCATGCCAGAGGGGCAAGAGGGGGTTTGAATGAAATGTTATGGTAGATGTTTATAAAGTGAAATATGATATTCATTGAATTTTGCCGTGAGTTTTAGAAAGCGACTGATTTGAAAACAATTGTAGTGGTCGACCAGCTATGAGTTTATCTTACTGAAAGATTGCATGCATATGAAGCTGTACGTTCGAGATTTGTATTTCTTAATCACATCCAGAAGATGGATGCTGAAAATTTGCACGCTGCAGCAGAAGCATTGGTGAGAGTGCACAAGGATTATTTAGACCCTAGTTTTGGTAAAGAGTTGGTTCAATTTGTATCTTTGATCTACTTATACAAAAAGGACTATAGAAAAGACAAAGACCAATCTCCGGATATATTCTACTACCAAATTCTATAAAATTAAAATTTCAGAGCTACATTTCCAAACCTTGAAATTGCATTGAGAATGTAATTGGTTTAGATGGTATCAAATTGCACTGGAGTATCAAATTGCACTGGAGATCACTCATTTTCAAAAATGAAAATTATAAAAAATAGGCTTCGAACCACGATGAGACAAAACAGTGTATCAAAGCTATCTCTCTTCAGCGAAATCATTAACGATTTTTCGGCAAAAAAAAGCTCGGAAGGTTCCGTCCGTTTTCTTGTTTCTTGTTTTCGATTTTATTTATATATGTTTGTTAAATGCTAGAAGAATCTACTTGGTTCCACAATAAATGATTTATTGAAAAATCCGACTGAAAGAATTGATAATTTTTTTGGAAAATAATTTGGGGCCAATGGGCCTCCACTCCTTTGTTGACCCAAGGCCTCCAGACCTCTAAATCCGACCCTGTTGACGGCGATAGGATAGCTGCAGAACACTGCAGGAGCGAACCTCATAAATCCCTAGGCCGCTAACCTCCGAGCAATAAAAGAAGAGGTGCCATTTCTATATGCACAACACACGTTGTTATGAAAGCTGCATATCACTATCCTTTGTGATAGTTTGTTGGTTCGGATTTGTTATTGTTATGATATTCGTATGTAAGCTTAGAACCAGCGGTGGCGTGCTGATGAATTTGTTTAATGTTATATTTTTATCTATTATAGAAGACCACATGCCTGGTTGGAAAGCACGTGTGTTATCAAGATGTCAATCAAAAATACTTTATTGTGCGAAGAATTAAATTCTTGCTGACAAAGCATAGAATAAGGTAAAAAATAATGAAAAAATTATTGCTGAAGTAAAAAAGTCAAAATGTTCAGATTTTTTAATCACATCAATAAACTATATTATGCACTATATATTTTATATGCTATACATGCATTATATTACACATAAGAATTTACACATAAACTATAATATAAAGGGATTATATTCACATTAATGTTAAAAGTGTATCATTGAAATACTCATCCCAAGTGTAGTAAAAGCCTTCTGCAGACATACCAATCAACAGCTCTATTTTGATGTAGCCTTGATTTGCTCACAGGGTGGAGCGGTGACTTGCTTGAAACAAATAAAAATTCTGGTTTGCATTCTTCTATTCCTTTGCTGAAGTAGTCTAATTTTTTTAATCTGACGGGTTATAGTTCTCGTTGCTACTTTTAAACACTTTCTTCTGGTATCATCTATGTCCATATCATCGGTTTCACAATCACAAATTCCTCTGAAATAGCATACATTTCAAACTCACACACACATATAACTGCCAAGTTATTATATTGTTAAAGTTGCAGAATAATGAAGTAAATTTCATGACCAACAAATTAAAACTAAAAAAAATATCACTGAACTATAAATTAAGTACTCTAAAGACATTCCAACAAGACTTCACAATCTTTATGAATAACTAGGCACAATGTTATCAATAGAATAGCTCGGAAAACATATCACTCCTCTTGAGGCTATGAATCCTATACATCAGTACCCAGAATTTTTTTTTATACAGATAGGAAACCCTATACCTATTTGGAATTCCTCAGAAAATGTTATTATTCAAAAAAAATCCTGCATCTTCCCAAACTCGAAATTCACTATCCAAACTGTGCTCATTTCCATTTGTCTAAGAGGGACATAAAAAATTAGAAGTACAATACAGAAAAAAGTCTTTGATTTTTGCATTTACGTTGAAGAAATTCAATGAGGAATCTCTTGGAATTGGGAGTATGAGCTCTCTCAAAATATTAAAAATAATAGTCAACTCATTGATAAGATTTCAAACTTGCGATGATTTACAGTTTTCCATTTATAATAAAGGAGTTTGTTTTCACGTCCGGTTTAACCGGAAGCGCTGCGCCACTGAAAACATCGATTATTCATGATGATATATGTGATATTCCATGTTAACAAAATTTCATTCAAAACTTCTGATGAACCGATTACTTACGTGATAATCCCTGTGATGATCCAGTAGGTACCCATCAGATTGAGTCTATAATAGCCAGTGGCTTATGATTTGAATTTGGTTATGAATACTTGAGCTTGCTTACTTACATACTTTTTAGTGTGCCTACATTGCAACAAGTTTTTCTAATTATTGATAGGTAATCGTTTTTAAAGTTGACTTACATAGTAACAAAGTTTTTTACAGCTATAATAGGCCATTGGCCGCAGTGGAGGGCCTGATACGGGCCCACTCACGTTCAAACCTAACTAACAAACCTATTTCAATAGTGTATAATTGCATCAAAATCGGGATAAAAATGAGCAGATTCAGTCAACTCATTTAATACGACCAAAAAGGTCGATACGGAATGCCAATTAATTATGGTTTATGCCATGATTACCTTGCTGCAGCGGCCATGGTTTGATTTGACCAGGCGATAAATAAGTCATAAACGGACGTAAACAAACATGATCACCAAGTTAAGAGTGAATATAATACGGAATTCCAACCTGATCAACGAGTACAAACGGAAATATCCGACAATGCCCTTTCTAAACATGACTTGGGCTGATATGTTTGTAAACAACGTCGGGTATGTTGCTTTCAAGAAAGAGATAGAAAAGCCCTCTCTATATCTTTTATTGCTCGAAGCCGCTAACAGGCTGATTCGCCCCCGCCCACCTGTTCTTGAAAAAGGTAGGAAAGGATAGAAATTTCCTGTCTTCATATCATATTCCGGAAAATGAATAGTCTTTTATTGTTTTTTTTTGTCAGTCATTAAGAATTATCGATCATGCCGGGAATCACATGTTGAAAAGTAAGACCATCGTCATTCTAAGTCTCATGAAGACTTATAGGTTGATAGTAAGAGTGCATCCGGATGATGAAAAGCAAAGCACAAATTTTCTTTTTGTGAATAAAAACGATAATATAATAGTTACATTACAAGCAAGTTGCACTCCTTTGTATTGTCGGTGCGTGAAGCAGTGGAGGCGATAAGGGGCCCGCAGAGCCCGCTGTACGGGGGGGGGGGCAGCTCCAGAAAGGGCCCCTTTGACCTCTTTGCTTTCTCCAGATAACCTAACAAAATTTGGCGGGGAGGGGCGAATCCTTATCGCCGCCACTGGCGTGAAGCAATAGTTTTTGCATCCATAGGTGGGTCTGGCAGGTTGCATTTGAAAGAGGTACCACATTAGTTTTGTCGATATATAGAGAAAGTGAGTTTGTATCATAACATTTACGATGTTATAAAATATTTGCTGTTCATAGGAGACGGTTGAAAAAAATACCAAAATTAGTTACATTCTTTCAGCGATTCTTACGAAGCTAAATTGAGCTAATTGCGATTTATTAACTTGTTCGATTAGATCAGCTTTTCAATTTCAAGTACGGTCTTTTATGAAAAATGGTCATAACTCAGTTGTTATTGTGGAAATGAAAAGTAATTGGACGTACATGGCTGACCAGAATGGACTTGAATTACGGATCGTTTAATACCGAATAATTACTGAAAACAATAAACGTGTCAGAAGATAACTATCGTATAACGAAGAAATATCGTTTCAAGCTTCGAGGTGCAAGTTGTAAATATTTCATTGGACTTGATGGAGTAGACATTAAAATTTTCTGAACCTAAATAATAATTTCTTTGCCATTTCATCATGCATCATGCATCTAGAAATAAATCAAAATGAGCTTTAATGTCAGAAGAGTTACTTATGAATCTTCATTAACAAGACATATCAAAATGAACTGAATTAAATTAAACACTTTAAACTGATAATAATAATAATGAAAGGAGCGACGACCACTTAATGCACTTCATTCAGAGCGACTTAAAAAAAAGAAGGCGCATTCGCCATTTCAAGGAAAACCCCAATTACTAATAATGAGCCGTATTCATGAAAGTGAAGCATCCCGAGTGTAAGGCAGAATTATAAGGTAATGCTTAAAAGTAAAAGGTGGAAGGAAGTATGAATTTTCTTCATTACGTTTTTATAATGATTTAAAGCTTGATATTGCCATTGGGGAAAAAAAAGCTCAAACACGTCAATTTTCTTTTTCAGAAGCGCATTTTTTGGTATACTTATATTTTTGATGACGTCATCACTGTTATGACGTCATTATATTTATTTTTTAATAGCCATACCCTATTTTGAAAATACCTTCAAAAAGAACGCATTTTTCTGTGTATGGATGTTATATTTTTTCTTATGTAACAAAACCGTATGTTCGAGAAATGAAAGATATTTCATTCATAATAATGTAATATTAGATACCTACGTTAACGTGAACTTTTGAGTTGAGGTATCTCCACAAAAAAAAATCTAGTGGGATTAGATCAGGAGATCTAGGTGGCTACTCTAAAAATCCTCGTCTGCGATCGAAATCACCTTCATTAAGTTAATGAATTACTTTCACTTTATATGGGTGCCACTTATCCCTTTATAGTCATTTCAAAACAGACATTTGACACATTGATTGCTCCAATGCAATTTGACACTGACTGTAAATATGTTTTTAAAATTAGACTTATCAATAATAGTTAGCTATCGAATCATTGTGGTATAAATAAGTTATCGACATCATGGCCCATTTCAGCGAAAAGCAACGCACAGAGATATTAATGATGTTAGGTTTTGGAGATAAGACCCGTACGCAAGCTGAGGTTTGTAACTTATTTAACAATAAATATCACGATAGACCTTTTACATGTTCGACGGTGAGCAAAGTCGGAGCAAAATTTAAAAATTTTGACTATGTCGGTGATAATTATACGAAAGGTCGTCCAGGCGTTACGGAATTGGATGTAATGTATATTATTGAGTGGTGGCTGGTAACTCAGCGGTTCCATGCATTTGACGTATGATCGATGTATTGGCGGTTGAATATTCCGCTAGCTTCCGCGGTCATTATTATTATTATCATTGCAAGCAAATCCTCATAAACCTTTTCGTCAAGTTGCATAGGAGCAATGAATGTGTCAAACGTCTATTTTGAAATGACCAAGATAGAAGACGAGGATTTTTAGAGTGGCCAGCTAGATCTCCTGATTTAACCCCACTTTGTGAGGATACCTAAGTCAAAAGTTTACGTTAATAGGCCTAACATTACATTATTGTGAATGAGATATGTTTTATTTCTCGAACATACGGTTATCCAACATAAGAAAAAATATAACATGCACAGAAAAATACATTCTTTTTGAAAGTATTATCAAAATAGAGTAATGCCATTTAAAAAAAATTATAATGACGTCATTACTCGAACTGTGACGATGTCATCAAAAATATGAGTAGACCTAAAATGCGCAACTCAAGACGTGTCTGAGCTTATTTTCCCTAATGGCCATATCAAGCGTTTAACAAATTTGTTCCAACCTTTACTTGCTTACTGTAAACAAGTACCACCTTATACCACCTTTCCGCTAAAACAAATGTAAAAATTTCCTTCAGAACAGATAAAAGTATTTTTTTCCCACAATTTCATGGAAATTCGAAATTCTACACATTCTTGAAATTCTCATTTCAATCGTTGCTTACTTTTTATTCTTCACAAAATTTGTATTAATGACGAAGGCGTAGAAGGGCAACGAGCAATTTTTTTTTGGAATCCCGACTTTAATCTCGGACCACCGACTTTAATCTAGGGGGGTCCGACTTTAATCTCGGACCCCCGACTTCAATCTCGGACCCCTGACTTTAACCTTGGACCTCCGACTACGATCTAGGACCCCCGACTTTAATCTCGGACCCCCGACTTTAATCTCGGACCCCCGACTTTAATCTCGGGGGTCCGACTTCAATCTCGGACCCCCGAGTTTAATCTCGGACCCCCGGATTTAATCTCGGGGGTCCGACTTCAATCTCGGACCCCCGACTTTAATCTCGGGCCCCTGACTTTAATCTTGGACCCCCGACTTTAATCTCGGACCCCCGACTTTAATCTCGGACCTCTGACTTTAATCTCGGATCCCCGAGTTTAATCTCGGACCCCCGACTTTAATCTCAGTCCCCCGACTTTAATCTCAGACCCCCCACTATATTCTCGGGGGTACGACTTTAATCTCAGTCCCCCGACTTTAATATCGGGGGTCCGACTTTAATCTCGGAACCCCGACTTCAATCTCGGACCTCCGACTCTAATCTCGGGGGTTCGACTTTAATCTCGGACCCCCAACTTTAATCTCGTACCCCCGACTTTAATCTTGGACCCCCGACTTTAATCTCGGGGTCCGACTTTAATCTTGTCGGGGGTCCGAGATTAAAGTCGGGGGTCTGAGATTAAAATCGGTCCCCCGAGATTAAAGTCGAGGGTCCGAGATTAAAGTCGGAACCCCGAGATTAAAGTTGGAATCCCGAGATTAACGTCGGACCCCCGAGATTTATAGAAAGCAATAGTTCTGGTAGAAAACTTTGCCAAGAATCTTACAGATATAATTCAATGGTCGTAGGGGGCAGTAGTTTTTTTATCTTGCGTTTACTTGCTCTACAAAAATACCTATTATATAGGTTTATGCGGAAGACTGGATTACTGACTTCACCTTTCATTACAAGACAAACTGCTGTAGGGACATAATTCCGTGTACTGGCGTATCCAAACATTTCATACATATGCTTTTTTTTCATGCGGACAAATGGTTAACATTGTTTCAACTTAGCATAATTTACAAATTATCCAAAACACTGCCTCATAATCCGTATTAGTAGTAACGAATGCATAGTCAATGCTTATCATTTTCACCATTATCGCTAATGGGCTAAATCCGATATTCAATGTGTAAAACGAGTTGTATAACCCGGAATTATAATCATCAGTAATTGTGAAACTTTATCGTTCATTCACTACGATTATGCAACGCATTATACACAGTTCGGCGATTCCGAACAATAGAGGATTTAATGAAAGAAGGAGAATTACAAGTTGGTATCTGTTTAAAAACACTTAGTGTTACATATTAATAGACGAATATTTATTGTTTGATCATATGAGATTTTAGATGCGTGAAAGAGTCTAAACACTAGTTAATTTATTCCTGAAATGAATAGTAATACCAATTCATTGTACAGGGAGGTCTCTTAGAATTTGAAAAATAATATTGACAAACGCGAGAGCCAGAGAAAACTATGTGAAGTTGAAAACGGATTTCAAGAATGTACCCTTCATTGGTTCCAGTCTTACTTGGTTCGGGGAACCGCACCCAAAAAGTATTCATCGGACATGAATCTTCCGAATGAGGGTACATTAATAATTGCGGCGTACCACAAGGGTCAGTTCTGGGACCAGTACTCTTTTTGGTATACTTGAATGATCTGACGCTTCTTTATGTTCAGGGTAAGTTAACACATCCTCTTGTGACGTGGAAAATATTAATATTTAAGGTGAGCAAATTAGAGTCTCGCCATTCCTTTATCTTAAATAAGTCATTCTGAATTGTTTTCTTAGGTGTTGAACAGGACCAAATTACTCTCCTTCAAGTGTGACATGGAATGTATAAGTCATGACCCACTAGAACGTAAACACCACACAAAATTGCGTGGCTTAATTATTGACATCGAGCTGACATTTGAAGTACACATCTTGTATCTCAGTAAAAAACTGGCCTCGGGCCGAAAATATGGCTACAAAAGCGAGAATGGGTCAGAAACAGCAAAAACAGTATATTACGCTCTCGTGGAGTCCCACCTCAGATACAGTTTTGCTTTCTGGAGAGATTTAAGATATAAATGTAAGGTACCTCCCAAACATTCATGCAGACCGCTGCGTATCTCCATCCTCGAACCTGACCAAAAAATCAATTATATACGAAGGCATTATAATATACAACCACCGAACCTTACACTTAAATACTAATCGTGGTATTAGCCAGGAAAATAGTTGTTTTCGGATAGATTTCTGACCCAATTTTTCCTATTGTATAGGATTATGGCAATGAGCACCGTCCTGGTAAGGCAGGACACCTTGTTTCTTTCTTGACAAGCGCTCATTTTGAACAATGCAGATTTCTTCATAAAGACTAATTCTTTTAAAACATTTAGAAAGTCTGTTAAAGATGAATGATTTGAGGGAGCTTATTATAGTTTTGTAATAATATATTGAGACACCACTGGTCATGGGACAAAATCAATCCATTTCAATAAGAAAGTTGCATCCCATATGTTCCACCGAGCGCGAGCGTTAGGGCCAAAGTTTAGTTACAAAAATAAATTGCACTCCAAATTTATGAGGGGCGTGTTACGAACAATATATTTTTCGTGAGAATCGTAAAATACGTTCAGCTTTGAAGATATTGTAGAATCTGGTGATTGCAGACTGAATAGCTCAAGGGTCAATTATTTACCATCAGATACCGCTCGTTTGGATGCCAGAGAATTTCCTAGAACCAACTCAATATAGAAACGAACAGTCGTTGCCGACCGATGATGAACCCTTCATCCCATATACACCTACTAAGTAGGCTTAATAAGCCTACTTAGTAGGTGTATATGGGAGTGAAGGGTTCATCATCGGTCGGCAACGACTGTTCGTTACTAAACGATCTCCCAAGGAAATCTGTTTTCAACCCAATATACTTCTGACCGTTCAATTAATTCATTTCTGCCTCAAATAATACATAATATGGAAATAGGTCGTTCGTTGTAAATGTGTGCAAATTATTGTTATTTTGAAAGTAAGAAGGCAGAGTGACGTCGGACGAGCAAAGAGAATGTTTGGTAGTTTTTCTGATCGTTTTCTACCAATAAATATGAACATTCAGCAAGAGTCCTATTTGTACGGGGCGATCACCCATATGATGTCACGTAATAGGAAAACTTATATGTAATTAATTAGGATTGTAGAACATCAGAATAGGGTTTAGAATGCCAAGACCAGTCAAGTAACGACACCTACCTTAAGATCTTACAAGTAACACCCTGAGGGTGGGTGGGATCATCCGCTCTTTCTTTTAACGAATTATAGATTTGAACCGTTTGAGATCTAAGAACAAGAGGCAGTTGAAGCGTTGTTTTGAATCAGTAAGTCGAGTGAAAAATCCAGAGGTCAAGGACTCAGAGTAGAAGGGTTCTTAAGTATCATTTCTCAAAGTTTCTAATCAGCTTTACGTATTTAAAGATGGCCTTGGTAAGCTAACATGCTAGATATTACATTGTCAATTAGAAAGGTCTTTGTTTTCAGTTATAAAGATATTGTTTCAGTCTGTTCTTATATTATGAAATTTTCAGTATTTTGACGTTAATGATGAAAGTAAATTCTCTATATCATTTTTTTTCTCGTAAATATTAACATTCAAGTCGCATATTTATACAGTTTTATATTTATTTTCTCTCCTTTTGCCTTAATAAATGAAAAACAGACTATTTCTCGAATTTCCTTTGTTAGTTGAGTCAATAATTGAACAAAACCAAAATTACTGAAATGTTGGAACCAATCAACTCTGAACGGGCACGTTCGATAAGTTAAAGTGTCACCAATTCAGAGCAATAAGCCGGCGAGGTGAGTAAAATCATTGTTATGATTGAGATCACATATGAGGGTTTTATAGCTGAACTAATTGCCACAAAAGTGATATTCTGTGAAGTTGTTGGTTAAATGAGAGTATTTTGGACAGAATAGTACCAAACATATTATTTCACTAGCTTAAAGAATTCACACCCTAACGGCCAACCACCGCTCTGAATTATATGTATGAATAAATAAAGGAAGAGGACATTAAGAGTCATTCTGATCTAATATTCAATTAATTATATGTTCAATCCAGCTGATTAAGAATTGCTAGTAGAGAAAAGCTAGTACAGTTTGGAGGAGTACTATTCTAATACTTGGTAGAGGCAATCCATGAAAACAGTTTCGTGTAATTGTAAAACAAAATATATGTGTCTTGATATAGAAGACGGGTAGTCTCTTGACTGGACTAGTTGAAAAAAACTGAGTTTTGGAAAGTATCATTAAAAGAAACTTTTCCTTGAGGTTGCAGTCAATTGGGAACGGCCAGTGGATAGAAAAACTATTTATGCATGCAGTTCTACTCACATCTAGATGTGAGTAGAGCTGCATGCTCTTGGTCAAAATGGTGCCGACTGAAATATACCTTAATCATGATTGATTTTCGAATATTGTTCATATTATATTTTATTCGTTTTTACAAACTGTTGTATAGGATGTTTTAATAATAAAGTGCACTGTGATCTTCTTAATAGCAACCTCGAGTTAGTAAGTTGTTTTTTATAACATAAAGTCACATTTTTTACAAAGTGGACTATTTTATGTTTCAGATGTCTTGATAAAGAATACATAATGTTCGAAAGCTAGAAAATTTAACAAATAGTTCTTCTATCCACTGGCCGTTCTCAATTGACTGCAACCTCAAGGAAGAGTTTCTTTTTATGATACTTTCTCCAAAACTCAGTTTTTATCTTGATATATGTACATTTTTTGAAAACACTATATATTAAAAAAAAAACATAAAAATATTTTTCTAATCAAATTATTATGTGATTATTGTAATATATAAAAAAAACATTGATATTTAGTATATTCAACACATAACTCTTATCTTTTTTCAACATAAATGCCTTACTTGCCTTACTTTTTGAATGTTACTGTATACAAGTAAATTAACGCTTTATATTGTTTAATGAGCTCCAACAAAGATCCCCTTGAAATATAAAATACATTTTTTCAAGAAACTGAAAATCGTCAGGATAACTAAAAGGAGCTAAGTAGGTTTCAAGATGAGTCCGTAGTCCGATTTTTTTTTATGAAAAATCACAAATAGAGATTTTTCTATTTGTTGTCTTCTTTTTGATTGCCAATGTATATAACCAATACTGATAGGCTGTGAAATCACAAATTTTTCTCTTGGAGTGAATAAAATACAAACTAGATAAAACTTTCAACACTGATCCGCTAATATGGAAATATTTTAGAATTTTTCCGGTAGTGCATTGGTTCATTTACTGATATTTTTTCAATGAAGTTAAACGAAGAACACTTGTTTATAAATAAGTTTCAGATACCCCGAAAGCAACTTTCGAAGCTCGTCCTCGGGGGAGTATCTCACTTCCTCACTGGTAACTCGATAAACTCATAACAACTTTTAAAGTTCTCACCTCTTTCAAGACTCCTATCGAACTGGCTGTCGACTTTTGCCCGGAGGGCTTCCAGATCAAAGGGGGATGATATGCCGTGATCCACGCTCCGACTTTTGCTCCTGAAATATAAGAAGAGACATGTTTAATTGGAAAAACTAACTTGTTTGTGCAAGCGGTGAGTGTAAAAAAAATTGACGATGAGTTATTATACACAAACTTTTTAGGACAGATGATTGCTAATATAAGCGCACTTGAGAAAAATATACCCCAATTCTAATAATGAACGAAGAGCTGTTACCTAAACGTAATGTGCTCGATCGACTGGGAGATGGTGATAGATTTCAGGTGACGATTTTCTCGTTTATGCCTCTGAGACGACTGATAGATATGAAAATGATGACAAAAATTATGAAAAATTTGAGCAGTAGCGGCGTTGCTTTCATATAAAGAATTCAATTTTCATTTGCATAAAAAATATGTGTTTTGGGACGATGTTATCGCCGCTGCCATGTACATCATCAACATGTTAAGATAGACACTGTAAGCAAAAAATAATAGGCATAAGGGCTGCACGTGGCCACGTGACGTGAACATGTGAACAAAAATTAAAATTTTAGGCGATTTTACTCGTTGCTGCCAATTGAAAGAATGTAAGTTTTCCTCATGAATCTACCATAAAAAAATGGCATAAGGACTGCGCATGCCAAAGTGGGGTTAAGTGCCAGAAAATTTTGTGGAAATTCCAAAGGGTTTCTCGATAATTTTGTCGTGAATGATTTGGAGTAGGTACGATTTTAATTTGATGGTATAAATGTTCACTACGCAAAATGGTATGAGTGTCGGGCATGTCCCTCATATTAAAAATAATTAACGAATTTGTACAAAAATACATGAAAATTCATACCATTCTGAATTTCATGGCATTTTCGAAAAAGTTACTTCAAGCCCCTATAACAAAAGGCTTAAGTATCGAAGTTGCCGAAAGTATGAAACAACATAAAACATTATACACCAAAAGCTAGCAACATATTTCCAGATGTCATTTTTCGATACAGTGCAGTAAAAGTAGAGTATGGCAGCTTCCGGCGGTGGGGTTATAAAAAAATTCAAAATAGTTAGAAATAAGATTTGATTGATTTCTAATTATTCCTTCTAATTATTTCTTAAATATAAAATACTCACGATAATAGCAATCTTTATATTGAAAACTGTTTGATAAGAAAATATTCGAAGTGGTTTAACAAACCTCCTTCACAATATGCTACTCGTCAAGCTATAAATACAGGGTGTTTCCGAATTTGGAGCGTTCTGTTTCATCAATTTCAAGAATCAATACCCAGTTCTCATTTGGTTCGTTGCTTCCACCGGTTTGTATCGACAAATGTTTGTCGGTAACATTACTTCATTATCGCTCATTATCAATTCCGTTGATGTTATGAAATGGACAGTTTAATTCATATTCTGCGAACAGCTTATTCAGTGCATTCCATTTAAAAATGGCCACCCTGAATAACTGTTGGTACAATGATTTTCAGGAAAAATAAAAAAACACGTCAACAATAGTATACAGGGGGGCACATTTTGACATATTCACATTTGATCTAACTTTCCCTATCGCACCCCAAGAGCATGTCACCAATTTTTTTTCAATGGATCACCCTATATTGTTTCGCATTATCCATGATGAGCAGATTTCAACAAAGTATAAAATATATTTTAGAGACACAAGGAGACAGCAGAAAAACTTGGAAAATAATTAACGAACTATGTAGTGTGTAACTCCAAGAAAAATAAAGAAATACATAAAATTGTTGACCAAGATGGAAACCAATTTGAAAATGACAAAGAAATTGCAGGAAAAATGAATCAACACTTTGTATGAATTGGGCATACATTAGCATCAAAAATAAAACAAACTCCTGGAATGAAGTACAAAGAAGAAGAACTGGAACAGAGTATAACTTTAAAGAAGCCTGACCTGACAGAAGTGAATGAAATAATATAAGATATGAAAAACCACCCTGCACCAGGAATGAATGGAATAACGAAGAAAGACATAGAAACACTCATAGACATTATAGGACCAAAATTAGTTCAACTAATAAATTAAACTTAAATTATCCAAAATAATACCTGTATATGAAAAAGGTGAACATGACAACGTAAATAACTATAGACCAATATCACTGTTAAGCATATTCAGCAAACTACTAGAAAAAATAATAAAAAAAAGACTCGTAAATTTTATAAACAACATTCAAATTTGATAAAAGTCATTATGGATTTCAAAAACGGAGTAGCACACTTGGAGCAACGGTAGATTTACTGGAATACATCACAAGCGAGCTAAATGAGAACAGATATGTGGTTACAGTGTTTATTGACTTAAAAAAAGCATTTGACACTGTGGATATTGCTTTACTGCTAAAAAAATTACAGAACATGGGACTTCGTGGAAAATGTCATGAACTACTAAACTCATATTCCACGGGAAGAAGGCAACAAACCTATGTCAATGAGGAAATGAGTAATGAAGAAAGCGTCGAAGTAGGAATAGCTCAAGGGTCAGTCTTGGGCCTACTTCAATACCTATTACATGTACAAAGTCTAAGATATGCAGGGTTAAGAGAGAAGTACTACAAATACTTCGATGATACAGTTCTTATTTTCTCAGGAGTAAATAAAATCGAACTTGAACAAAACATAAACAGTGATCTTGAAAGATACTACCAGTGGCTGTGCTACAATAAATTAACTATAAATGTGGAAAAAACTGTTTACATGGTGCTACATCAAGTGGGGAAAAACAGATAAATCCTGAAATTAAAATAAATGACTGTGTAATGAAAAAAGTCAAACAATATAAATATCTAGGCCTTATAGTGACTGAAATTTTAACATGGAATGTCCATATAGACAGTATCCTAGAAAAGCAGCCCCAATACTGGGTGCAATACGACGATGCAACCATATGCTAAGCAAAAATGCTAGATATCTCTTATATAATAGCTTTATTGAACCCCATTTAAGATATCTTATACCATGCTATGGAAATACTAGTGTTGAAGTGATAAACAAACTGCAGATACTACAAAATGAAGCGATAAAAACCAAATTTGCAAAAAACTATAATACACCAAGTGTCACGTTATATAAAGAATACCGATTTCTCAAACTAGATAAACTAAAAAACTTTGAACAAACTAAACTTTTTTATAAAATACAGAATATCCTAATTAAAACCAATGTGCAACTAAAACAAAATAAAGACTATCATAATTATAACCTACGAACCAAAGAAAGACTCAGAAATAACTTTGTAAGGACAAAAAAAGGACAGGATTCTCCTACTTATCGAAGTGTATGCACATATAATGCTGTACCAGAGGCAGTTTTTGAAGGATGTGAGAAAGTTGTGTACCATAACCTCAAGAAATTTTTCAAGGAACAGAGTCAATAATTCAAATCAAATTTATTATTATTGAATCTCTGTTACTATAAACTAAAAACTAAGGCCTCGGTGCCAGATTTATTGTAATCTGATTAGAGGTCAGAAATAAATTCTTAAAAAAATCGTCTTAAGCTTTTGGTTCGGGAGCTACAAATTATTTGAGTTGAAAACGAGCCACCCTGAATAACTTTTGAAACAATGATTTGCAGTAAAAATAAAAAAACAGGTCAATAATTATACAGGAGGCCACATTTTAAAATATTCGTTCTAGAGACAATAATTCAGATAAAGAGATTTTTTATAAATTCTTGAAGCAAAATCTGATGACTTGACAATGAGAAGAAAAAAATTTCTATAGTAAATGTTCAAAAACGTTTCCACCAACTTCCAAACAATGGTACAAACGAGCTTCCGTTGCCACCCTCACATGGTTGAGAATCTTGAGAATATTTCTCTGCAATGCCTCACGATATTCTCTCTCAAATCTTCCAATGTTGTTGATTATATCTCATACACTTTATTAGACTTCAAATGACCCCATAGAAAGAAATCTAAAGTAGTGAGGTCCGGAGACTTTGGTGGCCATTCTGTAGGACCTCTTCTGCCAATCCAGCGACCAGGAAAATGATCATCCAAAAATTGTCGCACTGGAGCTGCATAATGAGGAGGTGCACCATCCTGCTGAAAAACTATTTCGCTTTCGAATAAATTCACATCCTCCTCAATTGCTCTATTGATGCACGGTATTATTCGATTCTCCAATATATCAAAATATTTCTCACCAGTCAAATTATCATCGATAAAAAAAGGTCCTATGATGTGGTCACCTAAAATTCCTGCCCAAACATTCAGTTTTTGAGGTCGTTGGGTATGAATTTGACGGTATAAATGAGGATTCGTATCACTCGAATATCGACAATTTTGCCGATTCACCTCTCCATTCAAACTAAACGTACTTTCATCCGGAAAACAAATTTTATACAAGAAATTCTGATGCAATTCGATCCGTTCAGTGAGACTTTCAGAAAACTCGATACGTCTATCGACATCATCCTCGTTGAATTCATGAACTAGTCTAATCTTATATGGATGAAATTTGTACTCATGAAGGATCCTGAAAACATTTGTATGACTGATTCATGATTCTCGAAATAACTTAGTAAGAGATTGCGTATTTTCCATTAGTCCAACAAGCCCTAAAACTGCATAGAAATAGATTCATCGTTGACAACTCCTGAACGGTTATGCTTTTTATTGTTAACAATTCCAGTTTCCATATATTTGTTCAATGATTCCGAAACGTATTTGTGTCGTACATTTCTTTCTGGATGATTATCAATGAACATACGGGCAGCAGCTCTAGCATTATTTCCATTCTGGAAGTACAAGTTCACTATTTCAATTCGTTCTCGAAGCGTATAAATCATTGCTTCTCAGATTTCACAAAAACAGAAACACCATTTGTAACATCACCTGGTAGGTAATCGTTGTTGTAGAATGAGACAAATACAAAATGAAGAGAATATCGAATTCAAAGTAGGCAAAATAAGACTTTTTTGAAGTATACAAAAAAAACCTATGAAACCTAGGTAACAGATTGTACAGAAGTTCATTCAGGGTGGCTCGTTTTCAACTCAAATAATTTTTAGCTTCCAAACTGTTTGTTTAAATCTAATTAATCTTAATACAATGCTATTTTTCCGTACCCGACGAGCCACAATGTTGCCATTTGAAAAAATTAGTAATAGAAATTTGAAAAATTACATGTTACATAGATACAGCAGATACATTTTGATCGAAAACATTAAAGTTGTAATTCTCTCAAAATTTTGGGACCGAAATTAGGGATTTGAAGGTATACATGGCCTTCTAGAATATGAAGTAGATTTCAAAATAAAAAATAAATTTGGAATGAAGAGTGATAGTGATACATGGTTGGATGCAGTGTGTCATGTGGAAACAAAAGAAGTGAAAGTATACCATTTTAAAAATTGAAAGTTTATGTCACTTCTGGTGAATCTGGAAGCTACATGGAGCTGAGTTACTCCCAATTTCATTCCATTATCTTCAAAAAATAAAGTTATAAAAGGGAGCCACTTTCCGCATACACCCCGGTATATAAAATTGTCATTAGCAGAGATAACCATATTTTGTAAACACAACCTTCTCAGATATGATTCTGGTGACCGACCTACTTATGGATTGGATTTATACAAGGTGTGGTCAAATTTGACTTTTCTTAATTTTTCGTTCTTATCATTACAATATATCTAAAATTCTCATTAGTAGGATAATGATAATTCAAAAAGACAACCTTGTCAGGTGACCATTTACGAGTGACTTTGACAAGCATTTAAATTAGAACTCTCAATACGTGTCAACGAATGAATGGTGCATTCTTCATTGAAATTTATGAATTTATTCTCACGTTATTGTCGATCGGTTTTCATAATTAATTTTTCCTCCAATCTTGATTGAAGAAAATCATAACAAAATATCCTTCTAATGAATAGACACTTAAAAGTTTATATAAAGAGAAACATTAAAATACATACAATCAACCGATAACTGTGATTAAGACAATCACAAGGTTATTTTTATATTGATATGCATCATCTTTACATAACGGGCGTGAAGCTGTGAAATAAAAATATATTTCAATCATAGAGAACCTTGAAATACCGTCAATGAGGAACCAAGAAACGAACACAAACAAAACTACTTACGATTGCTCAACATCGCAATAATGATAATAATATGTTCGAGGATATGCCAGGCCAAGTATGGGAAGTGAAGGAAAAATTTTTGTATCAGAATTAAGTGGATTATTTGATTAACAGTGAGTCATATTTATGAATGGTACGAATAATAAGGATGTCTGTTCACCACAATTCATAACAAAAAACAATTTGAATTAAATCTATTTTTTTTTATTAAACAAGAGGTGAAATCACCATCTGGTATATGATCACATGAACAATCATAATATTGACATAAAGTCAGTGTTTTGAAAACACAGTGTAATAAAAACTGAATGCATTATACATATCAGTTGAAGGAAAGTCAGTTTGCTGACTGATTCTAAAGATTGTAGTAATTTGAGCTAGTCGTAATCTGGATTTTCGTAAAATCATTTCTAGGCTTCTCAAATATCCATCCATTCTCTTTTTGGAGTAATAGAGCCTTATAGTATTTCTTAGGTCTGAAGCTATAGAATCAACACTCTCTCGAACTGCAAAGGACCCCGCACATTTCTTATGGGAAATGGATTTTCATGAATTTGGCCGAATTTTTGGAATTTTTGAATGTAGTTCTTGATGAGTTGATCAAAAGTGTCCAAACCACAAAGCTCAAAAATTGACAGTTTTCGAGATGTAGAGCTTTCAATATGGATTTTTTCCATTTTTGTGGTATTTGCCCATCAATCGGAGAACTCTAATTTGTTGTTGGGATGGAATTTAAATGTTCGGTGCCCAGAACCCGACTGAGGAATAATTTTTCTCAGTTACAATAGGCACCGCCATCGAAAAATTTTTATACACTGCTCCACAGTGGATATGAAATGAGGTACTAATTCCAAGATCTTCCAAACATATTTTCATGCTACAAGATAACGCCAGTGTAATTTATATTGTCAAAAAACGACATATGTTGAATATTTTTTGAAGGGGGGCCATAATAACTAATTCTGAATATATCGGATGTCCAATAATATCGAACATGTTTTCCATAATGTTCATAACGAGGCTCAGCGAACTAACTAATACGGGAAAACGCAAAAATCATAATCAAGTGTTCTCAGAAATAACAATTGTGATCAGTATTGATGTCATTCACATATGATATGTGATTTCTTTCCCACAAATCTCGATAATTTGACAATGGAGTGCCAAGACGTTTTCATCAGGGTGGCTCAATGGATGATAGCATCTCACTGCCAAACGAATCCGTGAAGATGTCTGCATCTTTGATACCTGGTAGTACTTTTCAGGTGGAATAGGAAAGTTCAGGTGTTGGAAGCAAACTATGAATGGAACTTTCGATATTTACCTTCAAATTCTTGAAAATACTATTTTTTTATAAATGTTGCATTAAAGTTTACACTTATAAATGAGTATCTACTCATATGATCATTTGCAAAATGAATAATTAGATCAATCAGAAACAATGACATAGTACAAGTAACATTCATAATAATAATAAGAAAAATGATAGTTTATATATATTTTCGTTTAATATCATTATTTTCATTATTATTAGTACATTGTTATCGATTGATCTACTTGTTCATTTTGCAAACGATCATATGAGTAGATCCTCATTTTCAAGTATAAACTTTAATGCAACATTTATAAAAAAAATTGTATTTTCAATAATTTAGGGGTAAATATGGAAAGTTCCATTCATAGTTTGCTTCCAACAGCTGAACTTCCCTATTCTACCTGTGAAATACTTCCAGGTATCAAAGATGTAACCATTTCCACGGATTCATTTGGCTGTTTTTTTGGATATTCCTCTACAACGAAGCATATTTTCGGTGATCCGTTCCTAAGACCAGGAGAGCCATTCAAATTATCAATAATTATTACACTTGCTCGTTTTTCAATCTGCTTTACAGATCCTCCTATTGGTGAAAACGTCTGCTAGAAAGCATGTGTAATCAGAATTCTTTACGCTTCCAAATACTTGCCTTTTGTCTAGACTTTGTATAGCTACCTATCCATCAGTATGTTCACACAGTTAACCTTACTTGTTGAGTAATATAACAATTGCCATTGTTACATCAATTATATTGAAGACTATATTCCATAACTTCACCGCCAATGTTAGGGGACTTAGAAAAAAATTTCATATTGTAAAATAACAGGCAATATCAGCGAGTTACGAGCTTTTTAACACCACCTTCCAGTTTTTCTAGCATTTCTTACTTGATAAGTAACGAAAATTCTGGTAATTTCTATCATTCCTTAGTTAGTTTCACATTGTAAAACAATATATTCGCCGTTATAAGTAGAAACGTGTCAAATACCAATTCCCTATCTACTCTGCGGGCGCTGTTTCAGCGTTTGCCTTTAAATGGGGATGTCACCGAATCATTATTTGCAGACATTAGTTGTTGTCTTCATAGACCTACCCTATACTGATGAGGGGCAACACCCCGAAATCGATATATGGGTGATCCAAATGTTTCGATTAACATTTCCATGCAACAAGCAATTACAGAGAAATCCTTGTAGGAACTCTGCACGGAAATTTGCCAGATGTAATTAAACGTTCGTCGTGGTATCAGCCAGGAAAGTAGTTGTTTTCTGATGGGTTTTCGATCCAAATACTCCTATTGTATATGATAATTGCAATGAGCTGTCCTGTCAGGACATTTTGTTTATTCATAATTCTTATTCATTTGTGAAAATTGTGTTTGAGAAGGTAAATCCTAGACTGGTTTTCATTGCAACGTACAACGTTCAAATATTTCCATAGCTATAATCCCGAAGCCGGTTTTTTAATTGAATTCCAATTTTTTTATTATTTGAAAGTAAATATAGGTACTTTTCCTTTAATTTTGCATATTGAGTAGTGTACTGAGTTTCTCACATTTACACCGTCGACCTATAGCCTGCAAGTAGTACAAGCTCGAGAAAAGGACATGTAGAAATTTTATTTTCATTTCAGAGGATATTATTTGATTCCATGATCAACTGACAGGGTAAGTGGATATTTTATGACCTCGCATAACCAAACGCTCCTGACTAACCCAGAATTCCCTGTATGATTACCCCCTCTGCACCTACCAGGGGTTTGACAAAATTTGGTTCTTGGGAAGAAAAGTACTAAATTCACAACCCCGACAAAAAATCGTCACACCTCCATTTTCTGACAATAAAACGCGTGTTGATTTCAGGAAATCTATACAAGCGTAGACGGGCAAATGAAATCAATTTGACCCGACAAGTTACTGTGTTTACAGACTGTTGTGTTGAAGTTGATAACGGAGGCATGCAGATATAATCTCCAAAACGTCAACGCTTTTTGAAACAGAAAAGTATGTTAATCTAAAAATATAATGGATTAAGTAATCCAGACTTCTGCATTTAACCTATACAATAGGTATAATCGTCGGCAAGTCTCCAACAGAAAACAACTACTGCCCCCTGCGACCATTGAATTATATCTGTTAGATTATTGGCAAAGTATTCTAAAAGAACTACTTTGCAATGTTCTCCCAATCTCAACGCCAAAACATGTTTCAACCCACACGAGGGAACACCTACGGACCGGTTTCATGGTTCCTTGCCAATCATCAGCGCAGGGTAGCTCACCCAACGCAATCGAAAAATATCTTGACCCCAAGATTCGAAGAGCACTCCGACTATGAAGAAAAGTATGTTTTAGTTAATTTGAACTTATTTTTTTAGATAGGCCAATCATTTCAGAATACGAAAAAAATGAGTAATTTTATTCAAGACCCAGTCTTGTAAACGCGGCTACTTATCGGAGTAAATTGATTCATCTGCCTTCTACACTTTTATAGATTTCTTTGAATTAATTTATTTTTAATTTTCACACTGTGGAATGTTAAAATACCAAAAAAACATGAGAATATCATTTTGTAATTGGCATTTAAAAACAAACACACAAACATAGAAAATGAAAACTATCACAGCTGCTTACGTCTACTCCTACTTCCGAATCTAAAGTTTTTATATATATTTTGAATCCTGCATTGCTGCATGAACAGGGAAACAGAATCATCCTCACTATCTGCAGGAGTGAGAATAAGTATTTAAGATGATAAGTTGATTTTGCTGGCCAAGAAAATATTTGTCGCAACCTATCAGTTAATAGCAATTTGAATAGTCAATATGTAAAGATTGTAAAGAAGTTACCTACTAATCTCCCCAGTGGTAAGTCAGGTAAAAGCAACATTTCTTGATAGACATTTACTATTTATTATTATTTTTAGTTTAGCTACAGTATTTCTAGACATAGAACATCAATTTCATTTTCTAGTAAAGTCCATGATTCTTTTCAGTGTAGATATTACCCTCCGTATATTGTTTTTTCATTTTTGTTGTTTTTAGTAGACAGAGCAAGAAAGTTCCGTTCAGCCCCCGACCGTTGAAGAATGAAGAAGTAGCGAGAGAACTTCAACTGAAGGTCAGAAAAAGCACGAAAGCAGTTGTCACTTGTCAGTTGTGTCCGAGGTCCGAACAGTTGTGCAACCGGCAGCTGCCGTAAGTGTCTTCGAGGAATAATACGGTGAGATAAAAGGGTAGAGTACTTCTCAGTTTCTGAAGATTTTGATATTATTTAGAACGTTGACCCATGACTCTAAGGTGGTCGATTAACTACGAAGGTATGATCTTCAAGGGACACGAAGATTGAGTTGGATTATCCGGAAAAAAGTGGTTTGTTGGATCGGTTCCAGGTCGCCCCCCTCCCGGACATCAGTGACGTCACCTCTGTCTCGGATACGGTAAAATTCGCTCACTCAAATTGTATGCAAATGTTATAACATTGAATGATGGGTTAAGATGAAGGGTTTAACCAAAGGGAATTACTTGGTTGATAGTGTGAGAGAACTGTCGCCCTTGCCCTTGGGACCGACCTAGACGTATGCAAATCGGCAAGAACCCGGCTGATTCAGCTAGACCTGACTATACGAATAATTTGTAACAGCTGCTTCTATAATAACATTTTCAACATTGCTTTCAACCGGAAGTTGATTGAATAGGAAGGAGGGCGACCGGGTACCAATCCAACAAAGAACTTTTTTCCCGACAATCCAACTTAATCTTCATATCCCTTGAAGAGCATACCTTCGTAGATAATCGACACCCCTAGTGTCATGGGCCAACGGTCTAATATTGATTGATTTATTTTGAAGAAGGCCGCGGGCGTGTGATAAACACCCTTAATATCAGTTCATTCCGAACTATCCATCAAATTGCTATGAGTATTTTGTGACTGATTCAATTTTTAGAAGGCCGTGTGATAAACACCCTTCATATCAGTTTATACCAATTGAACATTTAAGTTGCTATTAATATTTTGTGACTGATTTCGAAGAATCGCGTGAAATTATCCAGTTCGATTACAAGATTCATTACAATATCCGTAGCAGTAGGTAGTAGTAGTTAGATATTTTATATTTCATTGGGCAAAATAAGCTAACAAAGTTGGAATGAAATTACGATAACTGGGATAGGTAACGAAATCAGGAAGGTACAATCAAATGGGATTAAGTCATTGAAATCACTCTTGGTGAGTATGTTGCACTGAGAATTTACATATTCATCATGCAAGAATTCGTAAAACTAATTACTCGATAAATCGAGTACGCGCTGTCCAGTATCCTTCATTCATTGTCTATGCATACTTGTATTTATAACACAGAAAATAATGTCATGAAAATGCTCTTGATCTTGAATAACATGACAGCTGTTGAGTCATGTTAACAAAATTTATAGGGATAAACGGTTCTGCGGAATGGTGAAAAGCACAATGGGCGTTTTATTTTAATACATAAAGTATTGGATACTTCAAGTTTGTCAAGTTAATGCCACAGCATAAAACCCTCTGTTTAAGAAATGTAACCTTCAGTACATAGTGACATTTTAACTCACTCTTGAAGTTGCATGTTTAAAATATTGGTTTTTATGATGCAATTGGTCTGCTTCTTCCAAGATTTTCTTTTTTTGGCAATGACTTGTCAACACATCAAAAATAAAAAAAAAAAAAAAATACTCCTATATGTAAAATTTATTGGACATTTTAATGGTGGGGAAATATATAGGGTGATCCATTTATGAAATGGATACTATGTTGCCCCGCTTGAAAAAAAAAATTTGTATATCTTCACATATATTTGTAACGAACAACAAAGTAAGTTGTATAATTTTTATTTGATTTTTTTTATATTCCTTGACAGGCGAGCTTCTTATATTAATTAGTATCACGAACCGCTTTCCAATTGTCCCAATGAGTAGCTCCGAGTAACTCGGGGTAGCTCCTGAAGTTCAGTTGAGGTTCAAGTCAGAACAGTAAGTTCAGGGGTAATAAGCTCTCAATTGAAAAGCGACTAAGGATAGAAATTAGCACGGCGCATTCACCAAATATGAAAATAATAGATGGACATTAGGCTGGTACCTATAATTTATGTAAAAAAGAAATAAGTAATAGGCAAGGGCCAGGTGGAAAATGTCGCTCCACCTGGTCCTTGCCTGTTACTTGTTTCAAACGCTTTTTTAATGTCAAAACGCGTCCGATGCAATCGAATATTTTCTAATAATACAATGAAAATAGCAATGAAATAAGACGGATTATAATAATAATAATAAATTTATTTCTTTGTTCAACATACACAGAGTATAAGGACATTACACAATGAAAATGTAACAATGAAAACGTCATCATAAAGTATAGATAATGCACAATACACTACTATCCAAAAAAGATAATCCTGAAACGTACACGAAGGAAAATACAAAAAATACAATATCCAATAATAATAAAATACATTCATTAAAACATTAAAACAAACATGGCATTCAATATATAAATATTTTATAATATTATACAGGGTGACCCAGAGTTAAACCGCCAAACGTTTAGGAACGGTTTTTTAGGCAAAAATAAGACTTTTGTTTCCCACAACCATGTGTCCTAATTTGCTTCGTTTTCGAGATACATGGTGTCAAAGTTCCTCAGCCTGCACGATCTCCTGACTTGACCCCTATGGATTTTTGTATAGGGTACAATGAAGTGTATGCTGAGCCCAACGACGAAGGTATTTTCCTAGAAAGGATTGTTTGAACAGATCTAGAGATCATACCAGCAAGGTGCCGTGCAGCTGCAGAATCCATCGTTCGTAGGTGCGAACTTTGAGTTGGAAAAATCGGTGGTAATTTTGTGAATTTTTGTTATTCTGTTTACTAATAAAATAAAACGAATCCTTTAAAATTTTTACTAATAATAATTTCTCAGGAGGTTTTTGTTCTTGTTACAAGGAATCTATTTTTAAACTGTTTCTCAAAAATGAAGGAAGATACTGAAATAAACAAAACAAATGTATTTTTAATGGATTAATCCAGAAAAAAACTGAACATACAAAAAAACAGTGGAATACAATAATATTAATTAGATCACCCCTTGGGACGCCACTGGGATGCTATTAGTACATTAAAAGAAAACACTTATTGCCGCATACAAGCGTAACAGGTTTCATTGAAATCAGCTAGAAGGTTTTTAAATAATTTATAAAAAATAATTTTTTGTAAAAACGTTGAACACTCTGTATTTCGAAAACGAAGCAAGTTAGGACACATTGTGATGGGGAAAAAAAGTTTCGTTTTTACCTAAACAAATGGTCCTGAACATTTGACGGTTTAACCCTGGGTCACCCTGTATAATATAAAAATCACTTAAGATTTTCAACATTAACTTGGAATTGCAAAGGAGATACCTATCCTAAAAAATGTTTCGATTCTCTCCAGTATTTTTATTTTTCGTTTCTACTGACCTCATATCAATATAGTAAAGCTCGTGGCTCACGGTCAAATAGTTTGATCAAACAAATAAACAAACCAACAGATATTAAGACACTTCAAGGCAGTTTGATCAAACTCTTTGACCGTGAGCCAGCTTTAGAGGATAGGTCACATAATAGTTGATCTATGATAAACAAATTCGAAGATACACGAAATGTACAATGAAGAGATTGATCGATACAATAAGAAAGGATTCTGCGTTGTTTGGAACTAAGAGAAAAAAATTTGTATTTTGAAAGTGACATCCAAAAAGAATTCATGCTGTCTGACGAAAAAACATTCGGTCTGAAAAATACGAAACTGAAGAAAATAACAGAACACTGAAGAAGTATATTTAGGAAAAGTGGAATGGAGATCTGAAATATAAAGCCATTAAAATACAAGAATCAATTGATAAATCATGAGAGAAGTTATTATACAATAAATAAAAGCCAAGGGCACATTGATATCAACGCCAAAATGTTGGAGAATGGGGTAGAATATCTACAGAATCGATACGTAATAAATTAGGAATATGGGTGAAACACACCAGATAAATATCCAGCAGTCTTTAAACATTTTTTCAAAAATTTTCTAACAAAAGGACTGCAATTTACAAACCCTTGGAAGGGTAAGACATTCCGAAGAACGTAATGAATCTAACAAAGATAGCACTGACCAATACGATAGACAAATTCAGATTAGGGATTATCGGGGATAATACCATGAGTGCTCTCAATACTATCGATAGTAATTTTGTCAGAAATCAACGAAATCAAATTGCTTGGTAACACCACGAGTACCTAAAAGCATTTTGATCGAGTTCAAGATTTCTGACAGAATTTTCGGTATTATTGTGAGCACGAGTTGTATTTATTGAGATAATTTCACCATTGTTTAAATAGAAGTAAGATAGTTAATGAATGCCTGTGGAATCGGTATTGAACCCAAACGCAAGTGTCACTTAGCGTGATTAGTTACAAACATGATTATTTGACGTAATTTCACTGAAGGGTTCTCCAAGGAACCCTGATTTTAATGATGTATCATTGTTTCTATCAGGTTGCGACATGACTTGGAGGTCAGATCACTGAAGTTATGACATGACTTGAATGCCAGAGCACTGACGCCATCTGATATATGTCGCCTTCATTCGAAAATAATATCAATCTCATAAGGTTGGCTAACTAACTTCTATTTAAACAATGATTTTAAGAACCAACAAAGTCAAAAAATGTTCCGTTGTCCTGAATCCTTCAATAGTTTTAGCTAATGTCTAATAAATAAAATAAATAAGATTTCTGACAGAATTATCGATAGTATTGTCAGCACCAGTAGTATTTATTGAGATAATTTCACGAACCAACAAAGTGAAAAAAGTTCCAATGTCGTAAATTCTTCAATAGTTATAGATAATGCCTGATAGACATGAAATCTGTCAGACATTAGAAGAAATATAGCAAGATGATATTATATTCTCAGTTGTTCTTTGGATACGAGGTTGCCATGACAAAGTGATATTATCGGGGGTAACAACACGAGTGCTCGCAATACTATCGATAGTAATTCTGTCAGAAATCAACGAGATCGCATTGCTCGGTAACACCACGAGTCCTTTAGGACGAGTGGTGTTACCTCAAAGCAATTTGATCGAGTTTAAGATTTCTGACAGAATTATCGATAGTATTGTGAGCACGAGTAGTATTTATTGAGATCATTTCACGAACCAACAAAGTAAAAAAGTTCCATTGTCGTCAATTCTTCAATAGTTATAGATAATGCCTGATAGACAAGAAGTCTGTCAGACTGACATTGATATTAGAAGCAAGATGATTAAGTTCTCCGTTGTTGTTTGGATACGTGGTTGCCATGACAAAGTGGTATTACCGGCTCGAAAGCTAGGAACTGCGTATTATCGAGGCATATGTCCCTCATTGGTCGGCGAGTGAAATTATCGGGGTAATACCATAAGTGCTCGCAATAATATCGATAGTAATTCTATTAGAAATCAACGAGATTAAATTGCTTGGCAATTTGATCGAGTTTAAGATTTCTGACAGAATTTTTGCTAGTATTATGAGCAAAAGTTGTATTTATTCAGATAATTTCACGAACCAACAAAGACAAGAAAGCTTCATTGCCGTGAATTCTTCAATTGTTATATCTAATGACTAATAAACATGAAGTTTATTACTCTGTTAGACTGACATTTATGTCATACTGGGTAAAAAGACGATATTATAAACCCCACTGTTTGATTTCGTGGTTGCCAATGACGACGTGGTCTCACGGACTCGAAAGGAAGGAACTGTGAAATCTCAAGACACACCGTTTTTATTGGTCCACATAACACAGGAGATGCGAGATCAAACAGCGAGTGAAATTATCATTGAAATGAGAATGGACTTGGGACAGGAAATATTAACGTGGAAAGTTTAATGAAAACTATGAAATGAACAGATGTGATAAGTAGAAAAACTATCGAAAGAAAGTGGAGTATATAAGTTGGATATATGGTAAAATTATGTAGAAAAAATGTTAAGTGTAAAAAAGTGAAAGAATTACAAAGAACGATTAAGAACTGCATAACAATTATTAAGAACTAAATGAAAATGAAATTAGTCCAGGACAACGTGAAAAGGTAGACGTAGAGGATTTTACGAAAAATCTCACTGTCAGACTGACAGAGTTATCAAAAAACAGAAACAAATTGAAGAATAGTGAAAGCCAATATCTTAGTGGATGCGGATGTGCTGAAAACTTGTAACTGCTTTCTCTGAGACGCCAAGTATTTTGGAAACTGCTGAATAACTACCAAACCACAAAATGATAGGTAAATCGATACAATGTTATGATAGGATATTCTGTCGAGTCTAACAATCTATAAAACCCAATAATCGTGGAATTAGTCTAACGAGCCCTTCGGTTTTATAACCCAAGTGATGCCATTTAATCATGCAGTTGTATTATTCCGATTATAAATTCATCAGTTGTGAACTGAGTTCATAATAATCAACCCAATTGGGATTTGGTGGCTATGGATTATACAAATCATAATTTTTGTCATATCATAAAATATCCAACCTAAGTGGTATCAACAAAAACCAAAATTAGCCTTCCAAGAATGAAATATTGCATAATTTTTCTAAAAGAATCAGCAATCGACATTTACAGAGCATTGACCGAAATTGAATAAAATCATAATTAAATTATATAATTCAACCGTTCCACTAACGTTAATTAGTAACCTCAACATTCCAAACACCTACTCAGCTCTTGCATAGAGAGATCAGACAAACTAATGGCCTATCTGAAAGTTGCACCCAGAAATTCTTCACCAGCATCGATTAAATAAATTAAAATAAGTCGAAAATTCTCATATAATCGTTACATTCATTTCAATTAATACTCTTGGTTCATATTTTCAATGAGTTTCCTTACTTTGAAGAATATAAAAATCCCTTTAGTTTCTACCATCTACAGCGTATACTCATAATTATGATTATATTTTCTCCCTCAGAACCAAATGGAGCTATAATAGTTATTTATGCAACAAGTGCAAAAAGTGAATGTTTATTGCACTCGACGTGAAATTGTCCGACGAGGCCGTTAGGCCGAGTTGGACAACACGTCGAGTGCAAACAATTTTTGCACGAGTTGCATACAACATTTTTTCTACGTTCATGCAAAAAGCAAAAAATGATTTATTGAGGTGTGGCACTAGGTGTAGGAAAATGAAAAGCGCAACTTGAATACTTTATTATTAATATCGATTTGCATTGAAAGAGGAACTAATACGTTACGAACAATTTAACTCAAACTTTATTTTTACCCTCAATGATGAAAGTGAATGAACAATTGGTGCAATTTTCAATATGAATATTTCGTAGTGAAGTACCTATAGCCAATCTCACAGAATATCTGCTAAATATGTAGTAGGTTCAAACGTTTATGTTTGTCATGATGACAGCACGTTGAAGTAGCATGACAGATGAGTGCAATAAAAACTTTATTGCACTAGTGCAATAAAGAACTTCTTTTTCCACTGAATATAGTTCAATAAAGTTTTGCTTTTTGCATGAATGTAGAAAAACTACATAAAAGTCAAATTTTGAAAGTAAGAAAAGTCAGAGTTAGACGAGAGTCTTAATAGCAGTTACCATTTAAATTTGGTCTCACAAATAGCAGTCCTGCGTGAAGGCATAAGGAATAAATAGAAGAAAATCCTTTGAGAATTCAACGAGTGATTCGATAACTGTCATACGTAATGGGAAAAATCATTGATATGATCCCCATTCCAAAGAATGACTGAAATCTTTTCGGAATTGTAGTAATTGAATGCTTTTAAATGACTTTGTCCAAGGATAAAATACTGCAATCTTCTGAAGGGTCATATCCACCCTTAATATCTTTCGTGCAGTAAATAATGAGAAATCGAAAAAAAACAGGTTAATTTTATTTT
The DNA here is from genome assembly GCA_944452925.2 of Chrysolina oricalcia. Lineage (NCBI taxonomy): Eukaryota > Metazoa > Arthropoda > Insecta > Coleoptera > Chrysomelidae > Chrysolina > Chrysolina oricalcia. The sequence continues at coordinate 53,491,066 of OX101810.2, forward strand.
CAAGGAAGATACTTGAACTAATGTAGCCCTCGTGGTTCAACCCCTAGGAGGGGTAGATGTTAACCTTAGAATCTTAAATGGGAGGGGGGTCAAGTGGCACATCATTTTGCACTTAATTCTCATTCCAATGGAACCCTGGCTTATTATTTTTTGATGAGAAGTTTCCGAAAAGAAGCGTCCTAAACTTAAGAAGTAATTAGAACTTGCCTGCACAGATATGCATTACTGTATTAACTCTCCTTTTAATGGAAATGGTTGGAAGAGTAGTGGCACCGTTCCAACCCTTGAATAACTATCGAAGCTATTTTTCGGAAACTGCTTATCAAAAAACACTTACAAGTTAAGGTACCATTAGAAAGAGAATTGAATGCCGTTTAAAATAATATGCCACTTGACACCCTTTTCCATTTCAGTTTCTAAGGGTAACATCTACCCCTCCTAGGGGGTTGAAACACGAGGGCTAAAAATATTCATTACAAGTGCCCCCCTTGAAATTAATAATAGACGTGGTTATTTCGATTTCTCATATTATTTACAGAAAGGGAGATATTGGGAATGGGAAGTTTTCAAATCGACACCCTGTATTATTCTAGCTGAGCTGAGCTAGACAGAAAAATAGTTGAATACCTAATATCTATAATGAAATTCTTACAACACGTGCTAATTTCCTCTTAATTTTCTCCTTTTTTTTGGCGACGTTTACTCAGTTATTTACCATTCTTCATTTTTTTTCACTGTGATCCATGTATACAGAGAGTGTCAAAAAGTTGGTACCATGATGTTAAAATTGTTTTTCCGTTAACCAGCTGACGTCCCCTTACGAACGGCAGCCCTCAGAAGTCGAAACTTGTGCGAGCTAAGGGTTAACGAGGTCTTACCTTTTACGTGCGATTCCTAGCACTTTCTCGGGCAATCAGAAAAATGTCTGCAGTCGCTAGGGTTTGAACCTTCAACTGGCAGCCAAAGTGCCTGGCCACATGAGAAATATTTCCATTGTCCTTTTGTCAGAAAATTTTATTCTTGAAAATAATTGTATTGCGAAAAACTTACATTTGATGCATCAGATTTTGATCAGAAGTAGTACCATTATTTTCGATAATGTACACGAAAAAATGTACATAACAATATTCAGATTGGCAGTACCATCTTAGTTAACACTATGGATAAATTGATCATAAACGTGCAGTTTCACATCACCTATTTAATTGTTTAGTTTGAATCGAGTTGATTAATTCACTTATTTTCACTTATTTTCTTTAATTAATCATTACGTATATACATACGGAGTGTAATATCAAATTTGCAACAAAAAACCTAAACAACAAACGTCGATAATCTTGACCAAATGATATATGAGACCAAATTTTGGTGTATTCGAGTCACTAGTATTCCTTGTGAGAACAAAAACATGAAAAAAATCGGGAAAAAGTAAGTTGCTTAGGGGCTGTGATTTCAAACATAGATTTCGTTTTTAAATGAAATGAAAAGAACTTTTCTGAATGAACTTTTTTGATATCTTTTTCCTTGGTGTTTGGCATCGACTGTTATGGTCATTAGCCGTGTGTTCTGGATAGGTCTTGTTACTTACTAACTCCATACGCCACCTTAGGAGCAGCACTGTTAATTATTAACGCAACAGTGAATCGTGGAGGATTATTCCCAGCCGATACGAGCCTCAATCTTTCAGACTTTCACATCTGAAAATGAAAAAAGCCGGCCTCGGCTGGGAACCGAACCTGGAACCTTTCGGTTCCCAGGCGGGCGCTTAACCACTGCGTTAATCCCCGCCCTCTTTTTTGATATTATCTACAATAATAGTACCTTTATTACTCCTGACCAAAATTCCTATTTTTTGTTCTCCCCTATATACCGTTTGGTTAACTCGAAAATCTGATGCTTACAGTGAAAGTTATTCGCAATGCGCAAACTTTTTTTAGGGTAAAAACATTCTGAAAAATGGAAAATAAAAATGTTACTAATTTTTACACTCACTGTAAGTATATGGTGACTTATACAGATATTATCATTTCTGGATATGATATCCCTCTATCGACCTTTTCAGAACAATTCTTTCGTGAATCTGCAGAATAAGCCAAAAAAAGCGTTGAATGTCGATCACCTGTCGAGTGAACGAATTTATTTTTGTGATATTCATTATAAAATATACATATATACATATTATCCCCCTATAAAAAATAAATCTCTTGGTAACTTCAATGAAGGTTTTTATTTCAAGAGGTGTTCACCAATTTTTTTTTTCGTAAGGTCGTGAGGGGTTGTTGTATTATTTTTCTGTTCGATACTTGCCGACGAAACTAGTATAATATATAGGAAAATTGCGAAAGGTTGGATTTTCATTAATCCAGTTTCATTTGATGGAATTATAGCTTTTCTCCAAGTCCACATGTTAAAATATTTATTTATTTTACAAACTGGAATATTGTTAGGTTTCAGATTGAATTCCGGACCCAGTCAGAATGCTTTCTGTGGTTCCTATATGAGGCTCTATGCCTACTTTCTTAGAGTTATCGTAGGAATATTTGACAAAAGTATATGGAAATCAATTGAAGGATGACGGATAGTAGCAACAGCTCCCAGTCCTGGCCGGGCTACACTGATGATCGGCAGAACCGAGAAACCAGTATTCAGATTGTCGTCACCTGTTTTGATTACCATTGCATTGCAAATTCTGTTCTTGTAGAAAAACTTGGTTTTGGGAAGGGGTGATTCGGCAGTCGTAAGGGACTGTCTTCTTGGAAGAACGTTGTACAAATATGAGTCATTTCAATATCCGCCATGGCATTAGCAAGAAAAGTAGTTCTTTTTGTCTCATATTTTCCACTTGGTGGAAGTATTTGGAGAGAAAGGTACTCCGGCATTGTCGATTTTAATCACTTCATAAATTTGATACTCTCCAGCAATATTTTTTGAACCTTGCACACACAAAAAATAATTGTTCTGAAAAGGTCAATCAGCTATGACCGAAGAATATAAAATACTGAAATGAAAGGAAAATTTGCACGTGGAGGCAAACTTACACGGTAGGTGTAGCGCACCCTGTAAAGCAACAAAAACCTTCTAAAAGTGGAAGAGACTTCCCTTGATCATTAGAGTAATCTGAAAATTAAATAATTCTTTCAACCCAATGGGTTGTATTTATACAGAGCCATGTTCTTCTAGGACCCCCCAGGATTTCATTAATATTGGGTATATACTAGATGACACAGAAGACATGTATTAATATTGGGTATATACCAGATGACACAGAAGACATGTAGCAGCTCATAGTTTTTTTAAGATATCAAAATTTTAAATTCACAATAGACCTAATTGATAATAGCGCTTTTTTCGAACCTAACGACAATTTTTTTTCAACCATCTGACCGAAAGTAACACTTCTTTTTTCAAAGTTCATCCCGTATGTTTTTATAGCCTATCTCATTTGCAATAAAATTTTCTATCTAGCCATGTATCACAAATTGGTATTTGTTCCTTAATTGGCTGTTGAATTGCATTTTATCGAAAAATATCAAGTACGTTGTGACCCGAATTCGAAGACAGTTTGATGCTTGGTATGCTTTGAAATGCAAACATTATTATTAATAAATATTATTGAAAATGTTTCGATACCCTGATCCATATCTGAAGGTTGTCAATAACTACTTTTATTTAAAGAAAAAACATTCGAAAATAACTCACGATATTGAGAAAACTGAGATAGGAACATATGGTTTTTAATTTGGCCGCTTCTGAAGAAACTATCTGTCTCTTTGATTTTTGCCATGTAGCTATAACATGATCTTTTCATTAGGAAACAAAAAATTCAAATTGCTCTCCTAGTATATCAATTTACGAGTCTATTTGTCTAGATATTTTCAATATGATTCTGCCTAGTAGGCGGTCTACACAAAAGCTATTTGTGTATTTAGAGCGCAAAGTGATTGATTGCCGCGCGATAAAGAGAGTTACCGAAGCGCGGTAATCTTTGGAGAGCAGCAATGACACTTTGTGGTCGAAATACGCACATGTTTTTCTACAAACGCAGCTCTTAGATATAAAAACGATAGATACTTCATTTATCATAGGCATATATTACCTATGAGAAAATTTACACTCAGTAGTAATCCCAAATGTATAAGCTATCCAAATATCCCATAATTTAAATCTCTAACTCTACTGCGAGCAAAACTACAAGCCGTTAGTCGAGCAGTTTTGGATCAATGTCCTGAGCGGAATTGAAGCATCAATAAAAGAGAGATAGTATTTTCACAAGTAGCCAAATTAAAAACCATATATGTTTATATATGTTTTGTTTTATGTTTGTTAATTTATTTTATTTGATTTTATATTTATTTTTAATTATTATTGAAATATGCCTGGCTATGATTTTCTCTCATCTTAACCTTTTTACCCTGTCTCAACCTTTTTATTTTTCAGCTCATTCGGTACACCAATGTAGAGATGATCGTCTCTCTCTCTTTCAGGAGCGTTGCAGATGGGCCCTCTTTCCAGTTCTTTGTGAAATTTGTAAATTTTGTATTGAATATATTCAAAAGATATGAAAAGCATATTGTTCGTTTTATTTTCTTTAAACTCAAAAAAATTATTTTTCAAAAATCAATCAGCTTTCAATAAAAATAATCCAATCTGTTTCCAACAACAACAAAATCAATTACTCACGGCTTAACTCCACCTACTCTAGGAGAAACCTACCTTAAATACTAAAATCATCACTTCTACGATCTATAACTATTTTTATCAAGAGTTCAGTACGGATTGTCTGTCTGGCTGACTCGAAACTAACTACGTTTGGCCAGTTCATGAAAATCTGTTTTTAGCAAATTGTTCATGTATCACGGTTTACGCCTTCTTCCGGATTGTCGTTTTCTTGGGGGAAGTTTGTTTATTTATCAGGAACTTGTATTGTATCAGGACTTATTAATTTTCTTTCCTGACGCTTCTTAAATTTTCTTGTTGATTTTCTGCTTCCCTAACAACCCCGAATTACCAAACCTTTGCACGCACTCCAGCACTCTTTGATTTTACTCACACCTTATATCTATTTACAATGACTTAATATTTCACTTTCACTTTTGATAATTTGTGAAATTTTGTGGTAATTGATATTTTTATTGTCTGTTTTTATCTGATCTGACTATTTCATTCTTAAAGTTTAATTTACAAATTTCCTTTTTTCATTTTGTTCAACTTTTGTCATCTACCTGTCATTTACCATTAGCTTTCTGTTTTGATAACTATCTACTTACTAAATTTTGTTAAAGACTTGTTTAAATTTTGATATTATTTTCTTTTCTAGTTTCTATTGTCAAATTTGAATGTCTTCTTCTAATTTTTTATTATCTTTCTAAATTAGTACTATCGAATTGGATTTCTGACTCAGATTTATCGAATGAAGACTAAACTCATCTGCCTCCTTCCTGAATTTTCTAGCTGATTAGGAATAGCTATGGTCATGGCAAATTGGAAACATTATAGCAGGTTTTTATATCATTTTTATTATTCCTTTATTTAATTAATGCTTAATAAATTCCATGTCATTACAATATGTTCCTATCTCAGTTTTCAGATATTTTTTCTTTTGATGAAAGTAGTTATTGACAAGCTTCAGAGATTGATCAGAGTATCGATTTTTTTTATAATTTCGGGTAACTAATAATATTACCATTTCAAAGCCTACCAAGCATCAAACTGTCATCGAGTCCAGGTCACAGTCTTCTTGATGTTATTTGATAAAATGCAATTCAACAGGCAATAAGCAAAAAAAAATTTGTGATACCTGGTTGAATAGAGAATGTTAAGGCATATGAAATATACAGGGTGACATTTGAAAAAATGAAGTTGGTGTTACTTCTGGTCGAATATATGATAGAGAAAAATTCACGTCAGGTTCAAAAATAGCACTATCATTGATTACGTACCTCCTGTGAATTTCAAATTTCATCTATTCTTAAATGAAAAAACTACTAGCTGCTGCACGTCTCCTGTGGCACCCGGCGGTATACCAAGTCTTTTGCCAAATAGTAGGAATAAACAAACCGCACTATGAAACATCAAGATATATGATATAACTTGTAGCAGCTTCAACATGCCACCGCATCAGCCAGAAATGAAAGCGCACAAGCAATGATGATACATTCACAAAATGACCAAATGACACAAAGTACGTACCGCATCCAAGGAAAATTCTCCTTTGTGACCTTTCCTCCATCCTGTGATGCCCTGCGCGACCTGTGATTTAAGCAGAAAACCAAGAATGAGGTGAATGAATAAACATGCAGAATAAATCATAATAAAAATTGTGTAAGATGTAGTCTGGTGAGCGAGATAATGATTTCGTTGGCCGATACATGCAAATGTCCACATTCTCTTTGAACCAAAATGAGATAAACCGCATGCAACAGTCATAAGATGAGACCCAATGTGAATATAATGTGGAAATATTTCTCAAATATTCTGTCCATTTGCAAACCAAATTCTTCTGGTAACTTTATAGTTTAAGAGCCAGCTCAAATCTGACAACAGATATTTTACGGTACCTGAAATTTTGTCCAGCGAGACTGCTATATCTACTAAACAAGCAATGGGTACTAGCTAAGCCCGGTCGCGGTAAGTTTATGGTCCCTCAGGAGAAAAAGGTATGAAAATTAGGTAAATTTTCAAAGTATTTTACGGCGGCTGCCATTTTAATATGTCATAATATACGTTATATTAAACGTGGCTGCCATTTCCTCCAGTTGTAAATATGAGGCTGACAGCGAAACCTTGCCTGCAGCCCTTGCATGTACATTTATATGCATAGTTCTAATTTTTACATCTGTAGAATCTATATAACATTGAAATTACTCTGGTAAATGTAACAAATCTTACAGTTATACAAATAAACAAACACATTTACTACTATTAATACGCATAATAAGGAAAATAGGTCCATTTCAGGGATAAAGCAAATATGAAAGTAAGAAGTAAAAAATTCAAAGTGTAATTGAAAATTTTAATTTATTCATGTCAGAAAGTCAATTTCATTTCCGAAATGATTAATTGCTCATATTGTCAATCTTCATGCGATTTACAGCACAAATCTTCGACGATACTTGACTTAAAAATGCAGTCATTAGATGTATATGAATGACAATTTTTCAGGCTTAAATGGATCAATTTATTTCCAATAAACGGTAAAGTATCATCCATTGCCCATGAAGTGAAAAAAATCAATGAGAGCTCCTTTGAAATTAGTATTTGTCCTTTCTTTTGTGAAATATGATGGTCTAATTTGATCAGGTCCAGAAATCGAATAATCAATTAGTGGTGCTCCATGTCAAAGACTTCGCTCGTTGTCTTTGATGGAAGGGTACCATCAGTATTGATCGAAGATAACATCTAGGTAGTCTGGATGCTGGATATTTAGTAATCATTTGCAGAAACTTCTTTGAAATATTACCAAATGTCTTAGGTACTTCTTTCATAGCATGTAAAATAAAAAAACCTTCGATCAAATAGAGGTACCTACATCAGCGTCACTTGGTGGATCATGGTTGATTATTACCTCAAGGCATTTGGCATGTGCTAACTTATGAATCCCTACGTCCAAATGGCATGAACAAAGTGGCACGGGAGTTATAGGATAAGATAAAATTCTGACAAATAAATCCAGCTCTATTTTGATTTCTTGATTTTTTCCACATACTTTGACGGTGTTTTTTGCAAGCTGACTTGAAATATTGTGAATTGGTGTTTTTTAGACTGTTTTATCAAACCGGTTGATATCACATGAACATTCAGAAATGAGTGCTCCAAGTAGATCATTTTCAACGTTCAGAAGAAAGTTGTCTACAAAGCAGCTTTACCAGATGCAATGTTGAACAATTGAGAAAGATTTTACAAACTTTTCCAGTTGTTCGCAGGTTTTTTTAATGCTGAAATATCTGTTTTTTCCAATCCATATTTCTTCCAAAACGTAGGTTATTATAGTTGATCGAATATCATGACTACGGGCCCAACGTTGACAAGCTGCGATGGAATATGTCAAATGAGTAATTCCAGTCTTCTAGCAGCATTCGCGTTGATCGCTTTGCTCTAATAATATTAAGTCAATCGGCTGCCTTGAAAATGGCTTTCCTGTACGTTTATTTCAGAATAACCAATTCTTAAAATCTTGCTTTAATTCTGGATGAGTTCTTGGATCCGTTGAATGGTGAAAACTTTTCACATGCTGAAGGCGATTCCGAAGATGACGATTAATTTTAAAATCAATTAATAACTGAAATAACTACTACAATTCAAACTTATGACCATACATAATATGAGCAATTATTCATTTCGAAACTTAATTGACATTCTGTTATGAATAAATTAAAATTTTCAAATAAACTTAAAATTTTTTACTTCTTACTTAATTGAAAAAAAAAAATTGTTTTTCCGTTAACCAGCTGTTTTCCCCTTACGAACGGCAGCCCTCAGAAGTCGAAACTTGTGCGAGCCAAGGATTAGCATGGTCTTACCTTTTTACGTGCGATTCCTAGCACATTTTCGTGCCATCAGAAAAATGTCAGCAGTCGCTAGGGTTTGAACCTTTGACTGGCAGCCAAAAGTAATTGAAACAATTTCGCTTTTACCTGTCTCCAATATCTACATATTTGCATTATCCCCGAAATGTGTTTGTATATTTGTATAATTATTTATAAGATTTTTTACATTTACTAGAGTAATTTCAATGTTATATAGATTCTATGGATGTAAAAATTAGAACTATGTATATATGTATGCATGGGCTGCAGGCAAGGTTTCGCTATCAGCAGGATATTTACAACCGGAGAAAATGTCAGCCACGTTTAATGCTCAAAATAGTTTCATAAATAACATTTATAGATTTCAGAAGTCGTAAAATACTTCCAATTTTTTTTTATTTTCGAATTTTGAAAAGTGGCTGCCGTGACGTTACAACCTTTGAAATTGTCAGCCATTATTATTTTTCAGTTTTAGTGAGGTATATTATGACATATTGAAATGGCAGCTGCCGTGAAATACCATAACATTTTTTTCCTAATTTTCCTTTCCTCCTGAGGGATCCTAAACCTACCGCGACCGGGATTAGCTAGTAGGTACCCATTGCTTGTTCATTCTCGCTGGACGAAATTTCAGGTACCGTAAAATATGTGTTGTCAGATTTAAGCTGGCTCTTAAACTGTTATATCGGTCCAAAAGAATGGAACAGAATTTCAAGATTCAAGAATAAAGTCATATTTTTTCGATTTGTTGAACATTTTTTGGTAACGCTAACAAATGTAATGGTTTTTTCGGTGCATCATGGTTTTCATACGGGATCGTCGTGAAGCCTTGAAATCATTGAAAAAATACACATACTAACTAACAAAATATTTTGGTTTAAAGGACCACCCACACCTCTTATGGGAAAAAGTCTTTTGTTGAAAATGGCTGGATTTTTGATATGTTGTAACTGAAGCCATCCTGAGTAAAACTTTCAATTGACCCAACTCGATTGTATGACCAGATTCGGCGATAGAGGGCGCCGAATCATTAACTTTGTGATTTTTGCAGAAATTCAGCTGAATAAAAAATATCAATATCTCATTTATATTCTATATTTTGTGCATCTGGACATTGCTAAAATTTGTGAGAAATACTTTTCCATAATACAGAAAAAAACGCCACTATTTTTCTACAGGATAGTCAACAACATACTCAACTCTTCAGTGAATGAATTCGCCTACGAGGTTATTTATACGTAGATTGAGTTTATCATTGAGGATCAATCAGAATGGTTTGATGATTGACCAAAAAATGTAATGAAGCTCTAAATGAAGAGTATTTGGAATGAGGAAGGGTCCATATTATATACAGGGTGGCTCATTAGTTAGTGGGAGGAAGTACGGTATCTTGCCTATCATGAGGAGTAAGAAAAATATGAAAATGAAAAATGGATTAAATAATCCAGTCTTCCGCTTCAACCTATACAATAGATACAGTCGTCGGCAAGTCTCCAACAAAAAACAACTACTACCCCATATGACCGTTGAATTATATCTCTCAGATTCTTGGCAAAGTTTTTTACAAGAACTACTTTGCAGTGCTCTTTAAATACCTTGGCTAAAATAATTTTTTGATTCAATTATGGGAACACCTCCGTACCGGTTTCATGGTTCTGACAAATCATCAGCGAAGGCTAGTTCTCCCAATTGAAGCAAAAGACCACTTCAGCATTTGTTGGGAGTTCCTAATATTGAAGTGTGTATCCAGTGCCATCTCTAGGTTCTCTGATTTCAGCTATGGTGTTAAAAGAGCACTGCAAAGTAGTTCATGTAGAAAACTTTGCCAAGCATCTAACAGATATAATTCAACTGTCGTAGGGGGCAGTAGTTGTTTTCTGTTTGAGACTTGCAGAAGAATATACCTATTGTATAGGTGGAAGCGGAAGACTGGATTGAATAATCCATTTTCCATTATTAGATTAATGGTCTTTCGCCACGTATAGTAACAATATTTTCTCATGACGTATGAAAAAATGTTCCAGATAAAAGTTATACGGTTTACTTTGTTGCTCGTTATGAAAGTATTTCGAAATATACAAAGCGGGTCAACACAAAGCGTCAATTTTTTAAATGGACCACCCTGTAGATTTTTTCACCATTGACCTGATCAAAACGTTTTACATATGGAGGTATTTGCTTTTTTCGAAAATTTTGCGGCGTTGTCAAGTTATTGCTGTAAGAAAGAAAATCTTCGGAAAAAACAGACCATCACATTTAGCATCATAAATATTTTATGAATAGAATTTAAGCAAAATATCTGTGCCAAGCACAGATTATGAACAACATACGTTCCTCTAGATTCCTGAAATTAAGGCTAGTTTAATAACTCTGTGCCTATGATTGAATTCTCATCGAATTCATATGGGTAAACTCAGTTCACTCAGTTCAAATATATATACAGGGTGTTCCTTAAGTACGTGTAGAAAATTTAGGAGCGTGTTGCAAAATAAGAAAAAAATTCCTATAAACATATGTCCGCAAATTATTCGTTTCTGAGATACAGAGTGTCAAAGTTTAATTCTGATTTTAATTTTTTGTGAATAATTTCAAAATAATTTTGATATTTGGGTAAAGTTTGGTATCTGGGAATATTTATTAATTAGTTTGTTTCAAAAATATATTCTTGGTAGAGGTCACTGAGAGCAACTGTTTTCGATTTATTGAGATTTGAAATAATCGATGCAAGTGATTTTGAATGACAAGATTTTTTAATCAAAAATAAATTCAATTAGAAATTGTTTTTTTACAGTTGACATAAAATTTGATTATGTCAGTGAAAAATCATCCCAGATACCAAACTTTACTCGAATATCACGAATATTTTGGAATTCATTCACCAAAAATAAATATAAGAATCAAACTTTGACACTCTGTATCTTAGAAGCGAATAACTTGCGGACATGTGTTTATAGGAACTTTTTTTCTTATTTTGATGTCAGCAACATGCTCCTGAAGTTTCTACACGCACTTAAGAAACACCCTGTATAGTACACGGAAATATACTCAATATCCTCAGAACATCAGATATATTTCTTTGGGTGACTCACAAAATATATTCATATTTTATGGCTTGCTAAAGCCTACAAAAAACAAAATTAATTATTTGGTGCCCTCTATAGCCGAACCTTAAGACGAGGTTAGGTTGATAGGAGATGACTTCAGCTCTGTTGAGGACGAAGTCATGATTGAATCCTCGAGAAGAGTAATTACTTATTCAAATTGAATGGAGCCTTCCTATGTATTTTCATTTGCATTTTGTTTTGAGAGATCAACTTCCATTCTGATCGATCATTAATGATAATTTACTTAATCAACACATAGTTTCGAAGGCAATTATTTCACCTAAAAATTGATTATATTGGAAACTACTCTGTAGAATTTTTTTTGTGTAACAGAAGAATCATTCACGATCTCAGTAACGCTAAGTTGATTAACAGTTGAGTATCGATTACAAATAACACGTAAATGTTTCTCATTTACCTGAATTCAGTAAAAAATAATAAAATTCGTGATTTAGAGTAATTACATGTATATGTAATATTGACCATTCCTTATTCCAAACACTCTGTATTCATAGCTTCACTACATTTTGGTCTATCAACAATCCATTCCGATTGATTCTCAATGATAAACTCAATCAACTTATAACCTCGTAAGCAAATTCATTCACTGAAGGATTGGGTATATTGTTGATGGGCCGTGCTGGTAGAACGTTCGCCTTTGGAGCGAAGGGTCGAGGGTTCAAAGCCTCGCATGGTCATCGGTCTCGTGCATGGCATCACACGTTAAAAGGTAAGGGCTGCGCCTTCCCTAGCTCACACAAGTCTCTCGAAGACTTACGAGGGTTGCGCGTAGGGGTGCAATCGGTTGACGGAAATAACAATTTTAACAATTCTAACAACAATTTTTTAACAACCCTGTAGAAAAACAGTGGCGTTTTTTCATTCTGTTTTATGGAAATATATATCTCGCAAATTTTAGGAATGCTCAGTCGCACACAATATTTAAAATAAATGACATATTGATATTCTTTTATTTAGCTGAATTTCTCCAAAAATCAGAAAATTCATGATTTGGCGCTCTCTAGCGCCGAAACTAGTCATACGATCGAGTTGGGCCAATGGAAACTTTTAGTAAAACTGGCTGCAGCTACAACATACCAAGAATCCAGCCATTTTCACAGAAAGACTTTTTTCCATAAGATGTGTGCGTGGTCCTTTCAAGTAAAATTAAATTTATTCATATATAATATCATAAGACAAGTGATTTTTTGCTCAATGTCAAGAGTTAAGCAGGCAACAAACTCCATTAAATCAATTTAAAAATGTTTCCACCACAAATTTTACCACGGATAGTATTCGGATGAGTAATTCATGAATAAAGAAACCAAGAACGACTTACAAACCATACATTTTATAATTATTTGAACATAATTACTAAACTACGAGAAAGTGCTTCATCATGAACGACAGAATGTTAAAATATATACTATAATGAAAACAAATAGTATTTTCCCCATTACCACACAAGTATTATTAGGTGTGCATTTCTATAACCAAGTTATCTTCATCAGTAGAAATACTAAACAAATACTAAAATTTGAGTCGAGATCTGAAAGCTTTAAAGGCTACTTTGGTATGAAAGCCTTTACGAACTCAATTGAGACTGCACACAACCAAGCGATCATACGAGGTTATTTCAATGAAAAAATTGCCGCTGATAATTTGCATAGGCATAAATAACACGTTATTATCTAACTCTCCTCGTCTAAACTCGATTGGCAGTCCATATTCTGTCAAATAAAAGGGGTGAAATGCTAAAATATAGCCTTAGATTGGCCGCTGTCAAATTCTAATTGGTCTGAGACCGAACTGCTTCGAAATTCTTTGACCTGCCGCTGCCGAATTCCAATCAGTTTCTATTTGCTAGAGGGTTATATACTAGATAGTGCGGTGCAGCTAGGCTCAGAGTTCAGACGCATCTTCACATATATCGTTATTTAGTTGTCCTAATTAGATTGATTATCTGTCTTAGGTCTTAGGTTCGAGCGTGAGTGGGCCCGTATCAGACCTTCCACTGCGGCCAATGGCCTATTGTGGCTCACCCTATGGTTATATTTCTCCCAGTATATCCAATCTCTTGACGAAATTGAGGAATGCATTGGGAGAACAATTTACCAGGTTTTCTGGCCTTACTGTCGTATCGCCAAATATTGAGAATCTGGTTCTGGCCGCTGCAGGGCATGTACACAGAATGTGTTTAGCTGTTTCATCATCCTCCATGCATAGCCGGCACTCTGCATCTTGTGCAAGTCCGATTTTATACATGTGATGTTTGAGTTTGCAGTGGCCAGTAAGCAAACCTACTAAAACTCTGAGATGCGCTCTACTGAGTTCTAGCAGTTTGTCAGAGTCCCGTTTTTTCCTTGTACAAGCAATAAATGCTTTGGAATGGGCTAGGCCCGGTAGACTACGCCAGTACTCGAGTCTTTTATTGTCTGTCCAAGCTGTTATGACATTCTTGGCAGTGCTATATGCTAAACCGATTACCGGTTCTGGTCCAGTGAACGTTGTTTCGGCCCCCCCTTTTGCTAGGGCGTCCGCTATTTCGTTTCCTTCTAGGCCTGTGTGACCTAGTATCCAGACTAGGATTGTCTGCGCGGTATGGCATTCTGGAGACCTTTCGACGTTAATGCGTTGACACAGAAGATTTTGATGCTAATTCAGAACCGCTTCAAGTGGAAGTTAATTTAGAACCGCTGCAAGTGGAAGTTAACTCAGAACGTCTCCAAGTAGGAGCTGATCTAGAGACGCAACATATGGAATTATTTAATAAAGCCCTACACATTCAAACTCAAAGGGATATTTTGATTATGTATTCGCGTTTGAAATATGAGAATTGTAGTGGTTCTTCAGACAATCAAATTGTGAAAAGAATATGCGAATTAACCAAGATTAGCAGAGCTACTGTGTTCGGAGTAATTCAAGCCGGAGTCGTCGACCATTCTGTCAAACGAAAGAAAGACGGGCAGAAACTCAAGAAACTTGATTCATCTTCCAGATAACACATTCGCATATGTGTGTATTAAGTATTATCAAGAAAATAAAGTGCGGACATTAGAAATGATTCATGATAAATTACTCGAATATCCAGATTATGTTTATAATTCGTTAGATACTTTGCGAAACATTTTACTTGATTGCGGTTTCAACAGCTCTTACCGAATATTCCATAATTATTTATTTCCATAAGGTTTTTGCTTTGAAATTTCGTTTTCCTAAAAAAAAATCGAATGGGGCGCGATTAAGTGCTTCCCACAACCCCTGCAATTATTATAAAAACCTAAGCCATCTTATAGGATTAGTAATAATAAATATTTATTCTACCATGTAAAAAAAATTATCCGTCGCCACTGTTTCATAAAAGATATGCCGACACCAATTGGAATTTTATACTTCGTATAAACTATAACCGGTTGTATTGTAGAAAAATATGTTTCAACAATTGTTGAGTTAATTTTCGGGCGAAGAAAAAATAAACCAACCAAACCATGTCAGTGTTATACTGAGGAAATGGAATATCTCCATTATTCAGCATTTGTACCTAGTTCTATCGCTTAAAAAAAAATTGAAGCGGGAAAAAAAACTCAACCAAGTTCCAACATAAAGTTAGCACGGCCACCACATTGAAATCAGTTGAAGAGAAAATAAGAACATAAGTAAAGCAGTGCAGAGTAGAAAAATTATTTAATCACCAAGAAACAGATTTTTTCAAGTTCCAGCTCTAGAAGATTGAAGAAACAGTGTCAAAATTATACTTGTTCAAAGTATCTGACGATTTGATTGACTGAATGAATTTCTTTAGGCTTTCAAAAAATACAGATGTGTTTATCTCTTTGTTACCACTGGAATGTGAAAATTATTTTGTGATTTTGTATTGTAGGTAAGCACATGGAATTGTAATCAATAATATTTTCTTTTATGAATTGGAAAAGTACATTATGATGTTATCTTGAATATAAATATTAGAGTATTATAAAGAAGTCATCTATTTCTTAATCGACAGAGTTTATTTTTAATGTACAGGTAAAATATCGTGGAAGATTATGTAAAAATGTGGTATACCTAATATTATAAGAAATTATTTGCATTTTTCTTGAATCTGAGCTCGTGAATCTGAGATTGGAATAGGTTTCATAGATTTTTTGGCAAGTGGCTCAGTTAACTATATATACACGTATTGAAGTCATTTTGAATACTGTTTATCACACAGTTTTAATTGGAATGGAGTTTCATTAAACAACTGTCAAAAGAACCGTGTGGGACACCATTCACAGCTCGTTAATTCACCGCCAACGTCATAAAGCTTGTATGATATTCGAAATGAAATTGTTATCAAGTATTTTCCTAGTTCATAAATATGCGTCCCACACAATTTCGTTACTATTCACCGCTATGATTATAAAGTTCGGACTACAATGGACTTCTATTTCGAATATGACAAAACATAAAGTTTCTTTACGTCTATAGGAATCTTCTGGTTGTGAGAAGTTTTATGTATTTTATGCAATAAAGACAACAAATTCGCAAATGAGCAGTTTCCTTGTTTCCTTGAGTTGTGAGAAATCTACATCCACCATTATTATTAGTAATTTTCAGAACCTTTGAGAGTATTTCACTTTATCAAAAATGTCTCAAAGCTTTTCACAATGAGAAATTTTACTATATGTTAGTGAAAGAAACCAGGGAGTGATTTGAACCACGGAAATTGTTTTAAAATTGATTTACAGATTGGTCGAACATTTTCCCAATAAACGTTGCAGAGTTCATAAACAATAACATTTCTAGGTCAACTTTATCAACATCATTAACTATACTTTTAACCTTTTGACATTGAACTACTATCCATCTCTCAACTGTGGGTAGAAAACCAATTTATTTGAAATCCTATTTACTGAACAGTAGAAGCATATAGTTATGATTTAAATTGCAATTATAGTTGAATATATACAATCTGATCATATGAGATCATGGCTATCTAAACGTAACTTTTCTTGTTGATTACTATACCGGGTTAAATTGAAGATGTTATTACCATAATTGTTGACAGGCTTTTTAAATTAGGGGCACTGTTAATACCATAGCAAATTGTTTCATAAATGAACCGCCGTCGATTTTTGAGGACGAAACCATAGTTAGATAGATAGATAGATAGATATTGTCTCAAGGAATACCTTATTGACAAAGCTTTGTGTATTATATAAACATAAGCCAATCTCTCAATAGATAAAAGACAAAAAGAAAATACATCAGACATAATATACATGGCAATAAAACAACACAAAAATTCAATAACACTAATGTGGAGAGATTGAAAATTATCCTCATAAAATTCTTCCATACTATAATAATAGGTTTTATCAATAAAAAACTCTTGCAATATTTTTCTTAAATTTGGATAATCACTCAATATTATAATGTGACTAGGTAGGGATTATATATTTTGCAGCCATTGTATATAAAAGATTATTTGATGACCCGTTTTTTCGGCGTTTTCCGGGCGTCTACGAAAAACTCAATGATGAAAATAACTGTCGAAGACTTACATACAAACTTATGAATCTCCCTGTATAACTTGGAGGGGGCAGGGGTAGATAACACCAAAGCGACTTAGACCTACAGCATCTAAAAGCCTACTAACATAGTAGGATTCGCTCTAGGGCGGATGTGTGCTGGTTTTGTCCGCCCTCTGGTATCCCACGAAGGGCAGGATAAATACCTATCCCCTAAAAAATGCAATAGTACCCCATCCCTACCCCTCTGTGGCGAGTGATAGTTTTGATATTGTTATTTTAAATATTTTGGTGTTGTACTGTGCTATACATTTTTTTGTTGTAAATATATTTTAAATATACCTTTATGCCAGTATGTGATGAGTGTGGAGGTGGGGATAGGAAATCCAAGTCCATTACACTGACGAGTTGAATATATTGAGGAGCGTTTCATGAATGTATGTTTATATTTATTGATCAGGCAAACAGTTTCCAGAAGGAAGGTAGAAATTAAAGTGAGTATTCTGTTTTCTGCAAATAGCGCTCTGCAAGACTACTTTACATAGGTTTCGAATTGCTCTCTTTTGTAGAACAACTGTTTGAAGTTGGGTTTTACTACATACTCCCCAGTATGGAATTCCATATCATAGTTTTGATTCCACTAACGAGTGGTATACTGTTTGGGCAGCGCTTATTCCCAGTTCTTCCGATGTGACCCTCACTGAATAACAGCTAGACGATAATTTCATATTGAGATTTTTTATGTGATCCTCGAATCTCAGCTTGCAATCAGTCATCACCTCGAGACATTTTGATTGTGGCTGATGTCCGATAATCATATTTTCACTCAGTATGGCGTCTAGATCGCATCAAATAAGTACTAAATATACTAGTCTTCGAAATATTCAAGGATAGTTCGTTAGAATCACACCTATTTTATATTTTTTCGACGTCAAGGCAAATATTTTTGAGTGAATCATTTTTATTTTTGCTGTGTTATAATATTGTGGTGTCATCCGCGAATAAGGTGAATTTTCCTCTAATGTCTATAGTTGCTAAGTCATTAATATAAAGAAGGCAAAGTATTGGCCCAGGCACCGATCCCTGTGGAACTCTGCTGTCTAGAGATGAAGAAGTTGTCGTTTTGACGATTTGTCAAGAAAGATTGAAGTCATTAAATGCAGTTCCATTCATGCCATAGTGAGATGCCATAGGTGCAAAGTAACCTTATAGATCAGAGACAATTCTACTTATTGCCGCAAGTGTCAGAAGTTACTACCAAATATAATTGAATGTCTCCAGAGATGAAAATATCTTCCTTCAGAGTAAAAAACGCACAAGATAATCAGACTGCAGTGGAATAAAAAGTGTGCTCTTATTGTTCTGAACAGAGAACAATGGAAAATAAATTCGGGAGAATTTCGACCCTTACACAGGCGGATAGCGATAACCGACACACAGGCTTCTGGCGCATGCACCCCCTGGAAGAAAGAGGCCTATGAAAAATCTTTGCATTGGAAAAATACGCAACAGTTTTTTCAAACAATTAAAATAAAGCTGGCCGCTAGACAATTACGTTGAACAATCCGAAAATCAAATCATAAGTAAATCAGTAGTCAGAACACGAAAAAAATTAATAATAAGGGGCATAGATGAAAGTTTTTGAACTATTCCGAAGAATTGGTATCAAACGAAAAAATATGGAAAGGCACCAGCTGGATCCTAATTAAAATAGAGAAAAAACAAAAGTTGTTCCTCATTTTCAATTCCCACTAGTAGATTTATACAGATTCGGAAAATGAAGTTCGGACCATGGGTCCAACAGTGGCTTAGAGCGAGAGGTGCGCAAACCAGTGGACCAAGGAAGGGATAACTTTCTACAGAGGTCTAGTTGAATGCTTGATTATCTATTTATCTATCGAGTATATCTGTTATATTTTGTGATAATCCACTAGCTTACGTACTTTTCGCTCTAGTCCACCGTAAAACATGATCCGACATATCGAAACTCTAAATATCGTAATATATTTTGAAAATGTTTGTATTTGTTGATTTTCAAACTTTTGAAGATAATCAGTTTGGGTCATAATATTTGAAATGTCAAAAATTGGTCAGTGTTCTACTATAAATTTTTCTTCACTGAAATCGTAAACTGTAAGGAACCATTTCAATTTTTCAATCTTCATGTAACTGAATGAAGTGGAATGTCCAAATAAATCAAGTCATAAAAAAGTAAGATTTATACTATCTAAGTTCAAATATTTGAAAAATCGATCAAATGAAGATAATTTACTATTCTCTGGCTGAGAGTCATGTTAGATATGCAATAGTAGCATGGGGAGCAGCTGCAAATTTGTACTTGAAAAACTTGGAAAAAAATTAAAAACAGCTAATCAAAATATTATACAGTAAACCTCCAAATCATCCTTCTGATCAGTTATATAAAGAATCGCAAATGTTAGATATTCGGCAAATATTCTTTCTCATGGTAACTTCTAGACAACATAAATATAAAAATGATCTGAAATACGTCTAGAAATAAATCCAATCAAATTATAATTCCTAGACCAGAAAAAAATACACTGCAAAGATCGAACTTATACTTAGCGCCGAAACAGTACTACTGTTACTGTTATACGCAACGAATATAAAGACATTATCTCAATTCATACACAAAACGAAAATAAAGCTGTGGATGTTACAGAATCCTCGACAGCAAATTCATCAGTATGTGGATGTTTCGAATACATATAATTATTGAGAAAGACTCTAATTCCTGTTCTCAATAACCATTTGATCTATTTTTATTTTCACTTTCACTTTTGTTATACTTTTTTAATACAAAATTTTAATGCTATTTAACTATACTAACTATACTAGAACTGTTTATAATTAAGTTTACCAATAGTACTATTATAATTCCTAATCATATCGCTTTCAAGAGTATTCTTCAGCGATAGGCTGTGTTTATTCAATCTAAATTTTAAACTATGTGTTTTGTAATATTAAGGTTATGTATACAATTTTTAAATAAACATTCATTCATTCAATTAGATATTTCAAAATATGGCTAATTCGCCAGGAGCTTCAAGTTTCTATCCTCAATAATAAGTGGTAGGTTCCTGCATATAGCAGTAGTTTCTTTAAGAGGCCATGAGGGCGATCATGTTTGGGACGGTTTTTTTGGTAAATGGTAAAAGGGTCGATAACTCAAAAACGGTTCGTCGTATCGATTTCAAACAAGGACAGGCTTCTAGAAGACGTTCGATTGTATTTGAAAATAATGAATGTCTGTTTTGTTTTAAAGCTAACACTCCATTATTGTTCTCAAGAAAGGGTACATAATCTTGTTCTACACATTCTTACATAGTCAATTTTTGAACGTCAAGAATAGTATATTCTGTATCAAGGTTAGAATGAAAATTCGATGCGAGTGGAAAGTTCCGAGCGGGAGCCGAAGGCGAGCGTGAGGAACCACGAGCATCGCGAATTTTCATTCTAACCGAGTAGCAGACTATATCTTCTCCACTATGAAAGATAGGAAACGTGACAGAAATAATTTTGACACTTACTCAAATTTTGCCACTACGATGACAATCAACTGCGCCAAGGCTAATGTTATTATTGCTAACCAGTGTGAGAATATTATTCTATCACAAGAGAGAAAATGTAAATACATTTAAATTGCATGGGGGCAGAGGTGTTGCAGAATATTTCTTCAATCTCAAGAGAGAGAATTTCAGCATTCTGTAATCAAATTTGATTTCAGAATTGTCAAATTCTGTGATGATCGTGGAAAAAGGGATTTCTGGGTTAGTAACAAGTCCACATGGGAAACATCTGAAACCTTCATTTTCTGTTTCATATTTTGCAGCAGCTGCATCCTCATTATCCAACCCAGCTTTCATGACTGCTGTAGGCATTTAGGCCAAATATGGGAAAGAAAATTTTCATTTCATTAATTACGGATCCAAATTGTAGTACTCGCTACGCTCGTACTACAAAATTTCATATACCTACTCGTGGGAAATGTATGTCATTTCATGCTCATTATACACTATACTTTTTCTACGACTATCTGAATCATTAAAAAATCTGTAATATTTTTAATAATCCTTTTTATCAATAAACTCTCTTGCCGTCATTTTTACATGGTATAGATAATTTTTTCTTTCTTCACCCGTTGAATGAAACATCTATTTTTTCTTTTTATACACGTACGTACCTACGTCGTGAAACAAATAACATTCAAAATTTTCAAATTTTAACAACTTGGAAATAAAAAAACTTACTGCAGAAAAAATCAAACACTAATCGATTTCATTAAATGAAAAAAAATGTGGCTGCGTGGATTTGAACCCTCGCTCCCACCATCCAAAGTCCATGTGTCATCTGAATCAACACTCGTCGTTACTAGAGCACATAATAATTTGTTCAAATTAACTGCTACATAGAAAGTATCTGTCAACTATTCAAAAAATAGAATCCGATTGTAATCAATCTTTTTATTGAAATTATTCTGGTTTTATGAAAAGAAAATCATACCTTGATCAGAAGATAGACATTATCAAGAGCTTCTGACATAAATTTATTAATTTGATTGTTAAATCATCCTCACTATCGCTAATCATTTTTAATAACTTAATTTTTTCAATCGAATTTTGTAATTATCTACTGATGTGAAATGTCAAATTATTAGACAGACGTAAAGAAACTTGATTCGATATTATTTATGTTCATAAAATTCGTTAATACCTACCTATAATAACAGTCTAGTAGTTCATGAAAGTCGTAGGAAATAAAATATTTCGATACAGCTAGCCCGCGGGAAATGAAAATCGGTGTTACAACGTGGTAGGTTTCTTAATCGAAGACGCAATTGAAATGTTCATTTTTCTTAATGGTCGTAAAAAAATGTATTACCAACCTGACAGCAAAAAAAACGATTACCAATAGCATTTGGAATAATGTCAATAGAGAGATAACAGTGATCTATATCAATTTTATTCAATCCGAAGCTTTCAATGGTATACCTTATAATAGGCTCGACTAGAATAAGTTTTACATAACCCACTCTTACGATATCCACTTAACTTATAAATCAAACAAGCATTCGAACAGCTTCCTGTCGTGAACAAAACTTGAAAGTCGAATGCAAGCAAAAGACGATCACAACTGTTCAAGAGTTTCGAAACATCGAAGCATAAATCAACAATAATACAGATGTCCACATGAACATACTACTTTAATCAATTAAAAACGAGAACCAGATCCGGTCGTACTCTACAACGATCGAAAAAAAATCTCTTCTCGTAATTAAATAACAAGGCCGAATCTTGACACCAACCTCAACGTCTGGTTCTAGTAACAACATTAAGGCCGAACGAGAATAATTGAAAAACCTGTAAAAATATTGAGATAAACGATCGGCCATTCATTATGTGGGTCATAATTTTTTTATACGGACGGGTGGCATTCGTTAATTTGAACCACATTCGCAAGTACAAAAAAAACACCGGATTTGTGAATACGCTCACAAGGAGTGGTTCTTGATTTTCCAAAAGGCATTTTGTTATTGTTCGACTGTAAAAATATACAGACTTGACAAGTTTTTTGCCGATTTCTTAGCGGTTCAAGGATGTACACGATTGCAAAAGTTCATTTATACACTTCTGCCATATCAAGATATACTTGAAGTTTGTTAAAAAGGAGCAAAGTCGTGTTTTGAGGCAATGAAATGGTGTTCCCAAATCGGAAATATCCAGAACTACTTTCGAAATAATGTAAAAAATACAAAATACCTAGCTGATTTATAATTCTAGGGTTTTCTTTAAAAAGGGTGTCCCACTTTGAGCAGCCATACCCTTGAGAATGAAATAATTTAATTTTTTTTCATATTATAGTACTCAGGAATACCCACCTTTATTTTGATGGTACATTCGTATAACCATTTTCCACGACTAACTATGACCAATTGAAAAATGAAAAAGTGGGGAAAACATATTAGGGATTTTTTCAAATTATGTTTCAGAATACCCTTACCTTAAACCCCCAAATTTCATTGCTTGAATCAAATGATTATACAGGTGGCAATATGATTAATTCTTTTTCATAAGTAATATTTGCTCAATTTCCAAAATTTCTTCACTTATTGAAAAATTCAGAAAAATATTCTTCGGAAAATAACCAAATATTACTTTTCCATGGCAAACTGTGACCATTTGAATAGTGAAATATGGCGAAAAAATAAATTATGGATCTTATGACCAATTTAAAAGTGAAAAAGTTGGGAAAACATATTAGGGATTTTTTCAAATTCTGTTTCAGAATACCCTTAAACCCCAAAATTTCATTGCTTGAATCAAATGATTATACAGGGTAGCAATATGATCAATTCTTTTTCATAAGTAATATTTGCTCAATTTCCAAAATTTCTTCACTTATTGAAAAATTCAGAAAAATATTCTTCGGAAAATAACCAAATATTACTTTTCCATGGCAAACTGTGACCATTTGAATAGTGAAATATGGCGAAAAAATAAATTAAGGATCTTATGACCAATTTAAAAGTGAAAAAGTTGGGAAAACATATTAGGGATTTTTTCATCATAAAATTAACATCAAATTCTGTTTCAGAATACAATTAAACCCCCAAATTTCAATGCTTGAATCAATTGATTACATAGGGTGTCATTTGTAGCTGGCAATATGATTAAATCTTTTTCATAAGTAATATTTGCTTAACTTCCAAAATTTCTTCAATATTCACAAAATTCAAAAAAATATTCAATTAATACTTCGAAAAATAACCAAATACATATTACTTTTCAACGGCAAACTGTGACCATTTGAATGGGGAAAAATGACGTTAAAATATATTACGGATCTTTTATCGAAAAATTAACCCCAACTCCTGGTTTTTGAATGTCCCAGAACCCCAGAACTCAATGCTGAATCATTGACATATACAGGGTGTCATATGTAGCTGGCAATATCACCAACTCTTTATTCACCCAAAATGCTCGGTTGATTTTAAAATGCCGTTTTTTGTCACAAAGTGCTTAAAAATGCTCCATTATTACTGTAGAAAGTAAACAAAATGGATTTTTTATCACTGAACTAACATCACTTTCTGGTTCAGAACACTCTGAAACCGCCAGATCTCAATTCCTGAGAAATATATAGGGTGTCATCTGCAAATTCACATCAATTTGTAGCATTGGTATTTGCAGATGAATCGTGAATTAAGATCTGAGGGTTTTAGAGTATTCTGAACCCATTTATGATGTTAGTTCAGTGATACATTTTCCCCAATTTTTCACTTTTCAGCTGATAATAGTTAGCCATGGAAAAGTGATGCTTGTTTACATTCCGTAGTATTAATGGAATATTTCTGGGTACTTTATCACAACAGAAGAAAGTTTCGAAATCATCCCGAACATTATGGATGCATAAAAGTTGGTGATATTCCCAGCTACGTACGACACCCTGCATATTTCAATAATTCAGCATTGAGTTCAAGAGTTCTGACACATTTCAAAACCAGGAGTTGGGGTTAATTTTGCCATGGAAAAGTAGTATTTGGTTATTTTTCGCATATTGATTGAACATTTTTGTGAATTTTGTCAAACAGCAAGAAATTTTGAAAATTAGGAAAATAATAGTGATGAAAAAGAATTAATCATATTCCCAGCTACAAATGACAGCCTGTTTAATCAAATAATTCAATCATTGAGATCTGGGGGTTTGTGGGTACTCTGAAACAGAATTTTATGTTAAATTTGCGATGAAAAAAATATGTTTCCACCACTTTTTCACTTTTCAATTGGTCACTGTTAGCCGTGGAAAATCGATATACGAATGTCTCATCAACATAAAGGTAGGTGTTTCTGAGTACTACAATTTGGAAAATCAAAAAATTTCAAATTATTTTATTCTCAATGAAATATGAGGGTGAGGCTGCTCAAAGTGGGACACACTGTATACTTTTTTAGCAGAATAAGTTTGGATGTACAGATTGTCAAATATAGCTGTGCCTCTGAATAGTGGGTGCGCAGTATAACAGCTGCTGTCCTTTCTTGTCCTTCCCGATTTAAGTTGGTAGTGGATTTTTACCCTCTCTCAGAGGCACAGCTATATTTGCCAAGCTGTCATTTTACTCAGATTCTTAGAGAATGTTACTGGAACTATTCTAATAACCCCCTATACGACAACTGGATTTTGCAAGGTCATGCATTCATGATTCACCAATTACAGCTGCCTCCATGGAAATCTCCAAAACAGTGTGACTTGAAAATATGGTTAGATAATGGAAATAGCCATTTCTGTATTTAGAGCGCAAAATGGTAGATTGCCGCTCGACAAAGAGTGGAGGTCATCAATGACAGTGCACGAAAAATACAATTTTTCTACAAACGTAGCTCTTAGACAAAAAAACACGCGATACTTCATCCAAAATGGGCACAAAATATTCCTTACTACAAAATTAACACTCCATAGGTATCCTAAATGAATAAGTTATCCAAATAATCGATAATTCACATCACTAACAAAAATATAAGAAAAAAGTCATGTCCAGGAAAAAAAAGGATCGTCGGCCGAGATCGAAACCGGGCAATCTGTTAAGTATGTTCGATTTACTGCGCATCAAATCTCAACACCATTATGGTGACTTAGAATGCTTGGAATTGAATTCAAAAAATGACATTTCTCGAAAAACGTCAATTATGCATGGAGATCTGAAAGCGTCAAAGGCTGCTTTAGTAAGCGGTTGTAGAAAAAATAATTTACCTAATTGTGAGTCTATTATACAGCCTCAAAAAAACTCACTTGGGACAACATCACTTTGATTTTGAAAAGATAATGGGACTGAATGACAGATATTCTTCACAGGAATTAGTTAGAATTAAAATGTTAGTTGTCTATTTATTTCAACGACTATTTGCCCCTTGAATTTTAAAAAGAAACAACATCAGTGAATCATTTCTGGCGACGATAAATCACAAACAAGTAATTAGTATTGCTGGACAAATATGTAGACGTTCATCAAAACGAATTTTGAGATATATTTTGAGGGATTGAAACATTCCATTGATTACATCCTTCATTCTAAGAGTACTCGTGAGAACAAATCTACAAATTCTTCGTATCCATAATATTCTTTGGACGATTCACAATTGAATTTATAATTTGTTTAAAGCACTTGACACCTCAAAAAAGCTTTATGAACCAGTCCTTATAATCTATGAATGGATCACCCAACAGTTACCAGATTTGTCCAGGACACTATCAGGACAATATGAGTTATATATATTTTTTTTTTATTTGGAAATTGTTAAGAGTTGAAGATATAATCTTATAAACTCTTATATTGTATTGTCCTCAATTCAGTAGAGATCACGATAGGAACTTATTTCAAAATACTAACAAGAACATCACCTATCAATAGTTTCATATTGGAAAACTGGTTCTAACGATAAGTCAATAGCATTCAATCTTTACTTACATGCAAATTTCTTATATTTGCTGAATATTCACATTCGATATATTGAAAAATCTTAGGCTACTATAGAACCAAACAAAATTTCAATGCCAAAATATTTTATTACTCAATATATTCTCCTATTAATTGGATACATTTATTACAGTGAACCTGCAACGTCTCTAGACCTTTCAAAGAAAATGATTCTTCTTGATCTGTAAACCAGACCTCCATAGCTTTTATTACCTCCTCGTTGGAAGAAAATTTACGACCTTTTAAACTTTTTTTCAGTTGAGGAAAGAGATGATAGTCGGACGGAACCAAATCTGGTGAATAAGGAGGGTGTTCTAGTAATTCAAACGAATTTTTTGCATGGCAACATGAGATTTGTGTGCAGGGGCGTTGTCCTGCTAAAACAAAACACCTCTGGAATACTTTGGATAGCTTTCCGAGTCTTTTTTCTTTAATTTTTTCCCGTAGAGTGGTCAGTAATGTCGAATAGTAATCTCCAGCTATTGTTCTACCCTTATCCAAAAAATCAATCATAATTACTCCGTGGAAATCCCAAAAAACTGAAGCAAAAACTTTTCCAGCAGATATTTGGACACGAAACTTCTTAGGTCTTGGAGAACCGGAGTGTCGCCATTCCATCGATTGTTGCTTTGTTTCTGTATCGTAGAAATGTACCCAAGTCTCATCCATAGTAACAATTCGGATTAAGAAGTCTACATCGTTTTCAAATCGAGCACAGATCGAACGCAGTGCTACTACCCTTGCACGCTTTTGGTCAACATTCAAACATTTGGGGATCCATTTTGCAGCAAGTTTTCTCATGTTCAAATTGACGTGAACTATATGATGAACGCGTTCGTATGAAATTTTCAGTGCTTAGCCCAATTCGACGGTCTGTTAAAATCATGTCATGAACTGCATCGATATTTTCGGGGACTGACACAGAAACTTCACGATCGGTCATCATCTTCAATGGAAAATTTACCTCTCTTGAAGCTAGCAGTCCAATTTTTCACGGTCGCATACGAAGGACATTGATCACCAAGGGTATTAAGCATATCTTCGTAAATCTGCTTACCTCTTAACCCTTTTAAATACAGGTACTTGATGATGGCTCGTTACTCCAATTTTTCGATTTTCACAATTTCGGTGGACATATTTTTTCTTTTAATTTATTGCGTAACTCTGGTTTACTTTTTTGACGTCAACTTTACACTGACACTTCTAATAAGTTATTGTTCGTTGCTATGGTAACGCAATATTTTGTTTATGCAGGGAACTGGTCTAGGCTAACTAGATATCAATACATCCTCGTAAATGCGATTGTTATTAAAATGTTAAGGTGTTGCTATGAATATTTATGAAATATTTTGAATTTTTTTTTAATGACCTTATCGTCTGAAAAAACACATGTACAAAATGAGACTTTATTACATGACATATTTAGGACAAGGAAAACCGAACCAATGGAACCAGAAAAACCGGACCAAAAGCCCTACATCAGGCCGCTAGTAGCGCCTAGTACAGGATACAGGAAAACGTCGGTTTTAGAGAAACGATTGAAGAAACCCGTGGAACTAATGTGAATTTCACACAAATAAAATTGGCAGCTTTGTTCGTATGTCTATCTGTCTTTCCAGTTCATAACTGGATTGAGCTGAAATTTGCAACCGTATCGAAAACCGATGCGAAAAATAATTTTAAAAAATTTACTGCCCTGCCCTCGTGAAGGCTATAGATAGAGAACGCGTAGGAAGTCAGAGAAACTTCCGTTTTTAGACGTAGAAAATTACGACGTTAAAAACATATCGGTTAGGGGTTTCGGACTCGAAAAAAGTTGTGAAAACATTTGAGAATAAAATCGAAATAATCCTTAAAAATAGTGAAAAACATCAGACAGTCGAATAATTGAACCTTCCTACTGAATAAAAGTTGCAAAAACACGCAAAAATAAAATCTTAAAAAAATCCTTTAAAATGGTAAAAAACATCAAACATCAAATTTAAAAAAAAATACCTTACTCCTCCCTGAAGGTTGCATAGAAAAAGCAATGTGTTGCAAAATTTCGTAAAAACAAAATCGGAAAAATTCATTTAATTTCGAAAAGTGTAACCTCTGTCCCCGGAGGCCAGATAGGAATTCATTCCGATGTAAAAAATGTCGGTCGGGGAGCTCGGACTTTTCGTAAAAAGTTGTAAATTTGCCAAAATTAAATCGGAAAGATCCGTTAAAATAGTGAAAAACATCGGATCGTCGAAAAACCCAGTTTCAAAAATATGTACCATCTGCCATACTGAAGGATGGATAGAGATAGAGAAAAAATAACAGTACTTATGGCTTGAACCACGTACTTCTCAAAAAAAGTTGCAGAAACTCGAGAAAATAGAAAAAAGCTTTAATTCATAAACTAATGAACTGAAAAGTAAAAAATTGTATTCAGAAAATGAAAGAACTAATATTTCTAATTAATATTCTCAATATAAAAATTATTTCTGAGAGTTAACCCTAGAAGATAGAAATATGCCATCCCGAACTTTCCTTTAGGCTATTTGAAGAACTACAGTTCTTTAGTACATTATTTTGATGATGTAGGTATGTGAAAACATGTAATTAGACCATTGGTGTCTGTTTGTTACTGAGCCAAATAAATCAATAAATAAATATGTATCTCTTAAGGTTTAGCCTGCTATCGATTTTTCGACGACTTCATTACGAAACATTGAATTTTCCATACTATTCAAAAACTTAATTAGAATGTATTGTACATACAAACCTTCTGTAAAAAATTCTCCAAATGACAGTAAAAACCGAATCAAAATCTCTTGAGTGATTTAGAAGAAGAAAGCGGAGAAACAAAATTGATGAGGACAAACACGAATAGTGACTTTGTCTTATCCTATTAGAGAAGAGAAGATCAGAGAAGTATTATAATTGAAAGGTTTTGTAGAGCCAGTATCCATATTTAATATGATATCAATTATTTGTGTAATAACCAGTGATTTGAATTGGATTCAGTAAAATCTTTAACAGCTGCTGCAATGCAATTTTACTCTGGTTTCAAAGTTGGCCTGTCGAATGGCTCCCACTTGTGTGTTTCTATATTCGTTTCGTAAAATGGAAAATTCATTTCACACTTGAGACACCATAAAATATCCGTATAAAATAAAAACAAGAGAGTCACGCTTTCAATAACATGTTTTTTACCAAGTCACTGCACCACAAATCCAGGGTACGTGATATACGAGATATGGTTACCATCTGGTCACGAAAAGCTAATAATTTCGAGCAATAATTTTGCCGGATCCAATTTTATGTCTGCTTTTGTGAACTGTTAATAACACTGTTTCTTTTTGTTGTGGCTACGATGCCAGTTATGAAGAAATGCAATATGCGTTTTATAGCAAAGTATTTGAAAATTTCGTTGATAAATTGTACAGAAAAGAAATATAGAGGACATTGTCAATTTATACAACACAACAAAACTGAAATTATGAGTCGAATAATCAATCACCAAAATAAACAAGTATTTTTGTTATAATAAACTATTGAACATCTGATGCGGTGAATATATTATTATTCTATTTGAAATCATGAATGTTCAGGTGGTTATCCTCATTTTTTCTATAATAATGTAATTAACTTCAGCATTGACCCAATTGCTCATTATTGTCAACAGTTGTTAATCACATATTCATTATTTGTTGAAAGTGTCTATCTAACGAGACATCATCATATATATTTCTTAGTACTTCATTCACACTTGGATTACATCACTGTTTGCAAATATTTGCATTTGGGACAATATAATATAAGAGAAATGAAAAAGTTCTGTTCTATCAGAGCTATAACGTAAACAATGTTATGATCGATGTCACGCGTACGTATACCTAAAGTTTGAAATTTCATAACTCTATTCCACATGTTCGATTTGAATTGTGTTAATTAACTATAATTACCAGGGCCGTATTTACGCACAGGCTACCTACGCTGCTGCCTATGGGCCCGCACCACAAAGGGACCAGCACCCTCGCCAGCACCACAAAGTTATTTAATTTTTTTTAATTGATAATAATAAAAAAGAGTTTGTGCGGTCATAATCATGAAAGACGTCGATGCAGATGCAATTGTTTTGTGTTTAAAAGGGCAGAAACTGACAAACCCATTCTTGTGCCAAAACGGACAACAACAACACGTTGGTCATGCCGAACAGATTCTACAAAAGCCCTCATGCTACGTTATAAAGTAAAAAATGCACTTCTTGAGATTTCAGAGGACAAAGAAATTTAGGAAAATGTCGTATTACTGCTCTATGTTTGTATAACAAAATATCAAAGATGGAAACGGGGCTATACACCGTATTTTGGGATGATATCTTGCGACAAATAAAAAAAACTAGTGACACTCTGCAGAACCCTAGATTGGACGTAAACACAGCCGCTTCATATCAGCACTGTCATCGCTATCAAGCTTCATAAAAACAAAACGTGATAGCTTTGAAGAATATGCGGTGAAAATTGCTGAGTTGGTTGATTGCACTGAAAACGTACGTTTGGCACCTCTTGACTGTATCCAAGCACCAGAAGTTGTGATGAAAAAAATTGGAACCAGAGATTTCTTCTTGTCATAGATAATTTGAATCTTCATTGCGGCAGAGGCTTGAAGCATATAAACTGGTTAATATCTGTTTTGGGTTTCCCAACAAGTTGGATCCACTTACTGAAGAAGAGATAATTTCAGCAGCCCAAAACTTAGTAGAAACATATAACAATGACTTAGACAATCAATCGGTAAATTAACTGTTTCAGTTCAAGACTTTTTAACAGGAGTTTCAAAGAGAAGATGAGGAAAATGAAAAAGTCATTGATTAGTCAAGAGAGGTGTATGTATGAACTCCTCCTAGAAAAAAACGTTAAAGATTGTTTTCCAAATATCGAGGTCGCTCTAAGAATGTGCCTGTCACAGTCAAAAACAGCAGTGGAGAAAGGTCATTTTCAAAATTGAAGTTGATAAAAAACAGACTTCGAACCTCCATGTTAGAAGACAATCTCAACGCTCAAACCAATTAGCCACTAATTAAGATTAGTTGACATATTCATTTAAATTTGCTTGTTTGTTACATTCTTTTCTTTTATCTTGCATTGAGATGTTAGAACGTTTTCTTAGAATTACAATTTTTTATTTTTCAAATTACATAGACTGTCTATGTAATCAATGATAGAAATAAAGTGTTGTGTTCTTTTTTTAATATAGTTGTTGATTGTTCATAGCAATGTAAATTCATCGTGTACCTTATACAGTGTGTCCCACTTACCATGCTCACCATGGGTATCTTTTTAATGGTGAGAGATACGAGGTCGGTTAAATGACACCAAATGTGGAGTTTATCAAGGCCAACTATAATGTGAAAAAATATTTTGATAAAATATATTCGTTTTTGTTTTATACGCAAAAAACAGATTTTGATCATTTTCATGTCTCCTCCGTAACTTCTTTATTTATGAAAATATTCGAATAGGAATTTCACATTTTCAAGGCAGTTTTTCGATAAGATTTTGAAAAAAATATGAAATTTATGCGAACTCTTCTAGAATTTGAGATATCAGCACCAACTTTTATTTTTCAAATGTAGGTCATAGCTCACTATGACTTAATTATGAATAACTCCTTTTTCTTTTACAGATGGTGTGTCACAGTAATAGTTTTTATTTGATAACAACGGAGTTATCGTCATTTATACAAAAATAAGAACTATTTTGAATTCGCCATATTGAATTTATAAATTTTAACAAAAAAATCATGATCCCCGAGCTCAAAAACCCCCACATACCAGTTTTGAATGGAATCGGACCATGATAACAAATCTCGTCCGCCATATTGAAGAAGCCGCCATTTTACATTTTTTATTTCAATAAAAATTCCATAGTGCATTGTCACCGAAATTATGAACATTTGCCAAATTTCAAGTTATTAGGACTGCCAGAAGTGGGTCAAAATTCACTTGCAAGAGTCATGAAAATGATCAAAATCTGTTATTTGCGTATAAAACAAAAACGAATAGATTGCATCAAAATATTTTTCCACATTATAGTTGACCTTGATGAAGTCCACATTTGGTGTCATTTAACCGACCTCGTATCTCTTACCATTAAAAAGATACCCATGGTGAGCATGTTAAGTGGGACACACTGTATAACTTAATGATTTGCATTTCTTTCCATTGTATTATCTCATAAATTCATTAACTTCTAAATAATGTATAGAAAAATTTGCTACACTATAAAAATGGAATGTTCTTTCTTCTTTTGAGTTTTTAGTCATAAACTTGCCCCAGAATGTGCCCGAACCACATGTGCAGCCTAGGGGTCTACAGATCCTAAATACGGCCCTGGTAATTACTCTTGTTCATAATTTTTGCTATATCACCTTCGTACTAGGCCAGCCTCGAAGAGAAATATTACTGATAGATGTATTGCCGGGAAGATCAGATCTGGTATTGGTTTTGTTCTGAAACGCTCAAAATCTTGTAGCGTGCAAGAATAAGAAAGTTTTCGTTCATATTTATGGTCAATCCGCAATTTTCTTCTTCTTCTTTTAAACATTATTTTGGTGTTTTTGAATATTTCTTTCATTACACAAGTCAGCGAGTTTCAAAGCCCTCGACTATGTCAGTCATCAATTTATGAATGTGGAACGTTTTTTTCTGAATTCAAATTCTAGATCGTTTAGTAATTATTGTTAGTGACAGAATACGATGTCAATCATGTTTTCATGATAATTTCGAAAGTCTGGCCTATAACTGGAATTAATGAGATTGGCCGATGATTTTCTGGTAGATCAACGTTACCGTTTTCGAAGATCGGTATTAATTTTAATTTTTTTTTAATCAGACCACGAAAGGCCCCCCTACGAAAGTATGAATTGAATAAATGTGTGAGTGGATCCGCAGTGGTAACTTTTATGGTCTTTATGATTAAACTGTTCAAATTGTGGAAGTCACAGCAGCTGGTGTTTTTCAAAGAGTCAATCGCACCAAGGACCTCATCTTTGCAAACAGGAAAAAAGAAAATGAATGTTTTTAACCTGATAATGTTTTCAAGAAAGAATTTGTATCTTCATCAGTAGCAGTCAGAATTTCCGATATTATTTTTTAAAGAGAAACATTCTCAATTGAAAATTGAATCAATACTTGACTCCTCTGGAAATGGAAAAAACCCTACGATAAAATTGAAGTTACTTTTTTGTAATATCTAACAGAAAACAACTACTTCCCCGGCAAAAGCCACGCTGGACATTGAACTACATCTGATAGATATTAAAAAAGACCCTGTACTTATAACTTGAGAGAAAAAATCTGAAAGTGAAAATTTGCATTTTCATTCAGATAGTTGATTATTTATTAAATGTCCAGTGTCCATTGGAGATTCTTATCTATGAATGAGATAAGGGAGAATGTTATTCAGAAGTATCACTCACAGAAAATCGCTCATTCCATTGGTATTAATTCAGCAACAGATGCGAAATAATTGATGAATTTTTCAGCTGTTAAGTTACACTCAGAAGAAATAGATTTTCGAAATTAATCAGCTTCCAAGCATCTCGACATCTGTTTTGAGAGCTTTGTATGTAATTATACTGTAAGATGTTTTTATAGACTCGTTTAAAGCCAAATATTACTGTAAGCTGTGTTTAAAGACTCGTTTAAAGCCAAGCTATATTCTCGTCTGTAGCTTCTGTATATGTATTTAGTCAATTCACCATTAGAAGCATCTCTGATAATTTTCAATGAGGTAAGAGTATTTCTCCTTTCTCTCAATTTGAGTGGTGAGTGGCTGTTTGATTAGGCTTTCAATGGAAAGTGTTTCTCTACATACAAATTCAAGGTAACCCATCAGTGTTTCTGAAAACAACTCCACGTCATCAGACTATTTGAAGAAATTCTAATTATAGAAAGATATGTCTTCTTTGAAAGCCTCAAATTTGTGACTCAACTTCCTGAATTTCCGATACCTGGCTGTTTTCTGGCTGTCTCAATTTTTTCCACTGTCCCTTTTATTACTCTATCAAAGTTTTAGAATTTAGACACTGAACAAGAGGACAAAAATAATCTTCGATTGTGAAGGAACTATTTCTCCAGTTGCATGATCGATAAACTCAAAATTCTGCAGATATGAAAAGGACTTTTTATCACGGTATTTTCAATGGTGGTATGAATTTGCACATGTCAAAAATAAACATTAATTTCATCAAACGACAACACTGATAATTTTACCCTAGCGATGTTATTTTTGGAGCTCTGGAGGCCTTTCTTATCTGAGACTTCTGAGATGGTGCGAATAAATTCCTCATTCACCTTAGTGTTCAACACTCACAGTCACACATATGAAGTGGAAAATAAAACTAATTGAATCAAATGACAAAAATTTGTTGGCACGACTAGCGGAGCATACAATTTCTGATTCTAATTTTTGAAGCCCTTTAACAGCAATCTCTGGTCACTTAGCCTTATCGACGATATTTCGATCTATATGACACTGAATAGACTAACAGGGTGGAAGTAAAAATCCTAGTACTGTTTTCACGCGATGAAATGAATTAAACTTAAGTTCTATCGTTTGTTTGAAGGTTGCAGATGATGTAGTAACTTGATTACTTTCATTTCGGACTTCCATCGTCTTAATGGTTGAAAGATTTCTACTTCTTGCAATCTGCAATCGTCTTCCGGTGAATACTGACAAATTAGGAATCTACACGATGATGGGTCTGCCGGTATGGTGTAATTACGTTGTAATTACTTACGCGCGGTCTTGTGGTGCGCGTGTTTTTCGCGCTTTTTCTCCCTTCAAAACAGTCCATTAGCGGTCTCCATACGTTTTTAATTTCCACGCTCGGTTAACTGAAGGCACCATTAGTTTCGATACAGGCAGTTTCAATAAATTTGCGTTTGAATCAATGTTCCAAAGAATTCGGTGGTGCTCTGTTCATGCGTGGTCGGCAATTCCCGATTTAGTTGTTCAGCTATTTTTACAGATACCTCATGGCCGCTTGGTCTCTCCGATATGGGAATCACCACATTCACATGGGACCTCGTAAATACAATTTTTGCTGGATTCTGTTTTGTTCTCTGCTTTCGTCTTGTGAGGAAGCTTCGTAAGGTACTGCTGGATTGAAAGGAACTCTTGATGTTAATAATAATAATATAAGATTTCATTGACAGTATTATAACATTATTATAATCTCATAATCTCAACACTGACAGAAGGCAGAGTTAGCGCTTTGCCTGTTAACATAGTTAACAGGTGTATACGCTCTCTTACACTCAACCTATTTGTTTACGATCCTTCTGATCTCCTCTGAGATCCTGATGTAGAGAAGGACAAGAACGCGGTTTTGTGGTCGTTCTTCGATCGTCTTGGTCCTTTGGAGTTGTTTCTGAACTTCTCCTATGAGTTTTTCGGAATATGCGTTTTCGCGTAGGTCCTTTTTGATGTGGTTTATTTCCGCATCCAGAGACTCCTGGTTGTTGCAAATAAACATCGCTCTCCACCAACGTTCTTACAATGCCCCTCTTCATGGAATTCGGGTGATTGGAGCCGTAGTTGAGATACTGTCCAGTATGTGTCTTCTTCCTGTGAACAGAGGTCAGGATACCAGTGTTTGTTCTTGCAGCTTTCATACCGGGAAAGGACAGGGTACTGTTAGTTTCCGCTTCCATCATGAACTTGATTAGATCCCTCATGTTATTGACTCCTGAGAAGAAGGTGTTCATCTCCGTGGTTCCATATGATGAAGGTGTCCTCCATGTAGCTTAGCCATAGTTTTGGTTTGTATTACGCCTCTCTAATAGCCAATTCCTCGAACCACTCCATGTATATGTTGGCGATTACTGGGGAAAGAGAAGATACCATCGGCAGTCCATCAACCTGGGAGAAGAAACGGTTCTTTTCTTGAAAGTATGAGTACGAGTACGAGAACGAGTTATGAAGACAGCACTTCATTAGTTCCAATATCGCTTGTATGGGGAGATCGGTCCTTTTATGAAGCTGGATGTCTTCTTCCAGTTTCC
Organism: Chrysolina oricalcia; assembly: GCA_944452925.2. Lineage (NCBI taxonomy): Eukaryota > Metazoa > Arthropoda > Insecta > Coleoptera > Chrysomelidae > Chrysolina > Chrysolina oricalcia. Next base: position 53,527,740 of record OX101810.2, read on the forward strand.
TCTTGGGGACATTGGTATAAAGGCTCTCCACACGTAATTACAACGTAATTACACCATACCGACACACTTATAAAACATCGTGTTGATTGTTAATTTGTCAGTATTCACCTGAAGACGATTGCAGATTCAAGCAATCGAAACGTAGTGAAAAATTGAAAGAAGTAAAAATATTTCAACCATTAAGACGATGCAACCATTAAGAACGAAATGCAAGTAATCAAGTTAAAGTTCTAAGTTATAAATTAAATGAAATTCTCCCAAAATATTGAGTTTCTGCAACATCTCCAAAGAGACGCAACCAAGCAAATTTAACCTGGATAGCAAAATGTTGAACCTCAGTAAAAATGTTGTTAGGTAATTTTCATGTGTCTATTTAGGAAATAAGGTACGGCCAATTATTTAAAGAACTGTCGACATCAGGTCAACACAAGGGCATTCAGCAACTAGCTAATTTAATTCAATTGGTGTTTTGATAAAAACACGGATGTTTGTCCGGCTAATTGTGCGGTATCATTTTGGAATTGTATCTCCTCTAATTAGAACAGCAATTAACTTCAATTTATGTGTAATGCTGCTTGAAAACACGAAAACGGTCCGGAGCGATTACATCGATCAAATGTGAGTTAAGTGCAACCGCGGGAACAAAATCAAAACATAAAACATTGTAGGAGTAATTTGAAACTAATGTATGGAATGACAGCTGACAAAAATTTATTAGTATGAAAACTACCGATGCATGGCGAAAAATCACAGCACATCTGGGCTGGGACTCTGTAACTCATTTTGCATAGAGATAGCGAAGCGAAGCATACGCTATCTCTTTCCGTTACGTCGGAAAGTGATAGCGTGTGCTTCTTTCAGCTTCGTTTCGCTTCGCTTCGCTATGCGAAATACGTTAAAGAGTCCCAGCCCTGTACTCATCTTTTATTTATATACGTTTGAAAATTGACACGAAGCCAGATTCACAAAATCACGGACACCGCGATAACAAAACAAGCAGTTGGGGTAGGTAATAGTTTTTCACAGTTGACATCACTATCAATTGTGAGAGAATCAGAATATCTATATTTTACCAAAATTAAAATCAAGTTCTGATAATTTGAAAGATTTTGATTATTTTTGGTTCATTACGTACCTATTTTGAAATGATCACGAAAAGCTCCCGCTTTCATACATTCATTTTGACATGTTGGATCCAACCTACAAACTCCAAACGTACAATCCTGACAATCTAATTTTACACGACGATTCCCAACTTCTCCAACAAGATCGCATCCATCATCCAGGGTTACCACATATTTAACAATTTTCGTTGATGAGTATCTAACTTGGTCATGTCAAGTTGATGCAGTATTAAAAAACTATCAATCTGCACTTATTTTCTTTGTCAACTTAGGAATGAAGTTGACACTCATCTTCTTACTACTAAATTATTTTAGATATATTCAGTATTGCTTTTCATATGCCGTCATGTGCTGAGGCAACTGTGCCAAGACGAATGAGGTCTTTAGAGCCCAAGAAAGAATAATTAGAACTATATTATTCAAACTGTATACCTTTTCTTGCAAAACATCATTTTCCGCATTGAACTCATTGACCATTCACTATTCATCCTTTCGTCAATAATTCAGGTCAATAATAACCCAATTACCCTGCATCTAGAAAGAATCAATATGGTCTTTGAGTAATCATGGATTTCGCCTTACCCAAGCACAGACTAACCAAAGTAGTTAACAGGTCTAAAGTACTACCTGTTGAACTCCATAAAAAACTTTCAATGAAATTGAAAAATTAAATAAAAACAAGATATTTGAAGATACCCTTAAAGTTGTTGTAATCAAGAATTCTTTATAATCAATACGAGATTTTCTTAATTGCTGCATCACTGAGCTCCTATCCTAAATATTTTGATTTATCAACTTTACCCCTTTTGATAAGTAGATTGTTTTCTACTGAATCTTTATACTGTGTCTAGGTATATAATTTTTCTTGAAGTTTTATTTTAATTTTCATTTAATGCAAACGTAAAAAGCCAGAGTTCACCTTTTCCTACATCAACTAGCACTGAATGAAATAAGGTGAGCTTCATAGCTACGTACCTTAATGTCTAACAAATTTAAATGATTCGAAACTACAGAATCATTGTAAAGGAAAGGTTCTAGTAGATATGAAATAGTAATCTAGATTATTGAAGGTTCCAAAAAGATAACAATTGAAAGCTATTTCTCACTTGGCCAATGTTTTGCCTATTGCCAAGTAGACTTTGATATTCATTTTTATGTTGAACATTGTTCATCTAAGAAACCCACAGATGAATATTCTTTTTTCTGTTTAGGAATTTTGAATGTATAGAACCACTGTTTTTTCCATTTCCGATAAGATTACACTGAAGAACTAGCTCCATTTTTGGAAAGAAATAAACCAAATGCATCTAATTGTTTAGTATACCCAAAAACAAAATTCCATTTTTATAATAGTTTGACGACTTGTTCACATGCTAAACAAGCATCAGCCAATGGCAGTCGCCGGTAACAAAACTAGGTACCCACCGAGGGGGAGAAAGTAAGTCTAGCTTAGTTGAGAATCCAGAAAATCTATAGTTGAATTTCAATAATTTTTCGGGACAATTGAGTTTCTATCATTTTTCGGGACAGTCGAACTTCTATCATGTTTCAAGTGAAGTTCGGATTCCGAACTGATCAATACAGTTTCAGTAAACCGTTCAGTAAACCCAAAGATAGTTAACCGTAAGGTTACATTCTGACTCATTTTTGTCATTTTCAAGTCTTGAATAACCTATTTGAAGTCAGAGCAACCAATATTATCATAGTCATTGAGAATATTAGTGAACCAGTGCATATGGGTATCCTCGCGTATGTGTAGTCATCGAACCGTCCCGGTACCTACCTATAGAAGACAGATTATTTCGGTAAGTAGAATCATTGTTATGATTGAGATTGCATATGAGGGTTTTATAGGTGAGTTAATTTCCACAAAAGTGTTATTCTGTGATGTTGTTTGTTAGGTGAGAATATTTTTTAAAGAATATAGAACAAAACTTAATATTTCACTAGCTTAAAGGATTCAGACGCTAACGGCCAACCAGCGCTATGAATTGTAGATAACTAAGGGGGGACATTGAGAGTCATGAAATTCTGATATTCAATTAATTAAATGTTCAATCCGCCTTATCAAAAACAGCTAGTAGAGTAGTAGTACCCTCAGATGTCTCCAGGAGAAATCCAAAATTTTACCATTCCCGTTGTTGCTCAATATTGAATCTACACGACTTATGACTTTGAATATCTTCGCTAAAAACCAGTAAAACAATCTAACCAACAGTCAGCCATGATAGTACCTGTTTGCTGTTGGACACTCGGTAATGAAATTTCGTTAATGTTACGGAAGGTTTAGATTCTTGAATCCATTCAACTTTATCAAAGAAGAGTAGGTCTCAGTATGTCCAAATATATTACAAAATAAGTATTCATGAAGATTTTCAAAATGAGATGTGGTATTAATTCCAAAATTGCAGATACTTTTGCCGGTTAGCTGAATCCCTATTCTGGACTTGCTGAACGAAATTTTGGAATCAAAACAATGCCTTGAAATGCTGACAGGAAAAAAGACTTTGGCCGATAATGTAAGTCCATACTGTTCGACTTGAGGAACGAAAATAGTATTTAAAAAGACATAATAGAAATATTTCCACAAAATTTATATATACATCTGAAACGTGTTCCTTCAACCAATGGTACTAGAGTGGACATTGTGACAAATTTCCCTATATATAATTCGAATTTGGAGCAACATACGGCTCCAGCATGGAATGAATTCCCTTCATAGTATCTAAGACATATCGAATTTTACTGTCACTATTTCTAACAGATCCTGTAAGGCATATTGTAAACACCCCTTTTCTAACTATTGGCGCCTCTTCGATACTCTCATACGTACTTTCCAATGTGGATTCTATCATCTCCCGTGGAGCGTATGCCCTTTTCTACGAACAAGTTGATGATCGGAAAAGTGATGGTGTGTGTTATGGTTTTTTCAGGGTTTTCCTTCAACTGAAACAGTGAATGCGCCATCTCGACAACTCCTGGATTATATTCAGATTCTGATCTTGAATTCATTTTGTATGTTTTATATCTTGATTTTGTATTTTTGAACTATTTTTTTTCAGTTAGGCGAATTCAGAATACGCCTAAACCAATAAATTTTTTCAAGGCGAAAGTCTTTCAAATGTAGATAATTCAGGGAAAATTGATTGATTTATGAGTTCTCTAATACTGAATTACAGCAAACGGTTTCTTTTTAGATTCTGTACGTGTTTGAATTATCATTCTTTATATACAATTATCAACAAAAATGCGAAAATACTTGATTTATGTTATAATGATTGCGTATACCTATGTAACTGCCATACCACTTTCAGATGAACTAACTACTCATTAACTTACCGTTTTGAAAATATTCGTGCGCTGAAGATGCCGTCTCCCTTTAATTGAGGACGATCATAAACTACCGTTAGTACTGTAAAACTAACCTAGGTAAGTAACCATCATTAGCTATCTACATGACCAAACTGGTTCCACAACCAAGCTGAACATAATAATGGCATCAATAATCATACAAACAAATGCACTTATTCCAATCAAATCCATGTATTTCATAATCAAATTGCGCCAGCGGTGCGTTAAATAGCATGGAAACAAAACAATAATTTATCATTATTTACAATATTTTAACGGCATTCAAACGCATTAGAATTGGATAAATTTGTTGAGTCGGATGCATAACACCGATATTACTCTGTATACTAGAAAGTCGACCCAATTTGGAAAAGGAATGTTTAAATACAATTGAAAAGGAAAAGCTACGATGAATAAATAAATTGCGGTATTTGAACCAAGAATCAAGCGAAAAATTCGTGGACAGTGATGATGAAAATGGTTTGAATCAATTGAATAGCTAATGCAATCCTTGCATTTAGTCAAATGGTTCAACAGAAGACTTCCCACAATAAACTTTTCTAAAACCTTCTTCATCCCCTTCACGATTTACAACTTATGATAAGCATAACATATTATAGAAATAGAGATGAAAGAACACATAAAATATTTGGGATTAGTAATAGATCGAAACCTCAGATGGAATAAACCTGCTGAATATGTTACTGAAAAACTGAGATCTCTCAAAGCGAAATTCAAGTTATTTCGGAAACTTTTTGACACAGATCAAATAATAACCGTATGTACCAGTTTGGTACAAACTCATGTATATACACTATGCTATTATCGTATGGGAAGGGATATAGAACAATTATCTGAAAAACCTGGAAGTGACACAGAAATGGCTGATCAAAATGATATTTAGGAAATATTACAGATATTTTCAAAAAAAAAACTAAAAATATGGCTTCTTCAAATATTCGGGACACAAATCCACCAAATATTTCAAAGAAAGGTTTGAAAAAAATCTCTGGAAAAGTAAACCAGTTCAGCTGACTGAGCCCTCGAAAACGTATTGAAAATTCTTGAAAAAAAAGCAAATTCACGTGATAGAGTCCATTTTCGTTATTGTATTCTATGTTTCTAATCTGATTTCACAATTATATTATTTAATTGAACTAACTAGTTTAAGCATATATGTGTATGTATATATTTTACTCTTATATCCCCTATTTTATATTTTATAATTATAACTTACTTCCTATTTTACCATGATGATTGTATATACGAGGGTATATTGAAAAATTCTTAGCCTACTATAGAACCAAACAAAATTTCAATGTCAAAATATTTTATTACTCAACATATTCTACTCTTAATTGGATACATTTATTACAGCGAACCTTTCAAAAAAAATGTTTCTTCTTGCTCTGCAAACCAGACCTCCACAGCTTTTATTATCTCCTCGTTGGAAGAAAATTTACGACGTTTTAAACTTTTTTTCAGTTGAGGAAAGAGATGATAGTCGGACGGAGCCAAATCTGGTGAATAAGGGGGGTGTTCTAGTAATTCAAACCCTAAATCACGAATTTTTTGCATGGCAACATGAGATTTGTGTGCAGGGGCGTTGTCCTGCAAAATCAAAACACCTTTGGAAAGCTTTCCGCCTTTTTTCTCTTTAATTTTTTCCCGTAGAGTGGTCAGTAATGTCGAATAGTAATCTCCAGTTATTGTTCTACCCTTATCCAAAAAATCAATCATGATTACTCCATGGCAATCCCAAAAAACTGAAGCAAGAACTTTTCCAGCAGATTTTTGGACACGAAACTTCTTAGGTCTTGGAGAACCGGAGTGTCGCCATTCCATCGATTGTTGATTTGTTTCTGGATCGTAGAAATGTACCCAAGTCTCATCCATGGTAACAATTCGGTTGAAGAAGTCTACATCGTTTTCAAATCGAGCACAGATCGAACGCGATGCTACTACCTTTGCACGCTTTTGGTCAACATTCAAACATTTGGGGATCAATTTTGCAGCAATTTTTCTCATGTCCAAATTGACGTGAACTATATGATGAACGCGTTCGTATGAAATATTCAGTGCTTCAGATATCCGTTTTAGCCCAATTTGACGATCTGTAAAAATCATGTCATGAACTGCATCGATATTTTCGGGGACTTACACAGAAACTGGCCTTTCCGATCAGACATCATCTTCAATGGAAATTTTACCTCTTTTGAAGCTTGCAGTCCAATTTTTCACGGTCGCATACGAAGGACATTGATCACCAAGGGTATTAAGCATATCTTCGTAAATCTGCTCACCTCTTAACCCTTTTAAATACTGGTACTTGATGATGGCTCGATACACTCCAATTATTCCATTTTCACAAATTCGGTGGACATATTTTTCTTTTAATATATTGCGTAACTCTGGTTTACTTTTTTGAAGTCAAACTTTACACTGACACTTCTAATAAGTTATTGTTCGTTGCTATGGTAACGCAATATTTTGTTTATGCAGGGAACTGGTCTAGGCTAACTAGATATCAATACATCCTCGTATAATAGAAATGTATCATGCATGTTCCTTTACTAACTACGCTTTGAGTTTCCTTCGGAATGCGTTTAATTTTTAAGGTCAACAATGTGTTCAACACAATTCATTAAAACACACCTCAGTTTTCGAACAGTCCATGAACATAGTGTAATAAATATCAACATTGCATTATACAAATTATCTGAATGAATTAGGTTTTCAAAATGATCTTATTTTGTTTTCTTTTCTCACAAGGTCTTCTTAACGTCTTGTTAGCTTAACCAGGCTAAACCCTATACAGTGCGGCTTTTTTATCCACCCCCCCCTGTTACCTTTTGAACGGTACGACGTAAAAACATGAAACGAAAACTATTTTGAACGGTATCACCGATACTACTTTTTGAAATAAATGAGGCGCGGGGGAGCAGATAAATTGAACAAATGTAAATGGCATTGGTGTCAAATTACATATCTTCGAAAGGAGATTTCAATTCTTTTTCCAACCATATACTTTTTGTTATTTTCGTTATTACGTATTTTCACAATTGAAAGGGCAAGTGGAAGGAGTTATAAAATATATTTTGGTTAAATTAGCTAGCATTTTTTAAAATTATGCTGGTTTAATAATTTGATTTGTTCAATTGTAAGGAAATGTTTTTGGATATTTTTTAAGATTTAGAGCTTTTTGCCACTATTTAATTTTTTGATAAAAATCTTTATTTATACGTACATAACCTCTTCTTCCATTTCCTGACATGAAGGTAATAAGTTGAATAAAAAGTGAAGAAACAAAATTACGATACCATTCTCTAAGAATGTCAACAAATATACTTTTCAAAAATATTTCTTTTTTATAATTTAAAAATCTAGGAACGAATAAATGAAAAGAGTTCAAATAAATCATAGGATTATTCACTTAGTACATCGTCTTTGTTGTTCGGAGGTATCGACTGTGTTCTTCCAAGATAGAAGGTAACTACTCCCAAATATTTTGAATTTTTTTTTCAAATAAATTTCCTGTTCTAGTGAATTCGATATCTGTAGAAGGAGAATAGTTTTTATTTTAGCGGGTTGATTTTGAATAGTGAAACTTTTTCAAAGGTATTATACACATCGTATGATTCTTTGTTGCTTTTCCTTTCAAACGCTTTCAAGAATGGACAAACAAATAAAAAATCAATGAACTTGCTCCAGGAATTTACGAATTGAAAAAAACTAGGTTTTACATTCCCTGAATGCGCAAGAGAAATTGAAAATTTTAAAGACATAAGTAAGCCTATTACACAAACTCATAGAGAGAAACTGAAAGAAAATTAAAAGCACTGTGTAGAGGAAAAAATAAACATCTTGACCAATAAATCAATGACTATGTTGCAAAAAAATTAACCAATTCTAATATTATTACAATTTGTGAAGGTGACTTTGAAGTTACTGAAATCGACGTGGCCAATAATATCAATAGTCACCTCAACAAAGTTCCACATCAAAAAGTAATCCATCTGAATTTCATGGAGAGAAATATCGAAACGTGTCCCAACTTCATTTTCTTGCATCCAATAACTGACCAAGACGTTATTGATACCTTCATGAAAAATTAAAAAAATTCAATTATCTGGCCATGATAAAATTTCAATTAATCTCTTGAAAAAATGTTTTTTTTAATAATCATTCAAACCAATAACGCATATTGTGAATTTGTATAAGGACCAAGGAATTTTTCCCGATAATTTAAAAATTGTTCTTGTCTCACCAATTTAAAAAAAAAATTGACTTAAATCTTTATTCTAACTTTACAGAGAAATCAGTCTCTTTTCTGGTATACTCAAGCTCATCGAGATAAATATTAGGAACCAATTGGTATATTTTTTTCTGCAAATAAACTCCTCTCGCCGAATCAACATGAGTTCACCCAAAACAAAAACACTGATACAGCACTAAATATTTCTCTGAGAACGTGATACATGCTCTCGATGGAAACCTTCACATCTGTAGACCATTGATTTCTCTAGAGCTTTCGCCTGTGTTGACCATAAACTTCTATTCTGCCGTGCTTAGACAAAAGGTCGTATTTAGTTTTGCAAGAGTGTCGAGTTATTTGAGATACGATACTTTGATTTAGTAAACGCTTGATACTTTCGACATACGTCAAATAGTGTATGTTATTTTAGGTATTCAGACTGAAGATACGAGATTCTGACTTTGTTTCTTGGATAGGTTGTGTTTAACAGGAGCGAAATATTCAAAAACATTGAAATCCAATTGTTGGTCAGTTACGACCTTCTGTCTTAGCACGGCAGTATTGTAAATGGACCCATGAGGTGTTAGAGGAATTGGAAGGCAGAATGCAGAATCCAAAATGTAGTTATTCAGAATTCTATAAGCCAACTGGAAACCATTGACCAGGGCGTCCCTTAAGGCTCTATACTTGGGCCTTTACTCTTCCTTGCATATGCTAATGATTTGATGAATAGCTTAAATAAATAATCAGAAATTTTTCTAATCGCTTATGCGGATGACACCAATTTTCTCGCCAAAGGGCAGAATGTGGCGCTCTCACAGAACTGACACAAACTGCTTATGATCAAGTGATATTATGGGCAAACAAAAATAAATTGGCCTCAAAGATAATGTCCCAGAGAATTTCAAAATAAATGAGAAAGACGACTTGAAGATGGAATCTTGCTCTATAACAAAGATGCTTAGTCTGAATTTGCGATAAAATGCGTACACATTGTTATGCATTGAGGTTTGTATTAAAGCACTATGGTGAAGAAGTCATGTTGAATTTGTACTGCTGCCATACATTGTTATTTACGCATCATTCTCGATAGGTGAATTCTCGTCGTCAGTGATTTTCAAGTCCATTAAATTGAAGCTCAGAATTGGCATCTGACTACGATTGAATCTTGAAAAATATTTTTCAGGAAATAGTCCCAATGCTGAAATAAAAAAGTATTCGTAGATACTGAAAACTTACTGAAGATAATTTCACTCGCCGGCGCCGTATGAAACCATCCTTCCCTGCAATATTAGGACCAATAATATTGCCTCGATAATACCCAGTTCCTTACTATCGAGCCGATTATTTTTCGACATATCTTGCAACCAATAAAAACCATCAATTTAAAGCTATGATGTACTTTCAAACCAATCACAACATTATTATAGTGGGAATTTTCTACTTAGATTATTGCCTCGGGAATATTCGTGGTATTTTGTTTTTATTGTGTGACAACAAATGATACTTTTGATTTGACGTCTGTCATCATGCATGCAAATTGAAAAATGAATTTAGATAACCGTAATGAATAAAAATGTTATATAGAGAATGTGTCTATAATTGGGGCATCAAAAAATAATCTATCGAATACCACACGAGAGTTCGATAAAGTAGAAAATAATTCTCCACATTTTTTCTCAAACTTGTTGCCATTTGGCAATAGCCACTCCAGCCCTTCGGGCTCTCGTGTCTATTGCCTGGCAACAAGTTTTCGAAAAATCTGTCGAATTATTTTCACTTTATTCTCACTCTCTTGTGGTACTACAACTGATGATGATGATGGCAACCACGTATCCAAACAACAACAACAACAACGGAGAATAGAATATCATCTTGCTACTAACATGAATCATCATGTCAATCGGGCATTATCTAACTATTGAAGAATTCACGACAATGGAACTTTTTTTCTCTACGACTATTGTATTCTACGTTCATTACATATTGATTTTTAACTGAAGAATAAAGATGATTCCAAGACACCGTGGATCCTAACTCATAATTCAACGGCACTCGGCCAATCACAGGTTCAGAATTTTCAGAATCCACGGGAACTGAGAGGTTCAACAAACAAATTTCTCACGAAGACTTTGCTTGATTGAACTTTTGTCACAGCTTGGCATCCGCGAATGTCAGATTGACTATTTTCTTTTTAACTTTGATCTGTGTGACATGTACCTAATATAAAAATGAATAGAGCGGATTGGGAAAGCAGTGATAGTGAGGAAGATGAAATCTATCTTGCAACAAAGGTATGTCAAACAATTTTTACTTGAACGTTCCACACTCTCTCAGTTCTTAGTCAGAGTTTCTCTAGTAGGTATTTCATTCACAAATTTTCGAGTGCCTGTTATAGCTCAGTTGGTAGAAGCGTATACATGAAGTGAATGTATAACGAAGGTAGTTATAAAGGCGTGAGTTCGAATCCCACCCACTCTTGGAAACAAAAATAAAAATTATTTTCAATTAAGGCATTTATTCATTCATGAATGAACACCGATTATTCATGTATAATTGTTATTCTACCTTATATTACTTTATAATATGTACTTATTTTCATAAATAATATTTAGATTTCATTAAAACTCTGACTCTCGTATAGTCGTAGAGGAAGTATAGTCTTCTACTCGCGTATAATAACTATTATTTTCTCGGATAATTCCAAAACTCGCATTCGGCTCGTTTCGGAATTTTTATCCTCGAGAATAATAGCTATCATTATACGCTAGTTGAAGAATATACTATACTTTTTTGGTTCGTGAAATTATCTAAATAAATCACAATACCCTCGATAATTTTGTCAGAAATATTAAACTCGACCATATTGCTTTGAGGTAATAACTCCTAAAGGACTAGTGGTGTTACCAAGCAATTTGATCTCGTTGATTTCTGACAGAATTACTATCGATAGTATTGCGAGCACTCGTGGTATTACCCCCGATAGTTTTCCATTCAAACCCCAAACCTATTTGAGATATATCATGATTACAGTTTGTGTACTACTTTTGGAAGTTATTCATTTTGTTATGGCTACTTTTCTCTTTCTCTTTACAATACAGAATTGGTTCGAAAACGAATAATAAACTGTTATTTTCTCAAGAAGGAAATTTATTCTGCTCACGAATATCACCTATAATATGAATGTGACTATTAAAATGAATATTCATTTATTTATTTCCGACATGGTCAACTCGTGCCGAATGTTTTTGTTATGCAAATTTCTTATCGTACTGGGTGATTGCAAATTGAAGTATTATCGATAATAGTCGAAATTATTCCACGTAATACAAGAATCTTGAGCAGTCAAACATAGCATCTATTTTTTTATAACGCTCTCATGTCCTCTCTGATAGATTCATGTTCTGAACCTTCATCAAATTCAACTTGTAACAGAAAAAGTCAAGTAAAAACTCTGGATTTCTTCTACTACTTCTGCTGTTGTCGTCAGATATATTCTATTATTTTCCTTCAACCACCAACATTCTCATTTGCTCTAGTGTTTTTAATTTTTACCACATCCACCTATTTCCCCATTAACCTTGAGTCATTCAACTGTTTCTTCTTTTCACTTTTGTGTTTACAATTGTTGGTGTTTCTATTTATGAGTACGGGTGTTCCCACCTTGTGAATTTATTGTTATTATTTATTTATGATTGTAGTTGTGATGCTCGTGTTCTGGCGTTCTGTAGTAGTCTATGCATTTTAATGAATAACATTCGTTTTTTAATGCTTCATGCATTCCTATCTCTATCTGTATTCTCCAACCAATTACCATTTATTTTGTTCATAGCAATTCCATATTTAATGTTTCTATTTCCCATATCAAATGCAGCTCCCAAATCAACGAATTGAAAATCACAACTATTCTCCATGTTCTCCATTTGTTATTATGTGTGCATTTCAGTTAATTCATAACCTGTCAAAAAAAATGTTGATTATACGAGCGTTTTCCTGTTTGCGTGGACAAACAAGCCAGAAAACATTTTATGAAAAGTTATCCGATTATAATCGGGTCCAAACTTGGAAACCGGAGAGAAAAGAGCCTATGCGCTAGGTTCTCTGACAACAGTTCTCCAAATAGAGATGTACGCCATCCTGGAGGCAACCAGAATGGAAGAGGTGAGGTCCGGTCCAGAGAGACATATATATGTCTGCTCGAACATTCAGGTCGCCATCAGGGTTCTGAATGCAACCAGAACCAGATCAAAACTAGTTCAGGAGTGCAGAGATGCCCGGAGAGTCTTGCGACTGAAAAGGAAATAACGCTGATGTGGTCCCGGGCCGTGCAGGGATCGAAGGCAACGAGCAAGCGGACCAGCTAGCCAAGCAAAGGTGCCAGGCAACCCTACTACGGGCCCGAACCCGTACTCGGCATAACAAGGAACAACGGCTCTGAATGAGTGGGCCGTTGATACATTAGGAAAAGAGTGGAGAGGGATAGACGGCTGCAGGCAGTCAAAGCAGGTGATATCGGGGCCCGACAGGGCAAGGACGGCCAAGATACTGAAGCTAAGCCGCAAAGAACTCCGACTCTTGGTGGGAGACGTGGGAGTTCTAACCGGCCACTGCGGCCTCAGGAGGCACCTGGCTTTCAGAGTTGAGGCACACCCACTATGCGCGGAATGTGGTGAGGAGGAGGACTTCTTCCACTTCCTGTGCGAATGTGATATTTATGGCAGGCTCAGACAAAACGTCTTCGGAGCTGTCACTATTAAGGAGGAAGAATTGCACTCATTGCAATGAAAGGACATTTCGACTTTCATAAGAATGTCGAAGAGGTTCGAGCAGGTATCTGCCATGGGATGAGTGAAGATGCCGGGGATTGCGAGAAGGGCCCACTAGGGCCTAGTCGCTGACGCTTGCGTCCCTCACCCATTACCATTATCCGATTATAATAATAAAAGAGAAATTGATATGGGAAAAGATATAAAAACCTAGTTATATATTATATCTGAGACAAAATGAATTAACAAATAATATCATCATGATGTCGTTGAACGATTATCGATTCTTCTGATTTTTCAATTCGATTTTCAGAGCCATTATACAAACTCATCTTGTTAAACATCGTTTTAGGCTCGGACACAGTAGGTAGCGAGTAAAGGAGAAATATACGAACAAATCCAAAAATTCGATAAAAATAGTTAACTATGACTAATTACAAAAAATACAATGTTGTGCTAGTCTGTCATGTTGAAACACACCTGTAAAATTTGAGTAAAATCATTGATGCTTTTTTTGTTCATCAACCCCTGAATATACGCTACTGAAAGAAATACCTAGGTTTTGACTCTGTCTTTACGACCTACATGTCAATGACTGATCGTGCGGTTCCAGGCACATTAATCATATGACAACTGTGCATGCAGTCTGTCAATTTTAGTTTATTACGGTGTTTACTGAGACATTATTTCGATGAATTTTGTGTGTCAGCGTACATGAAACGCTCGTTCGAATCCAACAATATTTACTTCAACTTTTATTGTGCTGTGTTGTACTCTTCGAAATTTATATTTTCCCTAATGGGAGTCATGATCAAACTTCACTTGAAACGACCAGCTTCAGTCCCACACTTGATCAGGGAGAAACATCACTGTTTCTAGCTAACATCCAGAGACGGCACTTTCCTATACACATACAAAATCCAATGTTTTGGTCCAAATTTCACATCGTTTTCCACTTCTTCTGGTGTACCACCCGGTATGTAGAAGTTGTGGTCCTGACATTAACCTTTCTGTGAGGATCGCTTGAGAGCTGCATTAAAAATATGTTCATCGAATTAAAGCTCCAGGTGTAATAATTATTGATCAGGAAATAACTTTTTGAACAAGCTTTTAAACTTTATAATTGGAACTTTGTTGTGTTGAGTTGCTAAAGTTTCGAATAAATAATTAGGAATGATGACCTTATTGAAGAAGCGCCGTAGGAAGGGAAAGAAAAATATTGTGGAATATTTACAACTTTAATTTAATTGGAAGGAGTTTTCGAACCCATTTGAAAAATAAGTCTTGAACTCGACTTTTAGGCCAAGCTATAGATAAAAATAAGAGGCTCTTTTCACACAAAATAAAACAAAGCAAACGACCTATACTTTTTTTTATAAGATAGTTCGTAAATGAAAACCCCGGTTTTCGCCCCAGCTCGCTTTGTGGAATTTTTTAAACAAGAAATAGTGGAAAAAATTACAATTTTTTGTTTTATTGCGAATATCTCAAAAAGTATTGGAGGAATCGTTTTACAGTCAATAAAACTTTTGTAGAGAATTATAAAACCTACAAATTGGTTTTTTATGAAACCAGATCGGTGCACTTATCACTTATAATTACACGAGAGCTTTTTTTTGTCGAAGTAAACTTGACATGTATTAATGAGAATTGTGTTGCCTGGCAATTTAACGAAATAACTGCCACTGAAAAAATTACGAGTCCGTAGGACGAGTATTTTTTTCTGGAAGTTTTTTGACCTCGACCACTTCGCTGAATTGTAGCTATTGATCTTTACTTCCAGATGCCGTTTAAAGAATTTGAATACGACCATCATATTTGGAGCGTTCTTTTGGTAAAAGAGTCGATAACTCAAAACGGTTCATCGTATCGATTTCAAACAAGGACAGGCTTCTAGAGGACGTTCGATTCTATGTACCTACGTCTGTGGCAGCACATCACGATGCTTTTCACAGATAATCGAGATAGCTCCAATGGTATTTCTCTTCCATTAAAATTTGAAACAATCTTCATCCAATCGAAATGAATTTGGTATAAAAATAAAGGTAAAACGTTGATCTATGTACGTGCTGTAATGTATTTTTGAAATTATTTGTTCATCTTCACAAATAATTGCTTCAAAGTAACTGCATTTTTGGGACATTTTTGAGTTTTTTTTGTGAAAAAGTGGATTGAAATTTCAATTTCCATTACAGCAAGTATCTAGAATTGAACGTCCTTTAGAATCCTGTCCTTGTTTGAAATCGATAGAACGAACCGTTTTTGAGTTATCAATTGACTTCTTTATAATACTGGGGCTTTTGTAATGCTAGACCATTTTCGGTTCGAGCAATAACTTTTACTTCTCGCAACCAATAATTTTCCAACCT
Source organism: Chrysolina oricalcia (assembly GCA_944452925.2). Classification (NCBI taxonomy): domain Eukaryota; kingdom Metazoa; phylum Arthropoda; class Insecta; order Coleoptera; family Chrysomelidae; genus Chrysolina; species Chrysolina oricalcia. Next base: position 53,543,605 of record OX101810.2, read on the forward strand.
TTTCGCAAGAAACAAAAAAGCCGTGTTTTGTCTCGGGCTGACCACATAGCATGAACACAATGTTCGTTGTAGCGTGCAAAGTTACGTGCAACTATCAATTTATTCTTTCACTTGTCTGACTTCGAAATAAACTGGGAGTAAACGAAAGGAGGGGGTGTGACTGAATGTTAACTATCTCTTACTATTGCGAAACGTGCTTCTGCACGTCTGGAATAAATTTATGTGATTATGCGACGTAATCTTGAGCAATTTTTTGTAATATATAACTCGTTGCTCAGATTGTATCTACTCTTTAATGTAAGTCATGATTCAAATCGGAATTGAATCCTTTACTGCCCTTTAATCTTGTAACGCTTCGATTTTTACAAAATAGGGCACATCGCGTTTGTTACCTCTTTGTTAAAAATTCTCCTTCTGAAATTCTGAAAGTGGGCTTATAACTATTACCAAGTTTTCTATGATAATGACTGTTAGGGAAAAGTCGGGTAACTGTGCGTAGTTTTACCTTTTTGTGTAAAACTTGGTATAAAACATCTTCAAATATAAATTCCTATAGATCAATGTGAACTTTGATATTTTCTCCACGATTTGATTCGTTCAAATTTATTGAATACGAATATTTAAGCTATTTTGAATATTTTAGAAAAATCAGTTGCACTGCGCACATTTACCCCATACGTATGGGGTGAATATGCGCACTATTCGGGTGAATGTGAGCAGTGAAAATATTATACATTTTACAGTACCTATATAAAAAAAAACTGTTATAAAAAGTGAAGTTCAATTTCTTCGAACACAAACATTGACAAATAATCTAAAATAAGTAGTTGAAAAATACATTAAAAGTCACAGTTGTCACAGATATAATTTTCAGGAGAGTCCAATCCAGTGCAGAGAGCATGAGCCCAGTTTGAACAACCAGTGCAGCGATACCATATTTCAGTTTTGATTGATGGCTCTCCACAGACAAGACATTGGTTTACATCAACACCCGGAATGTCATCACACTCATTGTCATCACAAATTGAATCCCAAACTATTTGGTCCTCTTCGCTATCGCTGTCTTCAATAATCTTTTTTTTCGGGATTTTCCTCTTGCAGGATGACTTTTGGATATTTTTTTAGCGTTGTTTCGACGTTCTAGTTCATTTTGTCGCATTTTTCTTTCATTTTCGGCTTCTGTCAACTCAGTGGCTGTGAGTATAACACTTTTTTGTTTATTTTTTCTTTTCTGATTTCTAGCAGGAGGTTTGGTTATTGAAACTGGCGATAAGGATTCTGCAGTTATATGATTTTTCGTTTCAGTCACTGCTTGTGAATTTTTAATCAGCAAAGGTTTTTTTTTCTTACGATATTTTCAATTTCCATCAAATCAGCCATTTTACTACTTGTAGGCTGATCGTGATCTGGATTTGTTCGAGATGGATCATCAGGTAGTGGAACTGAAATTTCGTTTTCCTTTCTAGCTGCTGCTTCTTCACTCTCCAAAATAGGCATAAATTGAGAAGCGGGTTCGAAATCATCATCGGTAAATTTTTCTGGCTGATATGGATAAATCCCCGAGAAATTGAAACCAGATATGGCCTTGTCCATAGTCGCAACTTTCAAGAATGCTTTTCCAAAAATTTCAGCTAAATCGTACATTCTAATTCGCTCCGCATTCCTCAAGAACAAGTCACACTCCTTATTATAAGCGATTTTCAACGGTCCGAAGAAGCTGACATCCAGTGGTTGCAGACGATGGGATGTATGTGGTGGCAGAGTTAAAAGGACAATACCATGTTTTTTACATAGGTCGTAAATGGGTAGTGATATATGACTTGAGTGGTTGTCGAGAATAACGAGAACTGGAGCTTCTGGAGTTGGCTTAACTGATTTAGCAAATTGCTTTAGCCATTCCAGAAATAATTCTTCGTTACTCCAACCTGATATCGAACAGCGATATGAGGCTCCTGTTGGACCATTCTTGGTCAGTAAATTTGTCATCCTCTTTCGAGGAAAAATGATCATTGGAGATATATATCTACCACTCGCATTGAAACAACATATTACCGTTACATTTTTTCCTCTCTCTCCTGATGTCTTGAAATCTAACTGTTTCACCCCTTTTGGAGCCAAACACTTTGCTGGTTTATGAACTGTCACACCAGATTCGTCAACATTATAGATGTTTTCTGCTGTGAACTTATGTTTATCATAGAGTTCTCCCAAATTTGAATAGAAAAGTTTTACATCCTCTTTGTTGAATGCCTTAATGCGGTTTACACTGGTTGGTTCTGGTTTTCTCAAAGAAATGACGGGGTGCCTTTCCATGAAGTTATAATACCAGTCTTTACCAGCAATTTTTCTGTCCTTATTGAATTTGTGTTTCACTCCATTCGCTTCCGCAAAGTCATATGCAATTTTCGTAGTTGCATTGGAGAGAGACCATGAAACATTTTTGCCAGTCTCACAACATGTTGAACCAATTCCTGTTCGTGTTGATCAGAAAAAGTAATAGAGCCACCCAAACGAAGATCATTGAATCGTTCACCCTCCTCGAGTTTAATTTTTTTTCTAATTGTGGACTCCGGAATCCCATGTTCCCTGGCTGCAGCCCGTATAGAACATCCATTACCGATTTCATGAATCGTATTTTGTTATTCTTCCTTAGCCCATTTCCCTTTTTCTGTTTTTCTTTTATATTGCCTCGGCATATACGAAAAAAGAATTGCATTTAATATTATATTCGTATGGGGTAACTGTGCGCGCGTACATTTACCCCCCTTCAATCGCGCACAGTTACACGATTTAGTTTCTTGGGAAATGGCTTTGCCCAAATCTTTCATTATCAGTTTGCCAAATTCAATTCAAATAGTAAGATATTGTGTAAAAAATGCCCTTACTACTGATTCAAAAATCATACAATAATAGTCAAAACTATCTTACTTACCGCTTAAAATGTTTGGATCAAATTTGATATCACGCCACCATCGAAACAATGTCAACATACTGAGCGCACCCTATGTGAGATTTTCGTGAAACGTGAGCGAAATTTGCAGTTGGGCGCTTGAATGATAGATGTCACAAGAAGTTTTCGAAGATATCATGGCCTGACTACAACACACAGTTCCCCGCTGCGCATATTCACCCGACTTTCCCCTATCTGTTAAGGTTGTGAAAATTTGAAAGGGATAAATGACGCCAAAAATAATTTTCTCATTAAAAGAAATATCCCGGTGAACATTCAACTTTACAATTATAGGTCATATAATGGTTTTCATCGGATGTCTTATGCGATATGTTGAATGAACTTGACCGATACGTACCTAAAAAATCGGTCATACTCATGACTATATGATATACCAAAATTAAACCATTTTACGTCAAACGTTCGCCTTGATACATTTCAATTATGTTGCATTTTGATCAAATTAAACGATCAATACTGCAATATCATGAATATATCATTTGAATGATGATAACTTTGAAGATTGCATACACACATATTTTTTATATACTTTTCCAAATATTGTCTCTTCAATAATTTGCAAACATCAAGATAAATATGAAAATTTTACATGTTTTAAATATAATCGTGATTATTTTTCGACATATCTTGCAACCAATAAAAACCATCAATTTAAAGCTATGGTGTACTTTCAAACCAATCACAACATTATTATAGTGGGAATTTTCTACTTAGATTATTGCCTCGGGAATATTCGTGGTATTTTGTTTTTATTGTGTGACAACAACTGATACTTTTGATTTGACGTCTGTCATCAGTTTGCAGAATTTAGATAACCGTAATGAATAAACATGTTATACATATAGAGAATGTGTCTATGATTGGGGCATCAAAAAATAATCTATCGAATACCACACGAGAGTTCCATAAAGTAGAAAATAATTCTCCACATTGTTTCTCAAACTTGTTGCCTGGCAACAAGTTTTCGAAAAATCTGTCGAATTATTTTCACTTTATTCTCACTCTCTAGTGGTATTACAACTGAATACATCTTCGTCAATATAATCATTATTATGACTACGAATTTTTGCATATTTTGCCAGACGTAAGATAAATAAATCAATAAAAATTATTATATTATTAATATACAGTACGATGCAAATGTAATCGTCTCTCCAAAGTTTTCCTGGCATCAGGCAAAATATGAATATTTTACATTTTTCGTAATATAGTAATGAAAATTTTATTTATTTTTGCATACTCTACCTGACGTAAGTTAAATATCTCAAGGAATATATTCAAAATCGGTATTAACTATTCCATCGTGTATATATCTCCTGGGTGATGATAATTTTGAAAATCGAATGTAAATGTATTATTTATATATGTTACCAAACTTTTTATCTCCTGGTTTCAGACAAAATCTGAGTACTTTTCATTTTCCATGATATAATAATTAAAACGATTCGTTCAAATTAATAAATTTTCTGACCAAATAACCATGCATTTATGCATACTCTTTCCAACGTAAGTTGAATACCTGAAAAAATATGTTTTCTTATTGACGTAAATGATCAATAAAAATTATTATATCATTAATGTATATCCTAAGTGATGGTGATTTTGAGATTTGAAATTACATTTATTATTCATATATGTTTCCAATCTTTGTCTTTCCAAAGTTTTCCTGGTATTAGACAAAATATTTGTAATTTTCGGTTTTCATAATAAAGTAATAAAAATGTTTCATTCAGAATTTTCTGACCAAATATAAGCATGTATTTTTGAATACTTTTTCCACCGTAGTTGAATACCTAAAAAAATATGTTCACTTATTCTCAAACTCGATAACAGTATTTAAATACTATCAAAAGCTTTTGTGAATTGTCCATCAGTTATTGGACCACGTGGGTTACCATGATAACAGGCACAAAAGGTTTAATAGGCTGCTCAGCCTGTACCTACGATGACCTACCTATGATGACCAATTTTCAAGTAGTTGGACATTGTGTATAAATACGTCATATTGATAATGAAAAGAAGATTAATGAAGTATGACGTTGATACAACGATGAAAATTGGGACCTCAAAAAAGACTGAAGTATTGGAAACATGACTTTTGAATCACTTATTTGAAATCTATTATGGTATGTTCTTTGGACATTGTGCACAATACGTCATTTTGATGACATGAAATAAGATCAATGAAATATGACGTTGATACAACGCTGAAAGTTGGGACTTATCGCCTTAGAAAAGACCGTCGTATTGGAAACATAAGTTTTGAATCAGTTACTTGACATATGTTATGATATGCTTTTAGGACATTGAGCATGATACGTCATTTTGATAATGAAAATATGATCATTGAAGTTAAACAACGCTGAAAATTGGGACTTATCGCCTCAGAAAATACGTGTAAAATGGAAACGTATTGATAATATTGATGATCATTTATAAGACGTTTAAGTCAATGTTCCACATATGTAGCAATTTAAAAATGTTCACCGGGATGAATTATAAGAAAACATTTGAACCCATAGCCAATATTTTTCAACGCCTGGTATGTTTTTTCCTTTATTCAATTTTTGTTACCATTTATATTTCTAGTAATGATATTTCCATCGCAATATTTATTTTTACTTCGAAAATTGAAGCCTTCAATCAATTTTTATTTCTTAATGATACACACCATAAATCGTCCATCATTTCAAGCTGGTACGATTCATAATCTTTGATCGTTCTCCCAGATCAACAAACGGAAATAGAAACCATTTTTATGTCTCATAATGTTTCACTTTTTTGCTTTCATCGCTAGGAAAATAAATATGTTTGTGCACGGAAACTTTGTGGAAAGAAAATGTTAATTGAATTTTTATGTCACGAAACAGAAATATACTGGTACATTTACAAAGAAAAATTGTTTTCGATATTTGTGAGCTAATTTAATTTTTTATTATCAAAGCAACATTGTGCCACCAAAAATTCGATAATTTGAAATTCGTATAATAATATTGTGTTGTTTGTGAAAATATGAACGAGAGATGAATATGAATTTATAAACATGGACCTAGCCAAAATATAAACTAACACATTCATGTCTTCTCCTGAAGCTTTTAGATTTCCTTCATAAAAAAGCAATTTGTTATTGTTCTTTCCGTCAACCAACTGCACCCTTACGAGCAACCCTCAGAGTATTCTAAATAATTGTACGATCTAGGGAAGACAATGCTCTTGCCCTTTAACGTGCGATGCCATAAACGGGACCGGTGATCGTGCAGGGATTTGAACCCACGCACTTGTGGTTGAGAACGAAAGATCTATAGCATCACGACCTCCTCGGCCCATTCGTCTCATTGATGAGGCCGAGTTCACGAACTTGTTACGATCTCGGCATTTTCATTCAAGTCTCTCCAATGAAACAATTTCATTCCAACAATAATGCTATAAATAAAATTAACACTATAGCTATAACAACTCACAATGCGCAAGCAAAATGACAAAAGTCATCAAACAGAAATTATGGCTAGAATTCTTTACAATTTAAATGATTTTTAAATAACGATAATTATGAACGATTCTGACTGGCGGACGTTGTCTTGAAATGGACCAACTCAAGAAATTCTTATTTGGAACTGTCCCTCTCAAATGTTAAAATTTAAAATACAGTGCAGCTTTTTTAAGCTGCCCCCCCTGTTAACTTGTGAACGACTTGACTTACATTTTGAATGGTAACACCGATACTACTTTCTAAAATAAATAAACAACATTGTGAATACTTGATAGGGAGGCGGGGGGCACATCGTTGAATAGGTAATTTCAATTCTCTTTTCATGCATCTACATTTTTTCTGATTTCCTTAATATTTTTCTTACCATATTCACTCGAAATATCAAGAATGAGTGCGAATCTGAATGGTTCCCTTGTTTCGATAAATTTGAACGGTTTGATATGGAGCAATGGGACAAAAATATTTTGAATGGTGATACCGATACTACTTTTTGAGAGAAGATACATTGAAAATTTTGAAATGCTAAGAGATCGAAATTGTGACAATAGGTATAGACGAGAATAAAAAAAAAATTATATGGTTGGAAAGAAAATTGAATTCTCTTTTCAATGATGTGTAATTTGACCCCCATGCCATTTGAATTTTTTTAATTTCTTTCATTTCAAAAAGTAGTATCAGTGATGCCATTCGAAATGTTTTTTGTTTCATGTCTTTACGTCAAACCGTTCAAAAGTTAACTGGGGGAAGGACTAAAAAAACCCGCACTGTGTAATTTCCGCTACTTGCTCTTTTTTCAAAAAATTTTAGTTACATCAAGTTTACATGCCTTGTTCGTGTAGTGGTGTGGTGGTTCGCGCGCCAGGAAGAACATGGATATTATATAAGAAATCGAAAAATGACTGGTTCAAAAAGATGCTAACATTTTGTAAAGGGAAACATTCTCAATTGATAATTGAAAAAAACCTGACTCCTCTGGAAATTGGAAAAACCTACGATAAGATGAAGCTATTTTGTGTAATATCAAACAGAAAACAACTACTTCCCCGGCGGCTAAGGCCACGAAAATCTATTTTACTATTCGGAGATCATCACATATGATGGCTATCATATGATATCAAATTTAAATGAGAGAATCATATCAAGAAAGAATGTTGAAGGAAACTGCCTGCATTCTTTTATCGAACAAGTGTTTTTCAACAAACAACAGATTTCATTTGACTTTGTATCGACTTTGTCAAAAAAAGGTCTTATTATCTCCAAACCTGATAGAAAAAGAGGTTTCGGCGAGTTTTGATAACGAAGACAGATATAGTTTTCGAATCGTCAACGTTTCTTGGAAATGAGAAGTATTTTTTAGTCCAAGAGCTCGTGAACCCTCTGAGTAACGGTCTTTCTGTAAAGCTACAAATTTTTCTAGTGATGAGTCATAGTATGTTAATTACGATTTTAACCACCTGGCAGTGATCAGCCCTGCACGTCATCGGCCCTTATATTGTTGAAAGGGTAAATGAAAAAAATTAATAAAAAACTTTCCGCTCTATGCTTGAAATTGTAATATAATTTAATTCATTCACTCTAAAGTACAAAAATTTATTGACAGGCGATTTTGATGAGTACCTGACATGTGGATAGAAAGGTAAGCAGGATATGAGTTTAAATAAACTTTGTTCTGTAAAGCTGAAATTTATATACCGGGTGTTCCAGTATACATGTTCCAATGGATTACTCAGCCATTTCAAAAATAAAAAAATTGAAAATTTTGTTATCTCCAACTCGTTCAAGGAACCTTTAATAGATAAAAACAAATATTGAAAGTCACTTCCGGTTTGACCGGAAGTGACTCTAACTTTTTAATTTCAAATAGTACCCTGTATATTTTTTGCAATTTTTGATTTTTACTCAAAATTACCTTTCCAACGATGTATCACACTTTGTATTTTATATTTGATTTGATGGAGAAAACGTTAATTGAAATTTCAAGTTGAAAGAATTGCAGTAGGCTACGATATTTTGCGTAATCTTAATTATGACTTCAATAATAATTGATAATTTATGAACAATTATACCTTATTTTGATAACGATTATGATAATCACATCAACAGTACTATTGACCAATTCATGAAATGTTGATTCAGCTAAAGATGTTCTGTCGTGGAACATAAAAGTTATTTATGCAATGAGTGCAAAAAGTAGGTGTTTATTGCTCTCGACCTGAAATTGTCCGACGAGGCTGTCAGGCCGAGTTGGACAGCAGTTGCATACAATATTTTTTCTACGTTCATGCAAAAACAAAAAAAAATGTTTCATTTAGGTGGCACTGAACTGTAAGGAAGACATTTTTTGTTTAAATCTATCTGTTAGAAGTACCAAAATCATTTTGAGTAATTCCGTTGATTATTATTGTTATTTCCGTCAACCGATTGCACCCCTACGCGCAACCCTCGGAAGTCTTCGAGAGACTTGTGTGAGCTAGGGAAGACGCAGCCCTTACCTTTTAACGTGTGATGCCATGCACGAGACCGATGACCCTGCGAGGCTTTGAACCCTCGACCCTTCGCTCCAAAGGCGAACGCTCTACCACCACGGCCACCACGGCCCATCATATTCGAAGGAATTAATTTTATTTTTAACAAACTGCATTTTCTGGTAATTTCATAGTCCATTATGTAATGAACATGATTGACAATTATATGTAAAATGCAACTATTGTAACGATAATTCGTTTCATTCAAATAATTTTAACAATTCCATTCAAATAATCTTATTAAATGGGTTAGGAATTGTCAACTATGTTATACACTAGCCTACTCTTATAATTATACTTTCATTCATCTGTCATCACAAATACACCAACATGTATACTCCGATATCAACCATATTAATTCAGAACTTTATCCCATCTAACCGCTACGCCACTGCTAAGTCACTGCTAGTTCGTAGGGCGAATGAGATCGACGATCGGTTGGTCTTGCGCGAAGGGCAAAAATATGGGTTTCGGACGTGCAATGCGGGGAATTGTTCTCTTGATTTCCGACATCGTTAGCGAAAGGTTGTGGGTTTGTTTGATTGAACTTGGAATACATTTTCTGGTAGGCCATCTTAAATTGTTTATAATATCTCTATTGGATTTAACAGATATTAGTTCTGGTTGAGTATATTGTTTTTTATTTAAATAATAGTGCTTAATTAGCATGAGATCGCTTTATCAAAGTTTATTTGCATGATTTTGGTAACGCCATACTGCATGGTTTGAAGAAATATTTTTGATTATTCATTGTGTTCTATTAGCCATCGATCAATTTCAAATGTGTTTTCGTAATTTAGAGGTCCTAGTCCGACTTTTTAATATCATATTTTTGGTCTTTTCATATTAAAAGTAAATTTCATATATTTTCACTTTTAGAGGTTAAAAATCCTATTTTTCCATTTATTTAAGTAATCGCTACAGAGTATTAAATTTAGAGGCTTTTAATAACTTCAGGACTCAATAAATAAATTATTCAATAACATATTTTTGTCCTAATTGATTTTTGGAAGACAGTGTACCTGTAGAGAGGTTAGAGTTGTATTTGCTGATTCAGTTTCTACGCTCTGTCAAATTTCAGGTACCAGATAATTGGTAATTTCTTCTTGTGGATGACTCCCATCAACTAGCAGTGTGACGATACTATTACCACCAAGAGATAGGGTAGAGTTGAACCTTGTAGAGGAGAAGTGGGTTGATTGCTTGTGACTTCCAGGCGGAACGTTGTCAGAACAATTCTTCAGGTGAGCATTTCTTTCTATACTGCTTGTTCAGTTATTATCTTTGAGAAATAAATGCAAGCTTGACAGAGTTTGTTCTCTGGCCTGTGGAGTTGCACCACACTCAGCCACGATTCTGCCTCTGTAGACGAAAGCACTTATTTCTGCTTCGTAGACAAGGGTATCGTCTCTTGGTTCAATTGTTTGTTAATTACAATCGTACTCAATCAGATATCTGTAGATTAGGTATCTTCAAGGTCTACCAGGTATTGTTTCCTTTTAGTCAACCAAACGTGCACAAACCTTCACTTATCGAGCATAGTTTTATGTAGGACTTGCCACCTACTTTATCTTTCTTTCTCTTACATATTTGAAAGTCAGAAACCATAGAGCGTAGTTTCTTTGAATTCAGAATAAGTATTCAATCTTTGCGAAGGACTTATCACCTTCAATTCTTTCTTTATATCTCTATATTACTGTTTTTCTCCTTTCTTTTCGAAAGGGTGTAATTATCATTTATAAGTATTGTTATCTAGTACTCTTATGGTACATTAAATTATTTATCATTATTACCCTTCTGGTACATACATTTCGGGTAAATTAACAATTTATCAAGGATATTTCTTTATCTTCTATTATTATACTGTAATAATTCCTTGGAAGGATTTCCAATGTTTTTCTTTTAAATATTTCATCTACAAATATTAATTATCAACTTTAAATAGCTTCACAACTATTATTTCCATTTATTTGGAGAATAGTTATTTTTTTATTGATATTTATTTAACTATATTGAGCATTCTGAGTTGAATGTTTGAGTAGTTTTCCCAATCATATTTCAAGTGTTGAAATTTTGTTTTTTCATAAAATTCAGAATATAATCTTGCGGTACTAAGGATATCCTTGTCCCCCACCATATTGTAACTATCAAATCTGATTCCTTTCGTCTGCTTCTCATGTCTTCGAGGAAACCATACATTGGATGAAGGACTGGTACCACTAGGAGATCCCATAGTTGTCAAACACAGATCCGAGGGCTCAATTCTCAGTCAAGCCAAGTCAACGGGCAATCTTCGTGAAGACCAACCATAACTAGTAAGGTCGAAGTCCATACGAGACAACCACCAAGTCTCTGACTGACTAGGCCAAAGACGATCCATCAACAACTCGTCGTAGGGATCATCGACGCTAACCCAGCCTCCAGGTATTATCAAACAGGACCATCTTCGGTTGAATCAGATTTGTTTTCAAAAGTGTAAATGTTCTGAATTTTGTAGCCTTCAGCTTGTTAATTTTGTAGCCTTCAGCTTGTTAATTTTGTAGCCTTCAGCTTGTTAATTTTGTAGCCTTCAGCTTGTTAATTTTGTAGCCTTCAGCTTTTATAAAGTTTTTTGGAAATAAAGTTGTTAATTGTTTCTTTGCATATTTATTCTGCCTTCACCATCAAGCTAGATACAAATATCTCCTATCTTCGGTTTTGTCTTTTACAACCTGGCGCCCAGATTATCTGAACTAGTCAGGTCAACTGGTGCCCTATTTGTTCAATAGTTAAAAAATCTCTGTAGTACGCTATTGAGCAATCAGTAGTTGAAACTTATCCACACCCTCACCGTATCGATCTGAGCAGCCTATCAGCCTAAGTGTTAACTTTCCATAATTTAAAATCAGGATTTATTCCAAATTTGTAAATTGAAAATTTATGAGGTTACACAATTGGCGCCCAACGTGGGGCCCCGAAAACTTGACTGTTCTTTGCTTTATCTTTTGTATCTTATTCTAGCTTGGTGGAAGACATAATAAATTTTCTCTAGCACATTGAAAAATCTGATCCAAGAGAACTTGGAAAATATTTATTTTTTTATTACTTATCTTTGATATTTTGTTTCTTGTATATTATCTCATTGCCTATATATTATCATACCTTATATTATCTAAACATTTTTTGAAGTTTCCCAAGACTATTAGCTTCTTGATTATCTTTATCTTATCTTGCCTATTAATTTATTTATAATGGATCCTAATCACTTGAAGATTAATGAGTTAAACTATGAGTTGAGTATTAGAAATATTGATCCTTCGGGAACTGTTGATTTGAAACGTAAAATTTTGAGGGGACTGTTAAGTCAAGAGAATGCTAATCGTAGTTTCCAAGGTGGTTTTGTTACTCCCAATGCACACGCTGTAGAGGTCACTCAAATGAAAGAAACTATAACTGACTTGAACACCATAATTGCTTCTTTTAGCGGTTCAAAAGAAGATCCTGCATTTAAAAGAATCTCTAGTCGTTTGGCTCATTTATCTAATCGTTTTCACCTTCTTAAAGCTGACGACGAAGCAGAAGAATCTGCTAGAAAAGAGATTCAATTTCTTATGTTAGAGTTGGAAGCTGACTTTGATTTAAAAGTAACTCCAAGTACCTCTACCCCCACTCAAAATAGTAATTCTCAAACATTTCCTAGTACCCCTGTAGTATCTCACAAATCAGTTGCTCCATACAAATGGAATGTTTTCTTTACTGGATCAAATCAGAAAGAATCAGTAAATTCATTTCTTGAAAAAGTTGAACTATTACGAGAAGCTAGAGGTGTTTCCAAGCAAGAGCTATTCCAGTCTGCTTGTGACCTGTTCAAAGGTTCTGCATTATTACCCTTCTGGTACATACATTTCGGGTAAATTAACAATTTATCAAGGATATTTCTTTATCTTCTATTATTATACTGTAATAATTCCTTGGAAGGATTTCCAATGTTTTTCTTTTAAATATTTCATCTACAAATATTAATTATCAACTTTAAATAGCTTCACAACTATTATTTCCATTTATTTGGAGAATAGTTATTTTTTTATTGATATTTATTTAACTATATTGAGCATTCTGAGTTGAATGTTTGAGTAGTTTTCCCAATCATATTTCAAGTGTTGAAATTTTGTTTTTTCATAAAATTCAGAATATAATCTTGCGGTACTAAGGATATCCTTGTCCCCCACCATATTGTAACTATCAAATCTGATTCCTTTCGTCTGCTTCTCATGTCTTCGAGGAAACCATACATTGGATGAAGGACTGGTACCACTAGGAGATCCCATAGTTGTCAAACACAGATCCGAGGGCTCAATTCTCAGTCAAGCCAAGTCAACGGGCAATCTTCGTGAAGACCAACCATAACTAGTAAGGTCGAAGTCCATACGAGACAACCACCAAGTCTCTGACTGACTAGGCCAAAGACGATCCATCAACAACTCGTCGTAGGGATCATCGACGCTAACCCAGCCTCCAGGTATTATCAAACAGGACCATCTTCGGTTGAATCAGATTTGTTTTCAAAAGTGTAAATGTTCTGAATTTTGTAGCCTTCAGCTTGTTAATTTTGTAGCCTTCAGCTGAAAGAAACTATAACTGACTTGAACACCATAATTGCTTCTTTTAGCGGTTCAAAAGAAGATCCTGCATTTAAAAGAATCTCTAGTCGTTTGGCTCATTTATCTAATCGTTTTCACCTTCTTAAAGCTGACGACGAAGCAGAAGAATCTGCTAGAAAAGAGATTCAATTTCTTATGTTAGAGTTGGAAGCTGACTTTGATTTAAAAGTAACTCCAAGTACCTCTACCCCCACTCAAAATAGTAATTCTCAAACATTTCCTAGTACCCCTGTAGTATCTCACAAATCAGTTGCTCCATACAAATGGAATGTTTTCTTTACTGGATCAAATCAGAAAGAATCAGTAAATTCATTTCTTGAAAAAGTTGAACTATTACGAGAAGCTAGAGGTGTTTCCAAGCAAGAGCTATTCCAGTCTGCTTGTGACCTGTTCAAAGGTTCTGCATGGACTTGGTTTGTAAACAATAAAAGTAAACTCAATACTTGGGATGATCTTGTTAAAGCACTAAAAAATGATTTTCTACCTTACTTTTATGAGGAAGATCTCGAGAGAGAAATAAATTCCAGAACCCAAGGTACTAATGAAAGGGTAGCCCTATATATTTCTTCCATGGAAGGTCTCTTTAACAGGTTGACTACCAAGCCTGATGAAGGAACAAGGGTTCAGAAAATTCGTAGAAATTTATTACCTTTTTTTATTTCTAACTTGGCTTTGCAAGATCCAAAAACAGTTTCTGAACTTTCTGATTTGTGTAAAAGGTTAGAAGAATCTCGCTTATGGGCTGATCGCTACAAAGCACCACCCAGTCGTAATACTGGTTTATTGGAGCCTGATTTGAGTAGTCCTTATAGTACTTCCTTTCCTTCAACTTCTCAACAGTCTTATAGTAAAAATTTTTCTCCGAGTAATAGACTCTCTTCAAGTAGTAAATTTCATTCAAGTAATATTGCAACAGTATCGGACTCTCGATGTTGGAATTGTGATTTGGCTGATCACACTTATCCTCAGTGCAGAAAACCACGAACAATGTTTTGTTTTGGATGTGGTTTGAAAAACATCATCAAACCAAAGTGCCCTAACTGCCGTCCAAAAAACGGAAAACAGGGTGGCGAAAAGCTGGACATTGTCACCAGTCAGCATACCGAAAGTCCAGAACCCCAAGCAGCCAAATCTCAATCCAAACGGTCGAACAAAAGGCAAAACAAACAGGACCATTAAAACCTTCTTTAGTGGAATGGAAAAAATGGTTATCTTTTGTAAAAGAATTTTTACATCCTGTAAATATTAATCCTATCTTTGTTAGGAAACCTAATGATAATCGTCCTTATCTTAATGTTGAAATTTGTGGCCAGCAAATTCTCGCTTTGGCAGACACCGGTAGTACAGCTTCAATTTTAGGTTCTGCAGGTTTTAATCTCTTGCAGAAATTTAATATCCCTATTCAATATGAATCTATTGTTCATGTTACCACTGCAGATGGTAAACCCCAAGATTTTCTTGGATATGTATTAGTCCCTGTTTCTCTTAATGGTATTTCTAAAGAATTAAAAATTTTAATAATTCCATCAGTAACTCATTCTCTTATCTTAGGTATGGATTTTTTCCAGCTTTTTAAAATGGAAGCAAATTTCTGTAATTTATCATATTCTGTACCAACCTCTATCTGCTCCGTGAACACTATCCAACCATTTTCTGAACTCACTGGTTCTCAGAAAACAGAACTTCAGGAGGTCATTGAATGTTTTAAATCTATAGCTCCCAAGGAGAGACTTGGTCGCACTCATCTATTGACACACCGGATCGATACTGGTGATGCTAAACCTATTGTTCAACGACAATATCCTTTGTCTCCTACTATGCAGGAACACTTGAACAAAGAAATTGATGAGATGCTGAAGCTCAAGGTCATTCAACCTTCTCAATCTCCCTGGTGTAGTCCCCTATGGTTGGTTCCTAAACGTTCAGGAGATTTCCGTGTGTGCTTCGATGGTCGGAAGTTGAATGAAGTCACGGTCAATGATAATTATCCTATGCCACTAATTGATAGTATTCTGAATAAATTACGAGATGCTAGGTATCTATCTTCAATTGATTTGACCAAGGCTTTCTTTCAAATTCCTCTAGAAGAATCTTCTAGACCAAAAACCGCGTTTGCAGTATATGGTAAAGGTCTCTTTGAATTTACAGTTTCTCCGTTCGGTCTGAACAACAGTCCGAAACTGATGGCACGATTGATGGATATAGTCATTGGACCTTCTTTAGCTCCATATTGTTTCGTGTATCTAGATGACATCATCGTGGCCACCCCTACTTTTGAGCTTCATATTGAAATTTTAAAGGAAGTATATCGAAGACTTAAGAATGCCAATCTCACTATTAATTTAGATAAGTGTGAGTTTTGTCGGTCTTCTCTTGTTTATCTTGGGTTTGTTGTGGATCAACAAGGCTTGAGAACAGATCCTGAAAAGGTTTCAGCTATTGTTAACTATCCGACTCCCAAAACCACCACTGAAATTAAACGTTTGATTGGTCTTGTTGGTTGGTATCGTCGTTTCATTAAGGATTTTTCTTCCATTTGCTCCCCCATATCTGATCTTCTTCATGGGCGAAAAAAGGGCCAACCAATAACTTGGAACCCTGAAGCAGAGGCTGCGTTCGAGGAGATTAAATCTCGTCTTACTTCTGCTCCTGTGCTTGCTAGCCCTGACTTCACAAAACCTTTTGTTATTCAATGCGACGCTAGCGACACGGGTGTTGGAAGTATTTTATACCAAGAATGCGACGGTATTGAACATCCAGTGGCGTACGCCAGTAAGACCCTTACGGCTTGTCAGCGAAAATATACAGTTACTGAAAAGGAGCTGTTAGCTGTCATTTTTGGTATAGAAAAGTTTAGAAGTTATATCGAAGGCACGAGGTTTACCGTTGAAACTGATCATGCTTCCCTTATCTATCTTCACAATTTATCTAACCCTTCTGGACGTTTGACCAGATGGGCGGTGAAGCTGTCACAATTTGATTTTACCATTAAACATCGTAAAGGTTCCTTAAATGTAGTGGCAGATGCCTTATCTCGTTCTGTTGCAGAAATCTCTGTTATCGACGTTTCTACCTTTCAGCCGGATGGTTGGTATACTTCTTTGATTAATAAAATCAAGGAAAATCCACAAGCTTATCCTTCTTTCCGTGTCGAAAATGGTATTATCTATAAACATATCTTCTCCCGTCACAATCTAGTTAGTAATCTTACTGATTGGAAAATTGTGGTACCTTCTGCCAATCGACAGGAAGTTTTAAAATTTTATCATGATAGAGAAACTGCTGCTCATTTAGGAATATCTAAAACTCTTTCTCGTATCTTAGAACTGTACTACTGGCCTCATGTAAGAAAAGATGTTTATAAATATGTTAAAAAATGCCCTGTTTGTGCTGCCTGTAAAAGTTCGAATTTACCTAAAGCTGGTCATATGGGATCTTACAAAAATATTAACTTTCCTTTTCAATGCGTTTCCGCAGATTTATTGGGTCCTTATCCAAGGTCAAAGAATGGCAACCAATATGTTTTAGTTGTGGTAGATTGGTTTACCAAATATGTCTTGGTTCATCCTATGTCTAAAGCTACTTCGAAAGGTATAATCAAGTTCATTGAAAATAATGTTTTTCTTATCTATGGAGTACCTCAAGTATTTGTTGTAGATAATGGAAGCCAATTTATTTGTAAAGAATTTAAAAAATTAATGGAAGATTATAGAGTTCAGAAAATCTGGTATAATGCCAGATATCATCCACAAGTCAATTTTGCTGAAAGAGCAAATAAAGTTATTGTGACTTCAATTCGATGTTATATCCATGAGAATCATCGAACGTGGGATTCTTCTATTTACAAGGTTGCACAAGCTATCAGATTGGCTAAGCATGATGTAACTGAGTATTCTCCGGCTTTCCTGAATTTTGCTAGGAATATTCCTGTTACAGGAGATTTTTATGGCAAAATTTCAGAAAATGAAAATAACATTCCTACGGTTTCTGATAAATCCCAGCGCATCGATGATGTTCAAGAACTTCCTAACCTGTTTGTTGATATTCGTAAGAAATTGCATCAAGCGTATCTGAGGAATGCTCGTCAGTACAAGTTGAGAAAGCGAGAACTTAAATTTCATGTCGGTGACAGGCTTTGGAAGAAAAATGTAACTCTATCTTCAGCTCCTAATAATTATTCTGCAAAACTGGCTCCTAAATTCATACCTTGTATTGTTTCTAAAGTTATATCGAACCTTGTTTATGAACTCAAAGACATGGATGGTAAAAACCTAGGTCGTTGGCATGTTAAGGATCTAAAATCTGTTTTTATTGATAATGAGGCAGATTTAACTGAGGAAGAATATTTCAGTGCTGATTCTGATGGGTCAGATAACTGAGCATTTTTTCTTCTTTATCTTACCATATCTTTTATCTTAACTATCGTACTTATCTGACATATTGTCTATTTATCTTTTTCCTCACTTGGCATATCGATATATTGTCTCTATCTTGACATCTAGTATCTCTTCTAGGCTCTGTGAGAGGGGCCTAAGAATATCTCTCACCATGGCATTACCAGATGGTAGGTAAAAGCCCTACAACTGGCCACTTTCCAGCATTAATAATATCCTTTGCAGAGTTCTGCTTACAGTGATAGCAGCTGGAAGCTATGGGGTTATATTAGTCATGCAGTAGCTACTTCCCTTGAGCTGAAATTCCATATCTTTGTGCCTAGGTGGCATTATCTGATCAATGTGATCTTATCTAGGAATTTTTTATTTCAATGTGATGTAGTAGTACTAATGCATTTATCCTAAATGGGCCGTTGCTGTCATTCCAAATAGCTGCAAAACTTTTTCTCTGTTGCTAGGCTCTGTGAGAGGGGCCTAAGAATTTCTCTCACCATGGCATTACCAGATGGTAGGTAAAAGCCCTACAACTGGCCACTTTTTAGCATTTAATATCTTACACAATGATAAGCATTTGGGAAATTTTGGGTAATGTTGGTCATGCAGTAGTTACTTCGCTTAGCTGAGATTCCATATCTTTATGTCTAGGTGGCATGTTCTGATCAAGTGTTGATCTTATCTAGGAATTTTCGGTTTTACTGTGATGTAGTAGTACTAATGCATTTATCCTAAAATGGGCCCTGGTGTTGTCCTTGGCGATACCTGCTAAACTGTATCTCTTTCTAGGCTCTGTGAGAGGGGCCTAAGAATATCTCTCATCATGGCATTACCAGATGGTAGGTAAAAATCCTACAACTGGCCACTTATGGATACATGACATCTTCCGGTGGAGAATTTATATCGATATATCTTGTTATGTTTATCTAATTACCTATGCCTAACGTCTACAGTAACTTCTCTTATTTATCTTGAGATTTCTCACTTCACTTATATACCTTTTGTCAATTATTTACCTAATTTTGTCAACCTAATTTTGTCCAAGTCATAAACCTGAGAGAATTGTTAACATTGAAGTAGAAAGTAACTGTTGTTATAATTATATTTCTTGAAATTATTTATCTTTGATAATTCCTTAGGGAACCTTTGAAATTTCAGAAAATAATTGTCAACCACTTCTGTAATTTTTATTCAAGTTTCTTGATTCCTATTTTGAAAAAATTCAGTAAGTAAATCTTTCAAAATTTCTAGTTGCAATTCACCTCAATGTTTTCTTCATCTCGCTTTAATCTCTTATCTTGTTATTGGACAGTTATTTATCTTTGTTGTGAAGTAATGCACTTCTAACTCGTAACTGTCTGATAATTGTTTTAGTGGAATACTGTTTCCATTGAAGTTACCTTTTGGTCAATGAAACATTGCTTTCATTGATATTGTCTTGCCGTTCAGGTGGAGATTAGTTGTACTTCCATTCAGTGAAGTGTTCCTCCCTTGAAGTATCTTACCGTGTTCTTCCTTGATGATAAGGAAGTATAAATGACTTATGACAAAATTTTTGATTTTCTTGTACCTTGAGCTTTTGTTACTGTAAATGTATTCTCTTATATGGCATTTATCTCTTTACCAGTTGAGTTGTTCCTGTTGTATCTTATCTTATCTTATCTTATCTTATCTTATCTTATCTTATCTTATCTTATCTTATCTTATCTTATCTTATCTTATCTTATCTTATCTTATCTTATCTTATCTTAATCTTATCTGTATCTTATCTGTATCTTATCTGTATCTTATCTGTATCTTATCTTCATCTTATCTTTATCTTGATTTTATCTTACCCTTATCTTTTCTTTGCAACAATTTTGGGTTGGAAGTTTTGGGGTTTAAGATGATTATTGTCTATGGGATGGCAGCTCCCTTAATGCTGGACGATCTGTGTGGTGGATTTGGCTTGGGGTGTCGGTTTGGCGGTTGAAGTTCCACGCGGATTCACTTTGGACTTTATCGTGGTTCTAATGCAAACCTTCCAAGGTTTTGGAGTGGTAATTTTGCAGACGTAGTCACCACGTCGGATGTTCAGGAGGTGTTGGCTGGAGTTTTTTCTGCTGAGTCGATTCAACGAGTTGGACTCACTACACATTGATCGGTGTAGGGATAGTAAACTTGGAGGAGGTTTTCTATCGGGGATTTTAATCCTCCCATTCTTTTATAGAATGTTGCTAGTGTCCGCTAGGATACCAAACTTGGGCGGTTTGGTTAGCGTTTTAAATGCCTTGTAAATTGTATGGTAATTACATCAAATTAGTTATTTAATCTTCACTTTTTATCTGTTTATTTGCTTACTAGTTCCCTACGTATTCACGCCTGTTACTGGTTTGGTACTCGTTTATTTGTTGGCTTAGTAACTTAATTGATAAACAAAAATTTGGAAAACTCCTAGAGTTTTCAAAATTTTTTCACCGGGAAGAGGTGGTGTGTAACGATAATTCGTTTCATTCAAATAATTTTAACAATTCCATTCAAATAATCTTATTAAATGGGTTAGGAATTGTCAACTATGTTATACACTAGCCTACTCTTATAATTATACTTTCATTCATCTGTCATCACAAATACACCAACATGTATACTCCGATATCAACCATATTAATTCAGAACTTTATCCCATCTAACCGCTACGCCACTGCTAAGTCACTGCTAGTTCGTAGGGCGAATGAGATCGACGATCGGTTGGTCTTGCGCGAAGGGCAAAAATATGGGTTTCGGACGTGCAATGCGGGGAATTGTTCTCTTGATTTCCGACATCGTTAGCGAAAGGTTGTGGGTTTGTTTGATTGAACTTGGAATACATTTTCTGGTAGGCCATCTTAAATTGTTTATAATATCTCTATTGGATTTAACAGATATTAGTTCTGGTTGAGTATATTGTTTTTTATTTAAATAATAGTGCTTAATTAGCATGAGATCGCTTTATCAAAGTTTATTTGCATGATTTTGGTAACGCCATACTGCATGGTTTGAAGAAATATTTTTGATTATTCATTGTGTTCTATTAGCCATCGATCAATTTCAAATGTGTTTTCGTAATTTAGAGGTCCTAGTCCGACTTTTTAATATCATATTTTTGGTCTTTTCATATTAAAAGTAAATTTCATATATTTTCACTTTTAGAGGTTAAAAATCCTATTTTTCCATTTATTTAAGTAATCGCTACAGAGTATTAAATTTAGAGGCTTTTAATAACTTCAGGACTCAATAAATAAATTATTCAATAACATATTTTTGTCCTAATTGATTTTTGGAAGACAGTGTACCTGTAGAGAGGTTAGAGTTGTATTTGCTGATTCAGTTTCTACGCTCTGTCAAATTTCAGGTACCAGATAATTGGTAATTTCTTCTTGTGGATGACTCCCATCAACTAGCAGTGTGACGATACTATTACCACCAAGAGATAGGGTAGAGTTGAACCTTGTAGAGGAGAAGTGGGTTGATTGCTTGTGACTTCCAGGCGGAACGTTGTCAGAACAATTCTTCAGGTGAGCATTTCTTTCTATACTGCTTGTTCAGTTATTATCTTTGAGAAATAAATGCAAGCTTGACAGAGTTTGTTCTCTGGCCTGTGGAGTTGCACCACACTCAGCCACGATTCTGCCTCTGTAGACGAAAGCACTTATTTCTGCTTCGTAGACAAGGGTATCGTCTCTTGGTTCAATTGTTTGTTAATTACAATCGTACTCAATCAGATATCTGTAGATTAGGTATCTTCAAGGTCTACCAGGTATTGTTTCCTTTTAGTCAACCAAACGTGCACAAACCTTCACTTATCGAGCATAGTTTTATGTAGGACTTGCCACCTACTTTATCTTTCTTTCTCTTACATATTTGAAAGTCAGAAACCATAGAGCGTAGTTTCTTTGAATTCAGAATAAGTATTCAATCTTTGCGAAGGACTTATCACCTTCAATTCTTTCTTTATATCTCTATATTACTGTTTTTCTCCTTTCTTTTCGAAAGGGTGTAATTATCATTTATAAGTATTGTTATCTAGTACTCTTATGGTACATTAAATTATTTATCATTATTACCCTTCTGGTACATACATTTCGGGTAAATTAACAATTTATCAAGGATATTTCTTTATCTTCTATTATTATACTGTAATAATTCCTTGGAAGGATTTCCAATGTTTTTCTTTTAAATATTTCATCTACAAATATTAATTATCAACTTTAAATAGCTTCACAACTATTATTTCCATTTATTTGGAGAATAGTTATTTTTTTATTGATATTTATTTAACTATATTGAGCATTCTGAGTTGAATGTTTGAGTAGTTTTCCCAATCATATTTCAAGTGTTGAAATTTTGTTTTTTCATAAAATTCAGAATATAATCTTGCGGTACTAAGGATATCCTTGTCCCCCACCATATTGTAACTATCAAATCTGATTCCTTTCGTCTGCTTCTCATGTCTTCGAGGAAACCATACATTGGATGAAGGACTGGTACCACTAGGAGATCCCATAGTTGTCAAACACAGATCCGAGGGCTCAATTCTCAGTCAAGCCAAGTCAACGGGCAATCTTCGTGAAGACCAACCATAACTAGTAAGGTCGAAGTCCATACGAGACAACCACCAAGTCTCTGACTGACTAGGCCAAAGACGATCCATCAACAACTCGTCGTAGGGATCATCGACGCTAACCCAGCCTCCAGGTATTATCAAACAGGACCATCTTCGGTTGAATCAGATTTGTTTTCAAAAGTGTAAATGTTCTGAATTTTGTAGCCTTCAGCTTGTTAATTTTGTAGCCTTCAGCTTGTTAATTTTGTAGCCTTCAGCTTGTTAATTTTGTAGCCTTCAGCTTGTTAATTTTGTAGCCTTCAGCTTGTTAATTTTGTAGCCTTCAGCTTGTTAATTTTGTAGCCTTCAGCTTTTATAAAGTTTTTTGGAAATAAAGTTGTTAATTGTTTCTTTGCATATTTATTCTGCCTTCACCATCAAGCTAGATACAAATATCTCCTATCTTCGGTTTTGTCTTTTACAACCTGGCGCCCAGATTATCTGAACTAGTCAGGTCAACTGGTGCCCTATTTGTTCAATAGTTAAAAAATCTCTGTAGTACGCTATTGAGCAATCAGTAGTTGAAACTTATCCACACCCTCACCGTATCGATCTGAGCAGCCTATCAGCCTAAGTGTTAACTTTCCATAATTTAAAATCAGGATTTATTCCAAATTTGTAAATTGAAAATTTATGAGGTTACACTATTTAAAACGTAATACAATCTCTCAGAAAATGGGCTAAATTTGGTGTCGATTTGGAAGTTTATGTCTGTCATGATGACAGAGCGCTATAGTAGAATGAGACAGTTCAATAAAGTCTTTTTTGTAATTTCGTTTCAATATGGCGACTTTTTGTTTACAATTTGAATGTCAAAATGACGGTCATATTTGCACAAGTGCGAATATGAGAGTTCATATTCACACTAGTGTGAATATGGAAATCAGTTTTGATGTTCATTTGGAAGTATGAATGGGATGCTCATAATTTCAGTAAATTCAGTCATAAAGAGTCCACAATGTTGAAGGCCTGACGTTTTTCGACTTCTCAAGAAAGTATGCCAACATTACTTTCTCATTTATGATTGATAATTTATTTTGATCATTCCATTCTTGAAATCGTTGGTAGGTTGATTGGTAAATTGCTTTTGATTTCACTGGTAATAAACTTGAAATTGCCTCCTCCGCGGCAGCTTCAATATTACTTAGCACATTATTTTCTGTATCAGAATCACTCATTTTCGTTTGAATTTAATCAGACAGTCCGTCAGGTAATTCAATATGTTTGTATCTATCCATGACAACTGTCAACTGACGGCTATATATCCGGCAGTGTCTCCGCTACCGACTTCCCGGCAACCGAATCGCAACCATCATTCTAGACTCGTGCTATGTAAAGTACTAAGCAATATTAAAATAGTTATTGACCGATGCCCGTATTCAGTGTAATCCATGATTGTATATGAATAAATATTCCAACGAAATTACAAAAAGCCATGTATATAACACATTGCAAAATAGCGGGTTTTTTGCACACGACGTGTTGGACCACTCGCTACGCTCGTGTTCCAATGTTCACGTCTGATGCAAAAAACACGCTCATTTTGCAACTTGTTATATAAATAGCTATATTGCACTCAGTGCAATAAAGAATCATCAGTTTTTCCACCATATATAGTTCAATAAAGTTTTGTTTTTTGCATGTACATAGAAAATGAAATATTTCTCACTTATGATCGTCATCAATAAAAAAACCTTCCTCAAGTTGAAATCAACTATGTATTTTAACGAACGTCAAACAAAGAATGAATAGTAAAAGAAACAAAAAATTTCCAAAGAAAGGGGACACAAGAATATAATAACTAAAGCATATTCGAAATTTTGACCAACTGCTTCTACACATATTTCGGCTCGGTGGAGTAGTTCAGGAGAAGTAACACTTCTCAACACCTCAGCATTAAGGGCTCTACATTCATTCCTTAAATTGTTTTTTAGATCTTCCAAATCAATAGGAGGAGTCTTCTAGTACACACAATCTTTCAAATACCCCCAAAGGAAGAAATCCAGCGGTGTTAAATCTGGAGATCTTGCAGGTCATCTTATCGGTCCGTGTGTACCGATCCATCTATCTCCAAATGTTTCATTTAAATGATTCCTTACCGCTATATCATTATGGGAGGGGTGCACCATCCTGTTGAAAATGAATGTTTATACGCATATGTAAAGGAATATTTTCAAGAAAATGAGGAAGTTCATCCCGAAGGAATTCTAGGTACATTCGACCAGTTAACGTACCATCTTAAAATGTTGGTCCTAAAATGAATGCCTCAATCATGCCGCACCATACATTGACTCCCCAGATAACTTGAAAATTGGTTCGTCTTAGCCAGTGTGGATTATTTTCTAACCAATAATGACAATAATGTTGATTTACAGTTGCATTATTATGAAAACGACTCTCGTCTGACCACAATATCGAGCTGATAATACCATCTTCACGTGCCGTAGCTAACCGCAAGAAACACAAGTCTCCTCTCGTAATCTGTGTGTAGTGGTTTAAATTTGGCAATGTTGAGAATGCGCTAAACTGATGAACGAGAAATGCCGCTCATTTGTTCTATGTTTCTAATAGAGATATGGGGATCAACAACCACTCTTCCTAAACTGCAACAGTATGCTCTTCGTCCGTAGCATTTTTTCTTTTAAAGACAGTACGCTTTCTATGAAATGATCCACTAGTTGCCAAATTCGAAGCCAAGCGTGTGAAATACATAGCGCTTGGCATTCATCATCAGGGTATCTCTCTGTGTGCACGTAGGGCATCCCGACTATTATTTTCGCATTTTCCATAAATCAGTATCATATCCAATTTCTCTTGATTAGTGAAGTTATCATCATTTTCACGGTTATTCATTCTTGACACGCACACAACTATTGAGAATTATTAACTGTCAAAGTTACAAACAAATGTATTTATGTTTCCATGGCACACTAAGGTTTTCATTTGAGAATTATTAATTCTTCCAGCTCTACTACAATTCTAATAATTTAAAATTTGACGTTCTTTTCATCATCTCGAATGCAAAATAGTTCATAAATTATCAATTATTACTGAAGTCAAAATAAAGATTACACAAAATATCGTAGCCTACTGCAATTTCTTTCAATTTGAAATTTCAATTGTCATTTTCTCCATCAAATCAAATGTAAAATACAAAGTGTGATACATCGTTGGAAAGATAATTTTGAGTAGAAACAAAAAATTGCAAAAAATATACAGGGTGCTATTTGAAATAAAAAAGTCAGAGTCACTTCCTGTCAAACCGGAAATGACTTTAAATTTTTGTTTTTATCAGTTGAAGGTTCCTTGAAGGAATTGGAGATAATGAAATTTTCAAATTTGTATCTTCCAAAATGGCTGAGATAATCCATTGGAACAGGTATACTGGGACACCCGGTATATAGGTTTGGGTAAGCAATTTAGAAAAAGTGGTTACAATGACAGGCGGTTCTGGCTAGCATAAGTGTACGACAGGCGAGAGGAAACATGATATGGGAACGCGAGAGGGAGACGTGACGTGAACTCAATGGTGCGAAATAAATGACATTACGTAGAGATAAAAATCATGGGTTACTTGAAATGTGATGCTCGGCTTCACTTGACTTGTTTTTGGCAGTATCAGTAGACTGATGTGGGAGTATGTCATGAATTGAAGACGGAAATGGAACCCTCCCAAACCAATTAAAATCATAGTGGTCATCAATCAAATTCCAACCATTATCTTCAGGTGTAAGAACCGTTGGCTCTTGTAAATGACTATTCCGCCAGATAGTTGTAATGTATACAGTTCTCTATAATTGTTGTCGCAGTTCCCGTTGGCACGGATGTAAACTTGCCTAATCATAGCTGATAGTGAATACTTTAGTACCACGTGTCTTATACGTAGCGTTACATTTTTCAAAACGTGCATTATTTAAATCTTCCCTCTCGTCTGTCAAGGATTTATGCTAGCCAGAACCACCTGTCAATGTACCCACTTTTTATGAATCGCTTACTCAAACATATATGTAAATTTAAGATTTACAGGACAAAATTCATTTCAACTCATATACCTACTGCACACCTTTCGATTCACCTGTCAGGTACTTGTGCTCATTGAAATCGCCTGTCAATTTTTTTTCTACTCATCAGTGAATCAACTATCACATGTTAAAATTTCAAGCTTACATCGCCAAGTTTTGAAAATATGAGGGCTGATGACTTGCAGGGCTGATGACTTGCAGGGCTGATGCCTGTCAGGAGGTTGTTACCGTACTTAGCATGCTACGAATCATTACTGAAAATAAATTCTAGCCTTACAGGAAGACCGTTACCCAGAGGGTTCACGATCTCTCCGTCTATTGGTTCATTGGAACTTTTTATTTTAGATAGGCGTATTCAGAATACGATACGATGGTGACAAAATTTTATAATTTTATTCAACATAACAGTCTTGTAAACGCAGTAACTTTGCACTCCTGCACTTGTAGTCTGTGGAAGGTTGAAACACCCAAAACAGCATGTCAATGAGACAAATTCCTCCACAAAATGAAACTTTCAATCAATGTTTAGTGTTACTTTATAAGGTTCATAGTTATTTTAAACAAAATTATGAGACAAGTACATCAGATGCCAAATTTAATTAGTTGATTCTGATTCACATTTGTCGATGCTTATGGAAAACTTCCGGTAACTTTTCTGACCTTTGCTGTTATATTAAGATTGAATGATTTTATAGTAATATGAAGTTAATAGTTACCTATTTTACCAAGGCTTTTTTATTCATAATGACTTGCTGTAAAAAATATAACCAATCATACGTAATCAAATAATCACACAATTGATATAAAAGGTTTTTTATTGAAAATGGATAGGAATTGCATTCTCAAGGCATTGTATTCCCATAACAGACGTGGTAACGTAGTAGAACCGGTGGGTAGAAAGACTAATTTATGCACGCCACTTAATAATTAAAAGTTTTTAAACGGCTCCAACTATTTGTTTTAATTACCAATAGTTCAAGATAGTATTTCACAATTCATATTTATACCTCAGTTTAATGAATATCTACCATGCAGATCATCCAGAATACAACAGTATCTAAATACAAATGGCATAAATGATTTAGTTGTCACCCGGTACATTCACTTCCCCTTCCTTAAAGACAGCAAACATTTCGACTCCATTCGTGAGGTTATTAACCACAAATGTAAACGCGAAAGGAATAAAAACAATCTACATTCTCCAATTGTTTGTAATATTTCTGAATGAACGCCAAGGAAATCGAATTTGATACCAACGCAAAGCATCAAAAGAGAACGGAAAAAAATTACACGGTTTCTCTTCGGATTACTGCAAGTCTCCCAGTGAAAATTACGTCAACTTCTACCTGGTCCATGAAACAACCTGGTTCTGACAATAACAAAATAGTTTTGTGCAATATCCACGGCGTATATTTAGACACAGTTGCATAACTTGTTGAGTGTGGGTCGAATTATTATTTATAATTAAAATTCTTCAGCTACAGGACGGACCAAGATAAATTATCACATTCACCTTTGAAATAACACTTGATTCAAGTTTCAGTTAAGAGGTAAACCAGTTTGGGCATTAAAATTCAGGGAATAAATGAGGATATCATTTATGTAAAACAATTATTGAATTTATGGATAGAGGCTGGTTTCCTGAATAAAAAACATTCAAAACTGCTTATTTTGAAGAAATCGCAGATCTTCAGTTATTTGAATTAACAACAATGAATTTTTTTTTATTATTGAACCGGTGACATACTAGAGCTATTACGGAAGCCAGTAGTTCAAGGAGTCCTTGAAAATCTATAGAGAAGACATCAACAATAATTATGTATTCAAACAACAATTTTATCATTATACACAAATATCTGAATCGCCGTTCTTATAACTATTTCTCCACTCAAAACCTAGAAATGTTTCTTGTGTTAAATATGAAATGAAATAGGGGAATGGTCTTCGGAAAAATATTTTTATCGCCAATAGTATATTGTGTATCTAGTAGTAAAAGCAATACATTCCCGGACGACAATGTAAATTGTTGGCCGAGGCGAAGCCGAGGCCAACAAGCATTGAAGTCTGGGAATGTGCTTTTACTACGAGGTACACATACTATTTTTTCTGAAATCGCAATCAGCATTATCATAAATTGAGGATTCGAAATTACGTGCTTTCCTGAAACGTCAAAGTGACAACTATAAACCAAAGACCGATTTTGACGGCCTAGGCCGGCCAAGTACTTTCCCGTATCGTTTTCGATACGGTCCGGGAAAGTTCGTTGCTTAGCAACGGACTAAAATACTGGATTAGCGTATTTTGAGGCCAGCAGTTGCTCCGAGAAAGTGGGCATTCTTGAACGATTTCAGAATTTTTTTTTATCAAATTGTGCTCCTAATATAACTGAAATTTATTCGAAGAATTCTATTCCTTCATCCTCTTTCAATCTTAAGCAAGTGTCATGAGGTTAATTTTCTTTACGTTTATAGTACTCATTACGTAAACACGGAAAATAATCACATTACCTGTGCAGACGATTTTCAATAACAATAACATCTCAATACCCCTCTTACCCCCATAATTGGGTACCACTGAAAAGTATATATCACAAATGGAGAGTTGACATTTAAACTTTTGAAGTGGAGATTGATGGATCATTTGTTATTTTGGTTCCCTAGACATTACCCCGTAACAGCTTTGGGCATTTATTGGCATATTGGTTCTTTTACGGGATATTCCCAACGTCAAATTTGGAACACTGTAAAAAAGTGGTCAACTACTATTATAGTATCAGGTTTTACGGGATTTTTCTTTACCGAATTCAAAGACCAGGCTATTAAATGTCAGCAGCATATAATATCTCATTCGTGAATATATTTTTCTGAAATTTGGTATAAGGAATCAGGAGATCATCATATTGCAATCTGATATGTGTTTCTGGAAATGCCATCAACTTCGTTTGTTCAAATGGATCACCCTGAATATTTTATATATTCAACTTCTACAGGTCAAAACAAGTTCAACCCGTATGTCAAATGTAATTTTTTCAAAAAAATTTTGACTAAAATTGCAGTTCGAATAATTTTTCTACTTGTAAATAGTGGAAAACCAAAATTTCTGAATCTTGTCAACTAATTGTGTTTCGCTATCATCTTCAACTCCCGAAAATTAGTAGAAATGAATAAGTAATAAACATACTTATAGAATGATTTTCTTGAAATACCTAACTCCAATGTTTTGCATAACAAGACTGGACAGGGGAAAAACAATCTGAACCTAAATAGTTTTTATTTTACCTATACTTATGAGAACTTGGCACCATGCCTGTGGGTTTTGTACTGTCGTAGCGTAGGTCATACTATAGTATCGTTAGACGCAGACAGAAGGGATTTGGGAATGAATCAATTGTCTAGTCAGAATATATACACCAGATTGTCTGATTTAGACTCCCGTGCTATTTGTATGATTCATTTGAATGAGTTGGTATAATTGTGAAGTTGGAAATATCAGAAACAGTTTTGATTAAATGGGAGAAAAAAATTTCATAACAGAAAGGACATTTATATATGGCAGTAGATACACAATTTCCTAACAAACTTTGTATTTTCAAGTTATTTCATATTTTTTTTCTAATGTTATCGTTAGAGCTGGAAGAAAATAAGAAACATTTCACATATCTTTTGATAAGATTTCTCGAGATTTCAATATTGCTGACCAATGTTTTGTTATCGCCAACCATCATCAACCTGATTTTTTTTTAATTACTCGCCCTGTTTTAATAATTACAGTTTTTAAAAATATTTTTCAGTTGGGCTCGTACTCAAAAATATCTTCAAGAAGTCGAAATGATAATATGAAACGTATACCTAATGAAAACATCATTTTATTCAATACATTATTGAATTTAGAATGAAAAATACTTCAGATAGATGAATGTATTAATAGAGGGTCGTAATTGAAAAAATTAATGGTTCATCGATAATGAAACGTCGGACAGTAAAATTATGATATCATCTTGAGAAAGCTTTCAAAAAAATGCTGCGAACAAAGAAAAAAGTCTTTCATCGTTCGAGGCTCGACTCGCAATTTTTTTCTATAATAAGATTACTGAATTCCACTAAACTTAATTTTGTATTTAATCTATTATTTGTAATAATTGTCCATGCATCTATAATAGTACTATGAAAGTCAGGAGTTTATGATTATCTGACCTATTCCATAGTTGGCTACTTCTTTTTATAACCTTTTCAGAATTGCAATAACTCTCAGTTTTTATTTCAATTTTATAATGTTATGCTTTGAAACAATCATTGACTGCAATAAACCGCTTCGATACTATGGTGACTCTTATTTCAGAACCCGATATTATTAATTATATTAACAAAAATATACGATGAGCTCAAATGCACACTGACAAGCCTATTATGTGACAAAATCTGAAAGTGAATGCAAATGATTTTGACATATTATGAACTTCTATTCCATTCTATTCTATAGCGCTAAGAACTGTTTATTGTTATAAAACTTTCATTCCTTTTTTATTGGTGAATTTGACGTAGTATTTCTGATTTAATGAATGAATTTTATTGTGGCGCAATCCATTCGCAAATTGCTCAACTGACCCGATCGGTGTAAACAGCGGCAATTTCTAACGAAATAGCTGTTTTTTGGTATATTGCCACAAAATTATTATTTCTATTGTTTGTCTCAACAACGCTGTATATAGACATGGTTTATGCTAGGTTTATATTGTTTAGAACGATTTCAAGAGCTTTTCTTGTTGAAATATAGAGAAACATGCATTTTATCGATTAATTGATTTCTGAAATGAAACATCACGAATTTTAAAGAAAAATTGATCTCCATACACTCGTCAAACGCTCACTTATTCACAACATGATAAAAACAAAGAAACCATATCAACTTCTGAATGATTATGTCCTGAAGATTGATAAGCCAATAAACAGAGCAATTTTTCTCATAAAAGTTCAACTTAAATTGCTCCGCCGATTTCTTTCTTGCAATTCGGTCGTCATGGAGGATTGAATAATCAGCAATAAAGTTATCACCCCCTGGGGGGTGCAACCCCCCAAAATCGTAAAAACTTTTTTCTGGAATGTATTTTCTTGACATTTCAGCTCTGGACAATATATATGAGTGAAAATCGGTATTAATAATGGGGGCGAATTATTTTCAACAATTAAACCCCCTCCTGGGGCATCGACCCCTTCCCGAAATCGTGTTTTTTTTGGGGTATTTTCTATGAATATGTAAAATTGTCAGTCCTGAGTAATGAAACTGAGCGAAAATTTGTAAAAATAATAGGTATAAATTATCAGAAACGATTTTCCCGCCCCCGCATTCGGGGCATATCTCCTGCATCGCGGAAACATTGGGGTGAGAGGGAAGGGGGAGAATATTTGAAAAACTCTCAAACTACTACTCTCAGATATAAATGTGGGTAAATAATCGTTGAGAACTGTCGTTATTGAGATTTAGAAGTACTGTTATGAAAATTATTCGCAAATTCGAGAGAAGATCAACTTATTGTATGAATCAAACGCGGAACGGAGGTAACGAAATATGAGAGTGTTTTTCAATGATTTTTCAAAAATAAACTCACCATTTTCAATTAATAACAGTGATAAAGCACTAAGAGATGTTTCCTCGTCTCCGACTATCGATGTTATCCCAGTATCCAGTGTTTTCTGCACAGGAACTTTTATATTATCTGACGTTTACATAGAGCAACGTTGACTGCTACTATACAGCGGCGTGCTAGCTGCCGCATTGACAAGGTCCCAAGCCGATATTTTTCAGGTTTTAGAATCTCAATGAGTTTAAAGCAGATACACTTCGGGACAGTTTCCTTTGGTGCACTGTCTTCCTCGATCTCGAATCCCCATATTCCATCAAGGACTGATTTTATTTTTCTTTCCATAGAACAATAATGTGATCAAATGCCGAGTAACCTCTATTTTAAGTACTTAAAAGTTTGACTGGACTGCATTTAAAATTTGTACAAGTAACCAAATTTGTATGAATATTTTCAATAAGAGCAGGGTTTTTTCTGCAAACTGGCTTTTCATTCATGTTGATACGTGCTTTTATCTCCGAATTATTAGCATTTGAATTTATAAACTCCCTCAAGATTTTGTAACCTAAAATATGCGAAGAATTGAAAACACTCGTATTTAAAACCAACATTATTTGGACCGGTTGAACGTTATGCAATTTGACAATGAAGTATTCCTCAACTGTTCATTTTAATTGCTACAAGTGATAAGTAAGACATTATTTCAGTAATCACAATTTTTGTGAGGAGTTATAGAACTTTACTTCACGCGCTGGTTGAAAAAATGCACGTTGGCGGGAGCCGGCGCAACACCTGCCCCATTGCGAAAGCATATAACTTCAACAATTTTTTTCAAGAATACCGTGCGATTTCTCAAAATTTTGGTAAAGACAGTTTTTTTGTAAAAATTTGTGCTCTTTCTGAATATCAAGCTAGTTTTCTGATTTAAAGTAAATTTTTTGAGATATTTCGAAATTACCTCAAAAATTTATTTCAACGCGTTTTTTGGGGGGGTTCCACCCCCCCCTGGAGGTGATAATTTTTCTCAGAAGTAATGTGGACACTCTGTTTTACAATTTAAAGAAAAATTATCGGAGGAGTAATTTAAGTTGAGGTTGATAGTCCTGTTGATTGGCCTATGACAAATGTGATCAAATTTGGGATATTAATCAAAGAGCCAAAATTTCCCCTTCTCGCCGTTCGTACCCGGTAAAAAACCGAAATTTCGTATAACTTGAATCACCCTGTATGCTATTCTTCAGCTGAAACGTTTGTCTTGAGTAATGAACCCAGTTCGAATTCTATTTTCCAAGCATTCGCAATACATTGTTGATAAACACCAAGGATACGATCGAGCCATATCAAGAAGAAAGAAGGAAGTGAAAGCCAGAATACAGATAAATTTCCGAGATATCCCCAGTAAACACTGTAATCAACTATCGAGGAAAGAACGCGCCTGTGTCATTAAATTATGTGATATCATCAATTAAAACGGACAAATAAATATAAATCTCGTTTTCGATCTGTTCCAACTATTCCAAGACAACTCGTCTGCCATTACCTATTTTCGAATTAGTTTCCTATCTATTAATAGGCTATCATAACAGAACATTATTAATTCAGCACTCGACAGGGAAAAAATAAACCGCGTCTAGGAATTGCGAAATCGATTACGAATAAGACAATTTCCATTGAAGTAATTTTGTTGCCGGTAGTGGCACTGATAATAGATTCTTGGGAAATTTCCTTTCTCTACGATCATCACAGAATTTGCCAATTCTGAAATCAAATTTGATTACAGACTGCTGGAATTCTCTCTCGTGAGATTGAAGAAATATTCTGCAACACCTCTGCCCCCATGCAATTTAAATGTATTTTTCTGAAATCGTTCAAGAATGCCCACTTTCTCGGAGCAACTTCAGGCCTCAAAATACGCTAATCTAGTATTTTAGTCCTTTGCTAAGCAACGAACTTTCCCGGACCGTTTTCGGACCTAAACGGTACGGGAATAGTTATTTTCCTAACAATTGCAGAGAGTGATACTTTCCCGCACGCGACTGCCGTTGACCCGAACGACGCGAAGCGGAGTTCGGGCAAGCAGTCAAGGGCGGGAAAGACACTTTACGCATGAATTAGGAACATTATTTTTTCTACGACCGCATAAATATTCAAAAAGCACATTGAAAACATATATTTTATTTCAACATACAAAACATTCCATGAAAATCCACAAATTATTATTAATATTAATGTTGAAAACACAATTTGTTGCATTCTGCAAATGCGTCAGAATAGCAGGTCCAGAGTAGTTAGTTGGTGGTAACTTGCTGTTAAGAGTAACACTCGTAGATTGCAAAGTGCATGAAGATGACGGAGACGGCATTGGTTGCAAGTTGCCAGTACATGAAAGAATTTTATTCGAGATGGTTTTCTTCTGTTCTACGGAGTCCTCCAAATAACTCTCAGCAACAATGAAATGTACATTTAATAACGATAAATTGACATATTTTACTTTCCCGCACTAGTGCGGGAAAGTGACACTTTCTAAACTAAAATGAGTGCGGGAAAGTGGTTAAAAACGCACGGTCGAAAAAAATAGTAATTTACATAACAAGTCCGGAAAACGTTGACTTCTTAATTGCTAAATAAAAAAAAAACAATAACAATCACACTTAGTTGAATTGTTAGAAATGTCCGCCGTTAGCTTCAATGCACGCAGCAATTTATCGAGGAAAAAACATTATTTAAAAAACATGAAAGTTGATTTTTCTTGAAAACAGTCAACTTTAGAGCCAAGAATACCTTTTTTGTGTAGAAAACATTGGCGGTTCATATAGGAGGCTCAAAACTGTACTTTTTCCAGTGGCGTAGAAGTTGGAGAAAAAAACACCCACTACCCCTTCAAAATTTTCACCAATTATGAATTTGAAAAAATAAAAAATCCGCACAAAACATAGCTTATTATGAGTAGAAAATGCCTACGAAATCTGTTTTCAATGCGATAAACGGTTCCAGAGATATTCGCAAAAAACGATTTTTTTTTAAAATTTCAACACCCTGTATCTCGAAAATGGTGCATTTAAGAGGGTAAGTTAATAGAAACTTTTTTTGATATTTTTGGACGAGCTATCACATCCTGAAGTCCTGCGCATTTATTATGAAACAACCTGTATATTAAAATTCGAACAGAAGATAGTTACCAACAGAAACATTCTAATTCTTATTTATATTAGTATTTGTGTTGCTTAACGAGTCGGCCAACAATTCACATTGTCGTCCGGGAATGTATTGCTTTTACTACTAGATACACAATATACTATTCCCGTATCGAAAACGATACGGGAAAATTTTTGCTGGCTTGTTTACATTTTAGACAGTTATTGAATTCTCGCAAACAATATGTAGAATTCCTTAGTTTTTGATAATGCTGATTGCGATTTCAGAAAAAATAGTATGTGTACCTCGTAGTAAAATCACATTCCCAGACTTCAATGCTTGTTGGCCTCGGCTTAACGCCTCGGCCAACAATTCACATTGTCGTCCGGGAATGTATTGCTTTTACTACTAGATACACAATATACTATTACATTCTCTCTCTTGTGATAGAATAATATTCTCACACTGGTTAGCAATATTAACATTAGCCTTGACGCAGTTGATTGTCATCGTAGTGGCAAAATTTGAGTGTCAAAATTATTGCTGTCAAAATATAGTCTGCTACTCGGTTAGAATGAAAATTCGTGATGCTCGTGGTTCCTCACGCCCGCCTTCGGCTCACGCTCGGAACTTTCCACTCGCATCGAATTTTGATTCTAACCTTGTTACACAATATACTATTCGGTATCTGTAAAACTTGTTGGAAGAGTCGCTTAACTCCACACCACTATCGCCTCATTGGGCAACATGGTGCATCCTCCAAAAGTTAGGGACTTCATCACAGCTAGCCGACTTAGCTTCTCGAATGAAGACCACTGATAGCGCTGAACATCAACAAATGACATACTCTATAGTATCGTCTTCTTGTTCCTGGTTCGCATAATCTACATAGGGGTGAATCAACAATGATTTCCCTGGAAATGATATCAGTCTACGTGATACCCCATCATACAAAAAAACATCAGTCTATTTCAAATTTTGAAATTCAGCCAATAGAATCGGAATTACAGTGAAAATATAGCTTGTCGCTGTATTTTCACGGTGATAAACCTGCTTAGTTTTTGTTTTACTAGCTGTCAAGTGAAACTAATGATTTAAATTATAAACGTCAAATCTTTGTGTTTTGACTAGTTATATTTCTTAATCAATATGAGCGATCGTTGGGGACAAATGGCTATTGGTATCATAGATGAAGCAGTGAAAAAGAGTATTCCGTTGAATACGGCCAGAAATAAAGAATCAATTACCAGGCAATTCAACAATTTTTGCACAAACAGGGGTTATATTGTCAATGCGAATAACACAATTGTGGAGCTGGCTGATATTTTGAAAGATTATGCCTGTAATATGACCCCAATTTTTCTCTTTAGTGTTCACATTGTTAGATTTTGATTTCTGTGAATTACTTCAAATTAAAACAGATTTTTCATTATTTCAAATCGATATATTGTCGTCCTAAATATAATTCGTGGTATGATTAATAATCTATAATTTTTTGGAATATCAATTCATTGGCAATCCCAAAGCAAGAAAATACAACTCGTCCTGCGGACTCGTTGTATTTTCAGCTTTGGGATTGCAATTCATTAATATTCCCTAAAAATTATCGGTAATAATCATACCACTTATTAGGATTACCCCTTAAAATAAGTAAGTAAATTTATTCGGGTTCAGTTACAAATATAGACACTTTCATAGCACATTTTTATTATACAGTGAGCACGTAAAGGTTGGAACAAATTCGTTAAACGCTTGATATGGCCATTAGGAAAAATAAGCTCAGACACGTCGATTTTATTTTTCAGTTGCGCATTTTTTGATCTAATCTTATTTTTGATGACGTAATCACTGTTCGAGTTATGACGTCATTATATATTTTTTAAACGGCATTAACCTATTTTGATAATACTTTCAAGAAGAACGCATTTTTCTGTTTATGGATGTCATATTTTTTCTTATATTACATAACCGTATGTTCGAGAAATAAAAGATATTTCATTATTCATAGCAATGTAATATTAGGTCTGTTAACGTAAACTTTTCACTTAAGGGATCTCCACAAAAATAATCTGGTGGGGTTAGATCATGAGATCTAGCTGGCCATTCTAAAAATCATCGACTACGATCGAAATCATCTTCATTAAGTTCATGATTCATATGAGTATTTTCTTGAAATGATAGTAACACATCCAATTGTTGACCTTTCGTATAATTATCACCTACATTGTCAAAATTTCAAAAATTTTGCTTCGGCTTTGCTCGCTGTCAAACGTGTAATAGGTCTATCGGGATTTTTATAGTTAAATAAGTCACAAACCTCAGCTTGCGTACTAGTCTTATCCCCATAACCTTTCGATTCGATCGCAGACGAGGATTTTTAGAGTGTCCAGCTAGATCTCCTGATCCAACCCCACTGATTTTTTGTGGGAGTACTTCTAGTCAAAAGTTTACGTTAACAGACCCAATATTACATTATTATGAATAATGAATTCTCTTTTATTTCTCGAACATGCGGTTATGTAACATAAGAAAAAATATGACATCCATACACAGAAAAATGCGTTCTTCTTGAAGGTATTATCAAAATAGGGTATTGCCATTTGAAAAAAATTATGATGACGTCATAACTTGAACAGGGATGACGTCATCAAAAATATAAGTAGGCCAAAAAATGCGCCACCGACATATAAAATCGACGTGTCTGAGCTTATTTTCCCTAATGGCCATATCAAGCGTTTAACGAATTTGTTCCAACCTTTACGTGCTCACTGTATACAAACACATCCACACGTACATGCCAATCTGATTAGCTTATATCATTCACTCTTGGTAAACTGAGGGTGCTCTAAGCAAGCTTGTATTGCAGCCAACTAGCACCAAGATTAAATCAAGATAAAGGAAAAGAAAGAACAAGGATAAAAGCCAAAGAATATTGCGATTGATATAATAATCGGGAGTCAACTGATCATTCGTCAAAAACTGTTGCCTAGCACTTGGTAGTTAGTTCTGACATAGATTTTTTTAGCTCTTTTTTGAATTTACATCTATATATGATGCATTTTATGGTCGATAGATTATAGAGTTTTGGTCCGAGGTGAGTAATACATTTCTGATTTTGAGGAAGTCTGCAACGTGGAATATTCGTGTTTTTACTTTCGTATGAACGGGCATTATTGTATGTATTTAGCACAGTTGCGACTGGAGATTTTGCAAATCATAATAGGCAGTGAAATATAGAAACCTGTCTTACTTTTAATAAACCACTTTCACTGTATAGGGCATGGGTTGGATATCTTTTAGTCTTATTATACATTATTTTTATAGAAGAGTTTTAAATCACTTCCCAATTATTCAGTGGGGACTTGAATGTTCCACCCCAGACTATTATACAGTGTCGGAGGATAGATTCAAAAAGCATCATATACTGTTGACATCATTTTTCTTTTAATATATTTCTGAGCTGCTAAAACGTAATTTTTTCACAGTATAGTAAATATGGTAGGTCAATCTGAGATGATGATCTACTAACACACCCAAGTACCTAACTTGATTAGGTTTATTTATAGAAATACATTGCCAATTAAGGATATTTCCACATGATGGTTTATGTATTTCGATAATACTTTTATGAGGCTGATCTCTAATTGTTGAAGAAAATGCAGACTAACTTGCAAAAATCACCATTCAAAGGCCCATAACCAGTGTTAGGCATTAGCAAAACCCGATGTGGAAACCTAATATATGAGGAAAAGAAAACGAAACACAAAACAAATCGAAGGGCATCGACACAGCACAGCTATGGTGAGGCACCTGAGCCAAACACTAACGACTGACACCCTCCACCTAAACAGATTTTAGGTACACACAATTACCGGTTTATTATTAACAGGATATCGATATTGCGGCCTAAGAAAAGACACGCACTCTATGGGAATGAATAGAGAAACCGTGGAGTGCAGACATTGTGGTGATGAGGAGGAAACAGCCTTCAACATCATCTTCGAAGTCGACGCGCTGAAGAACTGGCGCAACAGAACATTCGGACAGATCAACCTAGAAAAAGGTATGATTCCGAATACCTGGTGAAAGTCACAGGCATATTCTACTAGGAACCACTGACGACAGAATAATATAATAACCATGGTGAATTTCGCTGAGTTGGATCAGCCATTATAAAGTTTTCCTTGGTCAGAATAACTGAGAAGTTCGTCAGACAAGATGCAATCCTCTGATATCCTCACATCTGCTCAGAAAGTTTTATTGAATACCTTTGTTATTTTTGTTGCTTTTAGGCTAGAAGGAGCTGGTAACTATAGAACCAACATCCTTTTCAGCCAGCTAGTGACCACGTTGTATATCAACTTGTTCACTAGGACATCCTTGTATTGAATTGGTAGTGATAACTAGTGCTTGGATGCTACCCGTGAGAGTGTGCACATTTTCTCCTTTGATGATATTTTTCTTAATTATGTCTTTGCTTCTAAGAAAAAAGCTGCGAGTTCAAATTCCACTACAACTACATCTCCTTTCATAGATTCTACATCCTGAGTATAATCTTCAGTATGAGATTCATTCTCTTATACATATATTTCACAAGTTAATTTTAAGATTACCCAACTTCCATGTTAGAACAACAAATCTGTTTTTGGGATTAATAGATTACCCCTTATTATTCCATAATATTCCATTATTTGAGAGAGGCAAACGGACGACGAATACTTCCGGGAAAGTAACTGACTTCTATGTGATATTGTCTGGTTAAAACACAAATTTACGTGTCATCGTGATTTTCGTAATAACACCCACGTCATTGTGAAATAATTCATAATGACACAGTTTTTCGCACGAATAACACGATTTTGTACTAGAAAGACGCAAGGCTACGGGTTTTAGGAAATAACCTCAATATCCCACGTACTCTTACATTTCTCTATTTATCACTTCCTCAGTCCAATTTGTGAGTAGATGCGAAGTGCGTCAGAAACAATCAATTGACCAAATGAAGCATGAAATACAACCTCGAGTAATACGTAAAACAAAAAGCAACTGAATACCTAAATATACAGGAGTTAGTTCGTCTCCATACTGACAAGGTCACAGACGCTAGTTTCAAATCAGGCGCATCTCGTTTTTTCCCTAGGACGGATTGGTGAAAAATAATTAGTCTTGATTGTTTAAATCAGTCCATCTTCATACTTGATTATGCTTTCTTTGTTAGTGAACGTACGTCGAGTATAATAAAAAAGTGTTGTGATAAAATGGAGATACTATTTCTCAAATTAAATTGATAATTTCACTCGCTATATGAAACTCTATCTCCTGCGATATAAGGACCTAGCAAAACGGTATGTCTCGATAGTACACAATTCCTTTCATTCAAGTCGGCAACACCACGTGTCATGGGCAACCACGAATCCATACAACAATAGAAAATATAATATAATCTTGTTACCTAGTAGGTATCACATAAATGTCAGTCATTATTAGTCATTATCTCACGACTATAAAACTTTCTTGACTTAGTGCTGGTTCATGAAACTTATCTTAAGCATAAGGAATGCAACTGGTGCTCACAATACTACAAAGCATTCTGTCAGAAATTTAAAACTTATTTATTTTTTTTTTTTTCTTTTTTTTTTGTTGGGTTCAGGAACTTCATATTGATAAAGCACCTAGTTCTGATAAATGGATTCCTTTATTGAAACAATTGTGGCTACGAATTTATTTACTCTCATATACATATACATAAATCAGGACATAGTTTCTTCCAGCGGAGTGATCAAATATTAATAATCCAAGGAATTATTGGGTAGGCTTCAAAAAGGCTGATGTCATGATCCAAAACACAATGGATTCTCTTTAACAATGCTAGAGCTTTTTTTTCAAATCAAGCAAATCTCATTTTCAATAAACTCATAAAAATAAACTGATGAGTCAACACACAGACTAGCAACTTCTCACACAGGTACGTTGCAAGTCAATGTACCTCATCTCAGTACTGTACATATAATAACACGTAACTTCTCACACAGACACGTTAGTAGTTATTATATTTCCAATATAGCTCACAGACATGTAACTTCTCACACAAGCACGTTACAGTCCTTCGTTTCTCGAAAATCCAACAAAAGCAGGCAACTTCTCACACAGGCACGTTGCAAGCCAATAAACACTCAAATCAGCCCAATAATAGGTAACTTCACACACAGGCACGTTGCAAATCACCGAATGACATGTAACTTCACACACAGGCACGTTACAAGTCCTTGGTTTCTCGAAAATCCAACAAAAGCAGACAACTTCACACAAAGGCACGTTGCAAGCCAATAAACACTCAAATCAGCCCAGTAATAGGTAACTTCACACACAGGCACATTACAAATCACCAGGCTGAAATGAATACAACGGTGATATGCAACTTCTCACACAGGCACGTTACAAGTCCTTGAATTCTCGATAGCTAAACTGAATATATTCACTCAATTCCAATGTGCTCAGACTCATGTACAACCAATAAATACCCAAATAAAACCCATTTTCAAAACACTACTTTTGTAAACATCAATACAAATATCAACAAGTACCTATTGAAGAAAAGCTCCGTACTAATGATCGTAAGAGCAAAACACAAATTCTTCAAAATGTTTATGCTGCCACGAACCTAACTCCCACATGATTTTCTTTGTTTAATAATCAACAAGCAATGGAAAGTACATCCAAGAAAAATATAATGAAACATACTGATTCTGAATAACAACCTGCTTTTCTTTTATTGAAAGTAAACTCAAACAATTCCTCACTCAAACAGGTATTATAGCCATTTGTCAAAGATAATTCCAATCAATTCCAAACAAATATAACTCCTACCTTTTATTCTAACCATAGGTATCACTTAAACACAAATGAATATATTTAAACAATCACCCCAAGAACAATAATTTCAGAAAACTCAATACCAACTCTCGAGTCAACACCAACTTACTTCGCATTCCCATGCTATTTTTCTCGCCTCCCACCAGCCAAACGTTTTTGTTGAAGATCCCTAAAAACCGGCATATGACGATGCGTGACACATAACTGATATATACTGGACGTACCATCATAGGCTGGCGTTCGGCAATAGAGAACTCCTAACAAACAGCACTCGTCGTAACGGAATCGGGGTGGTACCAAACAATTTGATCTCGTTGGTTTCTGACTGAGTTACTATCGATAATTTCACTTGCCGTGTGAAACTCTCCTTTCCTGCAATATTAGGACCAATAAGGGACGTATGTCTCGATAATACGCAGTTCCTTCCTTTTGAGCAGGTAATACCACTTTGTCATGGCAACCACGTATCCAAACAACAACGGAGAATATAATATCATCTTGCTACCAATATGAATGTCAGACTGACAGACTTCATGTCAATCAGTCATTATCTGTAACTATTGAAGAACCACGACAATGGAACTATTTTTAATTTGTTGGTTCGTGAAATTATCTCAATAAATACTACTCCTGCTCACAGTACTATCGACAATTCTGTCAGAAATCTTAAACTCGATCAAATTGCTTTGAGGTAACACCACTCGTCCTAAAGTACTCGTGGTGTTACCAAGCAATTTGATCTCGTTCATTTCTGACAGAATTACTATCGATAGTATTGCGAGCACTCGTGGTATTACCTCCGATAATATTGCACTATACACTAAAATAGTCGTTAAATCGATAACAATTTTGTATGATTATTCGCCTACGAAAGGTTAGTCAGGCTAGGTTAGGTTGGATAGTAATTCACGCATTTTCAACTAAGTTCACCTTCTTCTTGTCTTGTCATTTAAACTTATCGCCATTACAGTGACCAATCACTGAGCGCGTATGACGCGCACTTTAGTGTCGTCTTAGTATCGAGCACTCGTGGTATTACTCTCAAACTTATTAAGTATCAGCATATTCCCACACCGATGTAGCTGGGTGTAGTAATATTTCAATGATGATTATAGGTGAGTAAAATCATGATCAGCAATCTGACAACCGATCCACACACATTAATTACAAATTCTATAATCATCATCAAACAATTCAAGTGATAATAACCACGTTCCACAACAGAGATATAGAAAGTAGATCTCAAAATCTGCATCCACCATGATGTTCTCTAAAATCCTGAATAGTTAGCAGGAATAAAACCAAGGCTTGTGTGTGACAAGACTAATAACCAGTCGAAGAAATCATCTGTATACCTAAGTAGACAAGAACCCATATGCTGATTATGTAATAAGGAGCATGTAATAAGGAGCCTGTAAGAAGGAGCCTGTAATAAGGAGCCTGTAATGAGGAGCCTGTAATAAGGAGCCTGTAATAAGGAGCCTGTAATAAGGAGCCTGTAATAAGGAGCCTGTAATAAGCAGCCTCCCACATGATCCTCGGCATTGTCCCTTTGCTCGGAGACCAAACCACCTAGGAAACTCCAACTCCCAGGAGGCATTCTTCACGATACAACTTCTTTCCGTCTAGGTCTACCTTTTAATTCAGAAAGGCATATCATCA
The DNA here is from genome assembly GCA_944452925.2 of Chrysolina oricalcia. Taxonomy (NCBI): domain Eukaryota; kingdom Metazoa; phylum Arthropoda; class Insecta; order Coleoptera; family Chrysomelidae; genus Chrysolina; species Chrysolina oricalcia. The sequence continues at coordinate 53,587,510 of OX101810.2, forward strand.
AATATACAAATTAAAATTGTATATCATACAGACACACATGTATAATCACATAACGTAAACTACACTATTAGCGTACACATCCCATCTGGCATTTATTACTGCTCTTCTGGGATCTCTGGCGAGCTGGCAAACCATGATATGGACTGCTCAGAAGCTTTGGTCTTTGTGTCTTCGGCAATGGTTTGCTCCGTCTTTTGTAGAATCTCTTTTGTTAAAACTCTCCTCTCCATCCTCAGAATCTGAGTCAGTAAGAGTCTGTATAACACCTTGTAAGAATATGTCATTGATGGACTTATGATTTGTTTATCGAGGCCAGCTTAGAATTTCTGACTAACAGCGGGTTCAAACGCTTGATGACTGTCAAGCCGCTGAATAACCAAGATGACACGTTGGTACGTTATCAAACCATGTCCTGTTGGATCTCTACGTACCTCGCTGACTTGTTTGTTAAAAAATTCAAATTCCTTCAGGAAATGTATCAGTTGTTTTATCCAAATTCATGTTGTTGACTGTCACTTGCTATGTGGTCAATATTTTACCATATTGTCTGGCACACCTGCCCTTTCTGCTCTTGAGATTTGGAATATTAAGCAGGACCATAACTAGGTTAACTGATGAGTTACTTGAAATGGTGTAAAATCCGAATCCGGTCCAATAAACCAAGACTCAGGGCAGATTATACAAAAGTTATTGTTGTTTTAAATTCTTTATTGTCACCCTACCCTGTAAGTTCAAAATCTCATCTCCAACATGCGACAGGCGTATACATATATTGATGTCAGGTGTGTTTGTGACTCGGCTATTCTAGATCTGGGTGTGATATTATTTATAGTCCTCAACTGTTTCCGTACAATTAAATGGAGTTGAACAGACAAGTCCTTGGTGGTGGGCGTATTGGCTACCTCTGAATAAAGAACGAAAGTATTCGCAGCAGGTATCTGCAATATTACGGACATGTGATCACATCCGCTCACGGTCAAAGAACACAACATATTAGGAGATGTGGCAGAAACTGATTAAATTCCTTATAAAAATTTAATCATTCCTTTATTGAAAAATATGCGAGTATCGAACAGATAAAGCTACAAATAACTTTAGGCACGGAAAATCAAGGTAGGAAAATTTGAAAAAACTCTTTCTGGGAATATACCGCGAAGAATTGATTTGTCATAAAAACTGACGACGCTTCAATTGCTAGCATCAGCAATCGTCTTTAGGTGATTACCAACAAGCATAAAAAATACTTACTATTTTATAGATGATAATTGTGCGGATTTTTTTGGTCACCCCTGTTAACTTTTGAACAGTTCGACATAACATGGTTCAAAAAACTTTTGAATGGGATCACTGATACTACTTTTTGAAATAACAGGCATTGGGGGCACATATATGGTTGAAAAGAGAATTAAATGTTCTTTCCAACCATGTGTCACTTGACTCCCCATGCCATTTGGAATTTTTAAACTGATGCATTTACAATGTCTTTTATTTTGAAAAGTAGTATCGGTGATACCATGCAAAACAGTTTTTTTTTACATGTTTTTACGTCAACCACTTTCAAAAGTAAACGGGTGGCGCGGTGCAAAAGTTTTGAAACCAGTTCACAGGCATTTATTTGTGGGTGTAATACACTAGAAAGTAGTTGTTTTGTCGATGGGAGATTTGATGATGCTTGATAGAAAATTATTGAAGAAATGATTAAATGTAACCTTCAGATATGTCCTACACAATAGAAATTTTCTTAGCAAAAATTCAACAGAAAACAGTTATCCAATATTTGCTATTTGATACATTGTAACAAGCTGGAGCCGGACCTGTCTGCACCTGGCCACTGCGCCGTTCGAGGGAACGTGGAACGTCACCATGGGCCTAGCTAGTTTTCTAGCACTTTCGAGAGGCTCCACTGGACGTGAGATGCGGAATAAAAAACAATCGAGACAATCTGCAGGGTAACTACAAGAACAGCCTCTCTCTCGTCTGTTCTCGAAGAATCATTAGAAATAACTTTACTGGATATAAAGGCAGAGCGCAGAGCAAGGCGCAGAGTTGGCAATTCACAGTTGACAAAGATGAATATACAGTTGAACCCTTGCAGCCCTGGGACTCTATGACATATAGAATTCTACCCCTCGATTTCTACTGTCGATAACTACTATCACAAGCGAGGAACACATTATTTGGCACTCTGTGTTTCAGTCGTCTACACATCGGGTTTGTTCGGCAACGTACTATACGATTTAAAAGCATTTGCCAAAATTAGGTGATATTCTAGTGACATTCATATTATTGTGATCAAAGTTACTGTCATTGTCGCGCATTTTTCTTTTTACCGGACGGTTAAAAATGTGCTTTTTAGTTCATTTTGAATAAATTGTGATATTATTACACTTTGTTGCCTATAAAAGGATTAAATTCATTATCTCTGGATGAAGAAGAAAGGCTAGAAGACACTCGTTTAGACAATTTCTAGAGAAGACCACATACCTCATGAGAAGACTCATTTGTAATGGAAGATACGTGGTTTAACGAACCCTTTAGAGTGAATAAGGATATAGCTCAATATATTTTTAACAGTATCCTGCCTCAAATGAATCAGTTGAATTACTTCTTACAATAGTATAATAAATATTTTTTAGTGTCCTAAGTTTTTATGCAACAGAAATATACCAAAGAGGTAGAAATCACCATCTTTCTCAGAAATCTGTATCGAGGGCTATAGAAGAGGTAACCATTGCTATTTATTGTTAATACTTAGCCTGTCTTTAGCAGCTCTTTCGCAGCTTGTGTCTTCGTTTTTGACTACCCAAATTCGATTAAAACAGAATCCAGTATAAATAAATACTGGCTAATGCATTACGGCTTCAAACTGCTATTACTGTACTTTTCTGAATAGAAACTCTCCATTCTTCGACGGATTTTTCTCCAAAACGTAAACTGTTAACCTTGTAGATCACATTTTGCCAAAGAGAGACACCTTTTGCTTTGCCCTCTATTCCATTAAATTTATTAGTTATTATTGCGGGTTTGTTGCCAGTGTACCCTTATTATTTGATATTTTGATATTTTATATCATTTGAGTTGAAATTGTGATTTAAACATATTTGACATACAACAATGACATACTAAATCGAAAGAGAAAAGTAGGGTTAAACACAGAAAACGACATGTCTCGACGTTTTGCTTTCTGGCTACCAGAATAGAGTTTAGGCAATAATGTTTATGCACAGAGTACCAGTCATGTGGAATTCAGTCGATAAGTGGAATTCAATATGACACAGAGTCCCGCTGCAGTATCGGTATGAGAACAATTAGTCATATTTTGTTAGCGGAATTAAATTAGTTATATTTTAGTATATCCAAGTAGAATTGAATTAGTTGAACAGAGTTAGTACTTCATAGCGATTTGTCAAAAATATTGAAGCCACTTAGATTACATGAAGAGAAATTTAGAATTGTTTAACTTGTATGTAACATAGCCACCCAGTAAAAAAATAACTGTGCAACTCTTTGTTTGAATACTGACCAGTCATCATATGATGCTTTCTTGGCCACGAGTTCACCTTAGCAAATAACGAGAAAACATAATAACTCAAGCGTTTAGTGAGATTAAAGAATAATCCAAAATATTTGGCAGAGATTCTCTCATTTTTACTCATCACAAAACACGACAAACTACCGATTGCGAGAATTATTCAAAACTTGACGTGGAATTTGGCACATTTTTTCTGGCGTCGGCAACGAAAGGAAGTCGAATGTTAAACGGTACTAATATATCGTGGTAACTGGAAAAAATATCAGAATGTTTTGTCACAACAATGACTCAGTTATTCGGAATCCCATTTCGTAGTAAACGTTAACAACGAAAAAATGTAATATTTATTTTGAACTGAATAAGTCCAAGTCATTTGAATTCTGAAAAAATTCGACAGTGATACGTAAATCCGCATTATATGGATAAGAAAAATCGATAAAACCTGCGATAAGATATTTTTAGACAAATATCAGTTTTTTGTAGCTCACATAGAATGTGATCGATCAAATCATGAACTTATAATCCTATAATATTTACAGATTTTTTGCTGATTTGTTCCACCGAGAGGCGAATACATTATGTCTCCACGTGTGTTATTAGCTGACAATACTTAATCACTTCCAAAGCTCCGATATCAGCCCGCCCAGGAATGAACGGATAATGAATGTGAGGATACAAACAAAACAGTTTCCAGAAATTGAAGAAAAACTACTAATTACTTTTCACTCCGTATCTGTAACGTTTACCATGTAGTATACAATGTTTGGATACCGAACTGCACACATTTTTAAAACGATGAAGCAAAAACCTATCCCCTTTTCTTGCTGCTGCTAGGCATCTCTATAAATCATTACTTTGTTGTGTGCCGGACTGTTTACACGTTAAATTCCGTTTGTGTGCGATTAATATAAAGTGACATTTCAATGTACAATGATTGAAAGGAGGATAATGGAAAAGGCAGATGGGAGGATAATGGAAAAGAAGGTTCGGATCTTTTCGAAAAAATGTTGATAGAAGGCATTGAAGGAATCATGGGAGAAGATGCGAGTGCTGGGAAGCGAGTGTAATCAACGGAAGGATGGGCATATATTCATGATACTGCCTTGCTAGTTGCTTAGGCATACACCTTGTACTGCCACAGAATATAATTAACATACACATGTATTGGTTTTTCTCAGCACTAGCAAGTTTCTTTTCAGATACTACCATTGGCCTACCAGCCAATGGCAGAATTTTAGAAAAAGTAATCGGAACCTTTCTTCAAAGGTTCGTCAGTATATTATGTGGACTGAAATCAGGAAGTTCTGTCACCTTTAGCAGACACCTCTCATATTTTTACATAAAATATACAATTTGAACGAGTTGAACCTCAGCAAAGTTGAATCCGAAAAAGAACTAGGAGATCCAGAGTTCAAGTAATTTAGATTGATCTTCCTTACAGGTAAGGCGATTAATCTATTATTTTACGATGATCCCGAAACACTACAGAATTTTCCTGTTTGTACAAACCAGAAGAATCCGATAAAAATTTCACAAACTTGGTTGTAAAATTGTTTCACATATACAAGACGTTATTGACAGAACATTCAAAAGAATACAAAACATTTGCTGAATGTTAACAAACTTATACAAGTCAAACGTCAAGGAACTTGACAAGGCATATTACATCATATAAAAATGATTGTCGAAGAGGAGTGAAATCATATGCCCTATTAGATCATGTTATTGATAAAGATCATGCATAATGAACTTTAAAAATATTGGCAATAGAGAAAAATTATCAATAACGATTTTTTTGGGGATTGGTTGAAATTAATAAAAATTACCGAACAATGAACAAACTGACATTCAAGGTCTCAGTCAAATCTATACCTACCTTTTGAAAAAAGAAAATTCACGATCTCAAAACCATTCAAGAAACAATTAATTACTAATTCAGACTACTAAATTATCCATGTACATGTATATTTTTCATTCCTATTTTAATTAACTTCATTAATCCACTAGTGACCCATGGTTTGAGTTTTCTGGCGGTTGTGATATTATTATTGTGGGCACATTTTTCCATATATCAACTTTTTTTTAAAATTATCGAAAGTTCGGTCAATGTCATTTTCATTATATACGTTGTTCCAAAGTTCAGCTTGTAATATTATATTGAGTGATTTGTATGTAATCGTCAGGTTCCTTAATTTGTGCTATCTAATTATATTTCTATACGATGTTGACTATGATGCAGTGATCAGTAATGTCTGTTGTAAAAATAAATTATGTTCAATCTTTCATGTTCTACAACTTCGTTTCGGACCATTTTCCCTTTGAAGTGTAACAGTGTAGAAAGTACAGCTTGACAAATCTAGCTCTGACAGTGAAAACGCCACGCCAATCGATGCGCGGCAGCAGAAGAGCTCAGTATAGTCCGTGACAAGTATGAGTTACTGTACTGGTCAGTTTGTCTCTGTCGCATCGCGAAGTGCACTGTGAAGTTTTATTACTGAATGTACAATTATACTACCCTCTTTATCGTCCGAATACTTTCTCATTCTAAACTCGCGCATCTCATACGTTTCTCCACATTCATAGCTAGATTTGTCAAGCTGTACAAGACTTTATATGTCCAAAAACATGGTGTAAAAATGATTTATCAAAAAAATTACGATTTTCAATATCTTAGAACTAGAAAAGTGTAGGGAATTAGAAAAAATGGATACCTGATGCCAAATTTTTAATAAGGCCAACCATTATTGATATATGTGTGAACAAAAAAAAGAGACACATTTCGCTTTGCCGTGTAGTTAGCTCCCCTCGCAGTACCCAAGATTTTTAGTTTATTCATATTCAAAACTCTTCGGAAAAAGAGTGTACAGAAGGGGCGAATGCGTACCTGAATGTGAGCATAATTTTTTCGATAATACAAAACTCAAATACGTGTACCCAAACGAGAGTATATGTAGATGAGAGCTGGTTATCACTATTACTTTCCAAGGAGCTCCTAAGTAGGTACAGAAAAAATTATTTGAAAAAATCACTTTCAGAATGAAAATATTTAATAAAAATATGTTGTTATATTACTGCAAAATCGCTTCAGTGGTATCAAGACCATGTAACTCAGTTATATTTTCGTGACACAATGATTCGATGTGAAATTCGGAAAAAAACTCGTAACAATCTTCTATTTCGTTTGTATGTTTTAATAGATACCAGGAAACTGGGAGACAAAGGAAATATTCCCAACTTCGTATCTGAAAGAACAAATAGTACTGCTGATAATACTAAAAATATAGGAGATTAAATACGTAATTCTGCTCCAAACTAGTGAAGAACTACATGATCAGGAAAAGTTCATTATCAAACATTTTACACGTTTTGTATCCTTGACTCATAGGTAAGTACGTAACTTTGCATGAATGTAATATTTTTTTGTATTGATTGTTTTTCTCGTAAAGTTGGCATATCTGAGTTATAAAATATTTAATGTAGAAGCATAGTGTAGAAGAAAATGAAAAGAGATTTAATGTGGGTATGTAATCTTTCGAAAACCACTTATATAGCCCGAGACGACCCAGGCCAATTCGAGGACATATTACTTATGCGCCTAAAACGGCATGCAGTCTTGTCTTAGCTCTTGAGAGAGTTGTTGTTAGGTAATAATGTAGCTTTTACTGGCAAAGGATCCGTTCTGAATTATAAGTTTCATTGCATTCATTCATTGAATATTTTTTAATCAAGTTCATGTGTTATATGATTTTTTTATCAACAGTAAAAACACATGAGCTTTTTTTTTATCGGATAAATTTCGTTTTGTAATTAGTATATTTAAAACAAATGATGAATATAACTACAAAATGGATTGTAATAATAGTAACAGCAGTAACTCTAATAATGATTGGGATGGGAGAATGACACAATAAAATATATGAAACAGAAACAGTGCATCAAAACAATAATTATGTACTACAATAATGATTAATGAAGGCGAAACAATAATCGAGAATATACATAAAAACAATGATAACGAGGAAGATAGAAAATAACGTTTTCAATTTTTTATTATTATTTTTCAATCGATTCTGTAACAAACTTCATCAGTATATTGAATTCTGCTATTACAAAGGAATATTTCCAAAAATGGAACAAAAAAATTACCTGATCAATTTGTAGCAACGCGCCGCCACTGGATATACACTGCTCACGTTCAACCGTGCAGGCTCATTTTCCCTCCCCCTTTATCAGACAACAGAGCTGGTGGGGTTAGAAGTGACATTGGGATGTTACCCACATTAAAAAATGGCAAAAATAGATAAAATATTTTTGCAAATCACTTAACATAGCACAACAGAATTACATATTATCATATTAAAGCAAATGTTCGAATGTTGCTCTATTACCGTCAATGCGCAATTCCAAGCAACGAATGAGGTTGTCGTTTGCGCGATCACATACGCCCCCCTTGAGCACGAATAACATTGGAGGCATTATCGATGGCTTGCTTGCTCTAGGTCCTGTAGCGTACACCAAACTTTTCATGTAACGCCTCTAAAAAAGTCCATAGTAATATCAGGGATTTTTGGGTGCCAAGAAATATATCCACCCCGACCCATCCAACGGCGTGCGCTTTCGGTGTTCAAAAGTCTCTCACCACATGACTAAAATGCGTCCTAACCTTGCCAAAGGTATATCATCAAAGAGTTGATGCCTCAAAAATTCCAAATGAGATTCACCAATCAGCCCCGCTGGTTAATCATAGGGCCCTATCAAATCATTGTTGTAGAGGCCTGAGGATTTTCCTGAGCCCAAACATGACTATTCGTAGTGAATACAGCCTCATCTGTCCATAAAATATTTCGGGGAAAATGAGGATCTTGTCTGGTGCTCACAAGAAGCCATTCACAAAACTTGTTCCTTTCCGAAATGGTCTGGATGCAAACGATTTTTGCGTATAATACGCCATACAATAGTTGGCAGTAAACAAGGTCTCCAGGTGGTTTTTGATGGATCTTCGTCAGAGAGTTCCAGAACTGCTTCATCAACAACAACAGCACGATTCACTGCACATTCGACGTGCAGTGAGTGCAGTGTTACAGTGAAAACACAAAATTGTTTGGATTGCAATATATTCCAATAAACTTATCAAACGGTTATTGAATTATATCTGGGCTAATGGCCCAGATAGAAGATGAAATTAAACCTAACAAAACATAGAATTCGGCAAAAATCGGTTATTATGCCGAAAGAAAAAATATGGTATGTTGGAATAAACCAAGAAGTTTTAAATGTACTCTAATATATCCATTTATAAGTTATTAGTCCGAGGGGGAAACATCTACTTTAAATCTCGTACAACTAGTAATTTTAAGACATTTGAGTCAATTTTCAGTCATCGGTTTGAGGCTTTCAGTCATCGGCTTGAGTCTTTCAGTCATCGGTTTGGGTCTTTAAGTCTTCAATATTTTAAGTCTCGTACACATTTTAACGAGATGTTTCCCCCTCGTATTAGACCAAACCCATTCGGCTAATTGAATGAAATTTTAAGGTATCTACTTTATTAAACTAATGCCTCGACTAATACACAAATGTATAAATCATACCAAAGTATTAGTAATAATAATATAATAATGTTTATTCACGAAAGTACATAATTTTATAGTGATTGAAATACAAATAATTTTTTAGTGAATAAACAGGGAGGAATCACGAATCTTTAGTATAAACATTGTTTATATAGAAGTAAGATAGTTTTGCTTGGTTTATGCAACACTTCTAAATTAGTAAGACTAATAACTAGTAACTAAGCACTATACCTAAGAAAGCTAAGGTGTTTCTCGATTATTGTTTCGCCTTCATTAATCATTATTGTAGTACATAATTATTGTTTTGATGCACTGTTTCTGTTTCATATATTTTATTGTGTCATTCGCCCATCCCAATCATTATTAGAGTTACTGCTGTTACTATTATTACAATCCATTTTGTAGTTATATTCATCATTTGTTTTAAATATACTAATTACATGAAATGATTGATTTGTTTTTTCTGCGTTTGGCAAAAAATGTATGACCCGATCATGTTTATGTATTTGCTGTTCAAGTGAAAGTGGCATTGTATCCACATCTTGTTCATCATCAAAACCATGAATGCACCGAAAAAACCATTGGACATACAGAGTGACCCAGGGGTGTGTACATGGTCCATAACTTTATTCTATGCAAGCTATCGACTTGATTATTTTTTTCAAACGATAGGTTCAACAATGAGGACATTCTGAAAATATTTTCATTAAAATACAGAATGTTTCAAAATAAAATACAGAAATAAGTACTATTTTTTTAAATTGCAACCCTCGTTTTTGTTACATTTTTGGATTCGCCACAAAATTGTCAATATAACGCACCCTGGTTTCATAGACTTATCTGCAATAGTTTTTGACTTGATTTATTTTTCAAAATGGCGTCGTGAATGGAACAACAGAAAAATTCATAACTTCAGAACCATTCAAGATAACTCAACCTACTTTTTTCTAGACGATTACTTTAAGCTTCAGCACATCTTCTGAAATGCAGGCGAACTCGATGTCGATGTTCCATCGCCAACTACGATTTTTTTTAATGAAAAATTACAAATGCAAAGCATTTTTAAAGAGCTTTTCGTCGATATAGGGTTTGTGGGGACTACTTTATGAAGTTTGTGAAATATGTTGCAAAATAGAAATGTGACTGAGTAGGCCGCTTTCATGAAATTTGACACATCCTTAAAATTATGGAAAGAGTATGTTTCTGAAATTTTAATAGAAACAGGAGTACGTATAACAAAGAAAATAATTCTTGTAATACTTACAAGAACAGGAAAGAGTGATTAACAGTAAACCATGTAAAAAATTTCTGGAAAGGCTATTTATGAGTGCTCAAATAGGTCACCATCGTGTTCGGCACACAAGCTGCTAGTCTTCTTGTGAATGAGTCCCGAACATTAGCAAGCATTGCTCCATCAGTTGAACGGAAGGCTTCGGTGATCCTATTTTTCATATCATCTGCAATTGTCGGGCGTCTCTGAAAACCCTTTCCTTCACGGACCCCAAAAGAAAGAAATCTAGAGGCGTGAGTTCTGGGAATCGAGCGGGCCAACGAATAGTACCTCCTCGGCCTATCCAACGATTAGGGTAGGATTGATCTAAAAATTCATGAACTATCCTATGTTAATGCACTGGCGCATCATCGCGCTGCAACCACATGGTACTTCGGGTATTCAAATCCACTTCTTTTAAGATTCTCGGAAGATGTTCGCGAAGGAAATGTAAATATATTTCACCATTCAGCACATTGTCGAAGAAGTAGGGTCCATAAATGTGATTTCCAATAATTCCTTCTCAAACTGAGCGACCATCGCTGTTGGTGATCAAGTGTCCTCCAGTGAGTATTTTCAACTGCATATAATGCATATTATGTTTGTTGACCGACCCGTTGCTTCATCAGAAAACAGAATTTTTTGAGTATTAGTCACACTACCAGTGTGTTCAAACCGATCTCTTAACTTTTGGAATGAAGACACCCGTGAAGTTTTTGCTTCTAGATATTTTTCATGATAGATTTTGATTGCTTATAAAGGATTTTTGTCAGCTTCGCCAATACAGTAGACCATTTTCACTAATTCTTCGCGTGTGAAATTCATTTTTAACAATTCGACGTGTAAAATAATTATTGACGTCAAAATTTATGAAAGCGGTCTACTATAGATTCCTCAAAAACCATCCACATTTCTTATTTTTAACATATTTCGCGAACTTCACAAAGCTGACACCACAAACCGCCTATATCGACGAAAAGCTCTTAAAAAATGCCATGCAATGGTGCAATAAAATACAGGGTGTTGTATTTGAAAAAATCGAGTCATTGCCATTTGTAAATTCTAATTTGAAAAAAATCGTAGTTGGCGATGGAACATTGACTTCAACTTCGCATGTATTTCTAAAGATGCGCTGGAGGCTTAAGGAATCGTCTAAAGAAAGTAGGTTGAGTTATCTTGAATAGTTCTGCAATTATGAATTTTTCTGTGGGTTCATGCACGACGCTATTTTGACACATAAATTGACATAAGTCAAAAACTACTGCAGATAAGTCTATGAAACCAGTGTGCGTTAGTAGGGAGACAATTTAGTGGCGAATCCAAATATGTAACAAAAACGGAGGGTTGCCATTTCAAGAAACAGAACTCAGTTGTGTATTTCAATTTGTATATTAATGAAAATATTTTTAGAATGTGCTCATTGTTTGGACCTACCTGACAAAAAAAATCGAGTCGATAGCTTGGATAGAAAACAAGTTATTGATCATGCACACACCCCTGGGTCACAAGGTATATTTATTTAGGAAAAAATCTCAATGAACCAAGACCTACATTCACACCCCTTAACTAATATCGAACCCATCAAACAACACATTACAACAAATTGAAAGTTCTCGCATACCTAGGCTGATTGGCGAAGATATTCCACCATGACGGCTTCCTCTGTCTGACCTCTCCTGGAGATCCGTCGGAGGAATCCTCCACTACGCCCTTCCTTCTTTTCCTTTCGAATCTGATGGCGTGCCAGGATTTCCTCCTGCCTTTCTTGTCCAATATTTCCGGTAGGTCTTCTTCGATGCTGGGCCAGGAACTTTCGTGTTGGCTGAGCTTGATTTTGGTCTCTTCGACCCAGGGGTCCTTTTCGTGGACTACCTGGAGTACCTCTTGACTCATCATTTTGTTGACTGTTTTTTTAATGTATTTACATTGCACTTGCTGATGGCAGGAGATAATGACGATAATGTTTATGGTTGGCGATGAACGAACCAGGAGTGGTTTTCTTTGCTGAACCGCAACTGAAAAGTTTTTTTTTTATATGTTGGCTCAACTGGGAGTTTGCCAGAGAAGTGGAACGTAGTTAGAAAACTAAGACCATTTGAGTACGCCAGGAAAGCTCAGAGAATGCACTCTGTGCCTAAAGACTGTATCAGCAAGAAACTAGTTATTACGCTAATTTTTATTCACAAAGCGTTAATTTTTTCTCTAACTTTTCGAATATGACTTCTAAAAACATTCAAACCCCACCACTCAGCATTACTTCCCATGTATACCCATTCACCCATCTTGGATTGCGTTGCGTTCTCTCTCAAACTGAATGATCTAGGTTATGGTTTACTTTCAGTGCTACTATAAAAAACGATTTTTTATTAAAGTCGTAATTTTTTAAATATTTCTGAAAATAAAACGAAAATAAGGCTGGTGCCAAGACGAATTTTAAACGCTTGAAATAAGAAAACAGGCAAGAACCAGGTAGAGAGTGTTGAGAAAAAAAATATTCAAACACGAAAATACTTAAAATGGTGAAATGAGATGCACTTTAGGGGTTATAAACGTTTTTTTGGGACTTGCGGCAAGACGTGGCCTCTTAGCGGAAAATTTTCAACAGAAATAAAAAAATCGAAAACTTTTGTACTCAACACTTTTCGACATAACCTCAAACTAACCGTCAAAATGACGAAAAACCGATTTTTCGGTATTTAATTTTTTTCTCGCGTATAAATGATGTAATTTACATGAAAATTTGTAGGAGTATATATTATTTGGTGTCGAATGAGCGTGATTTTTTCGCAATTCAGAAGTCGACTAGTTTTCGAATTAGGTACCTACATTTTTCGAAAAAAATATCCTTATCTTCTACGAACAATTGCCTTGGTGCTTTTTTTCATTTCAAAGGTCTATAATTGTTTAAATTGTCTATGTAACATGATTTTCTCAATATTTTCAATGATTTTCGACTTTCTTCATTATTTTCATAACAAAACGTAGTTTATATTAAATTATTTACAATAAAATATTTGAATACATAATTACACTACAAAATTAATTTCATAATATAATTTTTATTCTTTTTTGCAACTATTGAAAATATTGAGAAAATTATGGTTCAGAGAGACTTGTAGCAAAAAGCAAAACATCGTTTTCAACCCTTAAACTGCATCCCCATTTCACCATTCTGAGTGGTTTCGTGTTTGATTTTTTTTTCTTAAAATTGGAATCTCAACAACATTTTCTACCTGGTTCTTGCCTGTTACTTGTTTTTTCAAAAAATTATAGGCACCAGTCTAAGTTGTAGATTATATTCGACAAAAATCAATTTTGATAATAGATCACTTGTCTAATGAATACGCATAGCTGGTATTATGATAACAATAATAATTGAGTTAGTGTTGAAAATTGCTAGTATGGTAATGTTGATTTTTTAAATTATTTACTTCTTGATTTTTAATGAGAACTATTTATAGCACAATTCTTTGCTCTATCATTCACACCAACGAGTGTTTGAAGTCAAACTTGATGTAGGTAATGACGTTTTACAATTCATGGACAAAGCTTCGTCACCTAAATATACTAAAATTATTTAAAATGACATTGCAAATTATAAACTGAGGTGGTAATAGTCCAGAACAACTCAACAAAATGAGTGTACATTAGATATTTCATTTGCAGGAAAAACCTAAAGTGCCACCAAATAGTGACATAAACAAGCACCCACTATCAAACGACCCCTCTCTTTCTGCCACTCCCACTAGTAGGATGATAGAGTTAAAATTACATGCAAGTAAAAAATTTCTAAAAAATTAAACACGTGCACAAAAATATTTGAGTACTGGTACTGGTTCATCATCCTGTATATATTTCTGTGTTCGTCTTGTATATTCACAATTTCTGGTAATAGTCTCTGCTGATGACTTTGGTTTTTGATTCAACTTCCTAGCTATCATAGAACTCTAGCAATATGCAAATGCAAATATATATGGGGGGTCGGTATATTCATCCAGATTGTAAGTAGTAACATTTTGATGCCAGTTGAGTTGAACTATTTAAAATATCATTTTTATAACTAGTGGTAGAATGTGTATCTAAGGAATAAGAAAAATATTTCACTGATTTGTTTCTGACAGGTATTATAAGACAAGTTGTATTGTATTGTCCTAATAAAAATATGAGTGAGTTAAGTAGTAGAAAACACATTTTTACTTGAATTTTAAGGAAAGATTTGTGAATAAATAGTGTAGGAAGGGGATTTATTTTTTATAAGTACATGAAACCAGAATTCGCCTATAATAATAATAACAGGTTTTTTTCTGAAGTTCGGAAACTTTGTCCGAGTTAGAATTTTCCCAAAAAAAACAATTCCATAGCTGCAATAACAGAATAGCTGAATATAGCAAAATATGATGTCAATAGAGTTGTTTCACTGTGACTATGGTCTTCAATTATTGTCTTAGGAGAAAATACACATGATGATTCTAAAGAAGCTAGCAAAGCCACACACGAATTTCGACTCTGGATGGGTTACATAATTTTAGTCTCATTTTAGGCTAATTTATTACCATATTCCCGAATTTTTTGCTCTCCTTCATAGAAAAATCCGTGGCTTTGCTAGCTTCGGCCGAACTCAGCAGAGCCATACTTCAAAAATAAACAAAAATGTAATTTGATATAGCCAAATTGTAGAGCCTATTTTAGGCTAATTTATTACCCTATTTATATTTTTTTTACTCTTTTCCTTCATAGAAAAATCTGTGGCTTTGCTAGCTTCGGCCGAACTCAGCAAAGCCATTTTTGAAACACAACATTTTTCAGCGATTCGAAATGGTGATATTTTAGGAATATTTTTAGGCTAATTAATTACCCTAGTTTCATATTTTTTTTCCTCGCGTTTTCGAAAAAAACTTGATTTATTGACTATCGCATAGGCGATGATGTGATTATTTCAAACTATAATTACTTGACTATTTGACATGCCGAAACGATGATTACCATCGAATGATCGATGAATAGTCCACATAAAATTATTTTGATCAGGGTTTTTTTAAAATAACATGTCGCTTTGCTAGCTTCGGGCGAACTCAGCAGAGACATTTTTGTAAAAGCAACTTTTTCAAAGATTCGAAATAGTAATGTTCAAGGAACAAATTTAGGCTAATTAATTACCCTATTTTCATATTTTTTGCTCCTCGCGTTTTCGAAAAAAACTGGATTTATTGACTAACGCATAAGCGATGATGTGATTATTCCAAACTATAATTATTTGACAATTTGACATGTCGAAACGATGATTACCATCGAATGATCGATGAATAGCCAATATTGAATTTTTTTGATCAACGTTTTTCTTAAAAACAAACCTTTGGCTTTGCTAGCTTCGGGTGAACTCAGCAGAGCCATTTTTGTAAAAGTAACTTTTTCAAAGATTCGAAATAGTAATGTTCAAGGAACAAATTTAGGATAATTAATTTCCCTAGTTTCATATTTTTTGCTCCTCGCATTTTCGAAAAAAACTGGATTCGTTGACTAACGCATAAGCGATGATGTGATTATTCCAAACTATAATTATTTGACAATTTAACATGTCGAAACGATGATTACCATCGAATGATCGATGAATAGCCAATATTGAATTTTTTTGATCAACGTTTTTTTTAAAACAAACCTGTGGCTTCGCTAGCTTCGGGCGAACTCAGCAGAGCCATTTTTGTAAAAGCAACTTTTTCAAAGATTCGAAATAGTAATGTTCAAGGAACAAATTTAGGCTAATTAATTACCCTAGTTTCATATTTTTTGCTCCTCGCGTTTTCGAAAAAAACTGGATTTATTGACTAACGCATAAACGATGATTTGATTATTCCATACTATAATTATTTGACAATTTGACACGAGGAGCAAAAAATATGAAACTAGGGTAATTAATTAGCCTAAATTTGTTCCTCGAACATCACTATTTCGAATCTTTGAAAAAGTTGCTTTTACAAAAATGGCTCTGCTGAGTTCGCCCAATGCTAGCAAAGCGACATGTTATTTTTAAAAAACCCTGATCAATAGTTATTTTTGTATCTAGTGCGCGAAATGCTACTTTGGTGATCGAGAACTGATTTTTTTAACGAGACGCAGCCGGGTTAAAAAAAATAGTCGAGATTACCAAAGTATTTCGCGCATGAGATGCAAACAAATTTTTTTCTACAAACGTCAAAAATATTGTTCTAAAATAAGTAATAACTATGAAAAATAGTATTGAACTGGCTTAAATAATTTTTCCAAATCAAGTAATTACTGTAACTATGGAAATAAAATGGCATTTGTTGACAATTAATTCAAAGTGACAGTTCTTGATAATTATTTTGGAGTGACTTTTTATTCGCGTCAATTTCGTGCGTGATATTTATTATTGTAAAAGAATGGAAATTTCGAGCGACGATGAACTAAGCAGTACCCCACCTAACTTGATAGATGCGGCCAATTCCGTAATTTCCAACCTTTTACCGGAGAAATCGGGGCGGCAGTATGAAAATGCATATCAGCAATTTAAAGAGTGGTGTGAATGAAGCAAATAAAGCCAGAAAAATATCTCTCACAATTTGAAAGCCTTAATTATTGTTCTACATTAATAAATAAACGATTTCTTGTTTTTTGCTTGATTGAGGAGTTGAGGTCCATATAGGTTAGAATATGAAAATCCCATATAGTTTACATGCAGTGTGCGAAATATATTTCGCACATTACTTCGCGCACGGTGTCATGGTAACAAATGAAAATGAAAAAAAGTGCCACTTCGCATACTGTTGTCAATGTGCGAACCTTGTCATTTTTTGACGTTTGTACAAAAAATAATTTTATTTCATTCGGATCATTCGATGGTAATCATCGTTTCGGCATGTCAAATAGTCAAGTAATTATAGTTTGAAATAATCGCCTATGCGATAGTCAATAAATCAAGTTTTTTTCGAAAACGCGAGGAAAAAAAATATGAAACTAGGGTAATTAATTAGCCTAAAAATATTCCTAAAATATCACCATTTCGAATCGCTGAAAAATGTTGTGTTTCAAAAATGGCTTTGCTGAGTTCGGCCGAAGCTAGCAAAGCCACAGATTTTTCTATGAAGGAAAAGAGTAAAAAAAATATTAATAGGGTAATAAATTAGCCTGAAATAGGCTCTACAATTTGGCTATATCAAATTACATTTTTGTTTATTTTTGAAGTATGGCTCTGCTGAGTTCGGCCGAAGCTAGCAAAGCCACGGATTTTTCTATGAAGGAGGAGAGCAAAAAATTCGGGAATATGGTAATAAATTAGCCTAAAATGAGCCTAAAATTATGTAATCCATCCTGAGTCGAAATTCGTGTGTGGCTTTGCTAGCTTCTATAGAATCACATGATGATAGTTTGGAACAAAGTCATCAATATGGTAGGACCAGTTGAGAATATCCAGAACTCGGATACTCCAAAAACATTGATAAGTACTTATATGGAATCACAAAGAAATATTATCCAATCGAAAATTGATACAAAAAAATAAATGGGAAATATCTGTACATAACTGTTCGAAATTATGAATAAAATGGTAATTTACGTAACAAGTCCGGAATATACTGTTTTTTTGGACGAGTAGACCAAATTCTAGGACGAGCGTTAGCGAGTCCTGGAAGTCTGCGAGTCCAAAAAAACTGTTTTCGGACGTGTTGCGTACACTATTTTTTCGGCAATCATGTAGAATAACAAATCAATGAGACGCATTTAGTCTAAGAGACGAAGAGAGGTCAACTTTCACCCATCTGTTAACCGGGTGAAACGATTCCAAATTTGAATATTTCGAACATTTCAGTTCTTATTTGTATTATATATTGAAATTCAAACAGAAGATAGGTACCAACAGAAACATTCTAATTCTTATTTATATTAATATTTGTATTAAAATTCGTGCAATTCCCGGCCTAGTCCGAGAAGTACGTACTTCCCGGACTAGGCCGGGAAGTGCTACTTTCCCAAAGAAAAAGTGTCCGGGAAGTGAACACTTCCCGGATGGTTGCCGAAAAAAAATATTACTTTGAAACACTTCCAAACGTTTCACATTTCTGAAACGGAAAAGTGATCCGATACTTTCAATATTCGATGGAAGGTGATTAGACATCTTACATCCATTATAAATTATCGAATAGTGAATTTTGTTTTATGATTTTTAGATCAAATCTTTAAATAAAACCTCATCTTATTGAATGAAAAAATGTACATAAAGTTTATAGCCATCTAACAAACAATGATAAATGGATTTGAAACATTCCAACTTTTGCAAAAACAACTTTGCATTTTTCATTAAGTATTTTGATAAATACTAGTGAGCACTATTACAAACCCACAAAAAAAAATCAGAATTCTAGTTCTTGTTTATTTTGATTCCGTTCCATTCCGTTCCGTTATTTTGAAAAATGAAGCAGCAGGAATTATTCTATTGATCCTCTTTAGACTATAGCAATCTAGAAACGTATTTGTTTCAACAGGTTAAAAGTGATGAGATTCTGAAATCGAGACTGGTTTACGTGACTGAATGACTAACTTCACTTGCATATTTTAAAAATATTAATGAATCGTTTTCCGCGATAGACTGGATTACTCATGGTGGAATTTTAATATGCATTTTGAACAAAAAAAAGTAATGTCATTGATTTGAAATTTAAATTTTCAAGAAACGTTTGAACTTCCTGATAAAAATCAATGGATATGGATATACCTATCACATATGACGTATCATTACTCAGTGATGATTGTACAGGGAAACTCGAATTTCCCAAGAGAAAAAGTATTATTATTTGAAAAAAAAAAACTCCACATCGCCCCCTTTTCTTGCATTCTACAGTAATTCTCAAGAAGACATTCTCTTCTAATTACAGTATGAGTGACATCTAACAAATTAACACAGAATGACATTTTCAACTATGATAGTAACATAATTATTGATTTAGACAACAAACTCGGGGCCCAATAATCTGAATACATATTATTATTCATTAATGATTACATTTGAAATGAAATGATTATTTACCAAACATGAATTATATTTCTCCACAACTATTTATGAGGTTTGTTGTTTACTTCATATCATATCTCCAAAATGACTTCGGAGATTATATCTTGAGTGGCAGAAGACACAGATAATAATAATAATTTCATTAATCAATCATAAAAACTGGTAAAATTGTAAGACACGGTGTCACGTCAATTGGACGTGGAAAATTGGACGCACGACTATTGGTCGCAGTCAATTGGACGCGCGACATTTGGACGCAAGTACAACTGGGCGCAGGGATAATTGGGCGCTGGGACAACTGGGCGCAGAGACGACTGGGCGCCAAAAACACAACATTAATAATAATAATAATAAAATGAATTTTTCTTCAAGTTCCAAGCTCCCAACTTGCGAGCTAAGTTAGTTCGGTCAGGTTAGATCAGACTAATAACATACTACACTTAAAATGAATTTTTATTCAACTTCCAAGCTCCCAACTTGCGAGCTAGGTTAGTTCGGTCAGGTTAGATCAGACTAATAAAATACTACACTCAAAATGAATTTATGATAATAATTATGATTAGTAGATATTTTTTGGCGCCCAGTCGTCCCTGCGCCCGGTAGTCCTTGCGTCCAATTGTCGCCGCGTCGAATTGTCAGTAATCCGTAAGACACTTATGACACCATCAATTTTGAGAAAAGACATGAAAAATTAAAGGAAAGCAGATAGTGAGCATGCCATAATGTATATTCTCTGTCAATCTGAATATTATTTTATTATTATTATTATTATGTCCCACATAAATAATCATAAGAGCACAGCATGTGCGGGTGAAGGAAGGACATTATTATGTTAATTTAGAGTAATTATCAAAAATTATGAATAAAATTAGGGAAAAATCATTCCTGAATAAATTGTTGGCAGTTTCACAATATTTGTGAAATATTATTAGGTTTGGTTCGTATCATTCCTCTGATTATTCATTCAATTATTATTATCCAAGTCCTTTGATGACAACTTTGCAAAAGAATAGTTATGCAACAAAATCAGAGCCACACAAGGAAGTAACATACTTTTCAAATGCCATTTTGTACAAAAAAATCGTTTGTGCCCCAGTGTAATGAAATTCAGACATAAAAACAGTTTGAATGTTTAGAGTACTTGAAAAAGTTTCCATGAGAACCATGGAATGGCACGAAGGCGTAGAAGGACCACAGCAATTTAATTCTTTCAATTCCGACTCGTTAACTCAGACTTCGTATCTCGAAATTTTCCGACTTACTAACTAGAAATTTTATAATATCAAGCAACCGTACAAACGTATTTTGGACTTCTTGTTCACCATCAGTACGGAGTAGCCAAGTGCGAAGGTGGCGACAGTAAGATGCAACATCCAAAAGGAGTCAACAACAGGAAAGCAACCGCATATTTTTGGCTTCAGATAGAAAGAAGACGGATACCATAGGCAGCTAAGGCAGCTAAGCCATCTGCGTAACAATCCTACCCAGAAAAATATTAACAACTAGCGAGGGGTTATAATTCACAAAAGTGAAAAAATATAACACTGTCAGGTAACCGTATACCGTGTTTCACATTTAATGTTTTCCATCAGTATGTTATTATTGTAAGGAAGCCAGCGGTCAACAGAGGTCAAATATCTGGGATAATACTAGATAATAAACTCATCTGAAATAAGCACGAACAGGAAGTTGAAAACAAAGCCACAAAAGCCCTAATGCTGTGCAGAAACTTTGCGGGAAAGAACTGGGGATTCAACCCAACCACCCTGCAGTGGATGTTCAGGTCAATAGTGAGACCCACCATCACTTACGGGGTGGTGGTCTGGTGCAGCTAGCTAAGCTAGTTAGTACAAGGGCAAATCTATCGAAAATACAAAGACTTGCCTGTGAAGGCATAACAGGTGCATTGAAAACGTACCCTACGGCCTCTATATAGTAGTGGAGGGTATAAAGACGATATACAGAATGACCAGAGACGGAACCACCATACGCAAGTTTCGACTCCTCTCTAGATATCACCAATCCTGGTGATGACATGAATAAAAGTTTAGCTTTGTGAAAGAATTCAACAAAAAGTAGCAAAAGTGAATGAGGCAAAGACTCCATCTCAAAACCCAAGAGGAGTGCCAGTAATGTTACACAGATGGACCCAGAACAACAGAATAGACTGGAGTATTTATCCCCGAGACCTTTCCAAGCGGAAATCTATGCAATATAGAAAGACATTTTCGAAGACAAGATATTTATTATCATCATGTCAGACTAGCAACCAAGCAGCCATTAATATTCTGAACTACCATGTATTCAACTCCAAGAAGGTTTGGGAGTGCGTAGAGAAACTAAATGAACTAGGCAAGAAAAACATTGTTACCATCTATGGGTACCGGGACATCCTAGAAAGGAGGGTAATGAAATAGCATACCTACTGTTAAAAAGGGGGGTGGAACACCATTTCTGGGACCTGAACCCTTCTGCGGAAAAAGTACCAGCACAATAGTGGATGAACTTGAGAAAAAGTACATAACAAAGGAGATGAACGGTTAAAATCAAACATCCGAAAGAAAATATACAAATGCCTTCAGAAAAAATCGGCCAACTTGAAATTCACAGAACGCGTTTTTATTCAAGAAATAAACGTATCATGTCAATATTATCCATTTGCAAGAGTGATAAAGGGCTAAATCACCCCCCCGACAAAAAATAAAATAGACAAAAGCTTTTAGAAAAAACCTGCTAATATGAAATTTAAAGAAAACGTTTTTAATCAAGAAATAAACGTCGGTTGATTTTATCCCCTGCAAATGGATGAAATTGATACGGAATGTTCATTCCATGAATACAAACATGTTCTGTGAATTTCATATTGAAAAGTTTTTTCTGAAGGCATTTGTCCATTTCAATTCTTTCGGATGGTTGATTGAATCTTTTATTCCCTTTGCAAATGGATGAAATTGATACGGGACGTGCATTCTGTAAAAACTACTTATTCTGAATGAGTTTTTTCACAGTAGGTACTATTGTTGCTTTTGCTACGGGATCGAAAGTTACTGCTGAAAAATTACTGCCAACTTCACACAGGTTTCCCTTAATGGATACACCGAAGTATTTGTATTCTGCTGAACATACTTATGCCACAAAATCTAAACAAAAGTGACTATAGTAATTTCTGGAAGGATTGTTTTGTTTTTAAAACAATTTTACTACAAAATGTCCTTCTGCCGCCGAGATGTCAGCTCCTGTGAGTAGTCACAGGAGCTGAGGACGAGGACGGGAAGCGAGAAATTCCGAGAAAATAAGTCGGAATTGCTCCAGAATACCAACTCGGAATTATAAAGCGACATTCAAAAAATATGTAGCCCCTATTAGATATACAGAGTGATTTTCACTAATTTTCAGTTTCTTGAAAAAACAAAGCAAAATATCAATAGTTATATTTTTCGAAAAACAAGTCATTTGGATGAAATTTTCCAAGGAGATGTTTGTTGGAGCTCATCAAACATTGTGAATTTGAATTTTTCGTGAAATTCTAAAATAATCGATTTTTTCAGTTTTTTTTATTAATTACCGTATATCAAGAATTGATTTGAAATCTCCGTATGTTTTTCATTTTATTCAACGAACGGCAAACCAACAAACGTGTTAACTACTCCACTGTGTGTAGGATTTTGAAAAAAAATCAGAAATACAGTATCAAAAATAAATTCAAAAAACCTCATAACCCTTGGATGAATGATGACGAGCGTCAACTGCAGATAATGCAAACTGTTGTGGAGAATCCAAGAGAAATCGGCTAAAAGATCATGATTTCCCCATCGTCGGCCAGAAGAATTCTGATAAGTTTCGGGTTTTCAAACCCAAAGTCGTTCATAAGCTGCAAGAAAGAAATGTATAGCCGAACCGTTGAAAGGGACGGAGGACACGTTGAGATTTAATTTAATTTTGTTTTTTACCATTCATTTGATTAATTTTGTGGTAAAACGTCCGTTACATTGAAAATCTGAATTTACAAAAAAAAATGTGGAACTTAAGTACGTATTTTGGACTGCTCTACAAAAAATCCCAATGAAATTTTTGACGGTCTCAACTATTTTCGAAGATATAGGGCCATTTTGTTGAGAAACTTCACCATTTGACAGATCAAATTTCTGTTACTGAAAACACATAAAGTTTGTCCTTCTGATCAAAACACTACACGCATACTCTTATTTATTGGTTTTCATCACTTTTAAGTAGAAAAAATTATCAGTTCTTCAAGAAATTCGTCCTTCTTCAAATCGTATTTCATTGTTCAACACTAAATATCTGTATGAATTGTATATACACTTGATTCTAATGGCTAGTTCATATTGTAGCATATTCGGTACACTCCGTCTGACACGATAGCTATGAAAATGCGTTCAAATATTTTCTAATCCCGGCTTTATATTGGTTGTTGTATAACCTCAAAATAGTTTTGTCTGTCGCGTAATATTTACGCCGGAAGTTTTAGTGCCTGAAAGAGTGGATATTGTTGTGTATTTTGTGATAATTTCTGTAACAAGGCTGAAACAGTTAAGTTGAATTGTTTTACAAGTCATTTTGCACAGGTGAATGGCTACTTCAAAATGTTTGTAGCAAATTTGCTACTTTATGGAACATTATTAGTTCTATGATTGTATATATGAGGCGGTATGTTTGACTGCTTATTGGCGTCACAATTTTGTACATTTCTTCCAAAGTTTTGACTTTCTTATAAAAAACTTGAATATTATTATTTTTTCTTTCAGTTGGCAATGTCTTATACGAGGAGAGGTCTTAGATCTAGAGAAGCCCTCTCAGAGGCTGAGCGAAGATGACTTCGGAGATTGTTCAGACGATAGTATAGCTGTCCCGGATTTTGATCCAGAAGAAGAAAATACTCCATATTTCCAAGAAAACATTGAAGAAGAATACACGGGAGGTGATACTGAAGAACAACCATCTACTTCTACTCCAAACATCACAACAACTGCGAAAGTCGGTAAAAAAGCAACTCCAATCTCGTGGCATAAAAAACATTTGCAAATTGAGGAGGACGCCCTGAAATTCAAAGGCAATATTGAACTCCCCACACATATCTTCGATTTCGAAACTCCATATGACTTTTTCAAATTCTTTTTTCTAATAACCTTATAGATACTACAACCTGTGAAACAAACTTATACAGCGTTCAAAAAAATCCCAATAAACCTGGAAATATTTCTTCGATAGATATTCAAAAGTTTTTAGGCATTTGTGTGTACATGTCTGAATCAAAACTACCAAGAACTCGCTGCTACTGGCAACAAGACATAGGAATACCCAGCGTTCGTAGAGCTTTGACTGTAAATGAATTTGAACGTTTGAAATGTATACTCCACTTCAACGACAACATATTTATGCATCCAAATGACGATCCTCAATATGATAATCTTCACAAAGTCAGACCACTGATAAAAGAACTCAATAAGCAGTTTGCTGCTATACCAATGGAAAGCAAACTTTCTATTGATGAACAAATATGTGCTACGAAAACAAGGCATCATTTGAAGCAGTACAACCCAATGAAGCCCCACAAATGGGGTTTCAAATTGTTCATGCTTTGTGATACATCAGGATATTCCTATGGTTTCGAAATTTATAATGGAGCTTCCAACTGGTTCACTAAACTCTTCCCTGGTGAAAGTGATTTGGGAGCAAGTTCCAATATTGAAACTAGACTCGCGAGAGGAGTACCTAGGAATATGAATTATCAACTCTATTGTGATAATTATTATTCTTCAGTTCCAGTACGTATTCACATCACTAACAAAACAAGGAATCTATATGTTGGGAACAATTCGTCAAAATAGAATTCCCAATAACCCCTTACTACAAAACAAGATTTTCACTAAAAAGCCACGAGTAAGTACAGAAGAATATGTAGCCATTGATGGGGTCGATTTGAGCGTGACGAATTGGAAATTAAACAAAATAGTAACGCTAATTTCAACTTGTTTCGGAGAAATACGTATAACATCATGTTGTGAATCGGTTTGACCAAAAAGCAAAAGAGAAAATTACAATACCGTCTCCACGTGTGGTATAGGATATGGGGGGAGTTGACCTGCTAGATAGTCACATAGGGCTTTATAAAATACCCCTTAGGTCAAAAAAATGGTATTTGAGACTTTTTTTTTATCTTCTTGATGTTACGATAATAAACTCTTTCTTATTGTACATAAGGGCGCAGAAGGCAAAAAAAAATCCCGATGATATGAACCTTTGACAGTTCAGGCTGGAGATTGCAGAAACTCTTTGCCTGCTTGGAACATCAACAACAAAAAAACGTGGCAGGCCTTTAACGACCCAAGTGGAAGATGAAATAGATGCAAAAAGACATAGAGGCCCTACAACACATATTCCTCCCAAAAATGTTCGGTTAGACGACACTGCTCACTGGATCAAATACGATCATACACGTCAAATATGCATATTGCCCCACTGCAAAGGTTTCACACACTTCAAATGTGAAGAATGCGGTGTACATTTATGTCTCACATAGGACAAAAACTGATTTTTGACATTCCATTCGAATAGATTTTCTGTTGTTCATTTCCAGTACTTTTGTCATAGAGTTGCAAATTTGCTACAAAGCGTTTTTTGTAAAAAAAATAAATAGATTTTTTTTGAGTATTACATTAATTTATTTTCAACATGAAATCGACATATTTTTCAACAAAAATATTTAAATAATGTGTTTCGGCAAATCATGAAATAAAGGGAAAAATGAAAAATACCAGACATTTAGAGTTGAACAATGATATAACTAGAAATTGTTAAGATTTGAAAAAGGATGCATTTCTTGAAGAAATAATAGTTTTTTCTGCTAAAAAATTATGAAAACCAATAAATAAGAGTGTGTGTGATGTTTTGATCTGAAGAAGGACTTTTATTTGTTTTCAATAACAGAAATTCGATCTGCTAAATGGTGAAGTTTCTCAACAAAATGGCCCTATTTCTTCGAAAATTTGGAAATTCAGAAACTCAATGTAACCAATTTTTACCAATTTTGATTTAATTCATTTTTAGATTTCATTTCATGTGATGAATTTATTGTAAAATTTCATCCAAATGTTACTTATTTTCCGAAAAATATAACTTTTGAGATTTTGCTAATTATGAAAAATGTTTTTTCAAGAAACTGAAATTACTCGGTATATCTGATAGGGGCTGACTAGGTTTCAAGTTGATATGACAAATTTAGTTTGAGTCACTGTATAATTCCGAGATACGAAGTCGGAGTTCAGAGATGCGAAGTCGGAATTCAGAGATGCGAAGTCGGAATTCAGAGATGCGAAGTCGGAATTCAGAGATGCGAAGTCGGAATTCAGAGATACAAAGTCGGAATTCAGATATACAAAATCGGAATTCAGAGATACAAAATCGGAATTCAGAGATACAAAATCGGAATAATAAAATTCCGAGTTAGTAACTCGGAATTCCAAGATTTTAAGTCGGACTTATAAAATTCCGAGATATGAAGTCGAAATTTCAAAAATAAAATTGGTGTGGCCTTTATATGCATTCGTAGAATGGATAAAATAGGATATCATAATTGATTTCGAATTTAAACTGAAAAAATACTATTTTGAAAAACTGAATAATATTCAGTGCTAATTTTTCAAATCGTATACGATGTTCCGAATCAAAAAGTGGCATCAGAAATGTGCGTTATAACCATATAACCCAAGTTATAGTTCATTATTTTTAATGAAAGAAATCATTGTCACACATTCACAAACATACAATCCAATTAAATTATTGCTTGATATTAATATTGTCTACAATCTAGGCATTGATTGAAAGTAGGTACATAAATATCAATTAATTCAGAACAACTGTCAGAACTCAAATCCGTTTCGCAGGAAGTTTAGTTCTTATTTCTATCCAAAGAAATTATGACGTTCGAAAATGCTGGTAACGTAGTAGGTACTTAGTTTTCCAGCGGTTCCAATTCTCGAAATAAAGAACAAAAAATATTACTTCGTTCCAGTTCCTCAACAACCAAATCTGAATACCTCCGAAGACAATTCACAAAATCAACAACCGTTCAGGCAAGAACATGCGGAACGACACACCGAACAAAAAAAATCGAAACAATACTTTCACACGGAACCGCGACCGTCGAGGAACCAACTCTCTCCTTCGATTCAAAATAAAGAACTCCGAAACAAAATTCACGGGACCGGCTCACTGGACTGGCTCACTGGACTATCTATCTCGACGCCGTTATCGCTACACAATGATTCGCACACGAGACTGCACCGCGGGACAGATAACTAACTTGCACGTAGTTGGCTGTGAATAAATGGTCACTAGATGCTGTCCGTAACAACGAGCTCTCCGAAGTGCACTAACCTGGTGTTTGGACGTGGTGCTCTGTGCGAAGCGTGCCTCCTCCTCAACGCTTGCTGCACCAGCGGTATAACTTTCACAAAACACCAGCAACGCGTGTACAGGGCGACCCAAACGAATACCAGCAAGATGACAGATGATGAAGCTGTACCCTGACGTAAATTAATTCGGAATTTTTAGGAGGTACCACGAAAACTCGAAAGAGTGATCTTGCTGAATCAGAATCATTAGTTCCATATTATGTAACGACCTGAATCAATAAATAGTACTGAAACGATCAAAGCAAATGCTGAAAATTACTGTTTTATACCATATACCTATTAACTACGAATATGGATAATAAAGACAGCCTATGTGATGCCAAAAAAAATAAACATAGACTTCGAATTGGACGCTGCTGAATTAATGCGCTTGCGCCAGAGATTCCTATTCAAAGACACAATTTTGTTTTCTTGGTGGTTATGAGGCCGATGTAGAACGAGATTAACCTTATCAAACAACTGTCCGTCACATACCCAATCCATATTTCCTCAAGTTTAATGAGTATTTATCCGCTTTTGGCAGAAATTTGATTGATGAAACTCTGGTAGCAGGTAAAGGACATTTTATTATTAGAGTTACTGATCGACAAGCGTAAGGATGCCTCCGAGAATTGGTTGCGCAGTAGACAAAAACCCTGGAGTGGGGCAGGAGCTCAATTGCTCTGCTTTATTAAACAGTAGTTGATCTTTGTCGCACATCTATTCACGCTTTCTATCGTTTGCGCATCTCAGAGGCTTCCTTACGCTTGTCGATCGTACAAATGGAGCAATGAAGCTGTTTTTTAATGTCACGAAGTTTAATTGACCGTCTTGCATAATTCTCATTCTTCATTCATCCACATTATAGAAAAATGTTAGCCCATTTTAAATAAGAGACGGTTGAAAATGTCAAAAGAAGCATAACCTTAAAAATGTATGACATTTCTTGTGATTCAAAATTTGGCATGCGCAGTAGTTTCCCAGCGCACGTTTGAGAAAAGGTAAGATTAGATTACATTGCGTCTTATGGCGTGTTATCAATATCCGTAGTTAATAGATATATGATTTATACCCATGAATACAAACAAATACACTTTCTATGGTTTCGTAGGCTGACTCATTGGACCCCAGCATCCGAAGAACACTAGGAAAGAAATATCCTATAACGCCCAGACAACATTATGAGAACTACGAGAAAGGAATTGGTATTATTCTAGAACTTCTGGAAAATATAAGCGTTAAACGAACCTTGAACAAGTCACCAAAGTAACGATAAAAAGTTGTGAAGACTGAACTTGTTAGGTCAATCTCAGGTCACCATTTACTTATGGTGAAACGAATGATATTTCATGAAAATATACATAAATTAGAAACATTTCCAGAAAGGCATCAGCAAATTGTACTTTTATAGACTTAAAAGAATCAGTGAAAGTTTAGGAGCTGTCTCCATTTATAGGGACAGTATTCCTGGACAGGTCGTATCTAAGCCTTCAAAAAACCGACTGATATACAGTGTCCCACTTACCATGCTCACCATAAGTATCTTTTTAATGGTGAGAAATACGAGGTTGGTTAAATGACACCAAATGTGGAGTTTATCAAGGCCAACTATAAGGTGAAAAAATATTTTTATTAAATCCATTCGTTTTTGTTTCATACGCAAAAAACAGATTTTGATCATTTTCATGTCACCTCCTTAACTTCTTTATTTATGAAAATATTCGAATAGGAATTTCACATTCTCATGGCAGTTTTTCATTGAGATTTCGAAAAAAACATGAAATTTATACCAACTCTTCTAGAATTTGAGATATCAGCACTAACTTTTATTTTTTATTTCATAGCTCACTATGACTTAGTTATGCATAACTTTTTTTTCTCTTACGGATGATATGTCACAGTAATAGTTTTTTGTTGATAACGGAGTTATCGTCATTTATACAAAAACAAGAACAATTTTGAAGTCGCCATCTTGAATTTATAAATTTTAACAAAAAAATCATGATCTCCGACCTCAAAAACCCCCTCGTACCAATTTTGAATGGAATCGGACCATAATTACAAATCTCGTCCGCCATATTGGAGGAGCCGCCATTTTTTATTTTTCATTTCAATAAAAATTCCGTAGTGCATCGTCACCGGAATTATGAACATCTGCCAAATTTCAAGTTATCAGGACCGCCAGAAGTGGGTCAAAATTCACTTGCAAGAGACATGAAAATGATCAAAATCTGTTATTTGCGTATAAAACAAAAACGAATAGATTTTATCAAAATATTTTTTCACATTATAGTTGGCCTTGATAAACTCCACATTTGGTGTCATTTAACCGACCTCGTATCCTTACCATTAAAAAGATACCCATGGTGAGCATGGTAAGTGGGACACACTGTATTTTCACTTGGTGTCTTCTGAAAATAACGTGAAAAACACATATTTTCGTTTCTGCCTGAATCAGGAGCTGAAAAGAAAAGCAGATGACGGTTTAACCATCAGCAGAACCCTTTTATGAGGAAACATGTGAAGCCCATTGTCAAAAGTGGTTATCAAAATCTTGGCTTTCTGTTGCATGCCAAAAGTTATTCCACTGAATATGATTTGTAAGTCAGCATCTCGGAATTAGCAAACTCTGAGATACTAAGTCAGAATTCTGAGTTATTATCTCAGAATTAGCCAACTCCCAGATACTAAGTGAGAATTCTGACTTGGTAGATATATATCAGAATTAGTTAACTATAAGATGGTTAGTTATAATTTCGACTCACTATTTCAAAATTAGCTAATTCCGAGATACCAAGTCAGAATTCAGAGTACCTCAGAAGTAACTAACTTTCAGATTCTGACTTGGTATCTCAGAATTAGCTGATTCTGAGATACTAAATTCTGACTTATCATCTCGGAATTAGCTAATTATGAGATATTTAGAGGAAATTCTTACTTAGTGTCTCGGAATTAGCTAATTCTGAGATGGTAAGTCGGAATGCTGACTTGGTATCTCGGAATCATTCAAAATAAAAATTTGAATAACAGTTCCCCTCCTCGGATTCGTAAGAAAAACGTGAGAAAATCGAAAATGCTGAATTGAATGGGGCGGAGCAAAATTGTACTGCTCGATGGTATAGAAAAACAACAAGTAGGGGAGGTGAGGGTGCTGGCAAGGAGGTTGCTCTATAGTGCATTTGTTTTCAGTATGAATCAGGATTTATGAAGAGAAAAATGTCCAGTAGCAGCTAATTCCGAGATAATGAATTCTGACTCGACATTTTTGAATTCTAAGATATTAGGTCGGAATTCTGACTTATTATCCCGGAATAAGCTAATTCCAAGATGCTGTCAGCATTTAGTATCTCGAAATTAGCTAATTCGGAGATAAGTCAGAATTCTGACTGATTATCTCGGAATAAGCTAATTTCGCGATGGTAAGTCAGCTTTTAGTTTCTCAGAATGAATTGGTATCTCGGAATTAGTAAAAATTAAATTTGAATGGCAGCGGCCCTTCTACATCAGAAGACCGAATATGCTGAATAAAATGAGACGGAGCAGAATTGTACTGCTCGATATTATAGAAAAACAACAGGAACCGCGGTGAGGGTGCTAGGAAGGGCGTTGCCAGGATTATTTGAGAGAAAAACGGCAAGTATATTAGACATCTTTTTGATATCAGAAATGGGTGTGGATAGCTCAGACAGTTGTTCTAGACCATACGTGACAAGTTGAAGAATATTCATTGAAAAAAGTGACATAGCTCACCTTCGTTTCGTTGGAAAACAAATTTATTATAGAAACATCTTTTATAATCGATTACAGGCTAGATAGTTGTGGAATAGTATTGTTTAAACTTTTTCTTTGAAAATTAATTGAAACAAAAACATTTTATGGCAGTCACAGCCACTTAGTTATGATTCCAAAAAATCAAATTATGAAATTTTCACCCGAAAATTCTACACTTATGTGGAATGATCACCTAAATCTGAAGGTAAGGCAATGGACAAGCAATTACGGACAACCAATACTGAGTTCACACAAAGATCAAGTTAACAAACACCGACGAATGGTGCATTTATGATTGCAAGCGAAACCTGAAAAAACAATCTAACAAAACGGATAGATGTGAAGTCCTTGTTGTAGGGCTTACAATTGTAATGCTCTTACATGTTAATTCTATTACGAAACGAGTAATTCCCAGTCGATTAATTTATGTGGCAAACTTCCACTGGGTAGGATGCCAATAATGATGAAGTCTACAAAAAAAAAACGGAGATCAGGGTTCTTATTAACAAAAACTAAACACAAATCAATGATTTGAAGTCTGACGGAACGGAAATGAAAGTCCCCGAAAATACCAAAACAAAATATAACGGGTGTTATGGATATAAATGACGTGATTTAAAGAGATGCAATCTTATTGTTTCCACTACTGATATTGCGGGAGTTATGTCCACAAAGATGGCAACAGACTGCACAATTAGTTGTACTACGAGTCGTATGATAGTTGTACTGTAAATTGAAGGGACCTATAGTAGCGAGTTCAAATTTATTGACCAATAAGAGGCTTTGTCACTTCAGAAATGAATTATAAGAAATAATTATCATTGACATTCAAAACAATCTTGAAACTTCAACGCTCTGTAGATCGGCAACGAAGCGTTTGCGGACACATATTTATAGAAAAAAAAAAAACCTATTCAGACCTAAAAAAGTCTTATTTTGAACTGAAAAATACGGCCCTAAAATCTGGATACTATATTTTGAAACACCCTGTATACCAGCAGCTTCCCCATTGCTTGTCTTGAAGCCATCTAGGACGTACCAAATTTGTTCTCAAGATAGCAGTGGTATGGCGTAATGTAGGAATAGGTTGGAGTCCTTCTGTCATATGCCATCTTGGTCTATTTACTATTAGACCACGATTCCACGCCTATTTTCAAAAATGATTGATAACAGGCTGAATCTTCCTGAGTAGCTTCAGTTTGCCGAGACGCCCAACTTTTTCCTCTACGAAAACTATCGATAGTGGTAGCTAATAAACCACGCAGGAGTCCATCATGTCGATTTGGTGAGTGCAAAAAAGTTGAACCTCGAGATAATTCGATAAAGTACTCGAAAAAACTTCTGTCCTACAAAGTGGATGGTAGGACTGAAGAGTCCCCCACTCCCAACATGTACCAATGACGTGGTCATCAGATATCATTAGTAACCAGCGGATTTTTTTACCGTTGCTTGGTTAATATTTGTATAATTGAATGGTCATATTGTCCTACAAATTGAATGGTAGGTTTTCCCAGTCCTACGCTCCGAAATTGTCAATTCCATGGTAAAAAAAAATATTAGTAACAGGCTGAATCTTCGTGAGTAGCTTCGTTCTGATGAGACGCCCAACTTTTCCCTCTACGAAAATTCTCGAAAGTGGTAGCTGATAAAATGCGCAGGCGTCAATCATGTCGATTTGGTGAGTGCAAAAAAGTCATTAATAACAGTTACTTTTTCAGTTGAACATCGAGATAATTCGATAAAGTACTCGAAAAACCTATTGTTCTACAAAATGGATGGTAGGACTGAAGAGTCCCCCATTCCCAAAATGTACCAATGACGTGGTCATAAGAAATTATCAGTACCCAGCGGATTTTCCTACCGTGCTTGCTTTATATTTGGTCATATTGTCCTAGGTAGGTTTTCTCAGTCCTACGTGCAAAATCCGTGGTATACAGGGTGCTCCATTATGTTCTGGTACAAACTTCAAATGGTGAATCTTTGGCCAATTATAGAATGAAAATTTGTTGTTGTTTGTTTAGGTTTGTTTAGCAGACAGACAGGGTATTGAAGTTGAAATGTTAAATTCAATTATTTTGAATAACTTTTTGAAAAAAATTTGGTGAAAGGGGTTTATTTGAGGTGGAAATCGAAATTTGCTATCAAATATAATATCTTTTTTCGAACTGGATTTTTTGAGGCCTCTAGAGACACCATACATCCTATTTTACCGTAGAGCTGATTTTCACAATTCGTCTGACGTTGAAAGTTTTCAGTTATAAATTTCAGCTCTTCAGACGATGTGGTGTTGCAGGTTATTCCGGGTTTTCCTGCATCTGTGAAAGCAAATGCGCCATCATTTAAGCCGCCTTGGAGGGCAGATTAATTATTTCAATGTTTTTACTTTGTTATTGCTGTTTTCAATATGTTTATAAAAATTATGAACGCTAAACAAAATTTCCCACTTTATTCATAAACTCTTCACGTAAATTACGATATTTTTGAATTGAACAAACAATTATAAATTGAAAGTAACATTACTTTACAAATGAAAGTATATTAAATAAGCTAAACCACAATTTCAAAATAATTCGTTATTTTGAATAATTTTTGTAGGACTAGCGATACATGCCCGTTTTTTGTAGGACACTGTATTATTTAGGTGAAGAATACTCTAACCTTTCATGTGTTATCATTGTCCTACAGTTACTAATACATTTTTTTTGCCGTGCAATTGACAATTTCGGAGCGTAGGACTGGGAACACCTACCATTCAATTTGTAGGACAATGCAACCATTCAATTATACAAATATCAACCAAGCAACGGTAAAAAAAATCCGCTGGTTGTTAATGATTTCTTATGACGTCATTGGTACATGTTGGGAGTGGGGGAATCTTCAGACCTACCATCCATTTTGTTTTTTCGAGTACTTTATCGAATTATCTCGGGGATCAACTGAAAAACTTACTGTTATTAATGACTTTTTTGTACTCGTCAAATTGACGCCTTCTCAGTTTATTAGCTACCACCATCGAGAATTTTCGTAGAGGAAAAATGAAGCTACTCAGAAAGATTCAGCCTGTTATTAATCATTTTTGAAAATAGGCGTGGGATCCTGGTCTATATGTTCACGACCTCCATAATTTTGGAGTAGCCTTGCTGAGAGAGGGAATGCGCCTTCGAAATGTGCTTTCTTGTGCATTCTTATTAGAAGGTGCTTTTATTGTTGTTTCGAAAACAACATCAAGGGGTCAGTTTTTTGTACCCTACATCGCTTTATCTGATTTGGTTATAATTATAAAAACCACACATACAAATCTAATATTTCCAACAGTGTTATGTTCATTTACACTTATAATCTGTGTAAGTATCATTTGGATGGAATTATTGACATATGATTAATGAATAATAACTACTCAAGCGTATAATGAGCAATGTACCTATACTTATCTCACTTGAAAGTTGAAACCGAAGTAAAGTGTTGTTACTGTTATTCTACTCCTCATGTATGCATTATTAGCAAATTTTCAAAACACTGATGGCCGTTTCGACCAAAATTCATAAAGTTCTACAAGAGATTATGGAGACAAAATATAAGTAACTAATGAAAATTATCTAAAGGTAGAAATAAAAAATATTGATATGATATAATTATTTTAAATCATGACTTTATTGAATGATA